>JARDYH010000002.1:309964972-310564972 GCA_029215795.1 Anniella stebbinsi | reverse complement strand
AGCTCACAAACCGAGGAAGGTGGGACTCTCTTTGTCGCTGGAGGAAGGAGAGAAAGGGGCTTCTCTCTTTCCTCCAGAGCCACTTGGCCAGGGCGTTGCTTACTAGCAGGCTCTGCAAGTTGAGTTGCCCCAACTCCTAAATAGATGTTCAACCGTTCCTACAGGACCCTGTACCTCCAACTCCTTTCCTCCTCTTTTTCCTACTCCTCTCCTAACCGCTCCCAACTGCCACTCTCTTCTCCTTTCATTACCATGACAACCCATGCCACACCCATTCAAGAATATTCTTGGAGAAGGGCACAATGTTCTTGGGGAATGGGATATGTGAGGTCAGTATTATTATCAGGGAGGGGAGAAGCTTGCAGATCTTAACTCCTTTGAGGTCATAGAAGCCAATGAAAGGAGGGGCATAGAATGATGGAAAAGAGCAAAGAGAGGGGAAGTTTGTTGGTGACAGTTGGAGGGGCAGCTGTGGAGAAAGAGCTGAAGAGGGACCTGAGGGAGGCGGGATAGGAAAGTAGAAAAGAGAGCAGACAAGTAAGTCATCAGAAAGAAGAAGAAATAGACACACTGCAATGGAACCGACAGATGAAATAACTGTGGCAGACACTGCTGTTCAGCTAGCAACACTTAACTGTGGTTGCTACATAACCAACAGTAAGTTGGATCATTTGTGTTTGGCTTGTGTATTCCTGGATTATAATAACTGCTTAATTTTTAATATTAAGTATTGGTCATATTCATTCATCTTTGGAGTGATAATCCATCTGCCATTCTTCATGTCTCGCTGAAAATGGTGTGCGTTACAGTGCCACTCCTGGAAAGGAAGAAACAGGGCAGAGGTAGCATCTAGGGCTTGAATGGTCTTTTGGAACTCAGCTTTGGTACTGTCCTCTGATCACCATAGGGGCTTTTTCCTCCCATCAGTTGTAAGCAGTCTGTATGGTGGGCAAGACATATTTGGAGTGTGTGTGGTGGGGTGGTATATTATTGGGGAGTATTAATGAATTGGGTGTTTTGAGCTTCCACATCTCACTCTTGACTGCTTTGCAGATATGTGCTGTACTGGCTGCTGTCACAGAGGTGATCCGGGCACAGGGTGGTGCAGAGAGTGAGACAGAGTATTTTGGAGCACTGGTAAGTATCAAGGGAAACGGGGCAGTCAGGGGCTGCCTGGAAGTTCCAGAGCCCTAATATAAACAGTGGAGTATGGCTAACAGCAACTGCTGCAGTCACAATACCCACCAATAATCCCATGTTAAGCTTCCAGTACTTGCACGGGGAATGGGGAGAAAAGTTTTCTCTTCGAGAAGAATGTGCAAACTTTGTTGGTCTCTTGTTCAGTTGTAAGGGTGGTGCAGCTGGATGCTGTAACTTCTGTTATATTGGAGGGCAGGCAAATATATTGTGGCTTGCTTTGTTTTCTAAGCCCCTGCTCATGTAAGGTGGGGAGGGAACTGTCACTTCAGCAGGGCTCCTTTGCCTTGGATAGGTGCTTGGCAGACAGATAGGTAATGGGTGCAACATCCCTGATGACATTAGTTCTATGATAGGAACACCGTCACCTCTTGCATTACTGTCTGTCTTGGAACTTGCAAAGGTGCAGGAGGACCCTACCTGGAACAGGTAAGTTGATATCCCCACCGAGAAGCGGTAGGCAATCTGGTGCCCTCCTGGTGATTTGCACTACAACTTCCATAATCCCTGATCATTGACCATGCTGGCCGGAGTTTATGGGAGTTGTAGTCCAAAATATCTGGAGGGCATCAAGTTACCAATGCCTGTAATAGTCAGAAGCAACCTGATCACTGCTGCTGGCTATAGGGTAGGCCTTCCTTGTGGTCTGCACAGAATGAGATTGTGGGATTGATCTTGTACCCTTGGGGCAGCAAGGGGAGACAGTATAAGGAGAGATTATACTGTGAATGACTTTCCTTGTGCCGGCTCCAAGGTTGATGTAAAGCACCAAAACGTCAGAGGTGTGGTCTTGGTCTGAAAATAAGATATGGTGTGAGTGTGCTCCCTGTCCCGTCCATGACTGTGCTTCATTTTGGCCATTCCACTGGTGCATTCTCACCGGCAGAGCAGCTGTGTCAGTGTATCTATGGTTATTGTGTTGTAGCAGGGCTCTTGTGATGCCTTCTAGCCCCTTAGCTGGCTTAACGTCAACATTGGATTACACTCTTAAAATAAAATAACAAGATTGAAACAGCAGATAAAAGACCTGGGAAAATAAAAAGGCGTTGACCAGGAATGGCAGTAGAGTAGGAGACAAGTAAGCCTCCCTGGGGAAAACATGCCATCTGTGATCACTGTTCGCTGTGCCTTCATTGGGATGGGGTGGGGAAAAGCTTCTGATAACTTTGGCATATGGGCAGGCTGATGTAAAGGGAGGTGATCCTTCAGACTTCAGGATAAAATCCCAGAAGTGTCCAACCTCCTCTCTGATTGTTTTGGTCCGCCACGCTGTGTCTCCTTAGATGACTACTCTGGAAGCTGTGGAATCACCAGAGTCACTGGCTGCTGTTGCTTATCTGCTGAATCTGGTGCTGAAACGGTGAGTTCTGAGAAACATGAGAAGAGTATTCCTGGTTTAAACCAATTGTGCACCTCAGTATGCTGTAAATCAAGCTTAGAACAGGAGTGCGCAAGCTGCGATACCCCCCAAACTTAATTGGGTTCCCCAAGGATGCCCTGACCACCAAGCCTGCCACCTCCGAATTAGCTCCCCCTGTGATCCTGACACAGACTGCTTTTTTCACACTGCTAGGAGCAAGAGATCTGTATCAGGATCACTGGGGTGTGTGTGTGTGAGAGTGTGTGAGTGAGAGAGAGAGAGAGAGAGAGAGAGATAATGTGTTTATTTATGTGTGTGTGCATGTGATCAGGGATTCACAGCATATTTCTGATGAGGAACGGATAATCTATTCAGGATTTTTTTTTTTTGCCATACTTGAGCCAGCATCACCTGGGGCCCTCAGGACCGGAAAAGTTGTGCACCCTGGCTTAGAACAATTGGGGATGCAAACATAAAATTCTGTGCTGTGTTGAGTATGTCTAGGTCCAAGGTTGATTGGAAAGAGGATGTTGTTATCCAATGTGCTTGGTCCTCCTGTGAATCTGTTTACACTCTTGATCATTACTGTATATTTTAGGCATTGAGTCAACAAGATAAATGTGCTTCCTTTTTGGTGTGATTATGTAACTTGATTTGCGCAGTCACTGCAGCCCACTATGGCTTATTAGGTATGGTGGATTGTGGCGCCTGCAGGTGCCAACTTGATCCAAGCCTCCACCACAGCAGCTTTTCATTACGTGCAAACCCAGCAAGGGTGAGCTGTTAGGGTGGTTGACAAGCCATGTAGAATCCATGACTGTTTTAGGGTTGTGGGTGGCTTGTCAGCTATCCCAACAACCCACTCTGATCATGTTTGCATCTAATGAGAAGCCAGTGCGTGCCCCTTGTGTGCCCCAAATATTCAAAATGGCTGCTGTCACTATAACAAAAAGTCCCACTGGGAAATTCACCCATGGTGGCTTCTTGCTATGTGTGAACCAGGCCATTGTGTTTGGGTTTTTGTTGAGTATCATGTTGTTTTGGTATACTGGTGAAATAAAGTATGCTAAACAAAATCCTGAGCTGATTATCCACTCCTTTTCAGGAATGCACTGCAAATCCCTGATCACTGTAGCCATATACATTTTCCATTATATTATATCCTTGTTTAGATGGGATGGCCAAAATTCCACACAGCTCTCCAGGTGTGGATGTCTCTAGTCGAGAGAAAGACAAGGACAACTCGTGCCAGTGATAAAAAAATATGGGAGCTGGTCCGGGCTTGGAAGTCCCCTGTGCCTCTTAAAGCAGAGTGGGTGATTGGGAGGATAGAAATGCAGGGTGCCACCAAGTGAGCCTAGCTGTGAAAGAATCAAGTTATTGTTTTCATTTTTCCTTAAGTTGGTTTCTCCCATCTTCCATACCACCCCTCCCCTCACCAATAGGGTACCAGGTCCTGTGTTGATCAAAAAGTTCTCTGATACATCCAAGGCGTTTATGGGCATCCTAGGCTCGCAAGCCTGCGGAGACTCTACCTTGGCCCTGCGCTGGGTAAGTGTTCCAAGAGAGGACTAACCGTGTCGCATAAGGAGCCTCTAGATATTAGGTGTGGGGAGCTATTGTGCCAAATGGGACCCTTTGTGCAGTGTGTGATGCAGAAAGGAGGCAGAAGTCAGTTGTTCAAGAGCCCTTTGGCCCAACTTGGGCTATTTTCCCCCTGAACAAAGTATATGGAGGAATGCTGGGTTGAATCAATCCTATTGTTGGACTTTAAGGCGTTGGACAGCTTTCCCCAACCTGGTGTCCCCCAGATGTGTCGAACTACAACTCCTAGCATTTTTGACGATTGGCCAAGCTGGCTGGGCCTGGTAGGAACTGAAGTCCAATACATCTGGGGGGCACCCAGTTAGGCTGGTGTCAGAGGATGTTTTGTCTTTTAATGGTGCCAGATGTATTAGAAATTATTGTGGGACACAACTAACTCTGATAGCACAATACCCATCCTTTTTCTGTCTCCTTCCTACCAGGTCCTCTCCTGCTTAGCCACTTTGCTGCGAAGGCAGAATCTGATAGCCTGGAACTACCCGGTGACAATGCAAGTTTTCCATGGCCTTCTCAGCTTTACTGTCCATGTCAAGCCCAAGGTGAGTTGCTGGAGATGCTGGTTCGTATCCCCTTCCCTACACTGCCCGTATCAGTCAGTTTCAGTGCACATGCATAACATCCATACAACCCAACGTCGCCACAAGATTTTTTTTTTTTCATATTTGTTGTTAAATTTATATCCCACCTTTCTTTGTGGAATGCCCATGGTGGCTAATAATAAAATACGTAACTTCTTTCCCATATGTGACGGCTCGGAGGTGGGCACACGCTACAGTCTAGCTCACCTTCTTCTCTCACACCCCTCTTCCCTGTTGCAGGTCCGCAAGGCTGCTCAGCATGGTGTTTGCTCCATCCTCAGAGGGAGTGAATTCCTGTTTGGAGACGGAGCTCCCTCACATCACCCAGCTGCCTCTTCTGCCGCCAAGTTCTGCATGCAAGAGATCGAGAAAGCTGGAGGTACTGGGGTTGGGAAATCCGTAAGATGAGAAGCTGTTGCCTCGCAGGGATCAGATGTCCACAATATTTTGCCACTTTAGAAATCTAAGCGCTGACCTAGAGGGTTTCTTATTACCTCTTCAGAAAGATATTGTGAATTGGTCTCCATTTCTTAACTGTGTATCTTATTGAATTCTTCTAACAGCTTCATTAAGATGGCAGTGTAGGTATCTCCTTGTAATTGCATAACTGATCTGGGATATAAACACATCTGGTGAACTAAGGTGCAGCACTTTATGATGGACTACATCAATTTGGATTGCATAGGTCAACCTTTGGGGGACTGTGGGTACATTTGGAATTTTTTTTAAAAAAGTCAGCACCACCACAAAATGGCTGTCATGGGGGACAAGACTAGTCATAAAAGACAAGTAGCTTGCTCAAGAGTACAAGGCAGAGGATGGGTTTGAGCTCCAAATACCAGGCTACATTTTTGACCCCACTTAGGACGACCAAATGCCCATTTCACAGAAGTCAAACTGGTGAGGTTCAGAAATATGTAACTTGCCCAAGAATGTAAGTACAAGACAGAGGTGCGCTTTGAGCCCCAAAACACAAAAACATTCCTTTGAATCATTTCCCTCCTACAATAGAACACCCATTTCACAGAAAGCAGGCTAATTCATTTCCCCAAAGCACCTCTGAAATTAATTCCTCTAAAATTGTTCCCACAATTAAGATTCTCCCCACCCCATTCGCTCATTATCGGTTACTCGTCAATTAATTCTCAACCCATTTATTTCCTCTCAGCCAACTCACCCAGAGTTGGCTAAAGAAATGTTTCTGCCATCTCTGTCTCTCTCCTCCCTACCCATACTCACACCCCTTCTCTCCCTGGGTCAGCCACCATTAACTCTCTTGCATGCATCATGCACAGACCCTCTGTCCCTCCCTTCTTACTCCCTCTTCCTCCCCAGCAATCACAACCTGCCCTGTAGCTTAGGGATTCCTTTAAAAATCTATATAAGGGTGCCTGGGCACACTGTTAGCCTAGACTTTTCTCACTTGGCTTCTCAATTTTCCCAGAGTGCTGGGGAATTGATGGTGAGCAGTTAGGGCCCTTTGCCACTGCTCTGCTCTGCAGCATGCCCAGCCGCTCTGTTTAAAAAGAAAAGGGAGACAGGAGAGGATCATGCATTTGACAGCAGGGCTCTGTGAGTGCCATGTTGAGGAAACCTGGCATAGATGTTCCTACTTCATTGGTTTTATATTTTTAGCATCAAATGAAACCCTTTAATTTTTTTCTGAGGGCTTTTAATAGCTTTATTCCCACCAAAAAATGATTTTATGCTCTTTTTATTCCTTATATGGTTTTAATGTCGCAGTATGAGATCTAGAGATCTCGAAAGCCCGCATATGTTTTCTGATAATTTGGTTGACCTAATACAGGTATTGCACAGATATGGATTTTGTATGTCTTCTGGATTTATAATTTATTGATATTTCTAAGCTGCCCTGGGACAGAAACTTGCTGAAGGGTGGGCTGTAAATTTTAGAAGAAATTCCCGTGAGTCCACTGTGTTGGGAGGGTAGCAGCCCTGACTCTGTCTGGCTCCCCAGGTGCTAAAGAGGCTACCACCACCTTACATGTGCTCGCGCTGCTCCGTGACCTATTGCCCTGCCTGCCTGCCCCATCTGTCAAGTCGTGCTGTGAGACCCTGCTTCGGGTGATGACCCTTAGCCACGTGGTGAGTGCCTCTCCCTTGCTAACAGCGGCTCTGTGCCCTGCCTTTGCTTTGGCAAATCTACACAGCCCAGTTGGAGGGCCAGAGAGCTTCAGTGGGAGGGATGGGGCATGTGGGTGGCCTTTGGGCATCTCCATTGGTGTCTTGGCTTGGATGACCGGCGTACCCCAATGGCCTCTCTTGTGGAGGGAAAAGACTCTGGATAGGTGGCCATATTTGGCCTGGTGCACTGAACGGACTCTTTAATTTTTACCTCCTTCTCTTCTCTCCCCTCCCCAGCTAGTGACAGCGTGTGCTATGAATGCTTTTCATAGCCTTTTTGTCGCCCAGCCACCCGCCTCCTGCCTGCCAGCAGAGCTCAATGCCCAGATTATCGTGGTGAGTATCACAGGAATTGGACCAGGGAAGGGTGGGGGGCACAGCCAGCCCTGGGCGCTCAAGTGGTACTGTCTCTTTTGCTCCACCAGGCGCTCTACGACTACGTCCCCAGTGAAAGTGACCTGCAGCCTTTGTCGGCCTGGCTGGCCGTCATGGAGCGGGCACATGCCAACCTGGCCAAGTAAGGAGCAGTGGTTGGGATTGGGACGGGGAAGTTAGGAGGTATGTCTGTTTTCCAAATGATCCCTAACAACACCTTTCTTCTCCATTGCAGGCTGCAGTGGGATTTGTGCTGGGCTCACCTTTCCCGTCTCTTCAATGCGGCCATGAACTGTTTCCTTTCTCCTCACATCCAGGTGGTGTCTGCAGCTGCCCAGACCCTCAAGGTGCAGTGCGCTCTTTACTCCCGGTTGCCTGATGTAGAGCTGACAAGAATTGTGCTTGTGTGGGGCTTGAATGCTTTCATGGGACTAAAGAATGGTTGGGCTTTTTACTGCGGGATATTTTATTTGTTTATTTAAAGTATTTCTATCCTGTTCCTCAGCCAAAAAGACTCCAGGGGGGCTTACTTGCAGTCAGTAAAGCAAGACAGTTCTGCCTGCAGGCATACACTCTAAAAAGCCACAACGCACAAGGGACAAGGAAAAAATGAGGTTCTCTTTTAGCCGGGCTTGTGGAATAGGCCTCTTCCTTTCTCATCTCCCTCTGTGCAGTCTGCTGGTGGTGACAGCTGAAGGTGGAGGGCTGTAGGTGCTCTGATGCCCTACCTCGTGTCCTGTTGGGAGAGTGGGCCAGTTCTCAGGCCTGGTGTGTCTTTTTGCATCCTGCAGGCCTTGCTCAACGAGTGTGTGGCCCCTCACATTGCAGAACTGGGGCTGGTTTCCTCGGCCAGCCCCTCTGGACCTGCTGCCCATGTCTGCAAAATGTTCAGGTGAAAGAAACAGCCGGCTGGGTCGGGGGAGGTGACAAGCCTGGTTTGTCTTGCAGCCCCCTTTTTTTATTAGCAAGCCTTGCCATTTTCTTTTCTTGCAGAGCTGTGGAAGAGGGCCTGACGTACCGCTTCCATGCTGCATGGGCCTCCGTGTTGCAGGTGCTGAAAGCTTTCTTTGAGGCATGTGGGCAGCAGTTTCATCCCATCATGCGTAAGGTAAAGGGGCTGCTGTGGCGCTTGAGGCCTCATCATCCACAGGAGGCAAGCAGGGTGTTCCCATGAAGAGAATATTTGGCCGCTGGGGCATTGCAGGTTTCTGAGGTTATTGGTTGCTACCATCTGGGTCTGTTAGCTAGTGGTTCAAGGAGGTGTAAATGTGGGTTATATTTTGGATATCACGAGGTCAACGTTGTGAGCCAGGATCTAGGGAAGACTTCTAGAGTATATGCATGATGGGCGGTATGTCTCACTGTGTGACTCTTCTTATTTTCCTGTTTCCCTTCTGCTGCAGTGCCTACAGTCCTTGGCTGACCTGCGCAGCTCCCCACACTTTCCCCACACTGTGTTGCTTGACCAGACTCTGGGGGCTACAGTGGCTACTATGGGTCCTGAGATGGTGCTGCAGGCTGTGCCCCTAGACATTGATGGCACAGAGTGAGTATGATCTGGGGTTGAGCTGGTGATGTTTCTGTACCTGGTGATGTTTCTATTCCCTCTCTCCAGTCCTGCTAGTGGGTAAAAGCCCGTGGTTCTGAGTCTGCACTAAGCTAATCTTAATACATGCATTCAGGCAGGGGCCGCAAATGTCCTTGCCATTGGAGAGCAGCTTTTAAAACCTAGCAAGAAGATGGGGGGCCCTCCTTGCTATTTTACTGGCTTTGCATTGAGATGTCTTCCTTCTCTCTGGGGCTCAGCTAAGCAGGGACGAGCCCCTGCTCCTCCCTCCCCAGCTTGGAAGATAGGGAGGAGAGTGATGGCTTCCCCAGCAGTCACTCAGGGTCTCTGGGGCACTTGGAGCACCTCTGATGCTCAGCGTGATGTTGCAGACAAGACTCTGCTCTGGAACAGCATTCTCCAGCCAGTAGCCCTCCAGATGTTTTGGGACTACAAACCCAGCATTCCTAATCATTTGCCCGGCTGGCTGGGACTGATAATGGTTGGTCCAGAAATCTGGAGGGCACCAAGTTGGGGACGTCTGTAGAAAAGAGCAGTATTGTTAGCACAAATTTTGGCTGGCTTTCAGCTAAAGCTGACAAACCCTTGTGTGAGACAGGATATTGAAAATCCTGTCCCTATACTCATTGTCTTTTACACATGGCCTGGCAAGGGATTTTGGCAGGCAGCATCTGGGGGCTGCTTAGCATTACTGAGCATCTAGATAGAGCAGAACTTGCTCTAACAGCAACAGTATCAGGTGTCATATGGAATTCTTAACTTTCCTACTATCTCTATAAATTCAGAATATTGTTCCATGTTGCCATCGAAACTCCCTATGCCATTCAATTCAATGCTCGCAAGATCAGAAATTCTTGGCCACGCTTGGGGCATTCACACTTCCACTGTCTTATGGCATTGTTGTGGCTGAAAGCAGAAAGTACTGGGAAAGGCCACATGAGCACCCAAACTCAACATATCCCATCACGGAGCTTCCTGGGTCCTCTTAATTATGTCATCTTATTCTCTCTCCTGCTCCCTTGCACCCACCACCCCAAATAGGGAGGCACTGGATTTCCCTCACAGTTGGCTCCTTCCTGTGCTCCGAGACAACATCCGAGATGCACCCCTGGCCTTCTTCTCTGGTTATTTCTTGCCACTGGCTGTTACTCTAAAAAACAAAGGTAATTGAGAGTACAAGTAGGGCAAGCCCATAGCACCTATGAGCAAGCCTGAGTTACAGACCATAAAGGAGCGTGATAAAGCTTCCGTCTTTACTAGCTGAGCAGTGCAATAGAGCTGTGGTAGATGACACCTGGAGAATCCATCAGAAAATCTACCATACTATATTTAAAATATAAAATGGATGCTGGATACTGGCCAGATGTACACAAATATCTGGACCAGCTCTTCTGTGTAGTGCAACATGATAGCATTTTCCTTTATCCTGGAGTGGTATTGCATGGCATCCAAGCTCCAGTTGCCCACAGTCTCCATTCTTTTTTCACACTAATCTCTTAATGCCCGCTAAGCTACATTCACAGACCTGTCTCTTACCTTTCTGCAGCCACAGAGCTTGTCCAGGTAGGACGGGACTTAGAAGCCAAGATCTATGATACGTTGCAGTGGCAGGTGAGGAATCTCTCTCTCTTCCCCTCCCCACCCCCAAGTTTGGTTTCATGGGTTTTCTGCATCTGGAGTGGAGATGATGTGCTTATGTGGCTGGGGGTGTAGCCATGTGGTGGGTAACTGTACTAACCTCTTCCCTTCTCCATCTTTCAGATCTGGACGCTGCTGCCTAGTTTCTGCAGCCACCCCACAGATGTGGTACCCTCATTCAAAGGATTGGCACGCAGCCTGGGCATGGCCATCAGTGACCGTCCTGATCTGCGGCTGATCGTGTGCCAAGCTCTGCGCAGGCTAATAAACAAAGGCTGCCAGACAGGTATGGTCTTTCTGTGGGAGAGACACTTGCCCCATTTCCTCTGGCAAAGTCGTCATGGGTGGAGCTACTTTTAGTCTAGATCTGCTCCAGACAGGTAGAGGGAGTTGATCCATGCCCATTCATAGAGCATACCAATGACTCTTTGTAGCTTGCTCTGTGGCTGTGCCATATAGAAGACACTGCTGAGTCCACCTCCTCCCCCAAGAGCAAATAAAACTGTAGATTTTATCTAGCTTGTAGTCTAGTAGGAACATAGGAATCTGCCATGCTGAGTCGAACCATTGGTCCATCTAGCCCAGTATTGTTGATACTGAGAGGCAGCACCTATCTAGGTAATGAGACCTTCTGCATGCTCTACCACTGAGCCACAGCCTCTCCCCTCTAAAATACATGTTGTCAACTACCTTCTTTCTCCTGGTGTGCATCAATGCTCCATGTTCAATGTTGACATTCCCATTGTGTAAGAGCCTGGCAGGACTCCTGCTATCTATTCAATGTTTTCGGGACCCTCTGCACCAGCAGTCAGTGATAGGGATGTCAGAGAAATCTGCAACATATTCAAATGGGTTTGGATTTCTATGAATCCGACTTGCAGATTCTGCAGTAGGCTGGCTTTTTCTGAGTCTGTGGATTCCGCAGAGTTGGGGGCTGGGTTTTTTACCTTTGAGGGGGATTTGTGCAAGTACACATTTACAAACACAACAAAATTCTCACAATCCATGAATAAAATCTGATTCTGCCAGTGAGTAGACAACAGAACAAAAAATGCCTGATAATCCACGAAAAACAGACGAAATGGATTTAACAAAATCCGTACATCCCTAGTCACTGACTCTCCATCCCCTGTACTTCTCTCCCTCCACATGCAGAGGCCGAGCGTGCTGAGGTTGGGCGCTTTGCAAAGAACTTCCTGCCCATCCTGTTCAATGCGTATAGCCAAGAGGGTGGTGCCAGTGAGAGCCCTGTGCACCGGCGCTCTGTTTTGGACACTGTCCGGGCTTACTTGACGGTCACTGAGCCACAGGTGAGCAAACTTTTGTCAACACGATGTGGCTGTCAGGGCTTTACCTCTTGCTGGAGTGCTAGGATGGAGAGAGGAGATGTTTGTAGCCAGGTGGATCTTGGAAACTGATGTGGGAACAGCAGGAAAGGGGGCTCTGGAAGTGACGCTCTCTTTGTATCTTTTGCAGATGGTGCATGGTTTCCTGGAGAAAACTAGTGAGAAACTGACTAGCCCTGAGAGTTCAGAGTTCACTAGGTAAAGCTGCTCCAGATTTGGGGTTCAGTTTTTTTTTTCCTACAGTGGAGCCGGGTTTTCTCAAATGGATTGTACCTCCCTCTTGCTCTCCAGTAGACAAGCCTATGCAAATCAGAGTTGTCTATATCCCCCTATGGGAACAAGTCCCTCTCAGCTGTGGTCCTCCTGCCTAGCTCTAGGGCTCTGACTTGTGTTCTGCCTCATCAGAGGCCAGATTCCGTCCCATTCCTCCAATTAGGTAAAGTAAGAAAGGAATGGGGGGGGAGATGCATCAAGGAGATGCACGTAGCCTTTCCAGTCCTTACCCTAGCTCAGTAGGTGTGCAACATGATGGGTTTACACATTAATAAGTAGTGAGTGTCAGTTCTGTGCTATCCTTAGGGAGAAAGCAGTTTTGTGTTCTTGTTTGCTAACTACCCTCCCTGCTGCAGGCTCTCCATGTTGGACCTCGTTGTAGCCATGGCCCCCTACACTGATGAGCCATCTCTGCATGCTCTCTATGATACCATCCAGCTCTCTTTGCAGGTGAGCTGCTCTTTCACCCATGCAGTTGACGTCTACCCATGTGCTTGTGTGGTCTTAAACATTCTCTGAGCCGCATGGAAGCTCTTCAGGGATAAGTGGCTCCCATGCAACTTGGAAAATGTCTGAAAGGTATTGTAGACACAGCCTCTGCTTGGTTGCTGGACTATGTGTCTCTTTCAAGACTGCGTGAACTGGAGGTTTGTATGGTTATGTGCATGCAACTTGTATCTTGTGAATAACCCTCTGGTCCAATCCTCCTAGAACAAGGACCACAGGATACAGAAGAAGGCCTACCGGGTCCTGGAGGAGGTGTCTGCCTCTGACCGGCCTGCATGTCAGAACTTTGTGCAAAGTCACCTGGAGGAGCTGCAGAGGGCCCTACTGGGCTCCCTGCCCAATGCCACGTCACCTGCCAAGAGGGTAAGGGATGGGTCTGCAGAGAGAAGGCAGCTGCTGTTTTACCACCTCAGATGAGTTGAATGCTGTAGCATGGTGGCAAGAGGGATACTGTTCTGGGTGCTGTTCTGCCTTTCCATTGCTAACTCCACATTCTTTTCTTGTCCCCAGCCCCGGCTGAAGTGTCTCTTCCATATTGTCAAGCAGCTCACAATGGAGCATGAGGATTTTGTCACTGCCCTGGTCCCAGAGGTGAGAGACAACAAGGGCAGGAAAAGGAAGTAACTGCCAAGGAGTTGAAGGAACTAGGGAAGTACTTGTAGGGTTGTCTCATCAGAAGATGGAGAGAAATGATGCTTTTGGGCCAGCATATTGGAGTGTGTGTGTGTGTGTGTGTGTGTAATGAAACCTTAAACTCCAAACAGAGCCATGTTATATAGGGTAAATGATCCTTCTGTTTTATTATATTCTAAAGCCCCACACCTCTGTGGCCCATAAACTGCATTTTCTTCTCTTCCACATTCTATAAACACAAGACAAGCCCATGGTGAGTGCAGCTGCACATATACCAAGCTGCCCTTGTTCGCTGTGGCTTTGCCCCTTTTGCATAATAGACAGTATTGTTCCACACATTGAACAAGTCTGAATCTTCCTCCAGTCAAGAAGGTAGTCATTTCTCTTCCTCTGTTTTGTGATCAGGGCATAACTATCATAGTCTCCATCAGTGGAAGGTGGTGGTAGGTAGCTTGTAGGGCAGCGTTCCCCAAGTTCCCCCCCTTTATTGTGAATATTAACAAACAACTAAAAAAAAATTGGGAAAAAAAACATTACGTATATAGGAATATTATCATTTTCCCATCAGATATACCATTCATTTTTTTAAAAAAAGGGAGGGAGTTATGCATAGGTTTCAAGAAAAGCAGACAATACATTTATCCATCGCAAATTGCGCCTATATGACACCCATTCAAATGTTGATAGCTTTTTAAGTCCTCAATCCATTGCATTATAGGAGGTGAGCATTTGTCCTTCCAATGTGATAATATAAGTCTTTTAGCTGTCGTAAGGGCTCTGAAAATCCATTTGCGCTGACTATGTGTTAACTTCCAAAAAGCCAGTATGTAGTTTAGGAGGACATGCACATCATTCCATATTAAAGATTGTTTCAGTACAAAGTTTATCCTTATTATAACCTCCTCCCAAAAGGAGACAACTACTGGGCATTGCCAAGACATATGAATTAAAGAAGCATGAGGTGCATTACATCTCCAACAGTTATGTAAGTTAGACAAACGCTTATGGAAAAGGCATTGTGGAGTCCAATAAACCCGAAACAATTTTTTTGTTTGAGTAAGACATAGCCTAAGATCGATAGAAGCTTCAGGTACAGACTCTAAAGCAATAATCCATGGATTAGGCAAAATAGGACACTCCAATTCTCTAGTCCGATCCTGTCTTAAATCATGGGTATCATATTTATTTACTACTACTAAATGCTATATGGTCGTGGGTTGACGTATCTGTTCAGCTGCTGTGTTTCTAACAATAATGGAGGCTCTGACAATAATGGAGGCTCTGAAGCTGTGAAACGGCTGGGCCAAACCTAGATTCCAGCAAGTGCTGCAATTGCAAGTATTGCCATTCAGCTGTAGTAGGTAAATTATATTTTGCTTTGTCCCTGACAACTAGATGAGTAACTGCTCCCTCCCAGTTTCTGCCCTATCATGGTAGCAGTGTTACTGAGGAGTTCTCGTTTGATCTTCAAGTTTATTTGATATTCCAGCAACAGACTGGAAGTTATATTCTCCCTACCCGAATCTGGATTAAATAGTCAGGGTAGGAAGAGAGCCTGCCGTTGTGAATCCTTTGCCTGGAAAGCACTTTGTCTGTTACCTCAGGTTTATTTGTGGATTATAGATGGCTACAGTGTTTCTGTAGGGGTTGTTTTTTGTAGTAAAGTCTAGAATGGATACTGTACTAGTGTTCTCTGTCCCCCCCCCCCCCGGTCTCTCTTAAAGCTGATGATGCAATGAGGTTTAGGTGCTGAGCAGGTAGTATCAGGATGTTGACTTTGTTGTCCCCAGGTAGTTCTCTGCACCAAGGAGGTGTCTGTGGGTGCCCGCAAGAACGCTTACAATCTGCTTGTAGAAATCGGTCATGCCTTCCTGCGCTTTGGCCCCACTCCAAAGGGTGAGTTTCCATTGCCCATCTTGGGCTATTGCATGAAAACGATGACCCTCTTTGCCCTGTGTTCCCCACTCTTCTATCAGTAAAGGCCATGTTGGCATTGCTCTTCATCTCTGATGCTTCAGTTGTCCTAGTAATCCTAATTGACTCTCTCCTAGCACTAGGCCATATAACTCTGAATGTGTTTTTAAAAATGGACCTAACTCAGCACTGAATCCCTGAATTCTGCAACCTAGATTAATCTTATGCAAACTAATGAAATCTGAATGTATTTGGTTATTTTGCATAATTCTCGCCAGCCATAGGAAGGGGCAGTTTATGCAGACTACTTGAACTCCAACTACCTGACCCTTTGATATCTTTTTAGCTTCTGAGATTTCAATGGGCATTTCCTGCACACTTTTCCCAGATTATCCTTGCAACCATAGTGGTAAAAACTTCGATTCTCAGAGTAAATTATGCAACTGGTATATAATTCCACACTATTGCAGAAATGCAGAATTCACTTTAGTGGTGCCTGTAGCCAGGGATTCAAGTAACCCTGCCTGCTGTCCTCATGCTGTATACATCAGGATTTTAAAAAAAAATTTGGGGGTAGTTTCAGTTTTAGAAGAAGGGCTTCCAGTGGCTTGCATTTTGAGATTTTGCTATCCTCCCCAGCTCAGTGCCATATGTCCCATTTCCTGTCCCCTTCCCCATATTGTCTATCAACTGTTGATATCTGTGCTCTTCTCTTGGGAAGCTGCCTTACACCAACTCAGACCATTGGTCCATCTAGCTCCCCCCTCTTTTTCATTGTAAATATTAACAAAAAAGAAAAAAAATGAGAAAAAGAAAAAAAAACATTACATTTATAGGAATATCATCATTTTTCCATCGGGTATACCGTTCATTAAAAAAATGACTATGCATAGGTTTCAAGAAAAGCAGACTGTACATCCATGTATTTATCCACTCACAAGTCACGCCTGTATAACACTAGTTCAAATGTTGATAGCATTATTAAGTCCCAGTCCATTGCATTATTGGAAGTGAGCATTTATCTTTCCAATGTGATATTATAAGTCTTTTAGCTGTCGTAAGGGAACTGAAAATCCATTTGTGCAGATCATGTGTTAACGTCCAAGAAGCCGGTAGGTAATTTGGGAGGACTTGTACATCATTCCATATTAAAGATTGTTTCAGCACGAAGTTTATTCTTATTATAACTTTCTCCGAAAAGGAGGCAACTACTGGGCATTGCCAAAACATATAAATTAAAGAAGCATTAGGTGCAGTACATCTCCAGCAGTTATGTAAGTCAGACAGACCCTTATTGAAAAGGTGTTGTGGAGTCCAATAAACCCGAAACAAGATTTTTTGCTGAATAAGGTGTAGCCTAAGATCCATAGAAGCTTCAAATACAGACTGTAAGGCAACAAGCCATTGATTAAGCAAAATAGGACACTCCTCTATTCCAATCCTGTCTTAAGCCATGGGTATCATATTTATTTACTGTTGAGGAGGGGAAGCAAAAGAGGGCAAACGCTGCGAGCGTTTGTATAAGTAATAAGTCCAGTAGCAACCCAGGAGCTGAAGAAATACTCACACACCAAATCTTGTGTATAATACAGATTGTTTACTCGTGGTCCAATATCTACAGCAGCACAACAGTTTCCATCCAGATATGTACAGTCCTTCCTCATAAATCTCTCCACGTCCAAATACACCACGCCTGACACCCACAGTAGCCATCAAACTAAGGCTCACTTATATACATTTCAGACATCAGCCCATCCCAGATTAATCATCTTATCATATTAGACACTTAGCAATAATCAGGTTGACCTTTCCAGTTCTACACAGAAAAAACTCTCTCTCAACCTTATTGCCTGCAGCTGGCTGATATGTCCTTCAGGACTCTAAAACTTTCAACCAATCCACTTAGATATAGATTTTTCCTCAACATTTACTACTACTAAATACTTATATATATATGGGTCATGGGTCTACATGTCTAGCTTAACATTGTCTACCCTGATGGGCAGTATCTCTGTAAGGTTTCAGACGGGTCTTTCTCAGCCCAACGAGGAGGTGCAGGGAATTGAACCTGGGACTTGCTTCGTGCAAGCGTGTATTGTACCACTGAGCTACAGTCTTTCCCTCTTTTTGGCCACTAATATCCCAAAAGAATTTCAGATTGCTTGGAGACCTGGATATTAGCATTGTCTCCATGGCACGTAGATCTAGGCAATGACAGTGACTTATTCTCCTTTTTGAAATCTTTCCTTCTATAAGGGGTTTCCTCTCCCCAACACTGTCACCAGCTATGGGGAAACTGCTCTTTCACTGAGCAATCCCAACTATGGGGTTTCTTATTTGGAGCAAATGCTTATATTTCTGAGCCTAAAGAACTCTCTGCCACAATAACAAGCTGACTCTTCAGCTGCCACTATTCTGTTAAAATACTTTAAAACCTAGTAGCTGGTTTAAGAGGCTTAAGCATGAGATGGGCACCAGTACTAGAGACAAGATGAACTATTAAATGAGCAATTTATTAAAAGAGTATTTTGTACACAAGGGATTACTAATATTTACTTTGGGTTTTTCATAAGCCTGCTTAGTGACAATTCTTTAGGGCTCAAGAGACATTGTTGCTGTTACAAGCCTCTAATGGCTTCTTTTACCTCAAGCCAAATTCCCTAAACCTTCAGCCCAGCCAAATAATCTTACAAACAGGTCCAGCTTCTGAGTACAGCCTTCCTCTGACAACAAAGCTTCTGTTGTATTCTGCATGCTTGTATCATCTTCTTCTAGCAAGATCTTAGGGCAGCCTCTTGGCATAACACATCCTCCTGCTCTTCACTAGCCGCCTAAGGTTATTCCACAGAGAAATAATAGCTTAATATTCAAGCCTTAGCTATCCACTTTCTCAGCTTTCTCCTAGCCCTTCAAAACACACACACACACATACACCATCCAGCAGACCTTCCCCCTCTCTGACTACTCGACTAATTCTCTCAGCTGTTATACCTTAACTGTCCTTTTCCAACTGCTCTTTTTCACCTAGCTGGAATCCCCAGTCAGTCAGAATCAGATTTTTCTGATCCAGGTTCCATCTAAAAATATTCAAAACTATTTCTCTCCCTCCCTCTCTCCCCACTTCAGAATGTCATTCAGCAACAACCCTTTGACAGTAGCAAAACAAGGCCTCAGGCCTGCTCAGATACATTGTAGCCTCACAGAGGCCACACAAAGTAAACATTACATGACACCAACGGTTATAGAGGCATTTCTTCACATGGACATTTTTTCACCGTTGTCCTTCTGGGGATCCTCTTCAGCCCCAGAGTCAAGCAGTGTAGGGCTGTGGATACAATGAGGTCACTGTAATTGGGATACACTAACCCCAAGCAATTATTCCCTTCAGACGGAATGCAGCGCTACCTCCTCTTGGTCTACGCAGGATTGACTGGCTCCGTCACCATGATCAGCTGCACTGTGCTTGCTCTTGCCCGTCTGCTCTTTGAGTTCAAAGGTAAGATAGCTAGATGCTGATAGCTGACTGGGTCAGGACTTCTATCGTCAGCAGTTCAGGATAGAGCTTCTCTCTGGGACTGGCAGGCACCGAAGGCTAAGGGTACCAGACTGAATTTAAGAACTATCTTTGAAGGGAGCTATTGCATGAATGGCCATTCCTACAGATATGTTTAAGGATGATGCCTCTGACTATCAATTTCCCTGAACAGAGAATTATGCACACTTGGTTTTCCCAGCAGCACCAGTTTAGTAGCAGGCACTAGGATGCTTGGTTAGGAATAGGTGTTGGGTTCCTGCTGAGCAGAAAAAAATACTGATGTCTTGTACTAACTCAGAACTTCAGTTATGTGCCTGAGCGTGGAAGAGAACCTGAAAGACTGAAATATGTTATTCCGTACGACTGCAGAACATGTCGGGCCAGATGCCCTGGAGCAGCTCATGCAGCACGTCTGCCTCATGGTGGGCTCCCGGACAAGGGATGTTGTGAAGTCGGCCTTGGGCTTCCTCAAAGTGGCACTGTTGCTCCTGGACACGGCACTTTTGGGACGGCACTTGGAGACCATGGTGAGACGGGATGTGTTGGGGAAACCTGTGGGAAGGAAGGCTGTGGGAATGAAAGTACCTCTAGCTTGTATAACTAAAAAGAAGAAAAGTGGAGGAAGGTATCTTGGAATGAAGTTATGCCTTAAAACTCTCTGGCACTTGCCATAGAGTTAATGGGTACATATTAGAATTGCTGATCCATCCTGTGTCCATCCTCACAGTACACTGGTTTGGTTCACACATAATGCTAATTCATGCTTTGGGTTGCTGAATTCTGGGTTGTCATGAATGCAGTGCACTAACAAACCAGGTTTGTTAACTGCAAACAACCCAGAAAGAGAACCTATGATTTGATTTTGGATTGTGAACTCTGGGTTGTTTAAATCATAAGAACATACGAAGAGCCATATTGGATCAGACAAAAGGGTCCATCTAGTCCAGTATTATTTCTATACATGGGTTGCTTGGCTACGCTAAAGGCAGGGGGCAACTTTAAAAAAAACAGCCACTCTAAATGCAGGTACTACAGCGCCACAAAGGCATTTGGGATTCAGAGAGGGAGGGGCTAAAGGTGGAGGAAACAAACAACCCAGGGACTGAGAAAACAAACCACATGATCATCTTCCAGATAAACCTTGGGTACAGTAACAAAGCATGTGTTAAATAAACCATTGGTTAAGAGTTATGTATGAACAAAGCCACTGTGTCACTTCTGGTGCTCTTAGGAAGAAGTGGAAAACCATCCCAGGATATGTGTGCATGCTCATGAGAGAGAGAAAGGACTGATGGAACTGACTTCAGAAGTGTGATGGGGGCAGTGACCAAATTTCTAAGGGTTGTGCTCTTTTTACAGTTAGAAGCCATCGGAGGATTGACAGATGACATGAGGCGCCACTTCCGCATGAAGCTGCGAAACCTCCTTTCCAAACTGATCCGCAAATTTGGGTTAGTGCTGGGGTTAGAGGGAGGATGGTGAGGAGCATCATTACCTTCCTCAGACACTTCTCATTCTGGAACACTTGCTTTCTAGACTGGTTGGTCTTGGATTGTGCCCTGGGTACAGGTGCACACACGCAGACACACTGAGGGTGCCTCTACAAGTGCGATTTAAAACTCTTTCAAGGCGCATTACCAAATTTACCTCTACAAGAGCAGAGCGCAAATCAGGGGTCCAGGTGCTTTAAATCTCCAATTATTCGCATTTTCGAATGCGCGTTAAATAAGCGAGTTTTAATTTACTGTGGGAGTAAGAGCGCCTTATGTCCATGTAAACAATTTTGTGAGGAGGTGCATTAATGATCAGATGGTCATATTGTCATGCGTACGTGTGGATAATTAGTGATCCGCTTAGACAACTCGTCCCCTTGCTTCTTGCTGGGTTCCTGAGAGACAGGAAGCAGGGAAAGGGGGGGCGGACAGAGGGAGGGTGTTTTCATGCTTGCCTGCATGCCTGCCTCTGTCCAAAGACACACACACACACACTTGCTCCCCTTGCTTGCTTGCTGTGTGTGTGTGTGTGTGTGCGCGTCTGAATGTTTTACATCACCGAAACGACAATGGATGATTGAGAAGGAGAGAAGGGAAAACAATTGATCTCACTGGGAAAATGAGAAGGAGGAGGAAGGAACAAAGCAGCTTTCCCTGTCTGTCTGGGCGTACGTTTGTGTGGATCTCTACTCTCTCTCTCGCTCGCTCCTTCTCTTTGGTCTCTCGCTCTCTTCCTCTCTCTCCGGCAAATGGTGGGGGGCAGAGAGAGGCAGCCGAAAATACTTTTTAAAAAGCTGCTGGACGGGGAAACTTCTGAGGCACATTCCCATTTGCTCCTGAGCAGTTTTGGGAGGGGGGACAAACTTCAGCTGGCTGCGAAATTGGAGGGGAGAGAGGTAGCCAAACAGGTTCTACAGGTAACCTAGGAAACAAAAGGTGGGAGATTCTGGTAGGCTGGGGAGAATAAAGGGTGCAAAACCTGTTTGGGCAGTTTCCCAGGACAAAGCGAATTACTTTCAGCAACATTTGCATGCATGTCAACAACTTTAAAGCCAGTTTCATACAGCCAGTAATGCGCTTCAACGCCTCTCGTATATAGGTATTAGGCGTAAAAGCGATTGTGAGGAGATGTGCATAATCGGGCAACCGGGTGTCAAACCAAATTCTTGTAGAGGGGACCTGAGACAGAATATCGGGTGTTGAAGGTTACATGTGGCAGTAGCAGTCTGCAAATTTGGTCTGGCTTTGGTATTGTTCATAGTTTCCTCCTACCTCCATCCTTGCACATGGATGGATGGGAGGGAGGAGAGAGAGAGAGAGAGAGAGAGAGAGAGAGAGAGGTCAGCCTTCCGCTGGCTAAGGCATGCTCCAAGTGACAAGACTCTTGCTCCTGCTGAACTAGATCCCAGCCTTTCATCCAGATCCAAGGTTAAGAGGATGATCCCTTCCCCAGACTTATTCACTTGCTAGATGACCAGCATAGGGTACTCAGCCTTATCCACCCACCACCCCCAGTGTCCTGTGCTGTGTGCATGTGTTTGTGTGTGTGAGTGCACATTGGTGAGTAGCCCAAGACACCACAGCAAACACTTAGTGCAGCTCAAAGGATTCTTGAACCATAGTTCCTTATATAAGTCTAGACTTGCAGTTTTTACCACTTCAAAGGTATGGATGAGCCAGTAAAATAAATGTTTTGGTCCTCTGCATTTGACAGGCACCTCCAAGTGATTTCTAGACCACAGGAAAAGATAATTATTTTATCCACACGTCTTATGGTGAATACATAAGCAGGCGTCTTTTTAGAAAATTAAGAATTATATTGGTATATTGACATCTGCTTTAAGGGCGTGAACTTATAGATTATATCCAGATAAACAGATCTAGAAGAGTTCTTCCATCTTAATTCAGTCGTAAACCCCCCCCCCCCCCATATCTCACTTTTCAAGTTCAGAGAGAGGAGAGATCTCTTGCTTCATACTTGTCCACAAATGCGGGTCATCAGGAGATTCCTTCATGCTGGTGGCCAGCATGTTCATAGATATCTGCATCTAGCAGTTTGCTATGAAGCCTTTTTTTATGCCAGTGCTCTAAACCAGCTCCATTTCTGTGGGTCTTCTGTCCAGTTGGAAGAGTCATCCAACTTGGCTGAAAATTCTTGTCTCCTGAATTTTAAGTTGAATATGCCCTGTTATGCTTTGGCGACCTGTCTGACTTCCATAGTTGGGAGTGGTAGATAGGAGAAAAGCTGGTGGGGGTTATTACCGTGGAATCTCACCTTCCCTTCTAGCATTGAGCCTTTACAGGCTTTGCTCCCGGAGTCGTATCGCAAGGTGCTGCTGAATCTTCGCAAGGCTGAGGCGAGGAATCGCAAGCGGCAAGCTTTGAAACGGGCAGCAGCTGCTTCTGCAGAAGAGGAAGAGGCATTGGTGCGGCCCAAGGGAGGAGAGAGGTATGAATGTGTTAACAGGTTCAGAGTGGAGGCTAGAAGATCATTGCCTTTTTAAGGCCAGAACTGGAGGGGTTTCTGACAGAAGTGCTCTATGGGCTGTCAGTAGGTTTGACTTGTCTTGCCTCCCTCCCACCTTCTTGCCTGCAGCATGGCGGAGGTCCTCGCAGACTCTGACTCTGACCTGGAAGGCGACATCAAGCAGCACAAAGGGAGAGAGACCAGGAAAGCACTGTGGCAGCGAAACCAAGCCTGGCTCAAGGAGGGGGAAAGTGACGAGCCCCTCAATTTTTTGGACCCTAATGTGGCCCAGAGGGTGCTGGGTAAGAGCAGTCTGAAGATGGCACACTCTGCCAGTTCAGTCGTTGACCTTTCAGTTTGGTGGGGAAGGTGAGATTACTCGGGCCAAGGCTGCCCTACTTCATCAGTCTTCTGTGCTCTTCTTTCATGCAGCTACCAAGCCAGGCACTGGCCAGGCTGGGAAAGTCAGTCATGATTTTAAGGTATCTGCTGATGGCCGTCTCATCATATGTGAAGAGGAAGAGGAAGAAGGAATTAAAGGTACTGGTGGATGGGGCCCAATAGTTGGCCTAATATATTCACTGAAGGATGTGTGATTTCTGATAACAGCTTTAGTTTCTTTCTACTAGCCAGTTGTGAAATGCAGTCCCACCATGAGTGCAAAAATGTGACTTTCATTTATCGACCCAGATTTTATCTGGCATTGATGAAGTTATATAACACAGTTGTTAGTGTACACCCGCGTTTCCCAACTCAGTGGCCCCCTGATATGTTGGACTACTATTCCCATTGTCAGTGGGGACAATGGGAGTTGTTATTTAAGCAGAATAAGCTCAGTGAGAAAATTTATTCAGATTTACATAACTGGAATACTTTCTATGTAAGTTCTGGGAGTCTGTAGTTTTTTAGAACCCAGGAATTTCCGAGTACAGAATCTAGGACTTTTTAAAAATACAAACTAATAATCTTCTCTTCCTTTCTCTCCGCACACCCTGTTTCATGAAGTGTGAGCCTAATGAGCAAGACCTAGTTTATTCATTATTAAATTTTATATTCTGCTTTTCCACTAATAGTGCTCAAGGCAACTAACAATAAAATATAGAAAAAGTAAATCAATATTTAATATATTAAAATACATTAATCAAACACATCCAATTAAATATCACTTCAAATAAAACGAAAATATAAATAAAAGACAAATATGCAAACATTGGTTAAAGCTGCTTCCTACTTCGCTTCTGTGGGTGCTGTGTCTGATGTCTGTGTTCTCTGCTGTAGGAGTGGATGAGGAGATGGCAGATCTAATGCAGGAAGTCGGGATCCGGAGTGTAAGTAATAAGACTTGGGAAGTGAGAACAGGAATTTGGGGACTCCTCTCCGAATGTGGGAGAACCCTCACATTGTCACTGAGATGGATTGTTCTCTGGCGTTCAGAGAGAATTGAGCTTGGTTCTCAAATATGGCTGTTTTTGACAATCAGTAGCACAGGAAAGGGGGGGAACGTTTTGAAACTTGGTAAGAAGCCTAATTTATTGTGCACGTGCCCAAAATTTCCTTTGTAGAAGAAAGCTCAGAAGCGCCGATTCCGGGAAGAGGCAGCAGATGACGATGAGCCTGGCATTGAGGCACAACCACAGTACAAAGGTACATGTGTGCTCCTTGATGGCTGGTGTGGACTGACTATGTCTTACAGCCCTGGATTTATGCCCCTGTAATGGGGAGGAGAAAAAGAATAAGGTGGCTTTTAAGGGTGAAGCCTAACCTACACATGTTGTGTGTATCATACAGTGATCGCTTGAAACAGCCTCAGTGTAATGTCTTTTTAGGCTCCCACTTCAATCTTAACATATTCAGCCCATCACTATAATGATACTTCCACATGTTATAGAAGTACAGTAATGTGGTGGTAAGCCATTGCATGGCGGGGGGGGGGGGGGGGGCAGGGCATGATTTAAGCAGCCTGTAGGCTTGCCCTAAATAGAGGAGTACTAGCTATGTTCTTGTAGCACGGCTGAGGGGAGTGAACAAGTTTCTGTTTCCATTTCAATCCCTAAAGTTATTCCTGTCCTATTTCTGTTTGTTCTTTACAGCTGGAGGCAGTGGAATCCATCGGCCTGTTGGCAAGAATGCAGCCCCTGGAGTAGTATACAAGGCAAAGGTAAGATCATAGTGTGAGTAGTTAGGCCTTCAGGTGATTGTCACTGCCAGAGCTTCCACATCACGGGAAACATTGTTTTCTGGTCTTGACAGATGAGGTATGAATTTGTGGTATCTTTAAAGAATGTTAACAGATGGCTTGGAACAGGAGTTAAAGAGCCATTCTCCTCTCAGGACACTTCCTTGAGGCATTCCTTAAAGCATTATGTCCATCAAGAGCCACATTCCCTTAGAGTAGGTTGACCATATGAAAAGGAGGACAGGGCTCATGTAACTTTAACAGTTGTAGAGAAAAGGGAATTTCAGCCAGTGTCATTTGTATGCAATTAGTTCCTGGTGAAATTCCCTCTTCATCACAACAGTTAAAGTTGCAGGCACTATACTAGAGTGACCATATAAAAAAGAAAGCAGGGCCCCTTCAACTTTAACTGTTGTGATGAAGAGGGAATTTCACCAGGAACTAATTGCATACAAATGACACTGGCTGAAATTCCCTTTTCTCTGCAACTGTTAAAGTTACATGAGCCCTGTCCTCCTTTTCTTATGGTCAGCCTACCTTAGAGGTAATGTTTTGGGGACCACATACTAGAGGTAGGCCAGACCCATCTTCCTCTTTCTCCTGTACTTCAAATGCCTTGATAGGGGGCTCCTAAAGTTTCCCCTCTGCCAACCTTTCCTAACAAATGGGCAAGGAGGACGGGAGCTGCCATCTGGCAGTAGCAGCTGCTGATGGAGCACAGTTCCCCCCTTGATTTTCCATCAGGAAACATGAAAGGGTGGGCCAGCCAGAGGAGAGGCTGTAGCCTGGATCAGATGACTGTGTGGGCTGTACTGAGCAACTTGTAGCTTTTCAGATATTTTGGCTTACAATTTCCATCCACTCTAGCCAGCATAGTCGCTGATGAGGGTGATGGGAGTCACAGATCAGAAGATCTAGAGGGCCATAAGTTCCCCATCCCTAACTTAGAACTAGCATTGTATATACTCCTAACACATCATTCTGCTGGTGCCCAACTGAAATCCTGGGCTGCAGGCCAGCTCCCCTTTGAAAGTGGATCTCGATATCTCTTAAGTCAGTTCTATGTTCACAGCAGTTATGCCTTTTGAATAGCTGAAGCGGGGAGCCATTTTGGGGTATGGTTTGTGCCGTGTACTTTGGTCTGGCTACCTGCTGCTAAGCATTTGATTCCCTTCTGTTCCCACAGAAAGGCAAAGGTGACATCAAGAAGAAGGGCCGGCTGGATCCTTATGCTTACATCCCACTGAACAGAGCAAAACTTAACAGGAGGTATGATGCATGGATGGCATGGGAAGAGTATTGGAAGCTGCTTATACCAGCTCAGACTATTTGTCCATCTAGCCCAGTATTGTCCTTCAGGGATATTGAACCTTTTTCACCCCAAGGGCCGAATTCCATTTCGGAGAAGCTCTAGGAGGCTGCATTCCAGGGTGGGGAGGGAAAGGGCCCAAATACCAGCATACTGCCAATAATAAGCTTCAGGAGAGGGACTTCACACTTTTAGGATGGGGTAAAAACTGCACAAAAGCCAGGAAATCACCAAATGGTTGGCGGGGGGGCAGGGGGGGCCCTCTGGGTAATCCCAGAGTGCCAGATTGAGACCCCAGTCCTGAGGTTCTGCACCCCAAGCCTATTCCACCTGGCATTGGCTCCCCAGGGTCTCAGACAGAAGTCTTTCCCGCCACCTCATTCTTTTAGCTGGAGATTCCAGGGACTGAAACTGGGACCTTCTGCATACAAATCATATGTTCCACCATTTAGTATGGTTCTCTCTGTCCCTCCCTCCAAGTGGGGTGGGCATGGAGAAACACTTAATGGTGTAGGCAAGGCCTCTGCTTGGTCAGGATTTTCCCCTGTCTGTAAAGTTCTGTCATGGAGAAGTATGTATTGAAGCAGGCTTTGCTCTCTGCCTTCAAGCATCCTCTGCTGAAGATACTCTTTCAGATGTGTTGCTCCTCTGTCACCAGTATACCCGACCTGCATGCTGGAGAACCATGAAACACACATGCCTCTCTGGGAGCCCTGCACCCTTGTCTGCTCTGCTATAGGCAGCACTCCATTCAATCCGTTGTTTTTCTTTCTGGCAGGAAAACGATCAAGCTTCAGGGACAGTACAAGGGCTTTATGAAGGGGGCCCAGCGTGGGGCCCAGGCAGGCAAGAAGCATCGCAAGAAGCATCCCCATGTCTGAAGGAGAAAGGGCCCTGCTTCAAAAGACTCCTCTGTGGTGCAATTCCTGTTGAGGCAGCTGACTGTGTGGGTCTAGTTGTTGCTACCTCGCAATTTGAGCTGCTCCTTGCAAGTGGAGCATGATCATTAGTCTCACACGTTGGCTGTGTGTACTATTCTCAGCTGAAAAAAGGAGAAGAGTGGAAGATGTGCAACCTGTCCCAGTCTCCCTTCCAGTATTTATGGATCCATGCAGTACAGCTCTTCTCTGAAAGTGCTACTCTTGTTTCCTGCACAACTATGTGTGTTTCAACCAGCCTAGAACTTTGTGTGAGAGGGAAAGAAGCCTATCCACCTCCTCTAATGAATGTTTGAGCAATAAATGTTAATAATACAACTTGTGCTCCTTCCTCAACCCTAAACTCAGAAATTGGTCCTGTAAAAGCAGCTGACGTACATCTATTTCCTTCTTCTGGCCATCATTTTTCTAAGGACTCTCCAAAATATTTTGAGTTTCCTAGTTTTATTCTGTGAGAGGGTAAGAATGGAGGTAAATTGTGAAGATCAGTGCCAATTGAAGTACTATTACTGTCATAGCCAAGAAGCTGTGGGGAAATGAGAAGTGCTGGCTTCTGAACCGAACACTGCCTGCCCTATTTTAGATGTCTTCTTGCTACCATGATGTCTCAAAGTATAATAAGCTGGGTGTTTAAAACCTGAGCTTATTATTGAGACTTTATCTGCTGTCATGCTGGAAAGCCAGATACCACAGGCCAAATTCGTGGCTAGTAGTAATCCTCTTTGCACATATTTTCTGATTTGTTTTATATTTAAATATGCAAGTCTGTTTTAAAAAGAACCAATTAATGGAGAAACCTAAAAAAACAGACTTGCCAGTAAAATAAGACTAATAAGATAATTTGAAATTGTTAACAATTGTTACACACAGATTCATTATTTTTTGTTGCGGGGGACTGTGTAGCTACCTTTTAATTCCCCTTTTCTTAAAATATAAAAATGAAATTATTTTCCCCATTGGGGTTAGAAAGCTTTTTTTTAAAGGACAGATCAATCTCTTAAGAGCTAGAGAGTTCATCCAGATTTTAAAATCTGATGGAAAATTTTTGAAAGCTTAGCTCTGGATTGTGACTATTAAGTTTGGTTTTAATCAATGAAAGTATGCCTACATGTACGGCAGCAAATATGTATGGCAAAGCAAGTGTGGGGGAAGTGGAGTTCTATGCTGTGTTACTCTCCTGCTCACAGAAGCAGCAAGCATAACTCTGGAATAGGATTGTGCTCTCAGGGCCAAACTACACACATACCCCACCAGCCATTAGCCCCATGGGAAAACATAGATGTCTGTATTGAATCTACATGTTTCCCCTTCTGTAATTAATAGCTCCTTGGGAAGATTGGATTGGGCTCACATACTAGGAATGGATTGAACTACCACCACTACTGCAAATAGCCCTCTGAAGTGGCATGGGGAGAAGATGCATTCACACATGGGTGAATGCATCTCCCCTCTCCCAAACATCTTCATTTCCTCCTGTGGAATTACTTAAGGAACAGCTGCTGCTGTTTCACTTTCTGCTTGCTATGGAAAGCGTGTTGTTATTCAGAGAGACGTTCTTTGTCAGCATGTGTCTCTCTGGTTAATTAGATAGCCAAATCGAAGCTTGTGTGGCAGCTGTGCATTTATTTGTTTCACTTGTAGCATCATCAGTTGATCGGCAGGAGGGTGGTGGAATTAACGAAAGAACTGCCTGTTCTCATGGAGACGAATGCCTGAATGTGTTTGTTCCTTTGGTTCAATATTTGGAACATTCCCATAAAATAATAAACTCTGAATGCCCTATGGAAGAAAAATGTTTAGCCCAAACAGTAGAACGCGGGGATGACTAGAAAGGACGTAGTCCAGCATTCTTTTCATACAACCCCCAACCAGCTGCCCATGGGAAACCCACAAGTAGGGCATGCATGCAATAGCACCTTCCCACTCATGTTCCCCACCAAGTGGTAACATAGCCATCATGTCCAGTAACCGTTGATAACCTGATTATGGAGGATAAGTTTATCAATGCTTCTACGTTTTTTGGTTTCAAGCAGTAGGAAGCGCAGTGATGGGATCAAGTTGAGAGAGTATTAGCAACTTAGTCCGGGTTTGAATGTCTGCAAACCCTCCATACCATTTTAAGACTCTGACAACCCTCCTCCATATCATCTTAAAGCTGACAATGGAGACTATCTAGTCAGCCTCCCCACCCCTGCAAGCCTGCTTTTTGTAACATCTTGCCTGATGAAGAGATCAGGAGATCTTGAAAGCTTACACATTTTTTGTGATCTTTAAGTTGGCCTAATAAAGGCATTAAACTTGTATTTGTATTATCTGTTTATTGACAGATCTATACATTGACTAGTAGGAGCCAAGAAGGAAGGCAGTATTAGTCTTGAAGCAGGATCAGGTCGTGGCCACCAACATTGAAGCTCTCTAGGGCTGGCTTTCTAGATTCAAATGAAAAATGCTAAAAGATGCAATTTTGCTACACTCTGCCAAACTGGTATATTCCCAGTGGCTTTGAGTGGCCACCAGCCATCAAAGATAATTAAGTGAAGGGAAAGATCTGGGAGAATTGAAAGCTTCAGCATTGCTGAGGCTAAGCAGGTGTTGAATGGATAATTCCTTTAGATAAGGGATCACAGAGATCCCAATATAACAGCTGGATATAAATACTTTAAAAATAAGTACCTTGCATTATCGTGTTATAAAAGTCTAGAAAGATGGTAAATTGTTAAATTATAGATTACTATGTGGTGTAATATTTTAATTCAATAAAGCCAAGCGGTTCAGAACTTCAGGCTTGGGTGCCAAATCCAGCCCTTCTCTGGTCACTCAGATGGCCATGTCCACTTTCCCCCAGGCAGTGATCATTCAGTGGTTTCCCTGCTTTTATGCAGTCTAAATGATTGAAATGCCTCTCCTAAGACTTCGGTACTGACAGTAAGAGCTTTCAGTTAAAATGTGCTGATATTTTTGGCCTCACACCTTTTGCCTTTGGTCTCACCCACCACTGGAATTCAGCCCGCCCACCCCAGAGCTTCTCTGGAATAGATTTGTATAACATTATGATATTGACAATTTTTATTTTCAATACCCTCCCTAATGATCCCAACAGGGAATTAGCTTTTTCACAGCAGTTGTACATTGGGCCGTCATTTTCATCAAGCTATTCACCACAACCCAAAGATCCTTTTCTTGGTCAATCGCTGCCAACTCAGATCCCATCCGTATATACATGAAGTTAGGATGTTATTCCCCTGCATGCATCACTTTACACTTGCTTACATTGAAGTGCATTTGCTATTTTAATGTTCACTCCCCCAGTTTGGAGAAATCCTTTTAAACCTCTTAGGGTGCAATCCTATGTGATCTGCTCTGGATACTCATAAGCCTCCAAACTCGGAGGCTTACAAGTATCCAATGTAGAGCAGGAGGTGTGGCAGAGGCAAACTTCATTTCTGCCATGCCTCCCACTCTGGAATTTAGCTAGATGGCTGTTTTCGCCCATCTAGTTGAAGTGTCAGGGAAGGAGAGGGAGAGGCCTGGAGATGCGCATAAGCTCTCCCCCTGTGCACAGGAACACCCCTTCCCCTTCCTCCACCCTTGTAGAGGGAACTGGCATGGTTCTCTCTACACTGGCAGGGAGGGGGCGGGGAGCTCGGACTCCAAGATCTGAGGTTGAAGTGCCATCTCCAGCCTCGGATCCAGTAATCCAAAATAATATGTCCCCCAGGTGCTATCTAGGGGCCATAGGATTACTCTCTTAATGTTTCCTTTTCATTATCAGCTAACTTGGCCACCACACTGCTCACCCCTAAGTCCAGATCATTTATGAACAATTTAAAAAGCACTGGTCCCAATATAGATCTTCATAGGACCCCATTGTTTACATCCCTCCATTGCGACAACTGAGAAACTGAAAACAGATGCACGGAAATGCTTCTTTACACAGTGCATACTTAAACTATGGAATTTGCTACTCTCAGCACTCTTAAGAGATGAATTAGAAGGAATCACTGAGTGAGAGTCAAGAGTAACAAAAGGGTGCTGTTGCACTGTCTGGTCTTGTGGGTTTTCCACAGGAAGCTGGTCTGCTCCAGCAGGGCTCTTCTGATGTTCTTATGACTATTTTTCCCATGTGAGATCCTCCTATCCACTAGGCACCCCCCATCCAGCCAATAAAGGCCTTCAGATAGACCCTTCCCCCCTCAGAGAAGGGGTGGGGTGGGGTGGAGAGCAGCTTCTGACTGAGATACAACCTCAAGGAGCACTCCCTAAAGCTGTGTCTCAGTGGGCTTTGGCACCACTTCCCAAACCTGGAAAGACCAGGGCGAGTGAAGCTGGCTCCATACTGAGCCTTAAATTTTAATGGCACTTTGTAAGCCCCCACCCCCGTCTGTCTCAAATGCCCTCATTATTAAAGACACTAAAGGATGTGAAAGCTCATACTGAAAGGTCATAAGCTGATGGTTTTTTCCTCCAGACCTGCCTCCCCCACAACACAGAAAAGGGCAGCCATGGATAAGATGCATTGCACCTGCACCTGCTACAGCAGAACATCCCCATGGAAACCTATTTTTATCTTTAATCAGCGTTACGCAGTATGAAACTCAGCACAGTATGAAACTCTCAACACAGAGATGAGTTGGAAGGAATCATTGGGTGAAAGTCAAGGGTAAAGATAAGGTACATAGCTTACCTCTGCCTCAGATATCTCGGCACAATTGTGGGTGAACTGGCAAAGTCAGTTAAAACAACCCTAGTTGTTACTTCAAAGAAATCAATAGACTATGGCCCCCTCTACAAGATTTTGCTTTGACGCCCGGTTGCCCGATTATGCGCATTTCCTAATAAGCACATTTACTCCTAATATCTATACATGAGAGGCGTTGACGCGCATTACTGGCTGTATGAAATGGGCTTTAAAGTTATTTACATGCTGAGAATCGCATGCAAATGTTGCTGAAAGTAATGCGCTTTGTCCCGGGGAACTGGCCAAACAGGTTCCCCTCCCTTTATTCTCCCCGCCCACCAGAATCTCCTGCCTTTGGTTACTTGGGTTACCTGCCGGTAATCACCTGGTTAACCTGTTTGGCTATCTCTCTCCCCTACTTTCGCCCGATTGCCATTTCAAGTGAACTGCTCAGGAGTAAATTGGAATGTGCCTCATAAGTTTCCCCCTCCAGTACCCTTTGAAAACTTATTTTTAGTCAAGGCTGCCTCTCTCTCTTCTCCACTTCACCCGATTGGCATTTCAAGTGAATTGCTCAGGAGTAAATGGGAATGTGCCTCGCACACACACACACCAAAAGAGACAGGGGGATGTTGCGTCATTCCTTCCCCCTCCTCTTCCCAGCGAGCTCAACCGCTGTAAAACATACACACGCACACACACACACACACACAGAGCTCATGTCAGGAACCCAGCAAGAAGCGAGGGGACGAGCTGTCTAAGCTGATAGCTAATTATGCGCACATCTGAACATCCTTCCTATCCCCTTTGCTTCTCGTGAAACCACCTCCATCTGGCCCCGTGTCTCCATGTAAAAAATATTCCATCAGGGTACTTCAAAGAAACTTTATTTTCAGTTCACGTTGGGTCTCCTCTTCCTGGAGCTTCCATCCAGAGAGACGGAGAACAAGGGGGAAGTTGCCAGGAGGAGACAGGAAATAAAAGTAAATGAAAAAGTGGGAGGTTTTCCCAGCGAAGGGGCAGTTATGCATGACATCACGACCACAGTCCACCCACTCTGATCGTTAATGTGCCTCCTCAGAAAATTGTTTACACGGACATGAGGCGCTCTTACTCCTGCAGTAAATTAAAACTCGCTATTTAACGCGCATTCGAAAATGCGCATAATAGGAGATAAAAAGCACCTGTACTCCTCATTTGTGCTCCACTCTTGTAGAGGTAAATTTGGTAATGCGCCATGGACATTTGAAAATCAAAGCAATTTGGCTATTTATTTATTTTCACTTTTTCAAATATACTACTTGCTGATGTGAGGTTGGAAGGATCCTGAAGAAATCACTATGTCTATCCCTTACAGATGCAATGAGTTTGAAAGTATGCTCATCAGCAGAGAATTTTATCCACCAAATTTTAAAGATGCCCCGCAAGAGGGTGGCCACAGCCTTCCTGGAGAACTTTGTCAATTGCTAAGCTAATCTGAGTTTTAGAATTTGAGCACAGCTCAATCAGATAGAACAGATCTCAATGTGCTTAAGCACATGGCTTTCAATGCATTTAAGAAATTTAAACTCTGTGCTGCATTGTGGCTATAGTGTGTCTGCCCAGCTGTGTTACCTCCAGACAATTTTCTTCTTGACAATTTCAAAGTTTTGAAGGCAACCATTTTTCTTCCACTAAATAATATTTTCTTCTAAGACAGGGATGGGTAACTTGTGGCCCTACAGATGTTTTGGCCTACAACTGCCATCAGACCAAGTCAGCATAACCAATAGTGAGGGGGCATGGGAGTGGTAAACTGAAATATCTGGAGGGCTACAAGTTGCCCACCCTTGATAGTCCAAAAGCACACAAATACACCTGCCCTTTCTGCTTTCAAATAATCGGTTATTTGCATCACATTCCTCTGAACGTTGCCCAACTTATTCACCTATTTTTGTCCAACAACAGCACCCTGGATCTCCTTCTCCTTTGCATCTCATCAGCTGCTTTTCAAAAACGCCTGCCATGATAATTTTCCTGCCTTCAGCTGGAAAAAGCTGCCACATTCCTGCATCAGGCTACATCAGCTCAGGAGATCGACATGGTCTGTTAAAATCACTGGAGGGGAGCAAAGCAGATGTTCAGAGACACTTCCTATGGGAAGTGAGCAGGCTGAAAAATGTTAATTGGATGTGAGAGGTGTGTATGTGATCAAGTGCAGCTATATAATTGCAGTCTCAGACATGTGCTTGAATTCACCATGTCCTACTGTCCTTGGGTCTGTCTGTGGAACATTGTTGTGACAGATTACATTGGAGACTAGTGGCAATCCCATTTGTGTTCCTGCTGGGAAAATGTTGCTGTTTGTTGAGGGCCTGTTGCTGAGAGATGTAGATCTAGTCAATATTGTGGTGTTTGGATCAGTCTGTCTCCAGTGCTTCAGACTTTTCTAACTGCCCTGAGTCTGGCTTTGTATTTCCACTTTACCTGCTTCCTTAGGTTAGTTACCTTACATAACTGCTTTTCACAGTGTAAAATGAGCCTCGTTAGGAAGGCACAAATTTCTCCCTAACATTTCAGGCAAGTACCTGCTCTGACTGCAAAGTAAAATTGAATCAGAAGGACAATAGCCTATTTTCCCAAGAGACTGGGTTTAATCAAGAGTCATTCTCCAGTCACCCTAAAAGCATGCAGTAAGCCACCTTTGTTTCCTCCATAACATCAATCTGCTGTTTGCCATTAAACAGAAGACAAGAGTAAACGCTGCAAGCTAATCCATCTGCCTATGTTTTTCTTAGCAGAGATTGGAAACACTCGAACATTCCCCTCCCCCTTGATTGTGTCTGCCTATATTACAGGTTCCAACAAAAGCAGTTTGCAGTTTTGTACAAATCAAAGACCTGCTGAAGCAGAGTCTGGATGTTTGCATTTCTTGTAGACAATGCTGTGAATATGCATAAAAGTCTACAATTAAGCTTTAGAAGTGGCACCAATCCATTCCACCTAGGAAGATTGTTTTAGGTGGCCTGCTGGCTCTGCAAAATAACTCTGCTACTGTTTTCATGACGACTTAGTAATTACAAATTTGGGCCAAACCCATGGTCTGTCTAGTCCTCAAAGTTGTCTCCCTTCATAACAGTGACTAGCTGAGGATGCTTCAAATGAAAGTGAACAAGAAATCAGAGGATAGCTAAGGAGTGGTCCATTCTTCTCCCATGATTTTTAGACCCTAAGGTTCCCAAGGTTTAAGGCCATCTATCATTTGACCCTTCTTTTGGTGATAATTTTGTTCATTAATAACCCCCCACCCCAAGATAAAGATCTGAAGAATAGACTCTTTAGACTGTGGCAACAACAAAACATCATGTGCTTTGGCCTTTCGAGACAAACTGGATTATTGTGGCATGAGCTTCTGAAGGTGATAGGTATAGAAATACGCTTGATGATTATGTCAAAATGAAAATCACCAACTGTGTTGCTTTGTCTTTCATTTAGCCCTCCTAAAAACAATGCAAATCAAATCAATGGAAGCTTGATTTAAAGTATACACCTAAATATGTTGATCTTACAAAAATATTTGCAAACATATTTATTATTCAGATACACTCGGATTGGCTGTAGCTCCCAGCTAAATGCACAATTGCCAGCAAGTTGAGGTTTCCTGGGAGAACAATACAAGAGCTGAAGTATGTACATTTTAATCGAAAAACCTGTTAATACCCTCTCTTGCGCCTGCCCAGTTAATACAAGTTCACAAGAAGGGACTTGAAACTTTGCCGAGAAAACTACATGCTCCAGAATGCTCAGCGCACGATATCCCCCACACGCCCTTTCCTCGTTGTTGTGTATTCCCCCAGAGCCCGCGGAGCTCGTTAGGCGTTTGCCAAGTTCAAACAGGCCAATCGTGGGAAGAGAAGATGGTGTTGGAGGCGGGACTTCTTTGGAAGCAGCCAATTGGCTTTTGATGTTGAACGGCCAATGGGACGGCAAAGCGGTAGAAATGAGATGGCGACGGAATCGGCTGTGAGGGAACGAAATGGTGAAAAGTGTCATCGTAGGTAGGATGGCACCGTGCTGAGGGTTATTGGGAAGCTGAGGTGCAGCAGAGAAGGGCGGGCTAGAGAAGGACAGGGTGGAAGTGGGATGGGGTATGTGTGATCGTCCAAATTGTTTTGGCCTACATCTCCCATCATTACACCCTGTTGGCTATGCTGACTAGAGCTGATGGGAATTGCAGTCCTGCAACAGCTGAAGGACCACACGTAGCCCTTGTAGGGCTAGGTAGGGGCGGTTGGTGAGGAAAGCTAGGATGCTGGGGCATGATTTGGGGTGGGGTGGGGGGAGTGACAGAACTGTAAGCCCGTGCGAAACCACTTCCTGCCTTCAATTCAGAGGTGCTAGTCTCAGGATATGGATGCTGGGAGATGGAATCAAGTGCAGTTTTATATTTTCTCAGTAATTCAATAGGCCAAGCTAATTTCCTGTAAGAGTGACCTAAGCAACTTGAGTCTTATTTTGCTTTGTCTCCGTGTTGTGGTTGAACTTGCCTTTTGGTCAAATGACCCTCAAGGCAGCTAGCATAATGACATAAAACTATTTAAACATGAGCAACATTTTAAAAACCTCAAGTACAACCAGGATAGTATGCAGATCATCTATGCAAGATAGAAATTGAGCTACTGTATTCCACGAGCCTGCTTTAAAAGCCATGCCTTTGGTGCTCGCTGAAAGACAAGCTGTGCAATGGGCATGCTGTGGGGATGGACATCAGAACAACTGGCTATTAGGAGCTTTTAGCAGTATATTAAACTGTGGAAGTATTTACTATTCTATCCAGTTCTTTTACTGATGGTTTAGCTAGGAGATGTTTTAAAAGCTGAATCTGCAACCAAAATTGCACTAGTACAAAACTCAATAGATATATATTCATAAGCTACCCTGATATGGCACATATACCTTTGGGGAGTGACTTAGCCCTCATTTTCAAACATCTCTAATATTTTTACCTGATATATGGTGCCATTGTACTTAATAGTAATTACTTATAATTAAGTCTCTTCCTAGGATTTTGATGACACCAAAAACAGGCACCCTGAACATGCCTGTATTAAAGTAAATTTGCAGGATGTTCCATGTGATGTGGTTGCCTGTTTTTGTTGTTGTTTTGAATGAAACTGATGAAGCAGAACTAGGTTGCAATAAATGAGACTTTTCCCTCCAGAAGGAAGCCCAAAATGGCTAACAACATAATTCAAAATAAATGCAAGACTATCAGAAGACAAGCGATATAAAAAAACCATATGTATAAAACATAATTCAAAATAACAATATGTATATAAATACTAGAATAAACTTTCAACCTAATAAGGGAATACCAACTCAGTTAATAAAAATACAAAATCCATTAAGAATATATCAGGGGCTGGGAACCTTTGGTCTATGGGCCAAATGCTGCCCACTAAAACTTTGGATCTGACCCATGGTCTCCCCATCCCCATGGAATAATTAGACTTTGTGTGTGTGTGAGGGGGGGAAGTCCTATTCACATGATAAGAGAATGCTTATCAAATTTGCAGACAACACAAAATTGGGCGGGATAGCTAATAACCTGGAAGACAGGAACAAACTTCAAAGTGATCTTGATAGGCTGGAGCGCTGGGCTGAAAACAACAGAATAAAATTTAATAGGGATAAATGCCAAGTTCTACACCTAGGAAAAAGAAACCAAATGCACAGTTACAAGATGGGGGATACTTGGCTAATCAATACAACAAGCAAGAAGGATCTTGGAATTGTTGTAGATCACAAGCTGAATATGAGCCAACAGTGTGATGTGGCTGCAAACAAAGCAAATGTTATTTTGGGCTGCATTAATAGAAGTATAGCTTCCAAATCACTTGAGGTATTGGTTCCCCTCTATTCGACACTGGTTAGGCCACAACTTGAGTATTGTGTCCAGTCCTGGGCACCACACTTCAAGAAGGATGCAGACAAGCTGGAGGGGGTTCAGAGGAGGGCAACGAGGATGATCAGGGGTCTGGAAGGAGAGACTAAAGAACTGGGCCTGTTTAGCCTGGAGAAGAGAAGACTGAGGGTATGATAGGGCTCTTCAAATACTTGAAAGGTTGTCACACTGAGGAGGGCCAGGATCTCTTCTCGATCATCCCAATGTGCAAGACAGTGAACAATGGGCTCAAGTTACAGGAAGCCAGATTCCGGCTGGACATCAGGAAAAACTTCCTGACTGTTAGAGCAATACGGCAACGGAACCAATTACCTAGGGAAGTTGTGGGCTCTCCCACACTAGAGGCATTCAAGAGAGCTGGATAGCCATCTTTCAGGTATGCTTTAAGGTGGATTCCTGCATTGAGCAGGAGTTTGAACTTGATGACCTTATAGGCCCCTATTCTATGATTCTATGTGCATGAATGTTTTCCTAAGTGCTGCAAGGGGAGTCTTGGGCTGTGGAGGCAGTTGGGGAGGGAAGGGTTAACCTCCCCATGTGCTGCTACATATAAAAATCCCACCCCTCACCCCACCCCATCAAAGCTTTTTTTGTGTGTGTAATTACTTCTCAGGGGAGAAGAGGGGGGAGAGAGATGAGAGAAGGAGATTTATATGAGTGTGGATGGATGGATGTGAATGGGGGAGATATAGACTGTCTAGGCTGACCAGATAAAATCCAGGTCAGGGCTCATGTAACTTTAACAGTTGTAGAGAAAAGGGAATTTCAACCAGTGTCATTTGTATGCAATTAGTTCCTGGTGATATTCCCTCTTCATCGCAACATATACTTCATTGCAGACATATACTAGAGTGACCATATACAAAAGAAGGCAGGGCCCCAGCAACTTTAACAGTTGTGATGAAGAGGGAATTTCACCAGGAACTAATTGCATACAAATGACACTGGCTGAAATTCCCTTTTCTCTACAACTGTTAAAGTTACATGAGCCCTGACCTGGATTTTATCTGGTCATCCTAGATATAGATAGATGGATGAGTGTGAGTGGGGTGGTATATGTATAGATGGATTTGTGAGAATCGTGTGGGTGGGGAGATGGGTGGCCATGGGTAAATGGGGAGTGTATGTGGCTTTGATCCTGCCCCCTTTTGGCTTTGGTTCTACACCTGCTTTCATGTGGCCCCCAGGTCACTCGCAAAGGGATGCAACCCTCAGACTGGATAAAATTCCCCACTTTTGCATTATGTCAATAACAAGGGGATAATAAAACACAATAATGTTTAGCAAATTATAAAATAGGCACATGCCCCCAATATACTAAAAATAATTCACATATACTGTTAAATGAGACAAATCCATCCTAGAGCCTCCAGAAGACAAGAGAAGAACTAAGCACAGGTGGTTAATACAGTAATAGCACAAGATATTGGGTCAGGCCTTTACCTGACTCAAGTCCAGAAGCTGTAAGGAGAGGAAGAAATAATTGATACTAAGAGGAGATGGTAGTCCTTGAAAGAAAGAAGTGTGAAGGGTACACAAGATCTGGGCATAATGATTTCACAACTCATTTCATTTAGAGCCAATCAAAAGCATTCTGGTTACATCTCAAATTAGAACTGAGACTTAACATGAAGATTTGATCCCATTTGGGAGTCAGTAAATGGGAAAGTGCTAGATGAAATAAGTTTCCTGAAAGTGTCTTGTCTGCAAAAAAAAAACCCAAACTGAATAGAATAATGATCAAAGGACTAATTATGAATGCTCCCCACTCATATGTAGTCAAAGCAATAATTGTTTAGTTTGATAGCATAGCCCTTGCGGTTTTCTATTGCCTGGGGCTTCGGATATAGACAGCATGACTGCAGTTCTGGATAAAAGAAATGCCAACATTAATATGCAGTAGTATCATCTTTTTTTCCATAATTGGCATGTAATATTGTACAGATCCCCAAGCCCTTAATTGTTAAAAACCCTTTCTTAAAGATCTGTTTCAGTGCCTCTATTTCCTGAGATAGAGAGACACTTTCCTCCTGGCAAGGAATTGATTAAATACTAAAGGCAGTATCTGCTTATCAATAACTGCTTTGATTTTTCCCAAGAAATTCTTTTAGCTTTTTGCCATGGCTGTATTTGCAAACAACTCTAAGCTATGTTTTATTTCTTTAGCCATGAATTGTCGTGCAGGTGAGCAAACCATGGCTGTTTTCCCTATTTTTGGTTTGTTTCTCTCCTGTCCATTTTGCCAGTCTTTAGAGCAGTTTCATTTTCAAGCTCTACCTGCTGGGCATGTCTGTTTCAGAGCAGACAACAGCACAAACAAGCCAGGAATAAGTTCTAGGTTCAGACATCACAGCAAGCCATGATTTAAACAAGCCAGACTTTGTAAGCCAACAACCACGACTTCTATTTGTGGTTTGTAGCTGATTAACCCATGGTTTGTTTGCAGCTATGGGTTTAGACACATCAAGCCAGATTTCTGTAAACCAGACCATGGCTTAGTGTTATGTGTGAACCAGGCCATTGGTTCTTATAGTTCTTCTTCGTGGTCTCTGTGCATCACACACTATGGGCTCGTGCACCAGCGCCGAGCCTCATCCGGGAAACTTCTACAGCCTAGACTTCTGGCGGGAACCCCTCCCCCCCACCGTCCTATCGCGCATGCTTGGGTTCCCGCCTACCTCAGTTCTTTTTCGACCGCCGTGCTGTTTGCCTCGCGGGAGACTTCTCTTAGAACGATCGTTCGTATTTGTGGTTCTTTAGACTTAATTTTTGCTTAGACTTCTTTCCAGTCTTTCTTTCTTTCTTCCTTTGTCATTTTCTATAGCTTGAATATATATATATATATATATATATATATATAATCTTTAGCTTCCTTTCTTACTAGTTTTTCCTGCTCTGTTGGAGCGCCTTATGGCGCAAACGGCCCTATTTAAGAACTGCACTAACTTTGTCCGACGGACACTCCCGGTGCCTCCTCTGCCTCGGAGAAGCGCACGTGGTCGATGCTTGTGCTCATTGTATGAGCTTCTCCCATCAAACACGGAAGAACAGGGCGGACAGGTTGCGGGCGTTGCTTTGAAAGAAGACGCTGGAGGCGGTCAACGTTCCTTCTCGCCCAATACCCACAGCGATGGCCATCACTGCGGCGCAGGCTCCCATAGAGCAATCGAAGACTCGCCCGCTTTCGACCAAAGAGTCGCCCACTTTCAACCGAGGGAGTTAAGGCTAAGAAGCCTAAAAAGGCAACGACGACTCAGGAGGAAGTCCGTCATAAGAAAGCGAAGGCAAAACATTCTGAGAAGCCTGACAAAACCTCTGAGAGTCGCCTGAGGGTGAAATTGGCCTTCTCGGTACCACTTTCATCTGGGCCGGCCTCGGTACCGATGAGATCTCCGGTACCGATGGCACGACTGATACCATCGCCTTCGGCTTCTGTCTCCATACTGCTGACGCGGCCTGTACAGTCTCCTTTGGCGGCTTCCTCAATACCGATGGCACGACCGATATCATCACCCTCGGTGTCTCTCTCGTTGCCGAGTCGCCACCAGCCTTCGACTTCACTACGTGAAGAGCGATTCTCCTCACCGTTTCGTTCAAGCCCCACGGGATCGGTGCACCCACTGTCGGGGTCGCCTCCAGGTCCGAGGTCAGAAGGTCATGTTTTTGGCCCAGCTTCACTTCAAGCCTCACCACGCTCGGTACCGTCGCCCGCTCCGGGATTGAGATGTGATTCTATAGACCATTGATACCGTTCGCGCTCGCCCACTCCTTCCTGGGATTGGGATCGTTTCTCGGATTGTTCAGCCCACTCTTGGGCTTCCCAGTCAAATCCTTCTGGAGACGTGTACTCTCGCCACCGAGTTGCGGAAGATACTTCGGGACGGTACCGTTACACCTTCGACCCATACACGGGACAACGGTTGAGGGACGACGAAGTCTTTGTGCCTCTGGTACCTCCCAGACGTCCACCATCTGCCACGATTTCGGCACCTCCACCGGACTCACCGGTACCGGCGCCCCCGCCGATGCAGCTGACCGATATTCCGACTCCGTCCTCTCCACAGTCCGCAGAGGATTATGCTTCGGATTCGTCATCTTCAGATACTGCTCCACCATCAGTCCCCTCGCCCAATGATGCGGTAGGGACCGATAAACGGGCCTCTCCCTCCGCAGAAGTGGGGACTTTCACAGAGCAAATGCTCTATATGGCGCAATCCTTGGGGGTAGAACATCAGCAACCCGTAGAGAAATGCATTGATTCTATATACGATGTCATGTATACGGATTCGTCAGCCCCGCTGGCCATACCTTTGATCCCCACTTCATTGCATACCACCCAGGAATCGTGGAAGAACCCGTCCACCATGGGACCAGTTTCCAAACGTTTGGATTCCCTCTATAAGATTCAAGAGAAGGATGCAGGGTTTTTATTTACACATCCGAAACCCATGATTGTCGAGTCGGTGTAAGGAAAGTCATCCAAGTCACATTCCGCACCAATAGATAAGGAGGGCAGGAAACTGGACATGTTTGGCCGAAGGATCTACCCATCCACCGCACTGTCAATGAAGGTGGTGAATTATCAGGCTATGATGGCCAGATACCACTTGTTCCTATGGGACAAGATGTCATCCCTCATCACATACCTGCCAGATGAAAAGAGGGAGGCTGCTCAAGTTTTCCAAATGGAGGCCACCCGCTTGGCCAAACAGGAACTGACAACTGCCAGTCACCAAATGGACTGCGTGTCCAAGGCCATGATCGGAGCAATCGCTCTTAGACAGCATGCGTGGCTCCGCTCTTCTAATTTACCACAAGAGTCCAAGGCCAAGACAGAGGACCTTCCGTTTGATGGTGAAGGCTTATTTCATTCCACAACGGACACAACAAAAAGCTAAGACTACTGCGAAGAAGATGGGTTTTTACCCTACTACGACATCGCAATCGTACCGTTCACGCAGGTGGGTGCGGCAACAGCCATACCTCCCGCGCCAATTTCAGAATCGACAGCAGCGATACCAGCTGCCTGCACCTCAGTCATCCTTTCCACATAAGAAGAGCTATCAACAGAGCTGCTTCCATCAGCAACGCAACAGGCCTGACACTTCTCAAAAACAGCGCCTTTGACTCCATCCCGGTCGCTCTCCCCCTACACTCCAACTTTTCGCAAATCCTGGGAGAAAATTACATTAGACAGATGGATTTTGAATATCATCACAAACGGATACCAAATAGAGTTCACCTCTTGCCCTCCTACCGGCCTTGTCAAAGTCACTCCACCGTCAGATGTGCTGCTTCAAGAAGTATCCAATCTCCTCCAAAAGGGTGCTGTTACCCGTGTCGACCACTCGGACTTACCAGCCGGTTTCTACTCCCGTTACTTTACAGTCCCAAAATGGGATGGCTGTCTCCGCCCCATCATGGACCTGAGAAGCCTCAACAAATTCATTCCGACCAAAAAATTCTGTATGATCACAGTAGCAATAATTCTGCCGCTACTCAAGCGAAATCGTTGGTTCACCCTCATAGATCTGAAAGATGCGTATTTTCATATCGCCATCCACAAGTCACACCAGAAGTTCCTCAGGTTCATGATTGGTCCGAACGCCTATCAGTTCACAGTCCTTCCATTTGGGCTGAAGACAGCCCCCAGGGTGTTTACGAAATGCATGGGAGCAGTCTGCGCTTTCTTACGAACGGCCGGCGTAGAACTCTACCCGTACTTGGACGACTGGCTGATAGTGTCCCCTTCGCAACGTCAGGCGGAGAGAGATGTGAAGGTTACAAAGGACCTCCTGCAGAGGCTGGGCTTATTTATAAATCTAGAAAAATCAGTGTTTATACCTACCCAATCCATCCAGTTTATTGGAGTTCTCCTAGACTCTCCGCTGGGAAAAGCTTTTCTTCCAGAGGATCAAGCAGTTACTATCCAACGGCTTACTCTGCGCATCTTAGACGCCAGGCAGGTCACCGCTTTCATCCTACAGAGGCTGTTGGGACTCATGGCCTCTTCAGTGTACGTGGTCAGATGGGCAAGGATGTGTATGAGGCCATTACAACAGTTCCTTCTGGCCAACTACGACCCGTCCAGAAACCCGAACAAGGTCAAACTCGTCATGCCACAGAATCTACGATTCGCACTCAGGTGGTGGACATTGTTGCGCAACTTGGTGGACGGGCTTCCCTTTGTGGACCCCGGCCCAACACGCACCCTCACCTTGGACGCGTCGCTGCTGGGATGGGGGGCACACTGCGACCACCTGTCAATTCAAGGGAAATGGACGCACGAGGAGAAGACATTCCACATCAACAAGTTAGAGCTTCTGGCCTTAAAGAAGGCTTTGTGTGCCTTCAATGTGCATCTCAGGGACAATCATGTCTGGATTGTCTCAGACAACACCACGGTCGTCTGGTACCTCAACAAAGAAAGAGGTACCCGATCTCCGCCTCTCCTTCAGTTGACCTTAGAGATCCTTTCCTGGACTATCAAACACAGCATACATCTCTCTGCCATCCACATAGCGGGGACGGACAATATTCAGGCGGACGCACTCAGCCGCCTGTTTCAAGACACCCACGAATGGGAATTATCTCAGACGGTGCTACATCTCCTGTTCACTCGTTGGGGAAATCTGAGATTTTTCCAGCCTTGCCTGATAAGGTATTCATTGATGGCTAGATTTTGCTGGATTAAAAAAAATCCCATAATATAATTTCACCAGGAGGATTCTCTCTTAAGACCAGCTCCCCTTTGTTGCCCTATATGGCACTGGTCAAGGTCCCTCTGGATCTGATTTCTTTCCCAAATTCTTCTCACTCATATGTCTTCAGCCATAGTAAACAAAACTCAGCAAACTGCATTCTACAAAAACAAACAACTTTCCTTTTCTTCCCTCTCTCCTGCCCACTCCCTTTCTAATTGGAAGGAGAGAACGGAGAGTAGGGAAGCAACATTGAAGGTTAATGTACTGAAAGAGAATCCAAAGGGCAAGGCAACAAGAGGCTCCTCCCACAGTACTCCCCCCCCCAGCTTTTTCTAACGTTATGCAACCTGGGGGATTGTGCTGCTCACATCCTCCCTGACTTTTAACATGGCTGCAATGCAGAGCCTTTTCAAATGTATATGACTGGCAGTCTGAAAAGAGTTCTGCTTATATGTGCTGTCTTGCATTTCCATTTCATTAGCAATAATAATAGGCAGGCATATTTTTGTGTGAGGGAGTGTTGCTGATAAACTGACCTTTCAAAGTTACAAAGCCCAGTAAAGTGTAGCACAGATTAGACGATTTGGTGCTATTTCCAGCTGCGAGGTCTCTAAACATAGAATCATAGAATAGTAGAGTTGGAAAGGGCCTATAAGGCCATCGGGTCCAACCCCCTGCTCAGTGCAGGAATCCATTTTAAAGCATACCTGACAGATGGCTGTCCAGCTGCATCTTGAATGCCTCTAGTATAGAATCATAGATTAGTAGATGCAATAGGGATTATGATTATGATCCAGTAGGGGTTGGATCATAATCTAATCATAAAAGGGGTTGTAAAGGCAGTCAGTAATGGACTGCAAGACAACTTGTTTGTTTGTTGCAGCATGCCCCAAGTGCATGGCGTTTTAAAGAGTTAAAACAAAGGAAAGTCATACTCTGAAGATATTTCAGAGACAGACAACAAGCAAAGGACTGCATCTCAATCTTGTACATCAAATGTAGTTGCACATGGGGGGGGTAAAAAACTCAGAATGGGAGATTTTAAGGAGAGCTTTATGTAAGACATATGCTCACAAAATAGGTCTGGAGCGAGGTGATATGGGAGAAGGTTCTAGAAAGTGAGAATGGCAAAGCCAATGGAAGAAGTAGGGGTGGACTAAATCCTAAAGTTCCAAGTTTTGAAAGCTTCCAGAAATTAGACATTTGATCCACTGGGTAAGGTGGGACAAGATCATGGCACTTGAAAATAAGGACAAGAACGTTGCCTCGGACATGGAAGGTAAGCCAGTAGACAGATAAATATAAGATTTGGAACGGGCGCAATATACATGGGCCTAATGGTAGAATTAAGGACAGTGATTAGGTTGATCAAGGCTGGAAACAAATTCAGTAGGCATGTGACTTGTCTGTAGCTTGAAGAAGTAGTAAGATCTTTTGCTGGGAAGGAGAAGGAGTTGGGAATGAGCAATCAACAGAAGGAAAGAGTTGGCAATAAACATAGCAGAGGAGAAAAACAGCGTGAACTCAGCTCTGTGGACAGAAATGGTGAGGCAAGAAAGGAAAAAGAAAATCTAAGGTTCTCCAGTGCAGGTTGGGGTGAGAATGGTATTGCACAGCCTAAATGTGAAGAATAGATAGCATGGGAAATAAATGATGAGGTAGGAATTCCACAATAGACAGATGAGAAAAATGTGAGATCAAGGAAGTAGCTACTATAGAAGATAAGGCAATTGTTTCAGTCTATCTGCCTCATCCCCCTCATTCCTATGCCCTAGGGGTGGGCAATCTTTATGCCCCTGAGGGCCAGATGAAGCAATGGGCAGTTGGTCAGGGCCCTGCCACATGTGCAAATACACAGAGACTTATGTATGCACGTGCACACACACTCTTCTCCCCTCCCTCTCTTTGCACACCACGATCTCTTTATGTATCCCTCCCTTGTCAATCATCTGGCAGAGAGAAGTGCGTGCTTTATTTTTTTTCATACAATTTGCTATCCGCTTTTCAGTATAAAATAATCTCAAGGTGGGGTACAAAACCAATAAAACACAATAAAATCACACAGCATATTTGGCCTACAGCAACTGAGCCTGTGACCAAGCCCAAACACATACATAACTGAAACAATTGCATATTCTTTCTCTGTTTTACCCCGTCTTCTCTCCCCCCCCAGTCTTTCTTGCGTGCCAAATTTTAGATTGCCCATTCATTAGATTATTCATTCAAATTGTAAGCTTCTCAGGGCAGGGACCTGTACTCTGTAAAGCACCATGCACATTGATGCCGCTAAATAAATGATATATGTAACATGCATAATCAAAATACACCAGCAAGAAAATACAAAAAAGACAATTCAGCAGAGCTGGGGCCCAAATAAAATAGCTGAGCAATTATGGGGGTTTGTCTAAAAATTAAAAAACTCTCTAAAAGTAGTAATTTTAAAATATAGATAGAGGTTATCAAGGAATATGCCAAAGGCAATCTTTCTCCCGTCCATGTTCTAATTTGATGCAGGTGGCGTGGCTAGAGTCACACAGCTCCACTTTTGCTGCCCCACAGAAAGTGACACAAGTTGGTTGATCTGAGTTCTGTTTTGGCTCTACATGAAGGTTGATGCATTTGTGCCAAGAGAGCCCATAAATGAGTCTTTGTGTTGTTTAGTGTGCATGGAATTTGCATAGGCTGTGGTGGAGCAGTCAGATCTATTTCTGAAAACAAGGAACAAGTTCTTCTTGCTGTGCCTCTTCTTCCCAATGCCTCACCAGAAGCTTTCAGCGCTTGTGTAAGAGATCTGACTTTCTATTATTTCAGCAGTAGGTGCTTATCAGGTTTCCTGAAAATTAAGAACTGAAAACCTTTAGATAGGCAGGTATCCTGCTGCCCTTTGACTATTGCTTGAAAGGTACTTGACTCTTAGTTCAGTGGGTTTTCCTTATCGTCTGGATAATGGCTGGGGCAGTGGTAGGGGATCTGCAAATAGGTGGCACAGCTGTTTTATGGAGTGAGCAATTTTATTAGGCCAAGACACTCACTACTGCTTTAGCCCTCCTTAGAAGGAGATGTTAGTTAAGATTCTAAAAGATTTTGGATAAAGCATGCTTAGCAGCTGAGCTGGCCCTGGCTGGCATGTATGTTACAACTGCATAATGCACTGCAAGTGTGAGGTCAATCAGCAGTCATCCCAGCTGCTTGGGTTGAACTGCTCCATCTTGTTCTCAGCTTGTTAAGCACATCAAACTGCGGGACAGCCTACAAAGCACTGCTAGAATCTGACTGCATTTGGCAGCTTGCTCGCAAAGTGGTTGAAGAAGGCTGTTCATCTCTGTACCTTGCTGCTTTTGGAGCGATTTTTTGCCAGGCTCATTGGTCTGCTTATTCGGATCCCACTATTGGGCTCACCCCCAGGCTGGTATGGTAGCGGGCTATCTGTAGCACTTTCAACTGTTTGCAAATATTGCCTTCCAGGCGTGTTTTTCAGTAGTCTTGGTAAAAAAAAAAAAAAAGCCCCATTATGTTAAGGCACTTGAGCTCACAAAAAATAATTTGGATAATTCGAATGATAGCTTTTTAAATCTTGGGTGTTTGTATGTTCTTGCAAAAACGTCTTTAAAAGGTTGGGCTTGCAACAAATTTTACACAATTCGCCTCTAAGAAAACAGTTATTACATTTGTACTGTAAGACTGTAGCTCCAGGAAAGGTAGAGAAAGAAAGAAATGTGATGTCCTTCCATAGAGGTAAACATGCATGTGTTATCTTTCCATAGACTTGATGTAACTTCCACCTCGGCTCTATTCTGGATGAACATAATTCTGACAACAGAAATGGAGCAGATTATTTGTTTTAGGTTATTAAAAAACCTGAAAATGCTTAGTAAATAAAATGTTTTGTCTTTACAATTTATAGGAAACTTGGAGTTCCTTATGTTAGTGACTTACATAGGCTATAAGTGCCAAACATTAGCCACCTATTGAGACTGGTGTGTAAAATTGGCAGAAGAGTGTGTGTAGTATCAAAATACAATAAAATGTAAGGGACGACTGCTTCTTCTTCTTCTTTATAAGTATAGCCAGTGTAGTAAGCAGTATTCTGCAGTGTTGGTTTATGCCACAGGTGTGCAGTGCTTGCATTCCTATAACAGTTACAGGCTATGCTAAAGCACTATCTCTGCAAGTTAAACACCAGCCTCATCTGGCATGATTGCTATGTGAATGTGCTTGTAGCTACAGGTAACCCGTACGGGGCTGATGTGTTTTGCTGTATTGTAATAAGGGTTTGTCTAAGTCAGCTAATTGTTGGAGGTGCAACACAGCTAATGCTTGTTTTATGTAAATGTTTTGGCAGTGCCTAGTAGTTGCCCCTTTGGGGGAAGAGGTGACTATACAAATACATTTTGTATTGGAATGCTCCTTGATATTTACTGATGACATTCTTTTTTAATTTCTACATGAGTGCTTGTAGCTACAGGTAGCTCTTGCATGGCTGATGTGTGTTGTTGTATCGTGTGCAGGTATGTCACCAAAGTAATGTATCTTTCTTTGTCTTCCCCAGTGACGCCATTTGCAGTTTTATTATCTGCAATGACTCTTCTCTTCAGCGGCATCAAATCATCTTCAACCCAGACTTCTTTGTGGAGAAGCTGCGACATGAGAAGCCTGAGGCATTCACAGAGCTTGTGGTCAGCAACATTACCCGGCTAATTGACCTGCCTGGAGCAGAGTTAGCCCAGCTGATGGGAGAAGAAAACCCACAGTTGCCTGGTGGGACTGGCACATCCTCCGGGTTTTTCCGTTCCCTGATGTCTCTGAAACGCAAAGGTGAGCCTATTGTGTTGGCTAACATTTTTCTCTTGGCCTTTCAGTGTTAACCTCCTGTGCAAATATAAACTTTTGCAGAAGGAAACCTTGCAGCCACTTTAAGCAATTTTGAGGAAGAAGGTGGGATGCAGTCACTTATGTAACTGAAATCTTATAGCTGAGTAAACTTAGGAATTCTTCATGTCCATCGGCAGAAGGCCAGGAATCAAGAATTGGCCAGAAGCACACAGGTGGCACTTATCCAAATGTAGTACTCTCTTGGTTGGCTAAACGTAAGAAATATGGCTTAGAGCTGGACAACAGAAACAAGCCGATTTAAAAGTGTCTCGGTAGAGCTTCCTTATATTGAGGCAGTACACCTGTGAATCCCAGACAGTAGGGACAGATGGGGAAGGCCACCATTGTTATGCCCTCCCTGTGAGTGCCCAGAAATATCACATTAAGCACTCCTGGAAACAGAATGCTGGAGTCTATGGATTTTGCTCTACTCCAGCAAGGCAGTTCTTATATCTTGCTTATCTTTCTGTGGAGTCTATTCTCTAGGGTCACTTTGAAACAGATCCAAATTTAAAAGATCAAGCTATCTGTTTTGCAGCATAGCTTCCTGTACAGAGCACAATAAGACACTTTAAAAATGGATGCCTGATGAGCTGCTAATGGGAAGGGCATTTGCCAGAGTGGGCAATGAACATGTAGTTGGGCCAGGGCTTTTAATTCTGTCGTTCAGAACAGTGGGGGGGGGGGGGGGGCTCTGTGCATTTCTGAATCTTGCAACAGGAACAGTAGTTGATGATCTTGGCTGTTCATATCTTCCCTTTCTTTAATCTCCAGAAAAAGGGGTAGTATTTGGAGCTCCACTGACTGAAGAAGGCATTGCTCAAATATCTCAACTGGTTGAATATCTGCATAAAAGTAAGCGGTGTTTGGTTGCCTTTCTCTCTTTGTTAAATCAAGGATTGTCTGGGGCTCAGGTTTGGCATTGACAATTTCCTTAGCTTCTGACCTGGGGAATCCATAGAAAATCTGTGTTTTAGACATGAACATTCTCTTGGCACCCCCAACTTCAGATGTTTCAGTGATTCTCTTGTGCTAGGGCAGGAAGAGGAAGTATAAAATATTGGGAAACTTTGATAAAAGGTTAGGCAGTGGCAATATTGTACCTAGCGCATGCTTGGTACCCCTACATCTTGTTTTTTCTATCATGGTGCAGATCTGCGGGTGGAAGGCTTGTTCCGAGTGCCAGGAAACAGCACCAGGCAACAGAACCTCAAAGAAGCCTTGAACAGTGGGACAGAGATTGATCTGGATTCAGGGGAGTTTCACTCCAATGATGTGGCCACTCTGTTGAAGATGTTCCTGGGGGAATTACCAGAGCCTCTGTTGACCCATAAACATTTCCATGCACATCTCAAAATTTCAGGTGAGCCAGTGCTGTGGGGAAAACAGGAACAGCCTATGGTGCATTGGGGCAATAACCTGGATTATCTGTTCATTGGAAAGGGTATAGGCTTAAGATAGGAGAAAGGCATACTCTAGGCTTCTTCAGTGTGCCTGTGGAGCCCTGCTAGACGCTCGTGAGGCTCTCCTGCCCTTTCCCCATCTTTTTGTCCTTAGAGCTTTTTTGCCCTTCATGCCAGCTGGGTATACTGCAAAGTGCAGCACCTGATGAGACACCAGCTGTTTGCCATCTTAATTTGCCCAGAGTACCTCTGAGTCCATGTATGTATGGTGATCAGCAGCGAGAAAAGGAATGCCTATGTGTATTTGGGTGGTGTTCCAGGGAGCGAGATCCGGGGCTGGCAAGTTAATTGGGCAGGAATTGGTTTGGGTACTACATTTGGGGAAGTTTTGGGGTGATCTTCCGATTTGGGGAAATTTGTTTTAGAGGAATTTGTTTAGAGTTAGTTTGGGGTAATTGTTTGGCTTGCCTTCTGTAAAACAGGTGTTCTGTTAGAGCAGAATGTGGGCACTGAATTTTGTGGTTTGGGACTCAAGCCTTACTTCTGCCTTGAACTCAGGTTCTCATGCATCATTTTGAGTTTTGTGAAATGGGTGGTGTGTGACTGGCCACACCTACTATGGTAGCCATTTTGTGATGGTGTCCATGACACTTCCTCAAAATACCAAATGTGCCCACTGGCTCATAAAGGGGGAACCATATTAGGAGTATGTAAGCATGAAGGTTTTGGGGTTTCTCGTTGTGTTGGGGAAGAGAAGGCTTTAGGGAATGGAAGTGTGATGGGAAGTTGCAAAGCGTACTTCATTGAACTTGGTGGGGTTTCTGAAGTCTGTGAGACTGAGGGTTCTTATAGCCTGCTGTAAGTTACAGATCTTTTCCTAACCCTTGGATGATAGACCTGATGCAGTTTGATGGCATGGGAAATAAGACCAACACTCCGGACAAAGAACGTCAGATTGAAGCCCTGCAGCTGCTCTTCTTGATCCTGCCAGCCCCCAACCGCAGTCTACTCAAGTTGCTCTTGGATCTGCTCTATCAGACAGCCAAGAAGCAGGACAGGAACAAGATGTCGGCTCATAACCTTGCTCTTATGTTTACACCTCACATTTTGTGGCCTCGAAATGTAAGTGCCTGGTTTATACAGCAGTACAAAGGGTCGGGCTGGAATGGAGTCCCACTATGCTCTCCACACTTGGCTATTCTGTCCTGCTCCCTCTACCAGTGAGCTTGTGACTCACCTACTCATTATCCTGTCTTGGTGCTTCCATCTATTGCTAGGTGACTGCCAGAGACCTGCAGGAGAACATTCCCAAACTGAATAATGGGATGGCTTTCATGATCAAGCACTCCCAAAAGCTCTTTAAGGTAAGTGCTCCTAGGGGGGTGGAGGCAGTCTCCAGCTCTCGGGATCTGTCCCACATATGTCCCATGTGGTTGCTTGCAGGGGAAAAGTCTTTTCTGTGCACAGTCTTGAAATGCTCCTCCTGACCTCTTTATCTGTTGTTTCCTCGGAAGGGGTAGGCAATGTTCCTGCTCCCTCTGCTGGGCAGAGCAGGCATGACACTGACATATTAAAAGAAAATTCTCCTTTTTAAAATTATAGACAGCAAGATGTCCTCCACTCACGAGTGTCAGATGGTACTGTGACTATCATTTTAGTTAAAACTTTCAAACGCTGCATCTACCAAGCAGTTAGGGTGCTCTTTTCTTGATCAGTTGTAGCCACTGGGCTTCTGAGAATGCCCTCTGGGTCCTCACTAATCTCTCTTTGCCAGTAACCCTGCTATATATCCCTATAAATAATATGCTATCTAGTTAATCTAATGAAAATTGAGCAAGGGCTCGTTTAACTGGTAGCGCACAACACATTTGAGAGGCAAACCAAGGATTGACCCTTCGTCCTGAATTACTCTACTGCCTGTAAAGCACGGGTGGGTATTTTTTTTTAAGCAAAGCACGAGTGGGTATTTTTTTTCAGCCTGAGATCCACATTCCCTCATGAGTAACATGCTAGGAGTTTAATAGTGTATAGACCTAGTCACTTAAACCTCCCCTCCCTCCTTCTCTCTCTTCCCCCTCACACCTTTTGGGTGGCTATTGAGATTTTAAAAAAGGTGAAAGGAACTTTTTTTCTATGTCTAATTTCCACCTGAGAAGGGTGGTTTTTTTCAGGGATGGCAACCTGCATGAGGAGTTAGCCCTGCCCCAGCTGCCAACCCCCAACACTTGAAATCAGTCCCTTCATGGGCTACGTGTGATCCATGTGCCAGAGGCTTCCCATCCCTGCGGTAAAGGAAACATTGAACCCTTCAGAAGTGCTCATAGGGGTGGCCTTCCTCGTGTTCTTTTGACAAGAAAGCTCCCTTTCCTTTGGTCATTGGCCAAAGCATCTCTGAAACTGACTGTCCAATGCTTGTCTCAAGGGCCTGGGGTAACTACTGTGGGACCTTGTGTCTATTTCAAAGTCAGGGACACGGGCTTATACTTGTTTGACGCCTTCTGCTTCACTTGCTTTTCCAGGCTCCAGCATACATCCGGGAATGTGCCAGACTCCATTATTTGGACTCCAGAGCACATGCCTCAAAGGTAAGAGCATTTGTCATGCATACAGGATGGGCATCGTCAGGTCAGCAAATTGAAAAATGAAGCAAACGTTTTGATGAGAAGAGGAATTGCTTAGAATGGATTTTATTGAGGAAATCCATGCTTTGAGGGATGGGACAGACAGAATTAGCCTCTGGATTTGCCATATAGCTGACAAATGTCCCTACCAATAAACTGTCCACTATTTTGGATAAACACTGAAAAAAGCTCTCATTTAACTGTCAAAAAGTAAGACTATCTTAGAGCATTTGGATAGAAGAAAGGGTTGGTCCCAAGCAGTGCAGCCAAGTTTTGCCCTGTTCGGGCTAGATTCAAAGCTCTCCCCCATCCACACACACAATTTTAAATTGTAGTTAATTTTAACGAAATAATGCCAGTTCATTATATTATGCAATATGCAGAAAAACACATCATCTTCCAATAATCCTCAAAATAAATTTCTTTATAGGAGTAGACTTCAGTGGAATATGAGGAATAAAAAAGGTTACAAAAAGGTGTTTCATACTGTTAACATAAACGTTTCAATGGGAATGTAGAGAAAAATAGTGGTTCACATTAGGATATATAAATTTCTTTTTGTAATAATCAATAAAAGTTTTCACTTTTCTTGAAGGGTATTCCCTCTCTGTCTGTCCTCTTTTGTTCTAGAGGCTCTTGCTAGGTTTATTAGTATCATGAAAGAAAAGACAGCTTTCATTGGAGTGAGATCTGGAATAAGGCTGGCTAGGACAAAATAGGCTAATGGGCTGAGCATCCTTTTGAATTTCCCTAGGATGACCTGGACTTGCCAGTGCCGCGAGATTTCAAAGACTTCCAGCTTCTAAAATTCAAGAAGCGAGGACTGTTGGATCCTTCTGCCCCCCAGGAAGACACGCAGCAGCATACAGAGGAAGCGCTGAAAGAACTCTTCCTCCATGTTCATAATATGCCAGACTCTGCCAAGAAAAAGAAGCTCATTCAACAGGTATTATGCTTATGTTTATTTTCTTTAGGGAATGTGTCTATGCTTCCCAATAATACTGTTCTCTGGGCAGCTCACAAGCTAAAATAATAAAATGTAATATTAAAATACAATATTGTCAAATAGTAAATAGCAGCACAAAAAGTCCAAGCAGAGAGGCCAATAAACCAATTTTTAGAACATGATACAGAGCCTATAAACAATGGTTCAAAACATTAAGATCACAGATCCTTTAAAAGCCTGGGAGATTTTTTTTTAAAAAAAGTCTTCACTAGGCACCAAAATGACCACAAAGAAAGAGCCAAGTAAGCCTCTCTGTGGAGGGCTTTCTACAACTAGGGAGCCACACCAAGAATGTCCTCTTCCCAGTAGCCACCCCATTACTTCATTGGGTGGATGCACCCACAGCAGGGTGTTTGAAGAGGATCAAGGTTTGGGTGGGTATAGGTAGAAGAAGGCACTCTTTCAGGTATCCTGATCACAAGCCACTGAGGACTCTAAAGGTCAAAACCAGCACTTTGAATTGGGGCAGAAATGGATTGGGGGCCAGTGTAGAAGAGGGCCATGGGCAATTTGACTGGAACAGAAAGGCATAAATGGGAACTGGGATTGGGCTTTGGCATGGGAGGCTGGGCAACAGAGCAGAACGAACAGTGTGATAAAGGGTGTGTTTTCCTAGTTCCAGAAGCACCCTGAAGCCCTCACTCCTCAGAGAGGCGCACCCACACCTCAGACTCAGAAGCGCACCCGTACCCATTCCTTCAGTGGCCTAATCAAGGTAAGAATCACTCTGTTAGCAATATCTTCTGCTGTAATACTCGCTTCTCACTGATAAACCTTTTGGGTATCTTGTACGTTACACAGATGCATATACTTTCCAACCGGGCATGGTGAGTATATATTGTGAAAAGCTTTCTAGGACTGTAGAGTGAAGCCTCCCAGCAATTGCCTATTTCCTCCTAGATAAAGGAACGGGTTTGGGCTGTGTAACTCTTAACTTTATAGGCAATGGCTGTTACAGTAAAGGGTGCGAGAAGTGGAATAGACTCTTGCACCAAGCCTGTCCTGCTGCTTCATGAAAATGCTGGTCCATTACGGGCACTCATAAAAGCAGGGACTGATGAGAGTTTAGGTGGCTTGCTTCCATCTCATTTAGTTATGGCTGTAAGGCAAGGCCCAGCGTTTCCCCTTGCCTGGAACACACACGGAACCCTGGAATTCAAACATAAGACTCAAATTTATTAAGATATAAGACTTTATTAGACTACGAGCAGGTTAAGCAGTCTAAGAATATTAAATCTACAAAACCCAGCACGCATAACATAAAAGGTGAGAATAGCTAATACCATCCTTGCCCAGCAGGACCTGGCTCTCTTCCGAACTCTCAACTAAAGGCACCCACCCTCTGGAGAGCCTCAGCCTTATTCCTCCTCCTGGAGTTCCCCCCTCCCTTCCCTGGCGTCAGCTGTAATTCTTTCTTTAACATCTCCCTTCTTTCCATCTTAGTTTTTTGCTGCCTCCTAGATAAGAACTGGTCTTCCTGGCGTTTTGTCCTTGGATGTTAATCTCTCCCGAGGTGGTCGAGCCAAGGTCCTTTGTCATTCTAAAACCCCTGCTAAAAACTCCTGCTAAAACTCCTGCTTTGCTTTGTGAACTACTTCTACTACTTCACCCATCTTCTCCTTCAGCGCAGTCTATCTGTTTCCCTTACAATGGCTTCTCCCCTGTTCTTAACTAGAGATAAAACAGTCTAATGGAACTTAAGGGGTTTCCAAGGCATAGAAAAGGAGCAAGTTAAGCTGTGATTCTAGAGCAAAAATTTCTTCAGCTATAAGAACTTATTGTAATCTAGGGAGACTGTGGATATATGAGATAGAATGACTCAATAGCCTCAGCACAATAGTTATTGACCAAACCCGAGCACTTGAGCCATTGCTTGCTTTGAAGGAGAATAGGATGAAGTGGGTATGCCAAATTGCTCTTCTTCTATCAGGGAAGCATATTGGCCCAGCCAAAGGTGGGATCCAGAGCTAAATATTTGGACAAATACTTTTAAGAGCAGCAGGAAGCTTTTTACCCCTTGGAATGACTTTCATGTTTGGCAAATTCATGGAGTGTAAGGCTTTCAATGGCGACTAATGATGATGACTCTGTACTACCTCCAGTATCAGAGGCAGTATGCCTCTGTAGACCAGTTGCTGAGGGACAGGAGAGTGCTATGGCACTCTTATCCTACTTGTGGGCTTCCCAGAGGCAGCTGATTGGCTACTGTGTGAATGGAATGCTGGACTAGATAAGCCTTTGGTCTGATCCAGCATGGCTCTTAGATTCTTATTATATACTGGTTCTTTTCCCCCCTGCCAGCTTACTATACTATTTTGTTGCCTTCCTGTTCTACATCCAGTTACAGTCCCAAACTAATATTTTCCTTTCTTTAATACAGCGTAAAGTGCTGGGAAGTCAAGTGTCTCTGGACAAAAAAGGGAAGGATGTTTTGGAGTCTGCAGGCACTAAGGATTCAAAGCGTGGTAGTAAGGAGAATGTCAGTATGGTAAGGACCACTGGAAGAAGGATCTCCTTGCGTTACACTAATGGAGTCTCTTTGGCAAAGAGAGTTGCTGGTAGATCTTGCCTGCATTTCATATCTATCTGCAGTATTTTGGCTCCCTAATTCATTCTGAGAACAATAGGTCCAGTCCCAAACTCTAGATGTCTCATTAGCTTGACTAACAGCAATCCTATACAGATTTATGCTGCGGCCAGAGACACACTGGTGGAACAGCTGCTGTATCCAGTGCATGCTCAGCTCAGGACAGGAAGGGGAAACGTGGTGAAAAGTTGGGGAGGGAGGGGAGGAGCCAGAAAAACACCAGTCACATCCATAGCATCCCTGGCAGCACTACCATTTCCCACCAATCCCAGGACATGGTGGAGATGGCACTCCTGCACTGCTCAGAAACAATGACACCACATCCCTTCAGCATGCAGGACATTTCAGCACCCCAAGCATGTGAGCCTCAGTAGCACAGGCAGCAGTCACACAACTCCCGAGAAACCCCAGGCAGTTCTGCAGATATTGTCAGACCAATACGTAATACTACAGGCTTCGGTACATTGTGCGGCATGGCTAACTTAATGTCAGAAATTAATACAAATTTAAGCAAGCCAGCTGCTAGCAACCTGGTACATCCTAGCTTGATTCAGTAGGGATGGGTGCAGTATAGTGTTATTCAGAGGCTAGAGTTTCAGTCCGCATCTTGTTTAGTTACAGAAACCTGGTTCCTCTCCAACAATCAATGTGATTCGAGCAAGGCTGAAATCCTTTGAGCACAGGAAAGAGGTGAGTTCAATTCTTATATGCATATTTATATATAAATAGTGACTGCCTGTAATCTCATGCTCTCCTCTTTGGCATGAAGTCTCTGGACTGATAACGTACTCCTAAAAGGCACATTTGTGTTACTATAACTAGTGACCCCAAGCCCATTCCTAGAGTATTGACCAAGAAGCTGCTGTCGAGATGGTTCATTTTCATCTGAGTTTGATACAATGTATTCATGAACAGAGTTCAGAGGTTAATCTTGGGGCCAAAAGAGAAGGCAGGTTAAGTAGCTTGATGCTAGTTCTTCTGATAGCATCCATGAATGGCAGAAAGATGTACAGAGCAACAGTGAAGCTATAAGAGTGGAATCAAAGTGGGTCCTTAGACTAAAATCTGAGCTTCCCCCGGCTTCAACAATAGGAAGCAAAGACGACCTTGGGAGGACCGTTGGTGATATGTGTCCTTGACCTCTTTTTGCTGTCCTATGCCTGCAGCACAGTACAAATCTACTAATTACTCTCCTTCTGGCCCAGGACTCTTGTAAACATGCTCGATTTCGTGGGACCTCAGCAGAGGAGTCTTCCATTTGAACATCCTCTCAATGGTATATATGTGCAGCAAAGACTTGGAGACCTGTGGATAATGCCTGCTACTCCCAAGTTATGGGCAAAGTGTCAGAGCTGCTTGATCCCTCTAACCTCACTTACTGGAGCCTGGCCTACGATTTTGTGTCTGCCAGAATAACAGACTCTTTCTTCCATGTGAACATATGAAAACCACTATCTGGCTACCTGTCTATGGACTGAACGGTATCTGTAGTGTAGCCTCTTTTTGGAGAGGCTGTTGTTTTGTATTGCTTGTCTTTCCAGATATCCATCTTTCTATCTAAGCTTGTATCTTCCTGCTGGTGCTTTGTTTTTGGCCAGGCTTTTTTGTGTATGTGCGTCTTCTTTACCCTGCAGTTTCCATTAGCATCCACATTGGAGTCAGGCTTTCAGACCCTCTTGGCAGCTAGGCTCATCTCAGTATCTCTTTGAATGAAAGTCTTTCTGTTGTGGTTATTGATGGGTTTGGAGGAGTAGCTATAGCCTTAGCTTTTTCTCCCAAATTGTGGGGATCTCCCTTGGGCCTATGACTCGATTGCACCCGTCCCTGTGTCTGAGCTATTCTGACTTGGATTTGTCAGACCAAGGGCTAAGAGCATTACACAGTCAAGAAATTACCTCTACAATGTGTTCCCCTTTTTCAAAAGCAAAGCAGGCCTCTTTAAGTTGAACTCTAGCTTGTCCAGTGAATCACCTGCAAAGCGATTATGTCGTTCTCTTCTCAAAAGGCAGGTGATTTCATTGCCACATATGCTTGCCCTCAGTGCACTACTCCTATTCTTCGTTCAATACTGATTGTCAAGAGGACGTTTTGGCTGAAGCTTTGCCTGATGGAGTCTGTCTTGCTGCCCCCTATCTGTTGTGTTCTCATTGTCTGTTGCCAAGACTCTAATGCACATTTCTCAGGTAGGACCAAGAGGCTGACAGTTCAATGAGTAACCATCTGTTGGAAGTGCACTAAAAGACAGAGGAGCTCGTCAATCTGAAAAGCAACTGACTTGGCTCACAGGGAAGAAGGAGAGAGACTGTCAAATTACTACAAGAAATGTTCTCTTCTCCTTCTGTCAACAAGAGAAGAGTGCAAGTGGGAAGGTGACGCAGTGTAGTAGCAATGCTGCTGATTGGATGGAAGGAGGGCCACATCAGAACTGTAACGATAATTGGGCGTTGCTAAACTTCCATCTGCTTTTGAGGAATAAGAGTCTTTAGGTGAAAATCCTGCAATCTTACTTGGGAGCACATGGCCATGTATAACTTTCAGTAAGGTGAACCTCACTGCAATAGAAATGGTTGCAGTGAAATCCATAGAAATCCTATGGTTTAATACCATATTTCTCAGCCCCCAGTAGGCTGCTTTTGCCTAAATTCTGGACAGATTTGGCATGCCTAGTTTGGTTTTGTGGCGACAGCAAATATTTACATTCCCTAAATATGTGAAGATTGAGCTGCTGTTTTTTGTTTTTAAAGACAGTCTTCTAAATCTCTACAGGACCATGTCAAATAAATGTGTTTCATATACATAGCGTATGCTCTGCTACAGATTGGGATTGCTGATATCTGCCACACCCATGCCTGTAAATAGCTTGAGCCAAAGAAATAGGAAGTTGCTAACATTTTGAGGTCATAGGCAAGACTGAGAAGATAGTGCCAGTAAATGGGAGATAAGAAGAAGCAAGCAAATTGTGTGGGTGAAAAAAAGCTTAAGCCAAAAGTTCTTGCTGTTTCCTCATTTAGCTGCACAGTTACAGGGCATGGAAAATGTAAAGCCAGCGTCCATCAGGAGGCTGCCAAAATATCACCCACAGATCCACCTAATCTCTTTGTAGGATGCTTTGCTGAAAGAACTAGCCTCTCCTATGAACCATGAAAAATATATACTCATTCGATCGTTCACATGCAATGCTAAACCATGGTTTGGCACTATGAGAACAAACCCTGTGTTCATGTGCTTAACTATGATCCCTTCATCTGTCGTACATTCTGCTTAAATGTTACTTCCTGGCTTGTGTGGCAAATCATAGTTTGCATTTCCATCTGAAGTGGCCAAGTATGGTTTGCGCTTTCCCCTCCAAAGCAGGATTGGAGACTATGGTTTGAAGCTGCTTTGCAATACTGGTTTGGAGCGAAAAGCACAAACCATACTTTTTGAGTTCAGACATAACTGCAAACTATACTTTCTTGCAAACCAGGAAATACTTAATTGAGTGGAGCGTGCAAGTGGAGCAGGAAGAGGACAGAGTGGGGGAGCATATAAGCCTAAGTCTCGGTCATGTAACGCTAAGGCATACTTTGGCAGTGCCTATGAACTGCTGCATTGTCATGGGGCAGATGTGCCTTACAAGGCGAGCCCTTTGGTGCTCGCTCTCCCACAGAAAGACAGATGCAGGGGATATAAGGTTTGCGCTTAGCAGGAGGGCTGGAAGGAGTGAAGCTGCAAAAAGCCCTTAGGGGAAATAGTAAGTGTCCCTTACTCCTACCTACATTATTTTTTGGTCACTGAGGTAACTAGCTATATATTCTCAAAAACCCGGAATGAGATTGTTGATTCAGAACGACAACTCGGGTAAACAGGCTCTTAAATTTTTTAATTGCCTGAATGTAAGTTTTCTTGATCCAACAGAAATTGTCCTTTGATTTGTGCAAAACGTTAGGGAAATTGATGAAGCCATGTTTTCCATTTCTGGCAACCACTAAACCTGCCAAAGATCTTAAATTAATGGGTCATGCAGAACGTAGCAGCAGTGGAAGTGAAAACAACTCCAGCACCATTATTGATCCTGGAAAGGAAGTGCTTTCACATCCATACTGTGGATAACTTTTACTTATCTGTGCAATGTAATAATGTAAATAATGTATTTGTTCTTTTGGTGTATTGTCTTGTCCTCTCTGTTAATGTGAAATTCCTACATTAAATAGTCTTTGGTATTAGTACCTTGTTGACATGCTCTAAGGTTGAGTTATTGTTGTTGTTGTTTTAAATACAAAATTGGGGTAAGAACTGGGAGATTGGGAGTCTGCAACTGTATGCTTGTTGACTAAAAAAAATGTCCATGAATCACAGACCCAGGCTCATTCAGCAAAGTGCTCGATCTCTTCTTGGACCTGGAACTAACAAGTTGCAGTGTATAGGTCAAAAATGACCAAGAGGCTGGAGCAACACTCCTATGAGGAAAAATTACAACATCTAGGACTATTTAGCATAGAGAAAAGGCTTCTGATCCATCATGGTCCTTCCTATGTTCACTAGGGGGAATGAAAATCCCTTCATTGTTACTCTGGCATATCACAGCCTGAAGTACAACCATGGTAATTACTTCCATTCTGCTGATCATAGGCTAGGAATTAAGGTAATGCGGGCTGGCCAGCAATTTCAGAAAAATTATGTTCAGAACATAGTTTTTAAAAAGGGGGTTGCTTAGTGGCGGAATAGCACAAAAGCTTAGGAAAAAACTTAAAATGCATGTGTAGCTAATTCACTTCTTGCCCTTGATCTTACTTAGGGCAGCCTTATTCACACTTGGTTGGTTACATTATCAGATCATGGTTCCTGTGAGGAAATAGTTCCAGTTATCACTTCCAAAGAAATGACTGGAGAAGTTACCACCTCATTTTAATGAGTTATTGGATCATTTGAAAAGAGAATAAAGACCACGCATCTGTATCAGCCAATGCAAATTTACTGAGGTAAAATAAAGTGTATAGTGTGTGTATTGTCCGTATGTGTGTGCATCTTGTGAAGACAAGTGGGGAAAACGTTTTGAGGCAGCAAAAGAAGATTCAAAGATTTCCTTAATCAACTTCTAAAAGGCAGAGGATAGGACTGCTGTGAACCACAGAAAACAGACTGGGTTAAAACTGAGGAAAAGGAAAGGGGAGAAAGGTAAGCTAGAGGGAAGGAACACATTGCAAACAGAGGATGAAAGTTTTATGGGAAGAGGCCAAAGGTATGGAAAGCTGGATGAAAGGGCAATAAAGAGTGATCTGTGTTGGGAGACAAAGGCAGAAAGGGCTATTGGTTCTAAGGGTATTAAAAGGGGCTATCGACTGTTGTCCTTGACTGAGCAAACAAATAATGTCAGCACAAGCTCTGATTACCCAGTCTTCCCAAGCTTGTCAAGCTAAGAGATCAGGATATATATGGTTGCTTTTGCAGAGCTATGGTTTGTTTTTCTAAGGAGGAACTAGGCTCTCTTAGCGCAGTTGAGGGAGATGAAGGAGTGATTTTTCAGTTCACATTTCCTATCATACAGCCATCTTTGTCACACCTAGAAAGAAGATACCACTTAGGGAACTATTTTAGGGCTCCACTTTCTCGTACATCTTTTGGAGGGCTTCCCTGACTTTCAGGGTAGCTCCTCCCTCTGGACAGCAGGCAGAGCCTGATCAACATGGTTGCCCTGCCTTCCCAGACTGACCCTTCCTAGTATCAGCTCAACAGGGTCCAAGCTGAGCAGGTGTTCTTAAAGGAAGTAAGGGGGTTTGGGAGCGTCCCCTTGCCCTACTTCTCACCCAAAATCTTTAGTCAGGGTCAAGAAACAGGGATTAGGCTCACAGTGGAGGGGTGGTAATCACCTTTTTTTCTGTAGAGAACAGCAACTCACTCCCTCTGACACCCTTGGTCAGGAGAACATTGGAAAGCTGTGCCGCCCTGCCCGGTCCAGTCAAGCTTTCCACAGTGCACAGAGGATGGCAGGCGGCTATGCTACCCAACCAAGGTCAGGAAAGTCCCCAGAGAGAGAACGCTGGGGCAGAAGAGAGACCATGTGGACCTTGCTAGGTCATAGGAACATAAGAAGAGCCATACTGGATCAGACCAAGAGTCCGTTTAGTCCAGCACTCTGTTCACACAGTGTCCAACCAGCTGTCAACCAGGGACCCACATACCTCCTCCCACCCATGTTCCCCCAGCAACTAGTGTATACAGACTTACTGCCTCTGGTACTGGAAGTTGCACTTAGCCATCAGGACTAGTAGCCACTTAGCCTCCTCTAGGACTTTATCCAACCCCCTTTTAAAGCCATCCAAATTGGTGGCCATCACCACATCTTCTGACAGCAAATTCCATAGTTTAACTATGCACTGTGTGAAGAAATAGTTCCTTTTATATGTCCTGAATCTCCCACCAATCAGCTTCATGGGATGACCCCAGGTTCTAGTATTATGGGAGAGGGAGAAAAAAGTCTCCCTATGCACATTCTCCACTCCATACATAATTTTGTACAGCCCTATCATGTCTCCCCTTAGCCTCCTTTTTTTCCAAGTTAACCCCAGGTCAAGTGGCCTCTCCCTAACCAGGTCAGGCAGGCCTCAAGGCTGCAATAGGAGACCAAAGGCACACCCCATCTCCACTGGCATGGGCTGGGTTGTGGAGGCCTAGAGTGTGTGAATAATGCCAACATATGCAGAGCCCCACACCTCTAATCTAGGGCTGAAGGAGAGTAGCACAGAGGCTGCCCTCATTGTGGTAGACAGCATCAAGCCCTCTGTCTTACCTACCAGTGGCAGGCGGTTAATTTTTGGGAGAAGCCTTCCTGGAGGCAATCCCACAGCAGATTCTGGAGGCAGCTTATGCAGGAAGGAAGAGTCGCTCAAGGGGACCAGATCCCTCTTCCTAATTGGTACCTGACTGTAGTGGAGACCAGGCCTATCCCTACTTTGTGAAATGGGCAAATAAGGCCCTTATAGCTCTCCAGCTTTGAGCCACTGACCACGTGTCCATTCAAGATCTTTACACTCAAGATAGTATTCCTAGTAGCCATTACCTCTGCCAGACAGGTTTCAAAGTTTGGGACACTTTTGTCTGGCCTCTGCATGTTTCATCAAGATAAGGCGGTTCTTATCTTTTTGTTTAAAGTCAGTTCTGTTTCCCTCTGACAACAGGAGATATCCGTACCTTCATTTTGCTCTAAGCTAGTGCATCCACATTAAAAGACATAGCCTAAATTGGACATTCAGAGAGTGCTCCAGTTCTACTTGGATTGGATAACTACGGTCAGAAAGACTGGGGGAGGCCTTGTTTCTGTCACACCAAGGCAATTACCCGGGAAGAAATGCTTCTGCTTCCACTATCTCCAGGTGGACATGCAGACTGTTTGTTATTTAAATAGCCCCGGGGAAGCCTGAGCAGCCTTGGGACCCTGCAGAGGAGGTTTAACTCTTACTCTTCTTGCTGCAATCCCACCAAAAATGGCTTCTAAACTATTTGCACTTTAAGGAAGCTCCCATTGGTAAGTCTATGGGTTGGAGAAAGGCAGGCATTAGGCTTGTCAACCTGTATTCCAAAATTATCGGTATTAGATGGGATGGTAATAGCAGTTATTGTGAGGAAGGAGTGAGTAAAATAAAAGAAATGGGTTTATTTTCAAGGAAATTAAAGCTCACGTGGCCTTTCTATGCAGCCTGGCCAAAAACAACAACCAGACAGCATTCCCAAAACTTACGCAGTTCCAACCTGAGTCCTTTGATTCAAGCAAAGGTTTTCAAGATGTAGTTGGCTACTCCACTCTGGCCATTCCAGGAATACATGCAGTTCCCCTCGGCCTCAACAAGAGAGGCTCACTAGGTCAGCTGAGAGAATTGAATTGGAGGGAAGACCTGAAACTCGGTGGTCCAAGTGCTGCTCCTTATGTAGCTAAGGTAGCAGCACCCATGCACAAGAGGCAGGTATCAGCAAGCTTCAGGGAATTCCAAGATTTGTAGGAGTGAAAAAGAAAGGGAAGGAAACAACCTTTAGGGGGGAAAAGCCCTAAGTGAAAAACAGCCCAATAAGCCTGGGCCTGGCACACTGGCTGATTGTTGTGGAGGGTGGGTGGGTGTAAAATAGCAAACTGGGGTGGGGAAGGGAAATGGAACCAAGTGAAGTGTCTGGAAACAAGAGCGCTCCGGGCTGCAATGTTTTGTGGCCGGTCCCTCTTGTGGCCACTCTTGGCAAAGGGCATCCACTCCCCTAGCCACAGGGACCATCCGGCTGCTGACAAATGCACTGTTCGCCATTATAGATGAGGCGAGGCAGATTGGTGATCACTTTTGTGTCTAATGAATATGGACCATATGCCTTAATCTTATAAATTCGGAAGTTAACACAATTAATTAAATACAATTACAGCAATGAATAAACAACAACAAAACACACATGACCCAACCCCCAAACTCAGTTGTGTAGCATCTCTATCAGTTAACACCTGCTAGCTGAATAGCAATTGCTATCATAGTCCTTTTAGGTTGCAATCCTATTCACTTCCTTGGGATTGGGAGTCTCCTTTGCTCAGTGGTTTGTTTGGCCTTGAGATTGGCTGTCTATAAACTGTAGTGAATGGCCAGATTCCCGTCTGCCACTTGCCCTTTCCTCTGGTATTAAAATCTAAGACTACTTTATGTGAGGAAGAAGCTCCTGCTATGGAGCCACAAGAGGGAGCTAGTGGCTCATCCTTGCCTACATACCTATGGCCTGCCGTGCTTTTGCACTTGGGTAAGCAAAGAAAGCTTGTGACGGGGGAGACTTCTTAGCAAGGGACTGAGATTATCGTTCTGGTGAAAAATTCACCTCGCCTGTGTTACTCTTGGTAAGGCAAGTTCTATCCCGTTAGTGGCTGGGACCTATGATTTATGCTCTCCATCGGCATCACTTATTCTCCATTTGTTACAAACTGAACAGCTCCAAATTCCTCTTGTTAAGAAGAATAGCCCCCACACCAACCTGGTGGTAGGCTGCATGCTGAAATCCAGTGATGCAGCTCATAGTGTAGATCAAGCCCAACGACCCAGTAGCAGCAATATTGATGACTACCATCCCAGGGCCACCTTCTAGCTGGCTATCAATAGGGAGAAGACAACTCCTTGGCATCTTCGTTAATAAAGCAGGACAGGGCTATTCTGTCTCTCTCGCTTGTTGGGCCAAGAAAAAGTTCGGCGGTGTCCATCAAAGGAAACTTGAATAGAGTTAAAGAGCAGCATTGAACTGTGGTTCCCAATGCACTTCCTTTGAAACCTTTTTGCCTGTTCTGGGAACCAAGGCAATCAGGACAAGCCCTTAGGAACCTAAGGACTCTCTAAAGAGGCATGAGTTTATTATAGTAAAACTGCAGCATTTGACACTGTGGAAAAATATGCCAGACATACTTGGCAACAGCAAGGGGAAAGTTAGCCTAATAAGCAGTAAATTATCCCCCTCTTTCCCTGAGGAGAGTTAATGAATTTCGCCAAGTAAAGGAGGGTGTGGGGAAGAGTAGCAGTTAATAGGGTCTCTGACTTCAAGATTCTGCACGGGAGAATAACTGAATTTTCACAAATTTGTCACACATGTGCAGGGCTGGCTCAATATATTTTGCTGCTTGAGGCAGGAGCAGCCAGTGGTGCCCCCACCCACGTCAATGTGCGTGGTGCATAAGCCAGACAAGTTATTTTGGCACATGAGACTGAAAATCTCAATGGACGTCCCTTCATCCCTGACAGCAAAGAAATATAATAATATGTTATTGTTTGTGACACCTCAAATCTACTACCTGAGGTGGCCACCAATGGTAGGGCTGGCCCTGCACATGTGCGTGATTTCACCCTGAGGGGGTGGGGGTGTGGCACCTGACCTTATCATCCCTGCTAAAATGTCCCTGTGAGCCCTGTCTCCGCTACACCACTGCTCACTGCAAAGCGTGGGAGGGAGATGTGGCAAACTTTGGGTCCACTGAGGCTTGGGTCGCTCCAGCTGGTCTCTTCTTATGTAGCATGAAAGGCCAACATGTGGGGGTGGGTGGGAGCACCAGGCTTGGTTCTGCCTCCACCCTCTGTCTATGGCAGCAGCTCTTGACTGTGATGGATACAAGAATCCCTGCCACTGAGGGAGACTGGCAAGGTGAAAATGAACTTTAGTCCAGACTAGCTCTCCCGTCTCACACACACAGGGTCTGTCCACACAACATGACAGATCACCATGTGCTATTTATTTATTTATTTATTTATTCCATTTATATACCGCCCCATAGCTGAAGCTCTCTGGGCAGTTTACAAAAATTAAAATCACTGAAGATTAAAAACACCGATATACAAAATTTAAAACCATGAAAAGCATAAAAACAAGTTATAATTACAATATCCTTTAAAAACAACAATTCTGGGTCAAAGCACAACAACAACACAAAACCCTCATCATACACTGTTAAATTCCTGGGAGAAGAGGAAAGTCTTGACCTGGCGCTGAAAATATAACAATGTTGGAGCCAGGCGAGCCTCGTCGGGGAGATCATTCCATATTTTACCCAGAGTGAGGCTACTGCATGTGTGGCCACCATTGTGAATACACAATCTGAGCATGGGTTACACGAGGGTTAAACAATCCTTACATAACCCACACTTGTGGGTTTGTACAATAGGGCAACCGAGTGCAGGTCATCATGGGTTAAATAACCCAGAACAAGCCCCGGCGTGTCATCAGAACCTGGTCACTAGCAAAATTAATGGGGCTTTGGTCCCAAATACAGCAGAGCTGGTTTACAACATTTTGAAGTAAGTGGAGGATACACACTACCGTCTAAATAGCCTCCATCCCATCCCCATAAGACCATTAAGTCCAGAGTCTAAAAAGATCTAAATGCACCACTGCTTTTAACAAGCAAGGGAGATGGAAATTAACAGCTGGGCAGACCAAATGCATTCTGGAAAAGAAATGTCTGCCCAGCAGGCAATTCGAGAAGGGCAAGACTGGCCTCCCTTGGCGTGGAGTAGCCATGGAGGTCACTCCTGTTTATTACACTGGCTATGCTGCATACCTACTTTTATGCATTTGCAGTTCGAATCAACACTTTCTATACATTGAGCAAAATGACTCATACAATAGCTAAAGCATATTTATCAATACAAACATAGTTCTAGTAGCTGCAAATGTGGATCTGGAAGCCTTAAACACATGTCTAAAGACAACATGTGGTTACTCCATGATGAGAAAATATACTCAGAGGGTTTATCTTTTGTTCACATGTTCCAGGGTTCAGCCTATTTACTGGCTGAAGTTCTAGGGCTAAACCTTGGGGACCCCTGTCCCAATTCAGACCTGCTTTTATGCCCCTTTTATTCCGCCTTCTTCTTAAAATATACTACAGAAGTATCACTCAGAGACACTTCATTCCTTCAATATCTTCTGGTTCCAGGGTGTTTGTGGCTGTGGGTTAAAGTGATTGGAAACTAGAGATGACTTTTTGGACAAAGAACTAATGATAGGGGACTTTGCAAATAATGTAACAGCGGGCATTGAGTCACACATTTCACCACATATTCTCAGTCCCTGTTGTTTTTCCAGGAATGAACTGAGACTCTCGGAACATTTAGTCCATCTCTTGGGGCGATGGTCATAATTCTTTTTCTCTCTTTATGTGTACTGTTGCCTGCAACAATTTTGCCAGCCTCAAGGGGGTGCTGGTGCAACAAGACAAAAATTATGGCACTAATGATGACTGCAGAAATTACTTCTTTTAATGGCCTACAATATAGAATCCAATATAAGCCATTAATGTAGCAATGAAATTATAGTCATGAAAGGACATGTCTCAAACATCTGGAGAGACTTTGTGCGGAAGGAGTAGTGATGGGAGGATCTGTAATCAATTATGAAAATAATCAGAATTTGTGAAGATTTGAATAGTTATATGACTCCACCCTGGACTGGAGAGAGGAATAGAGAACTGCCCAAATTGAATATGAAAACAAGGTTTTCTGTTCTGTAGGTGAAAAGAAATTGAGGACGTGCCTGATCTCACCAATGGGGATGGGAAGAATCGGCTCAGAACTCTTGAGGAGCTCTTTAAACATGTCAGACTCATGGGAGAATAAAAGATCTATAAATAAAGATCCAGGTATCTGGTAAAAGTACCAGTGGTCCATGAGCTAGCCCTTCTGCAAAAAATAGGAAAAAGACAAGGCAAGGGTACAGTAAACAAAGCGTATGGGAAGGAATTTGTCTTAAAGTTGCCCTAGCAGTTACTTCCTATAGTAGTAAATTAGTCTTTGTTCCCCCTTTATATAATTTTAATTTTTGCCTTTTGAAAATAGTCTCAATTTATGTTTAAACTAGGTATGTGCCCTGTCCTATTTATTATGATATTCATTTTATTGGGGACTTGTTTATTATGATTAATAATAATAATAATATTAATATTATTGTCATTATTTAAATTTTTATTCTACCCTTCTAAAGAACTCAGGATGACATGTATGGGTCCTTCTCCACACAGTTTATCCTTACAACAACCACCCTGTGAAGTAGATTAGACTGGGTGAGAGTGACTGGCCCAGGATCACACAGTGAACTTCCTGGCTAGGTCTCCCCAGTTCTAGTCTGCCTTTCCCAACCTTGTGCCCTCCAGATGTGTTATTGCAACTCCTAGCATCTCCAGCCAGCACCTCTAACCACTCCACCACATTGGCTAGATACCTAGCTATTTGCTTAGGACTGGAATATCTTTGTACTGCTATTGGCAAACTGCCTGCATCAGAGGACACTGGCAAATCTCACAAAGACGATCTTGGGGCAAAGACATCACAATCACAATAATGAGACTGAAAGCATAATAAAAGACAAACTATCTGTCTAGATTACTAGATGTTGCTGAGCCATAGTAGGTACATTACTACAGAAACATGGACCAGGCACTTCGGGCACATCTGTCCAGCATTGTTCAGCCAACCACGCTCCCAATGTCTTCTCCTGATATGAAAGGCCAGTGGCAGTGGTGTGTGTGTGTGTGTGTGTGTGTGTGTGTGTGTGTGTGTGTGCAATACTGGTTGTATGCACTTGAGATACCACTATACAGTGTCATGCAACTGGCAGAGCAGCAGAGGAAGGGTGGGTCTAAGGGAGGCTGTGAGCCCAAGGAGGAGAGGCTATGGGCTAGATGAGAAGGCACAGTGGTCCAGATCTGGCCTGTAGTGTGGTGGTACCCCATGCCTGCTGTAGGTGATACATCCTAAACTGGGGGTTTGTGCTTCACTTGCTATGGGAGTTGAACATGAGGAGGAAGTAATGAATAAACCTAGTGCGGAAATGTATAGTATTTACAGGAAGTAATAGCCAGCCCTCCCTTTGGATTTCTGGCATAGTACCTTGGTTCATTGTAAAATCCTACATTTGAGACTGATATACAAAAAGCTTAATTCATTGAACACATTGCAACGTGAGCATATTGAACAGATTGGAAGTGCTTAGAGCAGAGAGTAGAGTAACCTTTTATTTATGCTTCTGTAACATTCCTTTTTTCAACACTCCACAGCGTGGAGCAAAACGAGGATATTTTATGGATCCAGGGTGAAGAGGAGTGGTTCTGAATAATAACAGGGCTGGTCGAAAGGAAATTAGCTGGGAGGGAAATTAGCTGGGCACCCTGCCCTGGCTTGGGGCCCTACTATCCCCAGTTCTTCACACACACACACACACACACACACACACACACACTTCCTTGTCATGCCTGCCACTGGTTTCTGAAGCTTTGCTACCCAGCAAGGGACTGTGCATTGTGGTTGCTAGGCAACTGCAAAGCTCAGTCCTCAAGGACTTCCTGGTTAACTTGTGGGTGGGGTTTATAGGCTCCTCTGGTACCCCAGGCGTAGGTTAATCCACCTGCCCCTCAAAATGAGCGTAAGAAGAAAGCTTCCAACTGGCAGCTGTCATAGGCTGGCATTCTGATTGATCCGCATGTGAACATCTACCTACACACATACACCAGCCCTGCTTAAGCCTCAAGTACCATAGCAGTGCCTGCTCCAAACCCCACGCCCTTTGAAGTGTACTGAAAGAATTAGACAAGGGATGCCATCTCCATGGTGATGGTACCCCACAAGGTTGACCAATTTGCCTCCGTTCCCTCCTCCTTACCCACACAGTACTCCAATTACAGCAAATTTGATAAGAATGAAAACAGTTGATAAGATAAAGATGTGTAATAATTGCCTAGTAAATCAAATCAAAATGCAAACTCCTGGACTACATTGGATGGTTTATTCGATGAATACAAAAGTTGCAGTTATGCTAGAGAGAGAGTGAAAGAGAGTTTCCTTTTATCATCTGCGGTACTAGTCTAGTAACCTGTGCAAGATCCAAGACTAAGATCCTGCTCTCCAGCATCTGCTTTTTATACCCAATCTTGCTAGCCAATCTGGAGTTGATAATGTAGTCTGGTCCCTCTTCCCTGTAATGTCCACTGTTAAGTTGGCTAAATCTGTATACTCCAGTCTCTTCTCTTCTCCCTCCCTGCTGCCTCTCATTTTCCAACTGAATCTGCATGTCAGCCCTCTTCAGAGTGAAACCAGACAGGTCGTCATTTTTGCCTTTAGAAATGCAAGCCTTTGCTGGCATAGGTGAAAGGTCTATACACCAGGTAAGAAGAAGAAAAAGATACATTAATCCAGTTTGCAGTACGGGGTTGTAGAACGTCGTCTAATTCTAATGCTGGATCAGACCAAGGGTCCATCTAGTCCAGCTCTCTGTTCACACAGTGGCCAACCAGCTGTCAACAAGGAACCCACAAGCAGGACATGAATGCAACAGCACCCTCCCGCCCACGTTCCCCAGCAACTAGTGTATACAGGCTTACTGTCTCTGATTCTGGAGATTGCACTTAGCCACCAGGACTAGTACCCGTTGATAGCCTTCTCCTCCAGGATTCAATTTCAGAGAAGTTCTTAGGGGCTGCATTCCAGTGGTGGGTGGGCTGAAGATAAAAGGGAGGGTGGGCAAAAATACCAGGATATTATAGCTTAAAGCTTTTACTGCCAGTAGCTAAGCCTTAGGAAAAGTAGTTAAACCTTTTAGAATGTGGGAAAAACTGCCCATGCAGGGAACCTACACAATCAGTTGTCAGGGGAAAGGAGAAGAGATGTGGAGATCTGGGGAACCCTGAAGGATCGGATTGGGGCACCAGGCAGGCTGAGAAAAAAAAGGAAAACCAAGAGACCCATGCCTCCATCCCCTACTCCTGAGGAGGCTTCCTTGCCTAGACTCTCAGGTTCCAGTGACTCCTCTCCAGCACTGGGGATCTCAGCCTCCCCCCCCACTGTTGCCATACCTTTCCCAGAGGCAGTAAGAGACTTCAGAATTGTTCACTGCATGAACAGAGCACAGGCTCTTTAATTGAGAACAGAGTTTCTCCATTTAAGTTTTAATGTAATTAGTATCACAGGCTGCGGTTTTTGCATTTCATTTTCCATCTGACCTCACTGTTTACATTTTTTTTTCTCTACGCCCATGTGTATATATACCTGCCAACGGAGGGTAACACTTCATCTGATGAAGTGGATTCTAGTCCAGGAACACTCCCCATCCTCCCCCATCCTGGTGCCCTCCTGATGTGTTGGTCTACAACCCCCCACTCTTTTCAAGGCCACGATCCTGAAATCCTCTAACTGGATCATAAACGTGTCCTTCTCTTTTCTTCCCCTTTTTCCATATTTAGCTATACACACCCACACACATGCAACACACCCACCCACACGCTAGAAAATTATACACTGCATACTTGCTTTTCTATTTAACTACTCTTTTTTACATACTCTTCTTAGGATCATTAGCATCTGGTATTTTGGGAGTTTCATTAACCCTCTAAATGCCTATTTTCAATCAACTCATTAAATTGACTTTTACCTGATATGCTTAACTCTAACCAATAAAACTTCCTTGTTTTGAGAAACCTCATCTCTGGCTACTTTCTTCCTCTAGCAATACAGTGCCTAATTTCAGTGATGCTTAGTGACTTAAATCTAAAAGATGCCCCATGCATGAGTTCTGTTCAGGCTGGATGTCTGGGTGACCATCAGAGGGTCAGCTAGCATATAGGCTGACCACTTATGCATCACTGGAAAGAAGGAAATGAATTGCCAAAAAAGAGGAGAAAAGATGGCACAGATTTGCCTAAAATTTGCCTAAGCTAATTTATATAGATAAGTGCAAATTTAGAATTAATTACTGTGATTTAAATAGAAATACAATGCATCCCATCATAGGCCCTTCTTCTAGTTCTTTATCTCGGAACTGGACTTGGAATGGACAGCCTTTGAAACAGAAGACCGTCCTCTTTAAAAGAGGCCACCTGGTCACCCTAATGTAACTCAACTCTGCCTGCTTGCCAAATCCCGCAGTCTTGGAATTGCAGGCCATTTGCAGTCTGCCCTTCTGACACTGGGCAGTACCAGAAGCACACAGGGGAGATTGCTCTGATCCACCATGACTGGCCTATTTCACAGAAAAAAATACCTTCTCTCCAGTCCACTTTCATCTGTAGGCCCCACAGCAGTACATTCATCAGGGAAACGCCCACTTAATCTCCCTGTGTAGTCATCCCAGGCCCATGTTTTTCAGCTCAGTGTGTTTTAGTTTGAACTACAGCCAGAAATCTTATATTCTGACTGAATTAAGACCTGTTTTCTGATCAATCTCCTTCAGACTGGATTATTACCCCTGGTCCTACCTCCAGGGAACAGTGATGGCTCCAAAGTCTGGAAATCCTCACATAGACCTCAGCCCTGTGCTCCCCAACACACATGCAGACAGACTTCTAGCTTCTATCCCTATCAAGGCACATGTGCTCTCACCCTATTGTCAATAGGATTGTCTTACTGATCAGATACTCAGAACTTGCATGTCCATTGGACATATGTATCCCTTCTCAGAGCCTGAACTGGAAATTCTTCATTTATTAGAATCATACAGCAGGAAGGAGCCATTTAGGCCACCGAGTCCAGCCCCCAGCTCAGTATAAGACTGGAATCCAGTTTTAAGCATCTCTGACAGGAATCCAGTTTTAAGCATCCCTGACAGATGGCAGTCCAGTCTCTGTTTGAATACCTCCAGCAATGGAGAACCCACCACTTCCCTAGAAGTGGGTTCCATTGTCTGAGCCTATCTACACAGTACCTTGGAACGTTTTAAATAGTATTTTAAAATGTTCCAAATAGGTGTGTTCCAAAATGTCTTAGGCCACATTAAGGAGTACTCACGTTACAGGAGAAAAAATTTTCAGTCTTCAAAGCGGTGTGTGCAGTCTCACACGCTTCTGTCTGTCTCTTTCTGTTTTGTTTTTACAATGAGTTTAGGGCAAAGCATTGTGGGTGCTGTAGTTCACTTGCCCACTTCCTCCTTAGTTCACCTTTCATTCCCTAGCTTTCAATTAGAATAGGGCTAAACATTGTGGGTGTTGTAGTTCACTCACCCACTTCCTCCTTAGCCCCTCTTTCTTCCCCACAAATCAAGGCTAAGCAATTGGGTGCTGGTAAACGAAGCACTGCCCTCACAAATCACAAACGGTAAGGAAGGACACATTATTTTACTTAAAATGATTTATTAAAAGTAAAAACCGTTGTATATAGCTGAAGTGAGTTTCAAAAAACCTCGGGTATTCAATGTTCAAGGGAGTGCATCATGTGGCCCAAAGAGTTTTCGTAACCCTTATAAACATTACAAAGCTAGTGTGTAGATCGGCTCTCTGGTCTGACTGTTACAAAGTTTTTCCTGATGTTTAACTGAAATCTGCCTTCTTGTAACTTCAGCCCAGTATTTTGTGTCCTATTGTCTTGGAGGATAGAGAACAGGTTGTGACAACCACTGAGTACTTGAAAAGTGCTATCACAGTCTTCTATTTATTATGTATTTATTTAACAATATTTATGAATTGCTTACATTGAAAGGAATTTCTAAACAATGTACAATACTGTATAGGATCATAATATTACTGTATATAGAAGAGAATATTACCTTCTTGGGAATGCTTGCTGGAAAAAGTATGTCTTCAATAAGTGCCAAAAACCCAAAACAAATTTGTCTAATTTGTAGCAGTGGGGAGTTCCATGATTTTATAGGAAGAAATGGGAGTGGGAATTCATACAGGCCTCCACCTCCCCTACAAATTCCCCAGTTCTCTTTGTGAAGAAAGAGAGTGGGGAGCTGCAACTGGGTAATGATTACCAGGCTCTGAATAAAATTACCATCTAGAATCAGTACCCATTACTCCTCGCCCCTGAGTAGCTATGGACTGCCATGATTTATAAGAAGCTGCACCTCTAGGGAGTTTACAGTCTCATTTGCATCCATGTGGGGGGCTGTGGAAGATTTTCTCTGGACATAATACAATTGCTTAGAACATGCGATGGTGCCCTTTGGCCTCTGCAATGCCCCTCTTGGCCATGGAAAAAAGCATTGTTAGTTAATATAATACAGCAACATAGGAAATGCTCTGTGGAACCTCCATTTTAATCCCACGTCCAGCTAATTGCACAAAAGCAATGCCTCAGCAGTGCTAACAGGCTGTAATCTGGAAGCAGCCCTCTTCAGTTTTCAGTATTTCATAGCTGTTGGGTAAAGGGCCATCTATGTGCCCTTCCAAAAGGCTCTCTGACTAGTCTCAAGTGAACATTCTCTCCAGGGCCAAATATTAGAATAGCGCCCCCTTGAGATGGCCTCCTGGGATGTGTGATTGTGCACCCAAGGGAGAACCCTGCTTGTACAAATGTTTGCAGGGCAGATGGCATGACTGTCTGTCCTTGATGCTGCCCTACGACATTTTGCCAGGTGGCAGGTGGATAGTATAGGATAGGTCCAAGGAGTTCTATGGGAACAGGAAAACTGTGCTCTCTGTATTCTCCCGCTCAGTACATGCTGACTTAGGTAGATCTACTGTTCTCTAATCATATGGAGAGTTCAGGGTTAATCGAAGAGATTTTGCTGCCTGAGGCTGACAAGATGGTGCTCCATCCTCCATTGCACCTGAAGGAGAAGGCTACTTAAGGGGGCCCAAGACAGGTTGCAGGCATAAACCATTCCATCCTTCAACAGTCAGGAACAGCTGGAGAGTTTGTGAGAACAGTGATGAGGCTGCCACTACTGTCCCACTCCCAGGTAGTTGCCTCATTTTGCTTAATGGTAGGGTCAGCCCAGTCCATGATAGTCCCATCAAGGATCTTGTATATTGTCAGGACCCCAATAATTGTCTTACTGCTGGAAACACAAAACTGACCCTAACCCTAAACTCTGGGCCTGGTTACATTACAGGCAGCTAGGATGGCAGGGAGAGGCAGAGGCAGAAGGGGAAGGAAATGGGGTGAATGCAAATTCCGTGCTATTTTAGATAAATGGCCCATCTAATCCAGCATTGAGCATCCCACGGTAGGCAGACAGGTGCTTCTGGGAACCCCACAAGCAGGACATGAAGGCAGTGGCTGTCTCTCATTGTTGCTATAATGATGGCTTCTGTGGGTCCTTCCTACACTATGCACATTCACATTCTGGATTTTACCAGGCTGCTAGTTGGGGAGAGACTGAGCCTTCCAAGAGCCCCTTCGATGTCCAGAAAGGGCAGAAGATTAGTTCAGAGAATTCGACCTCAGAGAGCAAATTGACTTTTCTAGTTTCCCTATCTTACTACTCACATCCTTGTCCAAATTAATGAGGACTATTTCTGATATGGCATGGTAGTTAATTGGTTCAAAGAGGCTCTGACAGCATACTACCAAATCTTCAGGAGATGTGAAAAGTTAAGTACCAAATATACCGCATATTTTAACAGTAATATATTCTAAAACAGATTTCTCCTTAGATGTGATGAGGTTCCTTCTGCACTAGTATCCTACATGGGAAACTCCTGTGCACAGTTTTGAGAATGCTCTTTTCCTTTCCTGATAATAGTTCAAACTAAGGTCCCATAGAGTGGTTTGGGGCTGGACCCACACTAAGCAAATAGTTTAGACTTGAGTTGTTTCAGCTTCTGTTGCCTCCCTTCTCCTTTCCCCCTGTATATACGGCTTGTTCTGTTGGGTTCTTTCCAACCAAGAAGCCTTGCAGGGTTATTTTACTGATTAATAGACTAACTTTCTACTTGCTGCTGCCAAGACTGCCTGCACTATTTCTTCATACTGTCATTCCCTGTGTTGCCTTTGGGACAAAAATGAGTCTAGCCCACCCCTACTGGGCTTCTGCAGGATGACTGATTTCCATGATTAAGAACTACATTTTGTACAGCAGAGCCTTGAGAATTCTTACTGATCCAGATATGGCATAAACTCATTTGGCCCTTTAGTGGCTTTTGGAAGGGAAGAGTCTGGCTGACAACTGCAGTCTTTTTTTCTCTCTCCCTCTCTGGACCTGCCATTGTTGAAGGGGGCAAAACCTTCTCTTGCTGCCCATCCACCCACAGAAGACAGATGCATCCGTCAAGCCACGAGACTCAATGGGTAACCTTGGACCAGTCACTATCTGTCAGCTGCATCTACTTCACAGGGTTCTTGGAAGGAGAAAATGGGTGGAGGTGGATTAAAAGGGTGGAGAAAAATTTAATTAATTAATTAATTAACAATACAAGTTATTTTTCCGATTTAACTGTTCTGGTGATGGAATTCCAAATGGTGGGTTCCATCATCATCATCATCATCATCATCTAATATAAAATGTGATCTACATCAAAACGTTGCAGTGTGGAATGCTCTTGTTCAGAATGCAGCCAGCCAGCCATACCCTATTCCAGGATAATTAATTTCATTCTGCCCTTGTCATGGTTTTTCATACACCCCAAAAGTCAATCTGCATTCCATGCCCACTGAACATGCTCATTGCTCATTGGGCTGCTTTTGTTAAGATTTTATTTGTTTAAATGTAAAAGCAAATGTATTTTTTCTGTTACTAAGAAGAAAAGTAAGAGAGACATGAGATGACTTGATATCTCAAGTAATCTGAACAGTTGCCAAATCAAGTGCAGCTGGTAAGCACCTAAAGACCAAGGTCATTTGGTTTCTTCCCTGTGTGCTGGAAGGCATAGCAACACATGGGGAGATATGCAGCCAACGCTGTGATAGGTCCACAGTGCTATAAATGTACAGCATGTGGAGAAACAGTGTGGGTGATGATGATGGTGAATGTTAGTGGTAGGTTATGGTTGGTTGGAAGTATTGCTGAAGATATTAGAGGAATGTTTTGTTCTATGTAAATACTTGTAAGTAAACTTAGTATAGTAGTTTAAAACACTGCTGTGTCTGAGTGTTTACTGATTACCAGGACATCTGTCTGCTACCAGTGAGCTCTGCTGTTATTCCGCTGCTGTGTGCTTGCACTCTGTACATGCTCAGAGAGTGCAGTGCATCACAAACTCTGACAGGTTATGGGCCCAGTCTGCTAGGGCTGCTAGGGCTGCTAGGGCTGCTAGGGCTGCAAGGCTACCCAAGGTGTCCAGAGTGTCCAGACAGCCTAGAGGACTCCCTGCGTGGTGGCAGAGCGTTGTGAGAATCCTGGAAGTGAAAAGTGACTTCTCAAATCTGCAGTCCGGTGAGTGTCGTTGCTGAGTGCCTTGGAGGGGCTGAAAGCTGAAAAGCAAGCAAGACATCTGTGTGCAGTAATTTGAGATGGCAGCAAGTATGTCGGCAGCTAATCTACCACTCAATCGTCTAAATGAAAACAATTATCTGGCTTGGAGCATTAAGATGGAACAATATCTAAGGAGGGAAGGTTTATGGACGGTTGTCTGTGACCCTCCAGCTCAGCCAGATGAAGACGAGCAGAGAAACATAGAGAAAGCTTTGGCAAGCATTATCTTGTGTTTAGAAGATAACCAACTTGTTTATGTAAGGAGGCTGGTGTCCGCGCAGGAATGCTGGAAAACTCTCAGAGAGATTTATGTGAGAGAAACGGCAGCCAGCAAAGTTATGCTAACAAGAAAATTGTACAGAGCACAACTTGAACCAGGAGCCAGCATATCTGCACATTTAAGCATGATGAGGCAACTGTTTGCGGATCTGGAGGAGCACGGCATGTCTTTCACTGAGTCCCACAAAGTGTACGTCGTTCTCAGCTCACTGGATGATTCGTGGGACAATCTTGTTTTGAGCCTGGAAGCAATGCAAGAATCCGAGCTCACGCTTCGTTTTCTGACCGGCCGATTGCTGGAAGAAGAAAAGAAGAGGCAAGAGAGGCAGACTGCCAAGCCTAGAGACACCCACGTTAAACAAGCAGCTTGTGAAGATAAGGAGAAAGTGTTTACAGTTCGGCGCTGTTTTCGTTGTGGTTTGCCCGGGCATCTGCGGAGAGATTGTCCCAACCAAACGAAGGAGAAAGCAGCAACAAGCAAGAAAAAATCTGCTAAACCGAAGGTCTCCGTAGTTAAAGCTGCAGAGAACAACCCAGAATGTACCTGGTTGATGGACAGTGGTTCCAGTCAGCATATTGTGAACAACCAGAGTTTGTTTACAAGTCTACATTCTGCTAGCCGGGACCATGTTACATTAGCAGATGGCAAATCTTCAGCTGTGACTGCAGAAGGTTGTGTATATGTGCCATGTATTGATAAAACTGTAAGCAAGGTTCTGTGTGTGCCAAGTTTGGAACACAATTTGTTAAGTGTATCTTGTTTGGATAAGGAAGGATATTGTGTATCATTCTCAAACAGCAAGTGTGAAGTGAGCAAACAAAACAATGTTGTAGCTTTAGGTGTACTTAGGAACAATCTTTATGAAATGTTGCCTAAAGGTCTAGAAACATCTAGAAATGTAAATTCTGTTATGAATAACACACCTTTGCATAATGATTGTGTGCATTTGCTGCATAGGAGACTTGCACATGTTGGGTTCCAAATACTGAAAAAAATGCCTGAAATGTGTGTAGGACTGAATGTAAAAGCCTGTGACAAATATCTAGACTGTACTGCATGTAAGGTGGCTAAATCCAAGGTTGCTCCAATCTGTAAGAAGAGTAACAGAGTTGCCACGGCAGCATTTGAGATAATACATGCAGATTTAATTGGTCCTATGACTGCAACATTAGGAGGGGCAAAGTATGCTTTAATTCTGGTGGATGACTACACTAGATATGGTTTTTGTTATGTGATGAAAAACAAAAGTGAAACGTTTACTGTTTTCAAAGATTGGCTGAGTTGGGTGGAGCGGAAATTCTCTACCAAAGTAAAACAATTGCAAACAGACAGAGGGGGGGAGTTTATGGCTGAAACGTTCCAAAAATGGCTTAGGCAGAAAGGAATTTCAGCGAGACGAACTGCTCCACATTCACCATGGCAAAATGGCGTTGCAGAAAGAAGGAATGGGGTTCTGCAAACAATGAAAGATGCCATGTTGACAGACTCTGGGTTGCATGCTCATTTTTGGGGAGAAGCAATGCTAACAGCTAATTACATTGCTAATAGGCTTTGGAGCTCAGCAATAGATAACACTCCATATTTCCTCATGTTTGGGAAGAAGCCATCCCTGGCTCATCTCAGAGTTTTTGGGAGTGATGCCTGGGTGAACATCCCCAAGGTGGCTAGGAGGAAAGGGCAGCCAAAAGCCAGGAAAATGAAATTCCTAGGCTATGCACCTGGTTCAAAAGCGTACAGGTTTTATGCTGGAAATGGAAATATAGTAATTTCTAGATCAGCAAGTTTTCAGGAGCAGTGTGACTGGGAACGTTTGCACGGCAGTGAAGTGTGTTTGCCTATACAGGAAAACATAGGCAGAGCACCACAGCCAGTAGAGAGACAAACAAACAGTTCCACAACTCTTTCAAGTCCTAAGAAGGAGGAGGAAGAGGAGGAGGAGGGAGAGAACAGAAATGTTTTTATTCCCAGACGGTCAGAAAGAAGTACAAAGGGAATACCTCCTGAGAGATATACGGCCAATGAAGTACGAGTGTGTCAAATATCTTATGAACCAGAGAACTATGCAGATGTTCAAAGATTGTCAAATCCAGAGAAAAATCTATGGTATGAGGCTATGGATGAGGAAATGGAAGCCATGGCAAAATACAATGTGTTTACCCCTACAATGCTACCAAAAGGTGAAAAAGTGGTTGGTTGTAGGTGGGTGTTCAAAAAGAAATTGCTGATCTCAGGAGAGACAATGTATAAGGCTAGACTTGTGGCAAAAGGGTTCACACAGGAAAAGAATGTGCACTATGATGAAACCTTTGCACCTACTGTGAAAGCTGAGTCAATGAGAGTGATGTTAACTCTAGCTGCAAAATATGATTGTCAGGTGAATCATTTTGACATAAAGACAGCATATTTGAATGCACCATTACAGGAAGAGATTTACATGGCTCAAATTCCTGGTTATGAGTCAAATGTGCCAGGCTCTGTGTACAAATTAAACAGAGCTATCTATGGTTTGAAGCAGTCAGCAAGGAATTGGAACCAGTGTTTGCATGAAGCATTGGAGTCAATGGGTTTCAAAAATGGAATGGCTGACCCATGTTTATATACAAAAGGTGTCAACAGTGAACAAATGTGGTTGTTATCTTTTGTGGATGATATATGTTTAATTTCAAAAACAAAAACTCAGGTTAAAGAATTTGCAGAGCAACTGAGTAAATATTTTGAATTAAAGGATTTGGGTCCAATCCATGACTATCTAGGAGTGGAAGTCACAAAGCAAAAAGGGGCTTATGTGTTAAGTCAAAAACAGAAAATCAAAAATCTGCTTGCAAAATTCCACATGGAGGAATGTAAAAGTGTTAAAACTCCCATGGTGGCTGGTTTTCAATGTAATGACAGTGACACAGAATTTTGTGACAGAGACCTATACCAGTCAGCAATAGGAAGTCTACTCTATTTAGCTCAATGGTCTAGGCCAGATTTGGCTAATGCAGTTGGCATATTGAGCAGATTTGTGTCCAAACCAACGAATAGTGCCTGGCAAGCAGTTAAAAGAGTATTCAGGTACTTAAAAGGGACTATTGATGTGTCTTTAGAATTGAGACCATTGGACACATTATCACTAGAGTGTTACACAGACAGTGACTGGGCTGGTGACAGTCAAGACAGGAAATCCACCTCAGGAATTGTAATAAAACTGGGCAACAGTTTAGTGGGGTGGAAATCCAGAAAACAACGGTTAATTGCCCTGTCTACCTCAGAGGCTGAGTTTTCAGCATTGTCTGAGGCTTGTACAGAAATAATTTGGTTCATCCAGTTGCTGAAAGATATGAAATTGCAAGTGAAAACTCCAATTAAAGTTTTTGAAGACAATCAGACTTGCATTCATATGGCAAAGTCAGAAAGGGTGAACGCAAGGAGTAAACATGTTGATATTCGTTACTGCAACGTAAGACAAGCTGTACATGATGGATTGATTGAACTTGTTTATTGTAACACCGAGGTAAATGTGGCTGATGTATTCACAAAACCTTTGAATGTACAAAGACATGAACAATTGTCAAAACAGCTTGGAATGCTGGAATGTCAGACGGAAGAATGAAAATGTTTGTTAGTTACAGAAAAAAGGAGGGGTGTTAAGATTTTATTTGTTTAAATGTAAAAGCAAATGTATTTTTTCTGTTACTAAGAAGAAAAGTAAGAGAGACATGAGATGACTTGATATCTCAAGTAATCTGAACAGTTGCCAAATCAAGTGCAGCTGGTAAGCACCTAAAGACCAAGGTCATTTGGTTTCTTCCCTGTGTGCTGGAAGGCATAGCAACACATGGGGAGATATGCAGCCAACGCTGTGATAGGTCCACAGTGCTATAAATGTACAGCATGTGGAGAAACAGTGTGGGTGATGATGATGGTGAATGTTAGTGGTAGGTTATGGTTGGTTGGAAGTATTGCTGAAGATATTAGAGGAATGTTTTGTTCTATGTAAATACTTGTAAGTAAACTTAGTATAGTAGTTTAAAACACTGCTGTGTCTGAGTGTTTACTGATTACCAGGACATCTGTCTGCTACCAGTGAGCTCTGCTGTTATTCCGCTGCTGTGTGCTTGCACTCTGTACATGCTCAGAGAGTGCAGTGCATCACAAACTCTGACAGCTTTTGAGTCTCCCCCTCTCTGCCCACTTAGGGTTTTCTTTTTCCTAACTTTTTTTGTACTTCTTCAAATCTCCAGGTTTCCCTGAGCCTGCCGATACCTTCCTCTGGTGCATGAATGGTGCTATTTTGGCTACCTAAGGATCCATCCTCAGATAATGGGTTTGGTGTTAGTATATAGGATGCCTTGTTATTCAGAATTTTATTCAGTGGCTGGGGTTTACTAACATGGCATGACAACCTGATTGGCCCCTCCATTCCTTGGAATTGACACATGAAACAGGCACTGCCCGCCCCGAGGAATTCTAGAGACCCAATGACTGGGTTCAGACAACACAATAACCAATTATGGTTTAAATAATTGATGGTTGGTTATTTAACCCACCATGTGTTATTGTACTGTGTGGAGGGAGTTTTTTAACCAACGGTTGGTTATTTAGCTAAAATAACCAACACAAATAACCAACATTGTGCAGAGTTGGCTATTTGGTTCTAATGTTGTGTGGAGGGCAACATTGGTTATTTCCTTGGCCACCATTGGTTATTTCATCAGCCACAGAGTTGCAAGTCAAGAGTGGTCAAAGTGGTGGCTGCTGCTCTAATCCAGACAGCAGGATAGATTTTCAGCAGCAATGGCTGATGTGATACTAGCAGGAGGACTAAGGGGGGAGAGAGGGGATGAGTGAGTCAACTCAACGCTAATCCTAATCCACATCATGGTTGATTATCATGTTGTGTGGGGAATACCCCTAGATAAATAACTGTTGAGTTTATTATTACACCACTGTTGACTATCATGTTGTCTGAATGCAGCCTCTGTGTGTCATGCAGGGAATGGCACACAGATGTTAGGTGTGCTGAACAGGAAATCCTCTGTGGAGACAGGCCCTTAGGGCTGCTTCATGCTCAACATGTTTTCTCATGGAGATAAATCTATAGGGGTGGGGTAGATGTGTGTGTAATCACAGCAATAGATCACTTGTGCAATCTTCATATCCAAAGGAGTTTAATCCCACGCCACCCCCTATAAGGATATTATCTTCATATAGGACAAATATCATGGATGAAGAAGTGGCTCTTAATTCCTGTTTCTTCGTGCACCAACATGCCATGATACTGATATCACAGCGAATTTCCTCCATAACATGGGCTTTCTCTTGATGCATGTCTTGAGCAGAACTGCAGTACATTTTATAGGGGCCCCTCAGCCCATTGCTCCAACCCTAAGGAATCTCAGGTTCATTGTTCACCTCCAAACAGCATGGGAGTTTTATTTATTTTTTTAAATCAACCTTCTATCTCTCATAAACATCTAGAAATGACGTATGTCTTATGTCTATAAGGGTTTTTACTTTCTCCCTTTTTATTGACTTTGGGTGCAATTGCACAGGAGTAAAACTTGCAGTCCTTTCAGCAATTTAATCTGTTAGTCAGGACTATCTCTTTCCTAATCACCGCCGCCATTCTAAGCTTTAATTCTATCAGGCAATAAGCAACTCTGGAGGATCCAGAGTCTTAAAACAGGCCACTCTTGACAACAAAGTGAATTATGTATCATGGAAAAATGAGGGAATTCTAGCTTGCACTGGGTAAGGGCCCTTTTCTAACACAGCATGTAACCAAGAAATCTATGTATGCTTGCATGAAATGTTAGTGCAAACTTGATACTCTTAAAGACAGCTCTTACTAAATGAAATATTTTATTGTGAGAAGAAGCAGAGGTATGTGGCAAAATAAAATATTACTTAGGCTGATGCATAAATTATTTTTGCCGTGGGTTTTGAGCAAGGTTCAAAATGTACAGGTTCCACAGTCATTTATTTGAGGGATATGGAAGATTCAAAACAGTTCTGACCACATGGCTTTTAAGATCATCTGACCTGGAGCAGCTCCAGTCAAGCCATGTATCTATTATGTAGTGCAACAAACCCCTATTTTCTGGAGTGGCTCAATAGTGGCCCCAAGAGTGTTCGGTAAGTTGGCACTATGCCTGAATAGACCTGATCTCACCTTTTTGTTTCCCAATATGCACGAAAACATACGCTCTTTCTCACAATGGTGTGTCCAGTTTGAATCGGCCAGATCTTTATAATTCAAGTGCAGGGTTGTTACAAAGGTTGATCCAGTCATTGGGTCAGAGTCATAGCACATTTACACTTAGTGTCCTCCCACATTTGGAATTAAATGACAAATGTACCCATCAACTAATTGGACATCAATTAAATTTTATCCTTCCTTGCTTGCTTCAGGTAAGCTGTGCATGCAGCACCTAGTGAAATTCCCTCTTCATCACAACAGTTAAAGCTGCAGGAGCTATACTTGAGTGACTAGACACACCTGCTGAAATTCCCATTTCAATACAACTGTTAAAGATACAGGAACCCTGTTCTCCTTTTCATATGGTCACCCTTCTAGTGGGGATTTATTTATTCTTTAAAGCATTTTAACCCCACTCTTTAGCCAAAAAGCCTCTCAAAGCAGCTTACAAATATCAGTAGTAATACAGCTGCTGCCCTCAAGCTTACAATTTAAAAGACATGACACATGGGGGGGGGGAGGAATGGGGAGGAAAGAAGCAAGCTCAGGCACTTGTAAAGTTACAGTTTTTTAATCATGACTAGTTGGGATGGAAACAGTTCAGGTAGCATGTTGGCATCTGCTCTGCATGCAGGAGGTGTTTTCTCTTTGCTGCCAAGTTTGCATCTGCCCTTGCTGAGCAAAATGCATCCAAAAATAGCCATATCAACACTGCACTTCAGATTTACCACCCAGTCTGGAAAATCTAGAATAAAGATTGGATCTGCCTTAGATTGGTGATTATTGATTAAGATGCTTGGGTCAGTGATCGTCTCCCACCTGAGGGTAGCTGGTACAAGAAAATAGAAGTAATCTGGGTATTTGCAAGAAGGCCCTGTGAAATGTGAATTTTGGACAGGAACCTAGAAGGGGGAAAGGCAGTATAGGATGTGGGATGTGATATACACCTAAACAGACAAAGATACTATGGGCTGTTCTGGAGTGCCATCCTTACATTGTTTCTGAAGACCAAAATGTGCAGCGAGAAAGGACTTTAGAGGGATTTTTAAAAAGTTAACATATTGTTCTGTCTTGTTACCTCTCCAACTTGTGTGAATCTGGCATACATTTCTACTTCTTTACACAATGTCATAGTTTTTCTAAGCACTGCCACCCCCACCCCACATTGGATTTTGGCATTGTTCCAACATTGGGGCCAATGGAAGAAGACTTGTGGGAAATATAGACATATGAACAGGTTTAGCTGGGGACTAGTGGAATGCAGTTGTGGTGGAATAAGTCTAAGCCATTTCGCATGTTTCTACAGGAAGAGCTAATGCTCGCATATCTGGACCACTCATGGACACGCAAGCCAACAGTGGAGCTAAGTGTTGCGATAAACATGAACCCCATCAAATAATGTCTTCTTGAATTCCACCTGAATCCTGTAATCTGGGCTCTTTATTAGGCTGACCATATGAAAAGGAGGACAGGGCTCATGTTACTTTAACAGTTGTAGAGAAAAGGGAATTTCAGCCAGTGTCATTTGTATGCAATTAGTTCCTGGTGAAATTCCCTCTTCATCACAACAGTTAAAGTTGCAGGGCCCCTGCCTTCTTTTGTATATGGTCACTCTAGTATAGTGCCTGCACCTTTAACTGTTGCGATGAAGAGGGAATTTCACCAGGAACTAATTGCATACAAATGACACTGGCTGAAATTCCCTTTTCTCTGCAACTGTTAAAGTTACATGAGCCCTGTCCTCCTTTTCATATGGTCAGCCCATCTTTACTGGTTTATGGTAGTTCCTTTGGGAATCTTGGTATCTTGTCCAGGGTTTGGTTTTCTCATAGTACCTAATGTCATCTCGTTTGCCCTGGGAATAGGCAGTTTCAGAGGCTAACTACAGGACTGTTATCTCATTGCTGGCTTTCTGATATTTCTGGAATCTCTTGCTTGGACGACACAGTTTTATGTTTGCCTTTCCCAACCTGGTGCCCTCCAGATGGCTTAGACTATAATTCCCATCATCCTAAGCCAATGCTAGGATCATCCACATATGACTCTCCCAAATGATATTCAGAATTATAGATGGATCCTATTTTCCCATCACTGGCTTGACAAATCCCAGTGTACCTGCCTGCCGCCACATCAAATCCCATACTCCAGAAGCAAAGTCCATTATGGTTGCCTGTAGATCCCCTCTCCCACAAGAAGCAGATGCAATTCCAGATATTTTCAAGTTACATCTCTTTGTTTCTCAGCCCCATTACTGGATACTCATGGAATCCTAAGATCTCCCTCCTCTTTCCACAGGGGGGGGCATGAACCCCCAGTTTACCCCCACTCACTTCCCACTGAGGCCTCCTTCAAAAAGAACACCACTTTAGCAATCGCGCTAAAACCAAAGCATGCATTGATTACAAAAGTTTGGGAACTCACGGACAGAGTGAAATGGTGAAGGGCGAGTGTGGAGAGGAACAAATATATAGCGCTATCAAACGGCCCCTCAGCCCCAAGCACACTTGTTCAATGGAACTAACTTCCGAGTAAATCTGTTGGGACTGCAACGCACGGGGGACTGGACTATTCTCCTTCGGGCCTCTGTGTCTGTCCGGCTACCTTCTTCTTGCAAAGGTTGTTGCCTCTCGTCTGGCCTGACACTCTGTGTGTGTTTTTTTACAAGACGCGTGAATAAATGCGACTCTCTCTCTCTGTGCAATAGACTGCCCCGGTGCTCCTCCGAAAGCTCGTGCGTTTCATTGTGTCTGTGTGTGTGCGTGCTGCGCACCGAGTGCGTGTCGGTCTGCGGGAGGGAGCTCGTTCTTCTCCAGTCTGTGCGTCCCTCTCCGCAGACTGTCTTTCTTGTCCCGTCTCGCCCCCCACCCCTCTGCTTGAGAGCGGGGGCGGCGGGGGGGGGATCTCTGCGCCCGAGGCGGGTGGAGAGACCAAAGGAGAGGTGGGGGTGGAGCCAAGGCTGCTCCTGCCGTCTGGGATTGATGGATGAGTGCTCCCTAAGTGTGCGTTTGAGAACGAGCGAGAGCAGAGGGGAAGGGGGCGCGCGTTAGTGTGCAACTGTCGGTGCCCAGAGCTTGCTCCTTCTGTGGCCGGACACGCCAAGGCGACGGCGGAGAAGCTGGGATCCTTGGCTTGCGTCAGAGACGACGACGAGCCCCTCCACGCCGCCCCAGCGAGCGCGCCGTGAGATCATGTGCGGGGCAGCCCCTCGCTAGCTAGCTCGCTCGCTCAGGCGGCGGCAGTGGCAGCGGCGGCAGCATGGCTCCAAAGAGGCGGGCGGCGTCGGGCGGCGGCGTGTGGCTGCGAGCGGGCGCTTGCCTGCTGGCCTGGGCGGCCTTTTGCCGGGTCCGGGCGAGCGCCTGTCCCGCCCCGTGCGCCTGCAGCGGCACGACGGTCGACTGTCACGGGCTGGGGCTTCGCGGCGTCCCCAAGAACATCCCGAGGAGCGCAGAAAGGCTGTAAGTGGCGCCGAGCGGAGGTGGGGGCGTCCCGTGTGGCTGGAGGGGCCATTTGGGAAGGGGAAGCGTTTGATCCCTGCGGGGCGGCGCTGAGCTCCTCCGGACGCCTCTCTCTCGCGATTTCGGGGCTCCCTCTTGAGAGCTCCGCATGTGCTGCTCCCCTCAACACACACCCTTCCTCCCGCCCCTCACAATGGAGCCCAGCCGCTTAGGATGCGTCGCGCTGGGACGCCGCACTCAAGCGGCCGCCCAAGATGGGGGAAAGGCAAGGTCTCCTCTGGGAAAGTCGGGACCCCAGGAAGGGATCGCGTTGAGGCAGCAGCCGGAGCCTCCCTCCGTCTGGGGCAGAGGGAACAATCCCGTGATTGCCTTTGTTAGGGAGCTGCCGCGCGTGCCCGTGCGGGTGTGCCCCCTCCCAAACCACGGCGTGTGTGTGTGTGTACGTACACCAAACGGCTCGTCGTCCTCCCTCCCCTTCGCACACGTGCACCACAGCCCGGTGGCCTGGCCAACAGCAGGTTCAGGTCGGGTGAAGTGAGGGAGCCTTTCTGGGCGCGATCCAGTAGCTGCGCTTCCTTCCATCACGTACCTAGAATAGCGGGGATGATGGCCGGGACCGGGCCAACTTTCCTGCACACCTCCTCTTCGCTGTTAGGCGAGCTTCCCGAAACTGGGGGGCACGCTCGATGTGTGCGTGCTTGTATGCTCACGCGGGATGTGTGATTTTTTTCTGGCCCGACCGGGGCTGTTGATTTCCTCATTTATATTGCGTGTGCGTTGTGTCCGTTCTAGGACTCTCTCTGAGGTAACTGTCCAGAGGAGATACTTGGATGTGTCTGTTTGGTGTTTTTTGTTTTTGGTGGAAACAGGAGTGAATGAGTGGGAGGAGAAGAAATCTAGTATATTGATCTCACCTGAGCAGGATCTTTTTCCTTTGTAAAGCACACCCTTAGAGGGGTGTGAACCCCTGTGCCAGCACTTGCATCGTTTGGTATACATGCCGCTAAATTACAGTCCTCCCCAGCCAGGTGCCTTCCAGATGTGTGGAACTGCAACTCCCATCATCCCCAGCCAGCATGGCTTACTGCTGGCTGGGGAAGATAGAAGTTGTAGTCCAACACATCTGTGGGGCGCACCCAAGGGTTACCTGAATGAAACTCAGGGGCTTGTTCTGTGGAGCTTTGCTGAGCCCATGTACATGTTGGGTCTTTAATTTAAGCAGTTCACCAAGGAAGATGATGGATCTTGCTGAAATCTACTCTTTGTGGAACCTTGAGTGGTCACTGCTTTCTCTCCAAGTCCCTATGGGACTGCTTCCTCTTGCCAAGTCTGCAGCTGTGGTGATCTATTCTTCACACACTCCCCCGTAGCCCCCTCTTCCCCCTCCCCTTTCAGCAGTTTAATGAGGGGTGAAGAAAGAGGAGGATCCATTTGGGGAGATAACTCATTTTCTGGATCAAGCCTTCCCACCCAGCCAATACCAATGATTAGCCTGGAGCAATAGCAAAATGTGAGACACATAAAGGGGATCAAGCAAGGAAATGTGGGGTTGTGGGGGGAGAATAGACAGACAAGGGAATAGTAGCCCTGGCACAGTGTGTGCCTTTCATCTCTGCATGCAAGGTTCTGAATTATCCAGAATAAAGGCGGGAGGGGAGGAATGGGAGCTCAGCTGGAACAGGGGCAGATCATTAACGCCCCCTCCTCCTAACACACTCGCTTGCAGGGGCTGGAGGATGCTCCTCATTCCTCTGCAGCCTGATGGTGGCCATTGCTTTAGTGGGGGTGCAAAGGGAAGTAAAGCTGGAGGGGATGCTAAATAATTCACCAGGATGCAGCACTGGAACGTGCTGTTTAGGGTGGGGGGTGGGCAAGGGGGTTGAGTGGTTGGATTTATTGCAGCTGAGCAGAATATTTCCCTGTGCACCTCTTGACCTTGCGTTTCTTCCCATTTCCATTGGATTGTTTAAAAGACAGCGGCTTGTAACTATAGGGAGGCATAGATGCTTGAAGCCTGTAGAAGAAAGTAGGTAGGCTTTGCTAACCCTTGATCCTGCCCCGCAATTCCCGTGTTATGCTGTTTGTCCCCCCTTCCAGCTCTGCTTAAGCCCCTTAGTCTCCATTGATAGCTGCACTGCTTCCCACCTCCAATTTGCTGTCTCCTGTTCTCCTCTGAGGAATGTCTCTCTTGTAGCCAGACAGGCTGGGACATTGCTTAATGCATAGGATACACTCTCAGATTTATGTTTGACTGCAGGGTAACCTAGTAAAGAATGGGAATGGCATGTGGTGGAAAATACTAATGGGAAAGATTCATATGCACATCAGGTGTAGCAGAAGCTGGTGAGGACTCCCTGGGCTGAACCTGAAGTTAAACAACTTTGTACAAATGACAATACCATTAATATTCTCACAGTGGATAATTGCAGTAGTTTTCTTTAGATACCATGCCAGTGGTGGACTCTTGCAAGTTTCTTACCTTGCCATGAAGTTTGCCAAAGAGAGACTTGCAAGTGCTTTCTTTTCTCTGGCTATCACCTTCCTGTGATGAGACTTGTTCTGAGTATGACCAGCAATGGGGATCCAGCCTCCTTAAACCCCCAATGTGGCATGATAGTGGCAGCCACACAGTCCTCCGTTGCAGCTTCTATGAGTTGGACTAGCCATACTGCAGGCACTGAGGAGGCCTGGTCCATTGTGTGTCCCGAAGATCTTATACAGGGCAATCCACCCACTCCTATTATTGTTCCTTCTACAAACCAATTAATGCTCTCAGATTGAGCCTAATTAGGTCAGGGGCCTGTGGATGCCCCTATGCACAACAAAGCAGGCTTGGTGAACTCAGTTAGCAGCACTGCGGGATGCCTTCTTTAATGGCATTTCCTTCTCTGGCACCTTAATTACCCTCATTGAAGTCGTTATCATGCCACAGCCACAGGGAGCTGCTTTGTGAGTGTAGATGAGCGGGTCTGCTCCTCTCTTTGAATGTGTGTGTGTTACCCACAATCACTCAACTTTGCTCTGAATGGGAAGGGATACCATGCTGTGTTGACAAGAGGGGGGCTGCCTTGCCACTCACAACTGGAGTGCTACTGCTGCTCATGGTAGTCCTAGCCCCTCCTCAGTATGGACAGAAAGGGTGTTGGGGGAGGAGGAATGCAACAGTTTTGGGAGCACATGCAAAGACTGGCACCAGCTGCTTAAAAGGGAATTGAAGTTAGGATTACAGAAAGTGTTTTGTGGGCTTTAAACTTCTTTCCACCACCTAGTCTTCAGAGAGTTCAAGTCCAAGCCCTTGCTCTGTTAACCATAGATAATTGCTTGCCTTGTTGAGCCCAGCCAATGGGACATATAGAAAACAGGAAGAGGATTTTAGCTGTTTACAATTTGCTGCAAATGAGACTTTTAAGCATCCTTTGTCAAGCACAGATGTTTGGAAAGCAACACAAATCATGGAATGATGTGGGGGCACCTGTCCAGATATGATGTTTTGTCACATGGTTTGGAAAGGCAACTGTGGAACAAAACAGAGTTGACTAGATTACAAATTCAGTTAGGCCTATTTCATATAACATATTGGCCTGGTTCGCTCATGAGTTGTTGATGTCGTGATGTGCAAATTGCACTGCTCTAACAAACCATAAGCAAGAGAATGCATGGTTTGTTGTTGGGTTGTAAACTGTGGGTTGTTTAAACCATGGGAATTTATGAAGCTGTATGCTAAGAGGAGTGCAAATGAAAGCAGACGGGCATCTCTAAATCATAGTTTGCTTGCTACATGTTTGAAGGTCAAACTGTGGTTGGAGTTCTACACTATGGTTAGCACAAGTTTGGCGTGATGTTTGAATTGAGCCAATAACTTTTAAGTTAGTCTCCAGGTCTTAGTTTTGCTTTTATGCAATGGGGATACAACCCTCCCTTATTGATGATAGACTGAAAGCAGATCCAACCTAGGACATTTTGCTTTCTGAGGCAGAGAAGCAAATTGTACCCCTCCCCATAAATCAAGTTGCATAATACCCAAGTCTGGTCAAGTTATTTTGATATCCAAGTGCTAAAATCCCACAAAAACTTCTCCCCCATCCCTGGTAGTAAAAACACAATCACAATACATTAAATAACCAATAATTTGATGCTGCTTTATAATAATATTAGCTGCTTGCGGTGGCCACCTCACTGTGCCTAATGGTAGGGTTGGCACTGATTCGGGTATGCTGAGTAAAAGACAAACAGTAAAAGATGAGCCTAATCCCATTAAGATAACTGCATCACTGTTTCCTTGTGTGCAAATGCTTCCTAGTTTGGGTCATCTGTGAGATAATATTGACTCCCCCCTCCCGGCATGACCATGGCCCAAGACCCTACATTCCTCTAGTTCTTTTAGCAGTTGCTGCTATTCCCTTGTTCTTGGATATTGCCCAGTATGTTAGTTTGCAGTGTAGCTGGGTAGCTAAATGTTGGGTCTAGCATGGGTTTTTTTGGTGTGTTTTGTTTCTGCTTTTGAGAAATGAGAGAGTAGCAGCTTCACTGTTAAGAGATAGGTTGTAGGTCTAGATGCAGCATATGTCAGCTCTTATGTTCCTCTGGCTGTTTCTCAGGGGCGAAATATATAGAATCCAATATTTAAACCCATGTCCCAAATTGCCAAATGTGCCCACAGCCCAAAATGGCTGCCTACTCCTACTCTGTAGGATATCCTTTGCTATTCTGCATAGGCTGACCAGATAAAATCCAGGTCAGGGCTCATGTAACTTTAACAGTTGTAGAGAACAGGGAATTTCAGCCAGTGTCATTTGTATACAATTAGTTTCTGGTGAAATTCCCTCTTCATCACAACTGTTAATGTTGCAGGGCCCCAGCCTTCTTTTGTATCTGGTCACTCTAGTATAGTGCATGCACCTTTAACTGTTGTGATGAAGAGGGAATTTCACCAGGAATTAATTGCATACAAATGACACTGGCTGAAATTCCCTTTTCTCTACAACAGTTAAAGTTACATGAGCCCTGACCTGGATTTTATCTGGTCAGCCTAATTCTGCATAAATGGCATTCTACAAAATAGAAAACAACAACAACTATATTCATTAAGGAAACAGTATGTTAGGCGCAGGAAACAATATAAAGTGAATGTACATTTCTAACTAAACTCTAAGCTTTGTTTTAGCCATCACTGACAGGCACAAAGATAAGGTGCAGATTACCACAGTAAAAACCAAATCCGACTGCATCATGTCCCTGGTCTCAGGAGTATGGCATGGATGACATATGGTCAGCTGACAATCAACCAGAAGACAAACATTTGTTCTGGAGAAACAACACCTCTTGTGTGAAAGATTTGTGTGACCTCCTAGACCCAATTCTTTTGATATCTGAATGGGTAGGAGCCATTCCATTGTGGCTGCTTCCCATGCTGCTTTGGTAATGTTTGAAAGGAAGCGATCAGGCCAACTGGCATGGTAATTTTTCATTGCGGTGTCACCAGCAGAGCAATGCTGGCATGGGAAGTAACCAGTCAGCCTGCCCATGCAATTGCTTCCCTTTACACATTGCCAGAAAGGTGTGGGAAGTAGCTATGCTACAGTGGCGCCCATGCCCCCATATTGTTAGGGTAAGCATATAAATTGGGGCCATTGCTTATTCAAAACTAGCCAATTGCAATCCTTCTTTTCCTGACGTTCTTAACAGTTATAGAGTCTATATTTGATGTGTCCCCCCCCCAAAAGCACACTTTTAGTATGCATCTGACAGCTAGCCCTGGTTTCTAATGACAGCCTTTGTTCTGAAAGGGCTGTTTCATGTAAATCGCTGTCCTGTGTACTTCAAAAGCTTTTCAGAATAAGAAATTCTTCTCACCTCTCATTTATTTCCTGTGACATGGAAGACCCTGATTATGATAGCCTAACCACTGTCTTTTTCTAATACCTTAAGGGCACAATCCTATGAAAGCATGGCTGACTGGGGAATATTGGGAGATGTAGGACTTTTTTCCTATCTACATATGCATAGGACTGCACCCTTAAGTATTCAAAAATGACCCACCTTTGTAAAATAGGTTGTTCAGGAAATTAAACCTAATTTGCAAGATATAGCTCTGTCAGAACAAAGGCTGTCATTAAAAACCAGGGCTAGTTGTCAGTTGCATATTAAAGCATGCCTTTTTGAGAGAAATACTTTCAATATAAACTTTCAGAGGGTTAGTCATGCTAGTGTGTTGCAGCAAAAACCACAAGAAGATTTGTAGCGTCTTAGAGACTAACAAATTTATTATTGCATAAGCCTTTCTGGGCTAAAGTTCACAAATTGGATTGTAATACCCAAAGTGTTATTGAGAATATCAGGTTTATATAAAGATTTGAGGCTTGTTTGATGCCACAGACATTTAAAATAGGTCCTTCCGAAACTGTTCTCTGTCCTGTCCTCAAAATATTCTTTTGAGTTCCTCCGCACTCTGTCCCATGAATCTGCCCTTCTGTATAACATTAGTTTCAATTAACTGCCAGTACATCTTTCTTGGGGCAGGGGTATAAAATGTCTCTCAGCCCAAAGGCCTAATGCAATTTCAGAGCAGCTCCCAGGGGTTGTATTCAGTGGTGGGCAGGGCCAAAGACAAAGGGGGATTGGGCCAAAGGCAAAAGGGAGAGGAACAAAAATACCAGCATATTTTTGGTTTAAAGCTTTTACTGCCAGTAACTAAAACATAGGAGAACCATTTCAACCTTTTGGAATGGTGTAAAAACTGTGCAAAAATTGGGAAATCCCCACACGTTCAGGAGACAGGGGACAGGGGATGGGGCTGAAACGAGTAACTGCGTCTCACTCTATTTGACTAGCTTGTTTCTCAAATTTGAACTGGTGTATCTGAGATTCACCAGACCAAGAGAGAATACAATGGCTTTAAAGGACAGGCTCCACTTAATGATAGATTTGCAAATCTTTACCAGGTGTTTTGGGCTTCAAGAATTAATGTATGGGTAGTGAACTCTGAAACTTTTCTTAAGTGAGACAACAGAAATATGGTATTCAAGAATACATTTTTATTGCTCATACAGTCTAAGAGAAAAACAAGCTTTAGCTAAGATGAGGCAGATCACAAGCATTCGTAAATACACACGTTCCAATAACTAAAAGTACAATGCAGATAGTAGCAAGCATATTGATAACATGGTGAAATTTAGGTTCTTCTCAAACTAACAGTCAATATCTCAGGTTCACATTTACCTAAATGCAAGGCGTGGTGGGTGAAGCCAGCCTAAGCACGTATGGTGGGTTTCTTGTTCCCCAGGATCTCTCTCTCAAACAGTTGAAACCCTGGCTTTTTGTAACCCTCATGATGCCAATGACCTCATCCTTTTTTCTCAATGTAGTCAGGTCTGCCACTGATACCAGTAACACCCAGATGAAGGTATCCCTGCTAAGTTAAGCTACATGCTGCTTCCAACACTTGACCGACCCATTCGTGGCAGCCTCCTTTCGTTTCCAAGAATATATTACATTACCCATAGTTATCTCACAACACGTACACACAACTAGTCACATCTGTTACTGATCACTTACAGTCAGCATGTACAGATAATTAGGAAGAGCACCTTATGAAATACAATGAATTCTTTTCAACTATACACATTGCATTCATACTGTGTGACAGGGCTATGGGAAGGGGATGAGGCCCTCTGGGGAATCCTAGAGGGCTGGATTCCGCCTGCAGGCCTGAGGTTCAACCCTGTTTTGAGGGGTTTAAGCCACAGCTTTGTTAGGCTTCATGGCTGTACATCACATTTTTATTATTTGTGAAGCCATCCTTCCCTCCTTTTCTTTTGAAACCCAGCTACGTGGCATGCTGTTTCCTTGGTTTAGTCCAGTGCTGCAACTATCATTTAGACCTCTATCACACCTAATTCCCCCTCCCCCCAGTTTGCCTCCCATTTTTTTTACCTCTGAGGCAGAAGCATGTCAAGCTTATGATCCCTTTCACCTGAATAGCTGTTCTTTTGCTCCTTCGCTGCTCCTTAGCTCTTCCGCTCCACCCCATCCCTCCCCTTCTCTTTCTCCAGTCAGGTCCTGGCAGATGGGTGCTTCAACCAGACTGCCTTTCTGCCAGGCAAAAATGGAACAACCCTTTAGTCTGGCTCTTTGGGGGCACTGAGGGAGTACAGTCCTGTCTCTGCAGAGATTCAGGTGTATGATTTTAAAAACACTTTCGAGCCTGGGATGCAAGGTTTGGATTTTATATTGAGGCTTGGAGACGGCTGCAGGGAGAGATCGCTTTTCCCTGCCAGGTCCTGATTCAATCCATTCAAGCCCCCAGTTCCTTTAAAACTACATGGAGGCTTAGGGCGCGTTAAATGCATTTAGGAAAAATAATGCAATCTTTTAGCGTTCTAGGAAAGGCTGAGGAAGAGGCGGGGTGTCAGCAGGACAGGCATGGCGTGATGTGAGTACCGTGCTGCAAATCCGCACACCAGGCATGGCGAGAGCGCACTAAATCGCTGGTGTGATGGAGCTCTTAATCCGTGCAGTAGTTCCAGTATGATTTCTTTTTCTTTTTGTCAGGAGAAGACTGTCTTCATAGTGTGCTTTCAGGTCCAGCACAATCCTCACATTTTCTCCAAAGGGAAATGTGGACTGTGCTGATCCACCTAAGTTCAAAGTTGCTTGCTTTCAGAATAATGAAACCTTGTTGCATTGACTCAATGGTCAAGAAACCTTCTAACCCACAATCTCTGGATGAATGAGGGAACAGATCAGCAGAACTTAAGATGCAGTGGAAAGGGAGCACAGGAATCTCAAATTGGAATGGTAAAGACTGGCTTCTGCCCCCATTTAATGCCAGTCTGTGGTACAGAACAGGCTGACAGGCGTAGTGCTGGAAGGAACCCAGAAATGTTTTGCAACTTTGGCAGCTCTTAGATGCCAGCCTGCAATTGAAAATCATAGAAAGATGGTGTGTGTGTGGGTAGGGGAGGAGGACTTGGCTAGCATTTAGTCTCCACAATATAACTGTTGGCTTCTAGCCCTTTCCTGGGGATATTGCTTTAGAGTTGGGGTGTTCGATTGTCAGTGGCATCATGGCACTAGCCTTGGGCTTATATATGGCATTGTTTTCTAAGCAAGCAGCTTGGAGACAAGAGTTGGCTTCTTCTCCTTGGGAGGCACTAGAATCCTGATTTGCCAGTGCCACAGTCTGGAGGTTCTGTCTTTCTGAGCTTCTAGGGATTTGTTTGTTTGTTTGTTTTGCTCCTAGATAAATAGATTGGATTTCCAGGGAAATCTCTCCTTGTTCACTGATTTCTGCATAAGGCTTCCTATATCAGTATGTGGGAATACTGAGGTAGGTCAGAGCAGGTATTGCAGGGTCTGCGTCAAGGGTAGGCATGGTCAGGCAGGGCCCACACCACACCCCATCAATAAGAGCCCCCTGGATTTGTTCTTTCTCTTCAGCATTGCAACCTGCTTGTTCACCTGCCTCTCTCTCAGGCCGAGACAATGGTGGTGGTGAGAAGGAGGAGCAGTCAATGCCCCTGCCTTCCTGCTCACTGGCTCTCTGCCTGTCAAGCAAGCAAGCAACAGCAGTGATGAGAAAGAGGATGAGGAGCAGTAGCAGCTGGAGTCAATGGGGATGAGAAGGTAGACTTAACTGAGGAAGGAGGCCTATTGAGGGTTTCTTGCCTTAAGGTCCTCAAAAACTTGGAACCAGCAATGGTGAATTGGCATAGTTAGGAGACAGAGTAAAACACCTTCTCTTCTTTCTCAGCATTTGCTCACATATGTTCACATCAATGTACTGTAGCAGCCGGATATCTCAAGGAGCAAATAAATAACAGGCCCTCTGGGATTGGGAATAAGTGTGGTGTGTGTGTGTGTGTGTGTTAGGAGTTGTAAGTGCATCTAACTGAAATGGGAGTTTAGCCCCCACTAGGGACTTTACTATCTTGGCAGAAAGCAGTCTTTCTTGGTGCTCCCTGGTTGAAGCAGCATAGAAGGCTTGTAGTGGATCACACTGGTAGTCATGTTGCATTTCCCTTCCTTCAGATCCTTTCCTGGGTTGTGGGGAATTTGCAATTCTGTTCCAATTTCTCCCTTCAGCTACTTCCCAGGCAGATGCTGTCTATGTATTGCCATGGCAACGCTGACTTCGACTCTCCATGGAATTGCGTGCTGGAAAAATATTAGTTTAAAAACTCTGCAGTGTTTGTATTGATGGAAGCTGAGGTTGTTAGCAGGGATGGATCATCCCAGGGATGAAGGAGGCCCCAATAATGGGCAGTAAAGCTGCAAGATTTGCCTCCAGGGGACACTTCACAGCGCTGGGGCTAGTTGCTTCTTTACAAATACCAATTGCTCTTTGGTTTATGGTTCACTTTAAATATAGATATATACTTGCTTTAAATGTGCCACATTGGCCCCTGCAATGTTACTCTGCTTAAGAACTTTGAAGAGCTGGGAAAGGATTATTTTTTAATTTAGTTATTATGTTTTTATTCAATTCAAGGAGTTCTGAACAGTGTTTTAGCTCACAACAGCCCTCTGAGGTAGGATAAACTAATAAATAGGGATTTGAACAATGGATTTCATAGCTGAGCAGTGAGCAGAACCAGATCAGAACCGGGCTGCTGATGCTTAACACCATAAAGATAGCAGAGCAGCTTTTAAATTCGGGAGCTTCCACTTCAGGATGAATCATCCCTAGAAGGTGAAAGTGAAAATGTTTTTGATTTCCCCAAATGAGGATGGGGTAGAAATAGGCCACAAGCATACCATAGAACATGATAGCTAGTCAAAGAGGCCAAAGGGCCATTGCATACACCAGAAGGACACCATATGTAGGTGCTCCTATGCTAATGCTAGAAGCCTCCAAGTCAAGAGGGGAGAGATGGAATGCTTGATTTTAAAAGAAAACATAGATAAATTTGGGCATAACAGAAACCTGGTGAAATAGAGAATCAGTAGATTATGTTGATAACTGGATAAAAACTCTGTAGGAAAGACAGAAAAGTGTGTATTAGGAGGGCTTGTTGCTCTGTATGTCAAACAAAGTAGAAACTTCAAAAAGGGCAGACTTCTCCTCAGAACTGACAGTGAGTGACAATACCAGGTCCCAAAAGTAATTTACTACTAGGGAGGGACATGCTATTGTCCTTCTGACCAAAATGCTCAGTGAACTTGAGAAAGATAGTGAAACCAGCAAGGCATGCAAAGAAGAAAAGGTTGTAGAAATGGGTAACTTCAGTAATTCTCACCTAGACTGGATAAATGTTTGTTCCAGTCATGACAAAGAGGTAAAATTTCTAGATATCCTGAATGACTGTGCCCTATAACAGTTGATTATGGAATCGACCAGAGGGGAAGTGACCCTGGGCCTAGTGCAAGATATTAATGTTGTTGAACTTACAAGAAAGAGTGACCAAAGCGCTACTAAATGTTATTTCTATTTAAGTTGAAAATGATGAAGGAAGTCCAACACAATTGCATTTGATTTAAAAAGAGGGGTCCTTAAAAACGAGGAGATTAGTAACAAGGAAATTGGAAGGGTAAGTCAAAAGGGTCAGATCTCTCCAGAATGCTTGGGGGTTACTCAAACCCACAAAAATAGAAGCTTAGCTAGAAAGGGAGCACAGTGCCTCTGAATCCAAGAGATCACCAGTATGGTTAGCAAGCAATGTCAAGGAAGGTATTAGAGAAAAGAAGGCTTCCTTCCTTCAGCAAATGGAAGCCATGCCCAAACAAGAACAAAAAGGGATACTTAACGTGCACAAAATAAATGCAAGCAGACAATAAAGGGTGCCGAAAGGAATTTTGAGGAGCATATTGCTAATAACATTAAGACCAACAATAACAAATTATTTAAGTACATCAGAAGCGGGAGACCAAATAGGGAGGTAGTTGGACAGTTGAATGACAAGAGAGTTAAAGGAGTGCTAAAGGAAGATAAGAAGACTGCAGAAAAGTTGAATGATTTTTTTTGGTCTGTCTTCACTGCAGAAGAGATGAAAATCTAGGGCCAGATCTACACCACGCAGGATATAGTGGTATGAAAGCAGTACATAAAAGGCAGGAGCCACACTACTGCTTTATAGCAGTATTGAAGTGCACTGACAACTGTTGGGGCCCACTGACACATACCATATACCGCTATATCCTACTTGGTGTGGCTCTTGTCTTTTATATACTGCTTTCATACCGCTATATCCTGCTTGGTGTCATCTAGATCTTTTTGACTTATTGATAACAAACAAATCACCCAGTCCAGATGGGACCCATCTGAGAGTTCTTAAAGAAATTAAATGTAAACTTGCTGCTCTTCTAACAGAAAGGGATTATGCTTTATCTCAGCCCAGGCACTTCTGTCTGTTTTTAGTCAATGAATGCTGGTTACTTAGCCAGTGCATGTGGCACAGAGGGTAGTTCCAGATGGAGGGCACCTAATGCTACCAGTCAGAAGGCATTGTGCAGCTATTCCATCTTTTTCTCCTTAGCATATTTTTCATGGTAAGAAAAAAGATGGAAGAAGTGTGGGAAAGCACAGAAGGGTTACAAGGAAAAGATTTTATCACTGGACCCCCTGTAAAATTCTATGAATGAGGCAAGCAATAATGCAATAAAAGCTTCATCTGGATTTGGGGGCAAGGGTTTAGAGTAGATAAGGAGGAGATTGCCAAAGGGAGGCATCTCTGATGGGGGTTGAAGTAGAGTGGGAGCTTTCTGTAGATACAGGGGTCATAATCTATGTGTGTGTGTGCTTGTATGCTCACACATGTACATGGAACCATTACTTAATAAACATTTACTTGTAACAGTAATGCATTTTATTATACCTTTGGTCCATTAAATAATTCCTTCATCCAAATTAGCCCTTGGTGTTTTCCTAGAGAATACCATAGGTCTATTGTCTGTTGTTCTCCCCACAAAGCAGATACTGTGATTGCAGGACATAGCGGTTTGTGACTCTGCTGCAGGGTGGGATGGCTACACATTTCATACACCAGCAGGAAGATACATTTCTCCAGTGATTTTGAGCATTTTTATGAATGGGATTCCAGTTGTTGCTTGCAGAAAAAATGCCAAGTTGCAGAACAGTCCATAGGAATCTCCTCACTACATTCGCTACTTCTGCAGACTTAATTGAAAAACAAAAGTGCCTTTTTATACATCAACTCTTTATAGAACAACAACGTCTTGCTCAAAACCTAGAAAGAGGAATTGGATGCATGAAACACCTACAGCCCAGACAATTCTAGCATGAGTGCTTCTTCTTCCAGCTTGATTTGTATCCCACCACCACTTCAGAGTGTGAGAATAGCTAGTTCTCAGAGTGTGAAAATTAGCTATTATGAGTAGGCCTTTGAAACAGTTCATCAGTGTACCCAGAGTGTATTTTAGCCTGTGCAGATAATCTTGACCAGACTCAAATATATCCATTTCACATATTGTGGATGGGGGATAGTCTAGCTATACTTCTGTTTCCCACTTTAAAAACTCAGTGTAGCTGCGTCCTCCAATGTTGGAAAAGGTAGGTGGTGCAAAGTCTTCAAAGAATTGACCATATGGAAAGGAGGACAGGGCTCCTATCAGTTTTAACTGTTGTGATGAAGAGGGAATTTCACCGGATGCTGCATGCATACAAATGACACCTGCTGAAATTCCCCTTTCAATACAACTGTTAAAGATACAGGAGCCCTGTTATCCTTTCCATATGGTCACCCTAAATTATATATATATATATATATATATATATATATGATTTTCCCCATAAGTAAAGGTTCACAAAATGGGGGCATTGCCAAGGTGGCAAGGAATTGTGCTTGCACCCTTCAAAAAAGGCTCGATGTGCACTCCAGTGTGGAAGAGCCCTCAGCTTCTAAATTATGCCAAATGAAAATGAGAATAGAATAAAACTTTTTAAAAGTTCACAAAATGTTGCATGCTTATAAGAGAGGAGTTGTAATCTCACAGGCACCTCTGATACTCATGCTAACACATTCAGTTGCAGTGGAAGTAATAACTGTGTGTGGCCGGGGGGGGGGGGGGGGAAGGTATTTTCCCTAGTGACAAAATATTGCAGTTTTGAGTGCTGGCTGGAAAAGTGTGATATCCCTATGATGAAAATATCAGCCTGAAGGAAGACATCTGGATTGAATGCAACAAATTAGTAACAACCCAGTGTTTATTGTATTTTTAAAAAGTTTTAAATGTCTAGGCTTATCTCCCTTTCATCTTTATAAAAGCTCCTTTCAGACTTTATTTATTTATTATTCCTCCAAGGATCTCAGAGTGGCATACATGGTTCTTTCTTCCCTCTACTTATCCTCAAAACACTGGCCACCATGTGTTATTCCAGGCTTAAACAACCCTCACATAACCCTACTATAAATCATGGGTTATGCGAGGGTTGTTTAAGTGCCAAATAGCCCACAATGGTTGGGTTAAGACATGCCACAACTCCACTGGGGATTACATATTCATAATGGTGGTCGCACACATACAGAACACACCACATTTCATCATGGGTTAAACAACCCACAGTGAGGGTGCTGTGATGTGCAAATCAGGCCAAATAGTGACTGGCCCAAAGTCACCCAGTGAGCTTCATGACTGTGGTCTCTTAGGTGCTAGTCCAGCATCTTGACCACTGTACTACACTGGTTCTCTCTTACTAAAGGGTTATGAATGCCCATAGGAAGAGACAGCAGCAGGCTCCTTCCTCAATTTGTGTGCATTTATTAGCACTTGCACAGAGAGCTGTGAGAGTAGAACTGTATATGCAGCACTCTATTATAGCATAATTAGAACATGTATAGAAACCCTTACATGTACAGCTCTATGCATAAGGCTCCCTACATGTGCTATAATGAACACACATGAGTTAAGGGAGATACCTACCACTGAAGTGTCACTTCCCCCTTATGTTGCCGCCTTAAGTACATTAATTTAGCCCTTGATTGTCTGAAAAGGGCTAAAGTAAAGTAGGCATGTTGACAACAGTATTCCAAAGTCAAGGATAGCATATTCCTTGCTGTCCCAATTAAGGATGGGATCTCTTTCCCCCAACACACACAGTTTGTTTACCATCTAGCGCAGGGATGAGGTACATGTGACTCTCCAGATGTTGGGCTGCAACTTTCATCTGTCCTAACCAGCAGCTTCAATGGTGAGGCATGCTGGGAGGTGAAGTCTACAAACATCTGGAGGACCACGTATCCTGATTTAGTCAGATGGTGGCTTCAAGAGAACTCAAAAGCTTGCACACTATTTTGTGACATTTTTGTTGGCTTTATAAAGATTTTGGCCTAATAGGGTTTTTATTTTCTTATGAGCAATATGGCTATTTTTTCCTGTTAGACCTGTTATCTTGATGGAGCCATTTTTATGATACAGATTGCTGCAGATCCTCACACAAGGCTAGAGATCATGCTTGCTATTGTTGGATGGAGGAGACAAATAGAAAGGCAGTCAGATATTATGAGGAACTTGGATCCAAGAGAGTAGCAGCCTGTAGCACAGAGCTGGGTAACTTGTGGCCCTCCAGATGTTTTGGCCTACAACTCACATCAGCTTGAGCCAATATAGCCAATGGTGAGAGGAGTTGTAGGCCAAAACATCTGGAGGACCACCAGTTGTGGAAGCATAGCAATTTCAGCTTTGTTGTACTCAAAAGTATTGAGCTAGGAACAGGCTACCAGCTATGTGGTCTAGAGCAGTGTGTTCTGTTCAATTGAAGGAGAAAATTACTGGACAAAAAGAGAGCAGCTAGTCTCTATAAGAGAGACTAAGTGCTTCACTATCTGGTGTAAATAAATACCAAAGCTGAAAACATTACCTGAAACCCTGGCCATCAGGCTGCTTCCAGGCTGAGCCATCCTAGTACTAACTATCCCATATTTTATTTCTTAATGGGCTTTTTCGTGGTAAGAAAAAAAGAAGGAAGAAGTGATGAGAAAACACAGAACGATTACAAGTGGATGACCATGTCATCTGGAGCAGCCATAAAATTCTGAGAATGAGGCAGGGTGATTGTGCCATAAAAGCCTCAGCTGGAAGCAACCTCACACATTCTCTGCCTAAGCATAGACAAGGGAATTCCAGGCCTCTGTCACATGCAGTTACTGCCAGTGTTAAAGAACAACCGCAGTTAAATACAACAGTAGCATCTTACAAGGAGAATAACTAAATCTGAACTGCAAAAACCAGAAGAAACTGATGAATTTTTTCAGGCAGTCAATGGGAAGACAAGTTCATTTGCCAGATGGGGAAGTGCAAATGGATTTTGAGCATCAAGAATAGAGGATGAGTCACTAAGCTGAAGGCTGAAACAGATACAGAGTTTACCAGAGGCTCCTTTGTTCTCCACAGAACTGCCAAAGGTGAATAGTGCATTCTTTAAAGAGAAGGCATGGCTGGAAGTCCCACCATACCCTACAGCATTTGAATCTCTGAGCTCCTGGCAAGAGCTGATGACAACTTGGTTGCCTATGGGAAATGTGGATGATTCTAGCTCTGAAACAAGAGCTAACTGAAGCATTGTGTGTGTGAATCAGCGGAAGAACAAAGTGGAGAGAAGAGTTTAGTCTAGGGCCATGATGCTGTGGGAGGGGTTTAAAACTCCCCCCACCATTTTCCTGACTAAAATTGGGGTGTGGGGGATTACTTGCTATTTGCCCATAGGGGAAAACCTTTCAGGTATCATAGATGTCTTCTCTTTATAGGGCTTTATTTCCATAGATAGGAGCAGGACCATTTGTCTTAACCCTCATGAGACAGTAGAACTGCTGTTCTTTTAAGCAGAGGTGAAAGCTAGACCCAAGGAGATTGCATCATATTCAACAAGATGGATGTATTTTAGGCTGAGAAATGGATCTGCTAGCTTTTGAGACATTTATCTGCCTGTTCAGTCCAGAAGGCATCAGAATGCACTTATTCTCTCAACACAATCCCAGGAGTCTCTCCTGGAACTATACATCACATGTATTTTTGAAATGGTTCACAGACTCCCCTCTTGAAAATGCCTTGCATTTTATGAATAATACTTGTTCAAACATTTCCACAGTAACTCGTTAATGGTTGGGAGGGAGATCAAGAAGACAGCCCAATCCAATATAATCTTGCTTAATCTACTTCCTGGAATGTGATTTCTCCTGGTAAGGGAGCAAGAACAATGGCTTTTGTTAACACCTTTTTGTCTAATCCCCAGATTTGTTGAGGGGGAATGCAGATGGGCCAAGGGGAAAGGAAAATCCTGTTTACCTTTGAAAAGTAAATGGTAGCTATTTCAAAGTGTGCCTCCCTTGCATACTACATCACAGCAGTCTGTTTGTGTTGGAGAGAGATGGGGAGATCATGCTGGCTGTATTTTCAAGATAGAACACCCCAATCTTTCCGAGCAAATTAGACTCTGTGTGTGGGAAAGATCCTGATCACAGATCTTCTGGATTATGTCTAGTTTGGCCAATTCCTGGGTTTCATGTTGTAGAAGAGCTTGATGCTCATGTGACAGTTCCATGTCAAAAAGTTGCCTAGCTGGATATTAGATGGTCTATAGGCTAAATATACTCTACCAAGTGCATAGTTATCAGTCCTCCAGAATTATCTGGCAACTTGTCCACGTTTCTGTTTGGGGGCAGGGGTGCACAATCACTGCAGTTGTTGTGAGATCGAGACATCCAGTATTTCTTTTGTCAGATTGAATTTTCTGAGTATTGAAACCACAATATTTATTTTATTTATTCAAGTTATATCCCACCTATATACAGAATACCCTAGGCTCTCCCCTCCAGCTAATGCGTCATTTGGTGCTAGTTAGTGTAGTGTGGAATCTTCCTACAGAAAGATTACCATCCCAGTCATTATGTGGGATATCACAATTTTAGCATGAACATCACAGTAGAATTAATTCGTGATTTAAAACAATTATCCAGATCACCCAGCATCCCCGTCTGGCAGTCTGGCTGAAGGTTTCAAGGCCTGCCTTTAGTAGTAGTATTGCTTCAGCCAGGACTACAAAATATAAGCCTCTCAGGCTTCCTGCAAGATCAGGTACCCAGTGACCTGTTAGGAAAGAAACTGGGTATCTGTATGTTTTCTCCCACAGGGTAAATAGCATTTATAGGGTAGCGCTGGCAATATAATTCCAATTGGGGGAGTGGTTTGGGAGGAAAGGTTTACCTTCTCCTCCTCCATTGCCTGCCCCCAGCGCTTCATTTACCTTTTTATAAAAAAATACACCTTGGGAGATCCAGTCATGGATCTCCCACCATCATGTCTAATTTTGCTATGAGTTCAAAAGGTGAACAGGAATGATACAGTGCATGATTTTTCTGTAAAAGTGTCTATGGTCATTCCGTTCAAAGGGTGACAAAGACTGATACAAAAGTAAGTCACATTACAGATCATAATGTATATTTGGGAAAAGGACTATAATTAGCCTGAGGATGTTAGTTAAGCTACATGACTTAGGGCTTTATCACACCTACTATTCCCCCCACCCCCGGGTTGCTTCCGCGACTTCCCCCTCCGTTTCGTATTCGAGTCTAGCGTTTTGAACCACACGTGGTCAGTATTGTTGTGATACCTCAGCTTGGCCTATTGAACTTTGCCTGTTTCGGACTTTGCCCCTTGAGGGATAAATCCAAACAGAAACTAAAACCTGTAACCTCAGGGTGAGAGAGCAGCAGGAGGGGGACGATGTTATGAGACTCAGCGCTGAAGAAGTGGAGCAAAGCCAAGGTGGGTGTGCTTAAAACCGCCCCTGTGATAACGACCTTAGCCAGCTACAGTCCTATGCATACTTTCTGGGGAGAATGGGGGAAACCTACTGAACATAGTTGGTCTTTATTCTGAGTAAACATGCATAGGATTGTACTAGTAATCTACAGAAAACTATATATTTAGTTACTGAGTTTCCAGACCTTCCTCAATAATCGTCCATGTCTTAGTATGCATTTTAAGTGGGTTTTGGTAATTGTAATAAGCTTTTGAGTATGTAGATAAAGGACGTTGCTGTGTTTAGTACCACCAAGTCACTATTTGAATGCAGGAGTTTGGGAGGCATGCTGCCACAATTGCTAGAGCCTATCAGGTGCACAATTTCTAACCTTCAGACTCCTAAGAACAATCTCATAATAACTTCCCTTTTTTGTGCACCAGCTTCCTCTCTTTCTCAATTGGCCAGGTCATCAATTTAGTTGCTTTATACACCAGAGAGTATTGCAATCGCAGTGGGAAAACCCAGTAGTAAAAGCTGTAAAGACCAGAAAGTCTGCCTGTCTCCCATTACGGCTCTCACCGCTCGGTGCAGTTTTTGAGGGCTTCATGCTTTATGGCAGAGCTGGAACAGTTTAAGAACCTCATCAAATCTAATGGAATGTTGTGTGCTAGTACTCATTGGCTGCCAGTTAGCATTTGCTGGCCCATTGTCACTTGCATCTAGCCAGGGCATTTAATTTTGCAATGTACAGAGTGGTTTGGGGCACTGTAACTAGGGGTTCTTAAATGCTAGACAAGTCAACTGCTGGCAAGTGAACCCCCTAAACCAGTAATTCCCTCTCTTGCAGAGAGCAGGTTTTCACAGCTTCATTCTGCATGCATGCCTCACTCTTATTAGCATTGCTCTGTTTTGGTCTTCAGTTCCTGCAAGCTCTATTTCTAAGACATGATAACATTGCTTAACCAAACACTGCCTTATAGGGCTAACAGGCTTAGTGCAAAACCAAATGTTGTGGGTATTACTTTATTCTGGAGGAACACATTTCTCCCAGCATCTTGCTTAATTTATCTCTTCAAAGAAACCCCTGTAGCCTTCTTGTTTATTCAGTAGATATTTTACTCTGTCTTCAGTAGGTTTCTCTGCTATTTACCCTTCTCCTGTTTAAATAATTTAAAAACAGAGTTTCCAACTTGTTTATGTTAGCATTTCAAAGTGACATGAATGGTAGAGTGTTATATAAACACACTATTTATTGTTATTAATTATTACTATTCTTGGTTATAGTGTATGGGGCTGCATCAGAATCAGCTTAAAATGTGGTCTGGGCAGCTCATTAGAAAAAGAATGAACCAGATATACATCTCTTTGAAACACACAGTTATGGTGCTCCTTGTTCTTGGTAGCAGCCTTGGTTGCTGCTTTGCTTCTCTCAAGAAATATCAAGAATTGTAGCTGTCATAAAACTGTTCTCATGAGTTTCACACACAGCTCAAACCAGCAAGGGTTTGGTTTGACTAAGGGTGATGCCACTATAGAATTAAAAAAATTTTTTTTTAAAAGCAGTGGAAGATAAACACTGGTTAGGACTCATATATGCCTGTGGACACATTTCTTCTACCAGCACTTGATTTCCCTTTCTAACATAAGCCTTTTTTGATTATCCATAAAGCCAGGCAGTTTATTAAGAGGTAGGGTACCATTCTAAGTTAATTTGATTATTTACATTGCTCTTGGCCAGACCAGAACTGTCTTTTTTGACCATTGTATTGAAATGCTGCTCAGTTTATCACTTCTCAAACTTCAGACAATACTAATGGGATTGCCAGCTCTTGCCCAGGAGACTGCACTTGTTGCTTTAATAATCCCACCCAGGCTAGAGATACCAGATTTAGGAAAGGTATCTCCTGTCCCTGTGCAGTTCCTTATCATCGTTTACCAATGAACTTTAGGGCAACTGATTACAGGAGCAAGCCAGGAGAGCAGTGGTACAGTGAGAAGGGACACTTATCTACAAGTCCTGTCTCTCTGACCTAGAGATGTTAATAAATCATTAATCACAGTCTCCAGCTCAGAGTCTTATACAGTCTTCTAACCAGAATGGGCAAACTCTGCCAAATCTCCAAAGGATTAAACAAAGTGCTGGTAAGTGCAGGAGTGGGCAAAGCTATGCAGACAATGTTTTCAACTCCCAAAGACCTTATCTATATGTTGTCATTGAGTGAAATAAGTATAAGTTGCTAACAAAGACTTTGCCATTGGTGATAGCAAGGTTCTCCTTCTCTTTCTTCTGGGTTAGTTGTTGTTTCAAAGCCAAAGAAATGGCTCTAATACAGATCTCTAGATGTGTCCCTGGGCTTTTTAAATCTCATTTTTTAAAAAATTAAGAGAAGGCTTTTCTCCTCCCCTCCTCCCCCTTCTTTTGGTCAAGGCAAAGAGTTAGCACTCAAGCAGTGGCTGTGGTAAATTCTGGTTTTGACAGACTATAATTAATATCTGAGGGATTGATGGGGACCTGGAAGTGTAAGAACCACTACTGAGTTAAATAGCCCTGTTGTTGTGGCATCATTGCAAATAAGCTTTCACCTGCTGCTAATTCCCTTCTTGGTTCTCAAGGCCATAATTTATCTGAACAAAGAAGCTACTGAGGCAGTAGATCTAGTGCAGTCATGGGCACAGATGATGGACAGGGCTTTGTGAATGAGCTTCGAGGACACTGGCCAGCTCAAGGGTGAAGTGTGTCCTGTATAGGTAAGAAAGCAAGCAAAGGTTTGTCATTTCTGCCTAACTAGATCTGAACACAAACGCCTGATCTACAGATATTTGCATTGGGGAATATCTATTCATAATTGAAAATAAGCACATATTGCAACTTGCTCTGAGTTCTTGGAATAGGGAGAGAACCTAATTATATCATTAATCCAAGCCTCCTCATTGTTGATAAGTAGGAATATGCCACACACCTTCAATTTATAATACTGAAATGGGGATCGGCTGATATCTGAGGGGGAATGATTTAATGCCCCTCTCATGGCTGCTGGGTTGGGAGATGTTGCTTAAATATAGGGTTTGTGGGTTTTTTGCATGATGACTGTCCCAATATATGATCATATGTCCTTAGCATTTCAGGGAGCCAGAAAACAGCTCATTAATCCTTGGCAAAAGCAGTCTATTCTCAAAGCTGCTCATTTTAACATTTAAGCACACAGAATGGCAAGTAAAACATCCTCCCTTTGAGCTATAAGATGGCATGTCTCTCTCCTAGCATGTAAAACTCAGGAGTCACACCACATTCATTTGGCATAATTATTGGATTGACAACCAGATTTCCCCCCCAAAGAGATGAGGTCTGACACAGGTAACTTAAAGCAACATTGAGATTGGAAACTGGAGGGTGGAGGGGTAACACTGAGAGGTAAAACTAAAAGATTCAGGAAGCTCTTGATCCCAGGCCAAAAGCCCATAGCCCCCCAAATGTGCATTTTTAATTGTAAATGTAAATCCTTACATTTGGTCTTATGATCTACTTCGGCATTTGTGTGCAGTCATGACTATGATTCTGTGTGCACACCTGCAGCTAAGTTCACATGTGGCACCCAAAACAATAGGCCCGTCTCCTAGATGGCCTCTGGACACCACAAGCAATATAAATGGTAATTTCCTGATGAAGTAATTTTGTTTGGAGTGGCTGGTTTACCCCAGAAAGCCCTTGGACACATGACCCTGGTTTCTAACTGCTATTCCTCCTTCCATAAGGGGTTTAGCACAGTTCTGCGAGTCCAAGCCCCTAAACTGTTTCAACAGCTGCAACAGTCTCTCTCTCTCTCTCTCTCTCTCTCTCTCTCTCTTTCTCTCTCCCCGCCCTCAGTTTTCTTTACTGCTGTGATATTCTCTCGAAGGTCCTTTTTGATTCCCTGTCTCTAGAGGTTCTGAGCTTTTTGGCAGGGTTTAAATTTCTCTTCACAACATGTCAGCAAGTAGAGAATCACTGTTATTATGATCCTATGTGTTTGAGGACAAAATTACCTTGGCAGCAGTTTCTCCTGCTTTATAAATCTCATCAAGGGGTACTAGCTCAATTTGTTTTTAACATGACCTTAAAAATGCCAGACTGTTGTTTCCTTTTGGAGATCTGCCCTGAACCCTATATTCTCATCCTTAGATAAGGGTGCCCATATTCCTAAAAAAAATTGGATGTTCTGGTGCATTAAGAGTGCTGAAGCAAGACGGCATTCAGCAGGTGCAGTTTTCCCCATCACTGCAATAATATGATGGGAGAAGTTGCACCTGTGGTACTTCTTTGGGAATATAAGCATTCTATCTTTTGCCACTCTCTACTTCAGGAACTGAGGTTTAAAAGTGCTGGAAAATTAACATGTTGCTGTCCTAGGTTCTTATTATGCCCCCTTGTGTGTCATTGTAACTTGCATAATTACAGCAGGAACGAGTGTAGGTTCCAGTCTAACTTGAAAGGGCAGGGAGCAATGCTAGTTCATCCCTCTCCATTCAACGTGGTCCTTCCATCTATCTAGGAAACATACTAGATACATACACCAATCAATCCTGTAATGACGGCAGCGGGTGGGTAGCTGGACAGTGAGGGCTCAGGCTTGCTTGTTTCATGGGAGCAGCAACATCCATAGCCTTGACCCTGAAAGTCAAACATACATTACTTGTTTATGGAACTCTCAGGCCAAGGTGGAATTGGAAAGAAATTACTCCAGGACCCTCCTATCTGTGCATGGCTGGTTGAAGCTGAGAGTGAAGAGAAAAGCTGGTGCCCTTTATCTTTGTTCTGAGGCATCCAAACCTCCATTCATCTCAGCTGGAAGGACTCACATTCAGGATTGCACACAAAGAGACTTGCTTCAGCAGTGGCAAATAAATAGTGGGTATAGAGGCTCTTCTCAGTGGTTCCGTGTATCAGAATCTCCTTCACTCACACATGGAGCCTAGAACATAAATCTTCAAACAGCCCTAAACATCATAAAAACATAAGAAGAGCCATGCTGGATCAGGCCAAAGGACAGCATTCTGTTCCTCCTCTGGACAACCAGCCCACATTTCCATTGCTGCCACACTCTGCATGACAGGTTTAAAGTTGCATGTACTCAATACTATCTAAAAAATAAGCCTTTTGTGCATCTCATGGCCCATCTAACATCTTTTCCTGGCCTATCCAGGCCCTGTATTTAAATCCCCAGCCACATTTTCGTCTTATCCTTTCTCATAGTGAACTGTACAAGTCCTCTCATTGCCTACTTACGATTCTGCTTTTTAGGTTCAATAGAAAAAGAAGTAAGGGGGAAAATAGTTTCTCAGCAAGAGAATTACTGAGCAGAATTTGAAACTGAACAGCTGTAGCACAGATTGGACAATATAGAGACTGAAGGGCAGATAGCAGGCTTTCATATAGATTTCCTTTTCAAAACAATGGCTGCATTCAGACAACACAATAATCAACTGGGGTGGGGTGGGGGGACAATCGTCAGTTGTATTGACTATCATGTCATCTGAATGCTGCCACAGTCAACTCAGCGCTGATCCTAATCCACACCACGGTTGATTATTTATTACCATGTTGTGTGGGGAGTACCCCCTAGATGAACAACTGTAAAGTTGATTATTACCTCACCATTGACTATCGTGTTTTCTGAATGCAGTCATTTAATGGTTCTTAAAGTAATTTCATAGCTACAAAGGGGCAAAAATGGGTGACTGACAGTGAAACAAGCTGTTGACTGGAGTGAAGAAAGCAAGGGAAACAGAGATGCTGCAGAAATGCCACAATTCAGGGCCTTGTCAAGTTTCTGAAATAGCTCAAAGGCAGCAATTTGCTAATTTTAAAATGAACAACCTAAAAGGGCTGCTCTAGAGCTGAACTCCTGTTATATGCAGTACTATTTGGTAAGCATGGTAAAATGACCATGGTGGGCAATCTCTGTTTTGTCAATATGAATATGAAACTAGAATCCTTCTGGGGAGCAGGGCTGGCCCAAGATATTTTGCTGCCTGAGTGAAGGATAAGATGGTGGCCCTCCATTCCACATACAGAACTTGACTGAATTGGCACTTGAATCTTACTTCTACACTGGCACAACAGGGCAGTATGCTCCCACTGTACCTGAGAGCATCAGGGTAGTTTAGGGGACAGAGGTCAGGTTGCACAAATCTGTGATTCAAGAAAAGGAAATGTCTATAGGAGGTCAGGAGGAATAGCCACAGGGGCTGCCCTCTTGCTTCTCCCAGCATTTGCTGTCTGAAGTAGCTGCCTCGCTGTACTTAATGGTAGGGCTGGCCCTGTTGGGGAGGGTGGATTTGGGACTTCACCTGGCACTGAGCACCCTTGGTTACTTTCTCCCTTCTAGTGTTTCTCTCCTTCTCTTCTCAGGGAGCTGAATGGGAACAACATCACCCGTATCAACAAAAATGACTTTGCTGGGCTGAAGCAGCTGCGAGTTCTGTGAGTAGCCACCTCCTTGCTGACTCAGCAATAATACTGTCCTCTTCCTCCCTCTCTCCATTATCACCAAAGCCTGTTGCCAACTGGGACCTTGGGACCCTGGTACATGTGGATTCCCTTTCACTGAGAGTGGATCTAGTCCTTAAATAGGGTTGGTCCCTGCTGTGTGGGAGAGGCATAATGCTATACTCAGTCATCCCAACAAACAGCAGCTCCCTGCTCCCACTACCAGGATGCTGAGCCCTCTTTGTCCTCCCTTTTCCTTTCCCTCATGCTATCAGAGTTCTGACACTCTCATCACTTTTATAGGCAGCTGATGGAAAACCAGATCAGCCTGGTGGAGCGAGGGGTGTTCGACGACATGAAAGAGCTGGAGCGATTGTGAGTGTTTCAGGGATCTAAGCACACTATGAAAGCTGGGGGAGGGGAGAACACACAGAGAAAAGAAGGGGGGATTTCCCAACAGAAGCCTCCATTTTCTTCCTTCCCCTGTCGTGCCTATTCACAGCCATGGAGTAATGTACCTAGTGGATTTCTTGGTGTCTAGGTGGGTTAGAGGTGGAAGTGGGCAGAGGTGGGGAGAATTCACTCCATGGTCAAAAGCAGCCAACCTCGGTACCTACTTCAAGAACCATTTCTCTCCACACCCACCCTCCTGCAGACACAAGCAGATGGTGTGAGCACTACATGTTTTTACACCCAGCCCTTAACAGCCTGGCTGGCATTTACACCCAGATGCTTCCCAATCTGTTCACCGTTCATTTTAGATCCAAAATAATTCTTAGCAGCATGCATTCAATCAGGAGCAGTGCACAACCCAACCCAAGCTTTGTCTGTATCTTTTCTGCACAACAGCTGCAAAACACCACCTGAAAAACAGGTTGCTGCTGTCTCTGAACATGCCCATCCCCTTCCCTTGTTCCACCACTTCCACTGCCAGCAAGGTGGGGCAATCCCACTGCACTCCTGATTGACATGCCCAGGATTACTTAGAATTTGTTACCACTCCAGTTGCTACTGCCAAGCAAACAGGGCTCGTAATAGAGTCATAAAAGAATAAAGTGCCAACACAATCATCCATAAAGTACCATGGATAATGGTAGTTTTCAATGTATATATGGAAATTTGGGCTGTGTTACTCCAGTCCGGTCTTCCCCAACCTGATGCCCTCCAAATGTATTGGGCTGCAACTCCCATCATTCCCAGCCAGCCTGGGCATGGCCACTGACTGGAAATGATGGGAGTTGTAGTCCAGCACATCTGAAAGGCTCCAAGTTGGGGAAGGCTGCTCTAGGTTTTTTCTTTATCCTGTGGCCACTATCTGGCCTTCACCCTTATCCTGTCTAAACTCTCAATCTAAGAGATCCAAATTCTGTCTCTATATAGCTCATCTGTGTCTCAGTTCTTGACCTGCTCCTCCTGTGCATCTTTTGCAACAATTGCCCACTCATATTCTCCACCCTTGATTTTAAAAAGTTCCAGATTATGTTTTGAAAATACACATACTCTGCAATCTGAAGAACCATGAAAAATAACCCACACCCATTTGCACACTCTGCCTAACACATCCATATAGTTAATTTATTAGTTTGTTCTTTCATTTCAAAGCATTTATATCCTGCTTTTCTATTTTAAATACTCATTTGAGCATTTTATCAATTTTTTTATGTTCAGAATCTGCAAGGACATGATGAAAGGAGTAGGTGGATAAAAAGTATTAGTCAAGGATTGAGGGTGATGTGAGGTCTTCAGGAAACAAAAAATTACAAGTTGCAGAAGCAATATCCCCTGGTGCAATTTGAGCCCAGCTACTGGTGTTGCAGGTGCTTCCAGAGACAGAGGGCTCCTATCGCTGCCAAACAAAAAGCATTGTGCAGCTATTCTCTCTTTACTCTCTGAACAGACTTTTTCCTGGTAGGAAAAAAGACAGACTAAGCAGTAGGAAAATACAGAATGTTGTTTGGATGTCCATAAAATTCTATCAGTGAGGCAGTCTGATTGCCCAACAAAAACTGTGTCTGAAAGCATCTGTATAGGAAGGGGTGCCAGTCAGGCACCCATCAGCTTAAAACCTTGTTGTGGTTGTAGCAACAGCCTCTGGTTTAAGGGTGGTTTCCCCAAATTTCCTAGAATAGCTATGGAAGCAGTGCTTGAATTACCGTGGGCGTGAGGAGTGGGGTTGGACTCCTTACTTTTTGTGGCAACCCTGTTAGCTGCTATTTTAGAATGTTCTAGTGAATATGATTTGGCAAAGATAGTGGAGAGGAGAGTTTAGTGTGTGTCTCTGTATTTCATTATACTTCCCTCCCTAATTTGACAACTGTGTGGAAATAACTATAGATATACTAAGTACTGAAAACTCAGGTTAAGTTTAAGCTGTCTACTCCCTCTCACTGGTTGATATAGGATATTTCACCATAGCCACTTTGTAGGATTCATATTGTTAACCCTGGCCTGATTTTCAGGTTTTGTTCCACATATCCCTCTTATCTAGTTGCACTGAGAAATTAAGAAATGTGCCCCAAGATTGTTGAGTAGAAGAGGAGTAATGATATTCATTAGCTGGAGGCAGCATTTCACCCTCATCTTTAGAGTTTCTAGGCCAGCCCTGACACAAGCTCCCTCACCACCTGAGGTGGGAGCGAACACATGATGCCCTTCCCCTGCTGCATCACGCTCCCCCTTACATTGCCATCGGCTTTATGAAGAGCCATATGGCTGGAAGAAGCGGCTGCAGCACCCTTGCAGGAGCCCATGAGAGCCCTGCACCCACTTCTTCCAGCCGCAGGGCTTTCCATAGTGCTGATGTGGTAGCGGAAGAAGTAATGGGGGGGGTGAACAACAAGGAAAACACAGGGTTGTGGGGCCACCTCCAGAGAGCCTCATCAGCCGCTCTCTCGCTGTGGCTGGCAGGGCTCTCCAGAGCACCTGCTGGCGGCAGTAGCTGCGGGCCCTCCTGGTGGGGGTGGGAATGGAAAGGAGTGGTTTGCTGCTCCTCCCGCTCTGCTGCCTGATACGGGCGCCTCAGCCTGCTTCATGGGAGGGCTGGTCCAGTTCAAGGCAATGTCCTGCAAGAGACTGGGAAATAATGGAATTGTAGAAACCCCTACATGAGGTCATTGTCATAATGCGATTGGGTTCAGAAACCCCTCTTGTTTGTGGTACGTGTGTGTGCCTGCCTGCCTGTGAATGCTTATGATACTTTCTCCCCACCCTCCATTTCTCTAGACGTCTGAATCGGAACCAGCTACACACTTTGCCAGAGCTCCTGTTCCAAAATAACCAGGCACTGTCACGGCTGTAAGTAACCAGAAGTATTTTGTTCATTGGCTGATCTTCAGTGTTGTGCTTTTCTGCTCTTTTGAAGAATGATGTTGAAAATATAATGTAGATCTTGAATAGGAATGCAGACAAAAAGGGTGCTTAAGGTGTGGTGCACCAAATGTACTGGCGGAGTTATCAGAACAGGTATTAGCAAAGTGTGAATATTATCTGGTAACATATCCCTGTAACCTCTCTCTTTCAAAACCATAGATGTAATTTACACTGGGCAAAGTAAACTCTTTGGGCTTTAGGAAGGAAGAACAGACTATGGGTGGATTTCAATGTTACACATGACAGGACTTTTTCCCTCCTCTCCCCAGCTCCTGCAGCCCTCACTCCCTGAAAGTCTACTCCAGAAAGTCCTCCAACCCTCTACGGGTCTGCCAGCAAAAGCTTTCCATCAATGGAACAACTTAGCTGTAGCTCATCCTATATTAGGGAAATTGAAGTTCCATTGAGAGTAAAAGAGAGCTACTAATCATCAGCTGGAAGCTGTATGAAATTCATGGTAGGAAATGAAAGATTAGAACTTGTAGTACGCATCTCTGATCAGAACTCCCATGACTCTGCCAGTGCTAGAAACTATTTCTAATGAAACCAGTTGTATAATAATCATCTTGGTTTTGACACAGTTTTTTTCTTAGGAAATGCATTGCTCAGTTAGTCTGTACCACTGATACACATTTATGGAGCAATTGTGGTTTCTGGTTGACGAGCTAGTCAGACATTTCAGAAGCTGGTGTAGGCATGAAAATGTTGACACATAAATCTGTGCTGTAGATAGAAGACAGCTCTCTTAAATCTCCAGGTCTCTATTATCTAAACTAAAACAGCCTGAAGAGGAACAAATGAGTGACACAATTCAAATTGCTTTGATGCACTAGAATGTTTGCTCAAGAAATGTACATTGGATGGAAGGGACACCCTAAATATGTCTCTTGCTACACTGGTGTCAATCAATTTTTAGTATCATGGAATTCTATCTTGTTGTACTGAATGTGAATCTAAACACTTTGCCTCCCTAGGTGAACAAACAATATATAATCATTTCTGTCTGTCCTTTCTATTTGCTAAGAGCTAGCAAAAACAGAGCCTGAGTGATGTAATGTTTTTTTAAGTAATCACAAACAGATAAGGTAAAATGTACAACTGAAATTATTAATATGGGGAAATATAAAATAAAATTTCCTCTGTACACCTGACTCTTTAAAAACTTGTGTTAATATCCAGTTGCCTATAAAACAGGTTTATAATTATCTATTTCTTCATTGCTTCCATAAATGCAAAATTAACAATGACTTGTATAACATGTTTTCTTCTATGCACTGGCAGCTGCTAACAAACATGAAAATCATAGAGGGTGGGCACCTGCAGAGGCTTATTATCACGTGTTGGAGAGATGCAAAAAAGGTGTCTGGCAAAGCTTTTGAGTCAGAAAAAGGCACATACTGTGTGTGTGTGTGTGTGCTCGCTCACTCACTGAAGGTAGTAGAAACATGAGCAGAGATGACAGCTTGCAGTAGGAGAGGCGCTGGTAAAAACAAATTGATGACTTAAGCTAAGCTTTTGTCTTTAGGCAGTTATTTGGGTTTTTGAGCATTTGGGGGTGGCAGATAACTGTGAGTCATTTCATGTTTCCTATCTTGTTCTCCCTCCCCATATCTTCCAGAGATGTCTGACTTTCAAAGAACAATTTCTATATACCAGAGGCTAGCATGAGGACTATCTTCTAGACCTCAGTATCGAGCATGAATTCATATAAGTGAAATTAAAATATTTAAAATTATTACTAACTTTTCCATAAAAATTATGTGCTTATAATATTTTCCTATGCACACACAGAATGGGTGTAAGGAGTGGGGGATGGGGAGGTCCTCAGTGTAAAGGGAAGGTTTGCAAAGCTATAGAGAGCAGTTATGATTTACCTTCTTCATTTATTATCCCTTTTATGATCTTCTTAATGTCATGCTTTTGGAGAGATGAAAAACATATGAACTGATACAACAATAGAAGTTGAGAATATCTATCGCTATTAGGCAAGAGGGCAGCACATAGTTTTGTTTACTGAACTGCATACCGAAGTTGTATGCTGCTGAAAGAGAATAGAAGTCTTGTTTTGGTCCTATAAAATTATACTGTTCCTATAAAATATTCAAAACTGGTCTCTGTCAGAGCTAAGGAAGTTCAGTCTTTAGTAGAACACAGTGATCATGATGATGATGATGATGCAAGCCAGGCTGTGCAAACTATCTGAAACTATATTGGAAAGAGGTAACCCACTCCCTCCCCCCCCCCCCCCCGCACACACACATCATGCCCTTTGTGCACTCTAATAACATAGAAAGAGTCCAGCATTCTCAGCCAGTGGGTGGCATTCTCTTACTGGGAAAGGGGTGCAACCACATAAGGAAAGTAGAGATTTCAAGGAATGAACATTCGCCTGCATTTTAAGGAGTGCCAGGTTGATTCCTGTGGAATGTCAATTTGGCCTGGGCTATTAGGAGTTCCAGTCTTAAGGACAAGGAGGGAAGGTATGTGCAGTCATTTCCCAGGGCAGTCCAGGACCTGCTTCTCATCCAGATGCAAGACCTTAGGAACAAGCGTGAAAGGAAGTACCAAGGAGATGGTTTCCTCTGTTTTGTATGTAATATAAAAGGACGAGAGAGGGTATAGGCCTATGCCAACCCCCCTAAAAAGGCATGGTTTCTGAGGCAGTCGTTACCATGGTAGCTGATGACTTGATCTGGCTCACTGCCATTGTCCAGCCACTTTGCTTCTTCAAGCTCTTAAAGAGTTGTTCACTGTTGTTGGACAGCCTGTCCTCTATAATATATCACACACCCCTCCCATAAATAAAAATGTAGCAGTTTGTGCAATTATGAGAGGGGATCTAGTGGACCTGCATACACAGACATCTCCCCACAAGGGAGTCGTCTGCGTACAATGAGAAAGTTGTGGATAGAATAAGCCCAAAGCTATTCCCTCCTGCCTAGGCAAGCCTGGATCTGGCTAATTTCCAATATTTCTTCTATTAGAACATACCTCAAAACTAGGATATAAATGATATATTACACAGTAATGTTTTATGTTACATATTTATAAACTTTGTTACCTTCTCCAGCCATTCTAGATGAGACAGGTTGTAAATTAAAATGAACAAATCGGATGTACCACAAAACGTTGCATGCAAAAGATTTGTTTCTGTCCTCTGGATTCTTTTTAAAAGGCCCCACTAAGGAGGGTAGAGTTGAGTGGAGGCTGAGTATTGGGTAGAATGTGGAGTCAGTGGGGAAAATCCTTTGGGGGTAGAGTACACCGTCCTTCATTGTGAGGGTGGGCCAGCTTTGTCTACCTGACTTTGAGCTTTTTGTTTTGTTTTAATGGCTTATATGTGTGTAACCTCTGCCTAGAGGTCAGGAATTGCAAACTGTAAAGTAAGCTGAGGACATACAGGTATGTGCTATATCAGCAACCAATTTTAGGGGTATTTTGCACCCTCTGGAAAGTCAAACTTTAAATGCCATGTGTATGTTTGCATACTTCAAGGTTTCTCCAGGTATGCTGAAACCTTTTGGTTTGTTTGTGGGTGGCTGCTTTTTGTTTCCAAAGTGATTGGCATGGGGCCACTCAAGTTCAGTATTAGATGGAAATATAATGTTTACTGCCATGGAACAATTTCAGAACTCAAAACTGAGAAAGGGAACCTTTGTTGCTATGCAACAGAGGAAAGCTCTTATCTCTCATCATCAGCTGATCAGAGATAAGAGCTTTTCCATGCAGAAGAGAGTGGATGGGGCCTGGGGAGAAATCTGCTGAGTGATTCAATCCTGCTCACTTCTGAGGTTTGCCTTGCTCACTCTTGAGTAGATGTGCAGAGTCTTGCCCTGCATCCTTCTAAGCAGACATGCATTTCATGTTTATTTCTGGATAGGCCTGCAAAGGCATGGTATTTGGGTGCAATTTGACAGTGCTATTGAATGATTCAGTCTTGCTTACATTTGAGTAGACATGAAGAAGCGTTGTCCTGCTTGCTTCTGAGTTGGCTTAAAATCGGTAGTAATCATTAGGTATGTGTATCGTATCGTTAAAATGTCCGATAACAATACGATAAGGTTGTTATCGGACATCTGATTAATGATAATGATACGATAGAAAAACCTCCAATAAATATCCGATCCAAAAATTTTCAGCCCCATTATATCGGATTTTTTTCAGATTACCGGACCGCCATATAAATAAACCTATAACTTCTGTATTTTCAAAGTTAGAGGCTTGAAACTTGGTCAAAGTGCTTATGGGGTATGCCTAAGTATGTGTATGAAATTTGAGATCGATCCCTCTAACCCTCGATTTTTTATGAATTTATTAAAGATCGTTTAAGTTCTGACAGGTCAGAATGACAGCTCGCCACATGCGTTCATTCAGACCTGTCAAAAAGTTGCAGAATCTTTTAAAAATTCATATAAAATACAGGGGTGGAGGGATTGAACTGAAATTTGACACATAGGTGTAGCAACATGTGCTAGATATGTGTATGAAATTTGAGATCGATCCCCCCAACCCTTTATTTTATATGAATTTATTAAAGTTTGTGCAACTTCATTGACACAGCTGGTTGACCAGCCTCCGTGCTGTCATCTTGTTGTCTGCTTTTTTCCCCATAGGCTTGCATTGGGGGAAACGCGTGAAAAACTTTTTTATTTGAAATGATAATGACATGAAACTTGGGGAGTCAGGACTAGCAAGATCCAATCTGCAATGTCCAAAAAGTTTCATTATCTTTTCAAATTAAAAAGTTATAGGGGGTCCCCCAAAAGCCCCACCCTGCTGTAACTTCTTCATTTTTAAAGATAAAAACTTGAAACTTGTGGGATATTGAAGATGGGATCTGGCTGGTCATTTGTGAAAAAAATCAGAGCAATTGCTCAAACCCTAGATTTTCTATGAATTTTTAAAAGATCGTGCTCGTTCTGAAAGATGAGGCCCGGTCAACCAGCTTTCAGAATGAGCACAATCTTTAAAAAAACTTCCTCTGGAATACAAAATCTTCTTTGTTTGAGATTAGTTATCAAACAAAATGTGGGCATTCTTGTATAAGTTTCAATCTCAGATCCAAAGAATCTAGCTGTAGTCCAACAAACTGGATAAGATAGTGGATGTTTTTATGCATCCTGCACTGGCATCTTGAGTTCCTGATGATAACTACAAGGTTAATGCATCAGCCAATTTATTTGCAATTGGGCCTTGTGGCTTATGTGCTGCAGGGTGCTTAAGTTCAGCACTTCAGTCATTTTAGGAAGAAGCGTGGTATAGGCAGCCTGGAAGGCAGTATCCCAGTGGATAGTTCATTGGGTAATAAACTACCTTGGGATCCTTGTGAGGAAGGGTGGAGTATAAATCAAATAAATAATCAAATAAAAAAATAAATAATAACCTCACCGAGTAGCTTCCCCTCATCTGTCATGCCTACCCTCCATATATTTTGTCTAATAGCATGCCCCAAACCAGCAGTGGCTCCCTCTACATGATCGCTTTAAGGCTCTTTCAAGGCGCATTACTGATTTTACCTCTACAAGAGCGGAGCACATAACAGGATTACAGGGGCTTTTTATCTCCTATTATACGCATTTTCGCATTCACGTTAAATAGCGACTTTTTATTTACCGTGGGAGTTAGCGCGCCTTATGTCCATGTAAACAATTTCTGAGAAGTCGCATTAACGATCAGAGTGGGCGGACTGTGGTCGTGATGTCATGCATGAAGAGAACTGCCCCTTTGCTGGGAACACCTCCCAGTTTTTCTTTTAGTTTTATTTCCTGTCTCCTCCGTGCTACTTCCTCCTTGTTCTCCATTTCTCTGGATGGAGGGTCCAGGAATAGGTGACCCAACGTGAACTGAAAATAAAGTGTCTTTTAACTCCCCTGCTGGAATTTTTTTTTCATGGAGACACGGATCCAAATGGAGGTGGTTTCACATGAAGCGGGGAGGGGGGTGATCAGTAAGGATGTGTGGATCATTAGCTATCCACTAAGACAAATCGTCCCCTCGCTTGCTGGGTTCCTGACATTGAGCTGCGTGTGTGTGTGTGCGTGTGTGTGTTGTACATTACCAAAACAACAAGGTATTACTGAGAAGGGAAGAAGGGAAAACCTTTGATCTCACTGGGAAGTGGAGGAGGAGGAGGAAGAGGAGGAAGGAACAAAAGAGTCTCCCCCTGTCTGTTTTGGCGTGCTTATGTGCATATCTCTCCTCTCTCGTTCGCTGGCTCCTTCTCTCCGGCAAAAGGGGGGAGAGAGGCAGCCGTGACTAAAAATAAGTTTTAAAAGGGGCTCGAGGGGAAGCTTGCTAGGCACATTCCCATTTCCTCCTGAGCAGTTGGGAGGGGGGGAAACTTCAAATGGCAATCGAGACAAAGGGAACAGGTAAACCAAGTGATTACCAGCAGGTAACCCAGGTAACCACAGGCAGGAGATTCTGGTGGGCGTGGAGAAGAAAAGGCGGGAACCTGAGGAGGCAGTTCCTCCAGCAAAAAGCGCATTACTTTCAGCAACATTTTCTTATTCCTTCTCTGCATGGAAACAACTTTAAAGCGTCTTGCAGAGAGCCCGTCATGCACTTCGACGGCTCTTGTGTATAGGTATTAGGCGTAAACACGATTGTCAGGAAATGCATATAATTGGAAAATCTGGCGTAAAAGCGACCTCTTGTAGAGGTGACTAGTCACTGCTATTCAAAGTCAACATTTTAAATTATCTTATAGGCATTGTTATAGCTCTTGGATCCCACATGTGTGGAAATAGTTATGTGCATGTGCGTACACACACAGAGTATATGCTTGCTGGAATCCTGCATCAAGGTTACCTGTGGCTTTTACATAAAGAACAAAACAATTAAGATAATTATTGCAAAGCAGAATTATCACTCTCCCTTTAATCGGATCTGTCTTTAATGCCAGCCTTGTAAAGTCAAATCTCATCAGCAGAAGATGGATGCAGAGGAGGAATGGTTGGGGAGCTCCGTTATCTTTCCTTCCTTTGCTGACCTGGAGGTGAGACCACTAGACGGAGCTGAGCGGTTCCAAAAGTCACAGGAGATATCTGGGCTTAGAAAGTTCAAGATCTGGCTGTGTGCCATTTCCCACATCTTCTTAAGTTGCTACTCCTTGTTTTCAAAGCTTCCCAGGTCTTCCTGACTATGGGTCATTACACACAAAACAACTGTTTGTGGTTTGCCATGTGGATCCCCCTAATGTCATTGAGAGTTTTCACATTTTTACTGGATGTTCCTGGAGTGGAGGCATTTGCTGCCAGTGTGGAAAATCTCTATGGAATCAGGAGGACCCCCAAGACAAGTTTCACAAGAATGGATGGAAGCAACTCCATGTGTAGATGGTGGTAAAGAGAATGAGCTGTGAGCCAGGAAACTAATTAGCCAAAGATTAGCTGTGAGCTAATTGGGTGGTAGGGTGACCATATGGAAAGAAGACAGGGCTCCTGTATCTTTAACAGTTGTATAGAAAAGGGAATTTCAGCAGGTGTCATTTGTATGTAAGCAGCACCTGGTGAAATTCCCTTGTCATCACAACAGTTAAAGTGGGGAGGACCCCTGCCCTCTTTTGTATCTGGTCACTCTAGTATTGGGTGGCCGTCAGCAAGCCACTACTTTACTGCAGTTTCAGCCATCTGCAATATGGAGTTAGTAATACTGAACTGCCTTATGGGGTTATTGTAATGATTACTGAGAAGATTCTTGAGATGATGTATGTGAAGCTGTCTGATCACTTAGGAAAAACATTATAAAATGCCATGTGTTGCTATTATTATTGTTGCTGCTGCTGCTACTATTATTATTTGTACAGAAGTACCTACCACACTATTGTCAGGCTCAAAGCCTGGATTGACTCTTGGTATTCTGACTTCTAAGACTTATGAATAGAACTCTCCTCTGCTGTTAATCCTGCCTCCTGTTTTAAGGCACATCCCAGCCTTAATACCTGGTACTAACCACACAATGCCTTCTGCAATTTTCTGCTAAACCACAAATAGTATTTTCCCATCGACATGATGAATTGAGCTAGGGTGAAGTCCAGTCTCATGCACTTAAATAAACTCTGAGCACTAGCAAGAATGACAGTCATAAACCACTGTCACCATGTGCTGCGTGGAAAATCTTGTGCAGGCAGCTGGAACTGGTGTCATTCTACAAGCCAGCTGTCCTCCCATCCCCATTATGAACCTCATCTCAAAGGGTGGCCTTTTATTCTAGAGCATCACAGTCCCTTAGAATACAAAGCATGCCCTTTTTCAGTTATACAAGCTTCTCAAGGCAATTCTAGATGACAGACATAAACTGGTTTAACTATGACAACTTCCTTCAAGACCTTCAGGGTTTTCTTTGATGGAAGCTAAGGAATTCCCAGCATCCCTACAAAAGTACATTTCACAAGGGGAACCATGGCAGCCTGGTGTAAAGGTTGTTGCGATTTGTAATGTAGTCTCAATGATCCTTTTTATAACTGGCTTTTGAAATATATAGCAACCTTAGGAATGCTGTTATGATGTAGATTGTTTGAGAGCTCCCATTAGTTGATGTCTGTTCCAGACCTTTAGCCTGTATTGGTGGCTGTTTGCTGTGCCTAAGTGGGCCAGTTTAGAGGCATGATGATGGCAGCGGGATTGAATAGGGAAGTCCTTTGCTCTCTCTTTCATGGACCATTATGTAAAAGGATTAAAAGAGGAGCTGACTGTGTCTTCTAATGGGCAAGACAGTGTGAGTTGGTGTGTATAAATGTTTTTGTGTACTCCTATTTCTCTTTGGGTGTTCTTTCTATCAAGTTTGTTTCTCCCGAAGTGAAACAACAAAGAGTCTTATAGCACTTTAAAGATCTTAAGATGCTATGAGACTCTTCAATATTTTTGATGCAGCAGACTAACTACCATGGCTAGGGCTGGCGTCAAGGGTAGGTATGGTTGGGCGCCACTGAAAAGAGCCTTCTGGACTTCCTCTTCACCATTGCAATCTGCTTGTTCACTGCCTCTTGCTCTGGAAACAGAGGAGTGGATGCCACTGCCTACTTACTCATTGGCTTTCTGCTTGTCAAGCAAGCAAGTAGTAGCAATAATGAGAAAGAGGAGGAGCAGTAGCAGCTGTGACAATGGGGGTGAGGAGGTTGACTCACTGGCTCAGTTCAGACGACACAATAATCAACGGGGGGGGGGGGGAATCAACCGACAGTCGTGTTGATTATTGTGCTGTATGTCGGGCAACACACAACGCACACACAACTGCCAGTATGCTATTTCGGGCAATTAAACAACAGGGAAAAACAACGGACTCAGTTGTTTATCCCAAAATCCGTTGTTTAAAGTGTCGTGTGTCAGGAACCCCCCTCTCTCTGTGTACTATTCTGTTTGGTCATAGAGTTCCCCAGCAGGAGCAGCTGGAACCCCCCTCCCCCGCTGCTCCTATATAACCGGCAGAACTTGCAGTGCATGATGGTATAGGGCCGGTGGATTGAAGGAGGGGGGAGGGAGGAGCAGCAGCAGCCCAAAGGGATGCCGGGACTTTCAGCCGCATGACGGGGGGAGGGGCAACATGTCTTGTGGCAAGCACCAGGAACATAACACATGGTGAGTGTGTTATTAACCCCTCCATTGCCTAAAGTGTTGTCCGAACTAAGCCACTGAGAGAGAGGGCCATTCAAGGTGTCTTGCCCCTGGGCCCTCAAAAACCTGAAACTGGTACTGAATGCAGCGACCTCTTTAGACGTTGTTCTTTCCTAATTGGTTCTGCATAGGGTGACCATATTTTGGAAACCAAAAAGGAGGACAACATGGCCGCCCTCCAACGGGGTGTGCCCACCAATATGTACAGCCCCCTGGGGGATGTGTCAAGCCCCAAGGGGGCGTGCCCATCCAAACATAGCCTTGGTCACATGTCTGATTTTACAGCACATACATACAAAAAACCTGTTCTACATGACATTGTAATGTGAAAATTACTGAAATAAAGAACAAGTGAGACATTCAATGTATCTGAAATTAACTTTACTCACTCCTACAGATATAGTTTTGCTGTACTTTGAAGCTTTTGCTATACTCTGTGTGATACAGTCTCCCCTTCCCTCAAAAAACTTTTCTGACTGCAAATCCTTCACTGGATGCCCATAGTCTCACCTTTCCTAACATTTAACACTCTTTCCCCATCACCTTTCTCGTATTCATACTCACAGATTCAACATAATGCTACTACTGAACAAATTAAGCAGTTGACAAGTGCAGAAAAATCTAGTACAACAAAGTAACAACCTAGCATTCAGAAAGAGTATAAAACAGTATAAAATACTATTACCCTGCAAACATTAGCCATGGAACAAATGGACTAAAGGCTTGTTGCAGTCACTTCTCACTAGTACCTCTTAGCTAGTTTCAACTTCTGGTTTATCAATAAGAAACTTCTAAAAATTTGTCATTATACCTCTGGTTCATTAGCCATGTAAACAAGACCATGGTTCAGTAGAAGTACAAAGAAAGGCCAGAACGCATGCCCATTATCACAATGCTAGACAACGATCTTTCCCTCATTTTATCCAAATATTTCCTGAATTTACACTGCCTCAGTGTGCAGAGAACAGAAATCCCAATCAGAGAGTGTACTGTCCAAAGAAAACTCAGAAATAAGTCCCATTGATGTCAATATAGCTTTTCCCCAGATGAATGAATAAAGGATTGCAGCCATAAGTTCTTAAGATCAGCTGGAAACACCTCCTGACTATTTCTGTTTGTATACCAAAGATAGCTAGAGAGGTATTTTTGGTGGTTGCTGCACAATTCAGAAAGTTGGCAGAGTCAGAACCTGAGCATCTTTCCAGATGTTGAAAGACACTTAAAAATATTTGACAGAGTTTCAGCCTGCAGAAGAGGTGTTAGCTGGGAATTTAATTGTTCAAGGCGTATTGGGCATCTAGTGCAGTGTTCTTCAAACTTTTTTGCCCACGACCCAGTACAATAATATCACATACCCTCAAGACCCTATCTGAAAATGTCTAACATGTAATATGCTTTTGACACTTTAGTCAAGACATACTGTATTAGTTTAAGGTGATTCGTTATAATTAATGAAATACAACAATTTACCTGTTCAGTGTAATAATAATGTTGATTTTCTTAGACATTTTTAAAAGGCAACATGCACACACCCCACACGCACTAAATTAAATTTAAGGCATAATCCAACCAAAGTTAAGCCCTTCTAAGGCTGCAATCCCATGCATTCTTACCTGGGAGTAAGACTCACTGAACACAGTGGGACGTGCGTCTGAGCAAACATGCATAGGGTTAGGCAATCTTATTAATTTCATTGGGAGAATATTAAATGCCTGTTTTTTCTGCAAATTTAAGTAGAAGCAAGCCCACCACAGACAATGGGACTTACTCCCCAATAAACATGGGTAGGGTTCCAATTGGGCAGCCCAATCCTCAGCATGTCTACTCAGAAGTAAGTCCCAGTGAGCTCTGCAAAAATTACTTCTAAGTAAAAATGCATAAGTTTAGGTAAGCTAAAAGTGTTTACTAATAGCTGGATCATGCCATCATGTGTATTTTTTGTTTTAAATCCAGATGAAAAAGTGTTAACAGAAACATAATTACAAGCACAACACAGGATCATTGAGAGAGGAGGGGGCAGTTGTTAGGAGGGGGAGGTTTCTACAATTGTGGAGACAGCTCTCAAAACCAAGGCAGAGAGAGAGATCGCTAAGGGGAACTTGGGGAAGCGCCCGTTTGTTCTGTGAAAGTGAAGACGCCAGGCATGGGGAAGACCCACTTCCCACCAGAATCCCCTTCATGCCAGAGTGTGGGGGTACCCACAAGGATCCCCCCACTGGGGCATCCCTTTCCTCTCCCACCTCCCACTTCCCTTCCTTCAAATAAGCCCCCCCCCCCCCACCTTTCCAGGGAAAAGGATTTCTCTTGATCTGGGGGAAAAATGCTTACTTAGAGGTAGGGAGGTGTAGGATGGGGAAGGAAAGGGGTGTCTCAGTGGGGGGGATTGGATGATCCCCCCACACCCCCATTCCCACCTTTTTGTTCTTATAACCCCATTTTTGCTAATGGGAGCTTTTAGAACAAACACAAAAAGCGAGAAATTGGGGGTGGGGGTGAAAATGAGCCGGTTCTCTCTCTGTCCTGCTCTGTCCTATCTGGGCACGCCTGGACATAGCCATAGCAACAACAGCCACCATAAATAAATAAATAAATAAATAAAAGTTCGTCGCTTTATGCCAGAGCCTCCTCAGTTGCAGAGCCACCCCGTGCCACGCCTTGCCTGCCTACACACACCCAGCACCATTTCTACCCACCCACTGCGCCCCAATGCTTTGTGTACTGCCTGCTAAGCTCACTCCCAGCTGAGGAAGCGGGGTAAGGGGAGAGAAAGTTTTAAATGCAGGCTGCAAAGGAGGAAGGGTGCTCGGGGCAATAACTGGAAAGGGAGGAAAAGCAGGAGGTTTGCAACCTGCTGCTGCGGCTCTTCCCCTCTTGAGTGGAGGGATTCTGCCTCTCTTGCCCCGGAAGTGGATGGGAGGAGGCGATGGATATGCTCTCACCTGCTCATCCTCTCCAGCCATGGCTAGGAATGTGTGCCATTGGCAGCAGACCAGCGAAAAAGAGTGCTGCTAATCTCGTACTGCTGCTGTTGCTCTCATGCTGCTAATTTCATACTGCTGCTGTTGCTCTCATGCTGCTGACCTCGTGCTGCTGCCTCCTACTTTTGCCTGCACCTCCTGCCGGAAGTTTATCGAGTGCTATTTCCAGTCAAGTCTCATGGGAGGGGCTAGAACAGGCATTTTGGAGGCCCCGAAACATGACTTCCAGCCCCTCCCCCTGGCCGATCCGGGGCTTTTCTTGGCCTGTGCAACTGCGCTAGCCATGGGCAAGCCCCGGGATGGTCCCTGGAAAGGTGACAATTCCCAGACTTTGGACGAAATATGCCTATTTCCCCCCGGATGCCATTTTGGCACCCCGTTTCCGGACTTGTCCGGTGGAAAGAGGACGTATGGTCAGTCTAGTTCTGCATCACTGAGTTTTCTCATGGTTTACATGTGGTATAGTTATTTTGATAATTCCTGAGTTGCAATAAGGAGTTTAGGATAGCATATATTAGGTGTATCCCATTTTAGCCCCACAACTAAAGAGGACTGTGAGATAGGTTAGACTAAGATGTGGTGACTTGCAGAAGGCCACCCAACAAACTTAATGCTAAACAGAGATTTGAACCCAGCTCTCCCCCACTCTATCCTCTATACCATTTTGGCTCCCTACTTAGACTCCCATGTGTGCCTGTGTATGCACATCCCCTGAATAAGAACATGTGAATGTTCATATCACTAGGGCAGAGAAATGCATGTCCTTAAACCTATGCTCTTTGTCCTCTGGAGAGTGTCTCATTAAAGAGCCTTGGTGCCTGGAAATGGTGCTTAGTTGATATTTTGCTGGGGAGCACCTGACCCTGCTGACCCTGTTTCAAATGGGGTTTAATTAAACTGTCAGCATGGATGGAGGAACAAAGGGCTGGGCCTTTCCCTCCCCCTTTCCCCAATCTCGCACTAGCAGGAGGACAGTGTCACTGTGAAAATGAAGAACTGTTAAAAATGGATCTTGTTTCCCATCAAGGAAAATTACCAAGGCGGGAAGGTGACCTTGGCAATCATGCAGCCAAATACATTTCCATCACTCTCCCCTTTGCTGTGTATATATTTGGTGACCCACACTGATGCTGATCTCCGGTAGTGTCTAAGAAGATACAGGGCAGCATATGTGGTGATATGGAGAGGAAATGTAGGTGCCACTCTTGCCAGAGGACCTCATTTCAAGCTTGAGCATAATGAGTTATATTAAACAAAGGGAATATCTCTTTCTTTGCTTGTGGTTGTGTTGATCACCAAGGATGGAGATTTCAAATCATTTCCAAATTTAAGATCAATAATATAAATATATGTCCTATTATTCAAGCTGGAATTCATGAGCAAGGAGATAGACTGTCATGATGGGAGGAGACTAGAAGCACAATACTCATCTCACGTTGAGTGGATACAGGATGTCTAGATCACCCCTACAACTCATCATGTTGCACGTATGGTCGCAAAATGGGGAATGAGGTGGCAGTACAGATGGAGATCTTTCGTCTCCACCTTTCCTAGCTACATGGGTCTTCCAAAGTCTTTTCCTTTCTCTGATGGCTGCCAAAAGGGGACTTGGGCAGGAAGAAGTGAGGGTGCTAGTTGTTCCAAGTAAGAATCTACAGGAGTGCCTACAAACAGTGCATTCTTAGCCGCCAATATCAAGGCATTTAATGGTACTGTGAACAACAAAACTATATTTAACACACAGCTCAGGATGGAAAGGTAAGGAGGAAAGATTGAATACAGAAGATGTGCGAGCAATAATTCCAGAAGTTGCTTTTCGTTATTGTCTCTGATTCTCCCTTTATTCCCACCCCAGCATTAGCTCTTGGAAGACATAAAGCCTTTGAAGATTTCTTATACTGAGCTCCTTGTAGTCGCTGAAAGCCTAGGAACGTAGAACATAACTTACACATCAGCAGGATGTCAAACTCAATTCCAGAGCCAGTGCAGTGAAGCTTCTAGCAGCAATTCAGGAAAACAGAGTAAGTAGTAGAAAAATGTGCATCTATAATTAGATAGTCATCTAATGACAACTCAGGTGGCAGATCACTGATTAAAAAAAACTGAGCACAGGCGAAAAACCACACTTGTCTTTAACAGTCATTTAAATAAAACTGAGCACCATAATTGCTAGTGGGACTAAAATATTATAGTAGCTATAATCTACTAGAGGGGTGGATGGAGAAAGTGTAAGGGCCCTGCTTTGACCTAGGCAAGCCCATGTTTCGCTGACCACTTTCCATTATCTCTAGTGTGTCTCCAAATTTGCCTCTTTTCCTGGTTTTAAAAAAGGTGGGCTGGTAGACCCTGGTTTGGTGACTTCTTCATGTGACATAGGGTGAGACCCTGGTTTGAGGACTTCTTCATGTGACATAGGGTGACCATAAGGAAAGGAGGACAGGGCTCCTGTATCTTTAACAGTTGTATAGAAAAGGGAATTCAGCAGGTGTCATTTGTATATATGCAGCACCTGGTGAAATTCCCTCCATTACAACAGTTAAAGCTGCAGGAGCCCTGCCCTCTTGACCAGATAGAAAAGGCAGCAGGGCTCCTGCAGCTTTAACTGTTGTGATGAAGAGGGAATTTCACCAGGTTTTGCATGCATACAAATGACACCTGCTGAAAGTCCCTTTTCTATACAACTGTTAAAGATACAGGATCCCTGTCCTCCTTTTCATATGGTCACAGTATTCATGTGTTCATTAGGTCACAGCCAAAATGGATTCTGTCAGGAGAAGTGTAGCTCAGGGCGTCATCCATGATGTGGCAGCTTTCTTGGGAAATCCAGTATGAGAAGTCTGCACAGGAAAGAAGTAGCTGGTTAGTATAAATCAATATATGAAGTTCAGCTCCCGGTCGCTTTACTTCTTTGTTTTCCTTGACTTTTCATTAGGGTTGCCAGCTCACAATAGTGCAATATGTTGACTACTCTGCATCCTTCTTTTAGCCAGCTTGCTTTCTAGGCTTTTTGGCTGTTAGCTTCCCTCCGTTATTGGACTTCTTAGCCTGCCCCATAAAGCTACTGTACTTAGTTGGGCCTGTCTGAGGTTGTTTAATCCCAGCCAAAGTGAAGCATCTTCCTTAACTCACAAGCTGGGCTGCAGACATTCTGACGGCTTTGTTCCCTGAGCAGTTGGACTGTTTATGAACATTTCATACCATCATCCCAGTGCAGCCAGTTGATTCAGAGGCGTCATAGCTATAAATGCAATATAAATTCAGATGCTCTCTCTTTCTTAAAGGAAATTATAAAGTGAGTGAATGCAGTGCTCAGATCCGTTTTTGCGAAGATCCCTGTGATAAATGCAAAATTGAGACAAGGACGCTACTAGGCAAATAATCATCGTTGTCCCCTTTACCTGCTTAGTGCTTCTATTAAAATGGTCGAGTAACTTCATTTTTGGAAACTCTTTGTCCTGTTTCCGAAAGCTGCCTTGTTGCAGCTACCAGGAGGACCTCCTTGCTATGCTCACCAACACTACTATCATGAATAGATATAGGCATGATGTGTTAAAGCCAGTTATATGACGAGATGCTAGTTGGGAAATGTGAAACTTTGTATACAGTGGCCATCTTTCCTAGAGATAAAAGCACTATAATTATTACCCATTTCCATATTCTGCATTCAGAAGTTGCTTGTTATTCCTTGCCTGCTTGCCTTCCGATATATTCTTCTTCAATGGATTTTCTGGCCATGGAGTGTGACTGTCTGTTATCCTTGTTCTCTTGACTGCGCAGTCGCTTTATCCAGACAGTATATACAAGGCAAGAATTATTGTTTTAGTCATTCAATACCATGACAATCACAATGCCCTGCCTCCATATCTGTGAACACTCCCAGCACTCCTGCCATATCCACCGCCTTCTAAATAAGGACCAAACTAAACATTATGCTACAGGCTTGTATAACAGCCTCTTCCTCTCCCCCTCTCTAAAGAGGTTTCAGGTTTGAGTGAAGGAATGGCAAGAGAGGGGCTCCGTAATCATTCCCCCCTATCTGATTGTTTTTCTGCTCAAAATTCACCCTTTCCCAGCTGCTTTTCTACCTATGGGGATAAACAGATATGACTCTCTCTTCCCATCCTGATAAATGCAAAAGGGTGTTTTTGAATGGGACAAATAGCTGGAGGGGAGAGGGTGAAGCATCCCTCTCTTTGCTGGCCTTCCACTCAAGATTGCAGCTATGCATTTCTAAAGTCCATATTTTGGAAAGTGGGTTAATTAAACAGTTACAGATGCCTGTCATTGGGATGCCTTTTCACTTGGTTTAGTTTACACTCACTCAATAACGCCAAAGTGTGAATGCCAAAATGTTCAGATGGCCAGTTCCATAAAGAGGGAACAGTCTGGGTATGGTCTGGGGGAACATGATGCAGCTACCTTGCTGAAGCTAAGCACTTCTGGGTCTGGCCAGCGCCTGAATGGGAGATTGCCTAGCAACCCTATGTGTGTTGCCTTGAGTTTCATGATGGAAAAAAGCAGGATGTAAATGTACTAAGCATAAGTAATTAATCGACATCCCTGGCATTATATAACTGTGTATACACTGCTGATAAATGGTGTGAACTGGATCTCAAAAGATTTTTAAAAATGTATACATTGCTGCAGCATTCTATTAAATATAGAGGCTAGTCTGTATTATTAGTTTAGTTTCCCTATGATGCTCCCTGGGGATATGTTTCCATGGGCATTGTCTCATACAAGGCAGGGTCCCCTGGATACAGCAACCTCATCTCAGCAGGTGAAGAACATGCTCCTACAACCAGCAGTGTGAAGCTGTGGCTGTTCTGTGGAGATCCTGCTTATATGAAAGCTTCTGTACATTATTATTATTATTATTTAATAAATTTATATAGTGCTTACCATATAGTGGTTTACAAAGAGAATACATTAAAATACACTAAGATATATTAAAATACAATACACCTGCCTTTCCCATACATCTGCCAATAGCCATGCTGGCTGGGAAGTATCGGACTTGCAGTCCAACACATCTGGAGGGTGCCAGGCTGGGGAAGGCTGCTGTGCATGGATGCTGCTTTCCTAGGGACGTGGGGGGCGGGACATAGAAACATGTGAACCAGCCCTGTGTTTCTAGCTTTTGCAGAAGTTCTCAGGCCAAACAAGCTGAAATGGTGGGAGATCCATGATTGGATTTCTTGCCATTTAGATAAAAAGTTAAAAGCAGTTGTGGGGATGAGATTTTTGTTCTGTTTTGTTCTCATATTTTATGTTGTTTTCGATTTTATAATTTTACGTTCTGTTTTGTATTTAAATTGTTTTTATGTTTGTTTATTGTAAGCCACCCCGAGAACTTTATGTTAGGTAGCAGGATACAAATGTCATAAATAAATAAATTTGGATTGGGGCCACAGCACTGGGAGAAAGAGGTTTATGCTGCACTGTTTCCCTAATTGAGATCTTCCCACAAAATGCTATTTGCCTTATAGGGAAAAAAACCCAGAACAGTTATCTGACATGACAGGTATCTTTTCCCTCATCACAGGTGCTTTTCCCTAAAGAACAGCAACATGGAAGATCTTCTCATGGATCTCATGCCACCTTGAGTAGTTTGGCCCCCAGCTTTAATTCAAACAATACTGAATCTCTTTTTTCACCAGTTCCATAATTTTTCAGAATTCATATTCATTTGATATATAATGTCCTAACATGCATATGAAATGGCTTCCTGTTAATCAAGAGACGAGAATTTTGTTAGCTGGATCAGATAAGGTAGATAAAGAAGAGGGATCTTGCTAGTCATCTCGATTATTAACAAAGGTATTAATTTTAGCTATTAACAAAGGGTGTTTGTCTTTTAACAATTCATGTTTAGGGATTCCTGATAAGTACGCAATGGCATAAAAAGATACCTAATGTGCAGTGTGGTCATTGTAATAGGACAGCTGCAGCTTGTGTTCTTTTCCACCCCCACCTGCCTTGGTGATTTGGTTCTTCACACTGGAGCTAGAGTAGGGATGGGCAACCTGTTTTGGTCAAGGGGCCAGATTGCCCTGCTGGACTGCCTGGCTGGATGACATCAAGGGGGTGAGGCCCTAAACCTCCTCCCTCTCCTATGACATAATTGACCCACCTACTCCCCTGCTGTTTATGCAGAGAGAGACATGGAGAAAAGGACTGGACTGGGGGTTGCAGAACCAGGTTCTGTGAGCCCCGGAAGAGTCAGGCACCTTCTTCCTCAGCCAATTGGAAAGTGAGTGGTACAGGAAGGATGTTAGCTGCGAGCTCTGGTTGAGTCAGCCTCCTACTTTCTGTGCCAGTCAAATCCCAATTTGGGTGTAGGAATGGACTTGACTGGAGCTTGCAAGTGCTGGTCCTGCAAACCCTGGCTGAGTCCACAGAATCCCCACACTGGGCCTATTCAGACAACATGGTAATCCATGGTTAGGCTGCTAACCATTTTGCAGTAAGTGGTTAGTGAGCATGTTTGAACCGTGGTTCTGTAGCCACCATGGTTAGGAATGGTTCATGTGACATGCTAAGCCATAATGTGCTCCATCACACCAGTGATTGAGTGCACTCTCGCTATGCCTGGTGTGTGGATTTGCAGCACAGTATTCACATGACACCGTGCCTGTCCTGCTGACACCCCGCCTCTTCCCCAGCCTTTCCTAGAATGCTAAAAGTCTGGATTATTTCCCTAAGCGCATTTAATGCGCCCTAAGCCTCCGTATAGTTTTAAAGGAACTGGGGGCCTGAATGGATTGCATCAGGTCCTGGCAGGGAAAAGTGATCTCTCCCAGCAGCTGGCTCCCAGCCTCAAACACATTTTTTAAAACCATACGACGCCTCAATCTCTGCAGAGACAGGATTGTATTCCTTCAATGCTCCCAAAGAGCCAGATTAAAGGTCGTTCCATTTTTGCCCAGCAGAAAGGCTATCTGGTTGAAGTACTCATCTGCCAGGACCAAACTGGAGGGAGAAAGAGAAGGGGAGAGGTGGAGTGGAGTGGAAGAACGAAGGAGTGAAAGAGCAGCTATTCAGGTGAAAGGGATCATAAGATTGACATGCTGGTAAAAAAATGCAGAGGCAAACCGGGGGGGGGGGGAATTAGGTGTGATGGAGGTCAATGTTGAGCTCAAAATGCTTAACCACTGTGGCTTAGCGTGACATCTGAACAGGGTCAATATTTTCCATCTCTGATTGGAGATAACATGGGGATTCCACTTCATGGTGCTTGCTATCCATGGGAATTGTTCCCTCGGCCTTGCCTCCTGGCCAGGAGAGAGAGAGCAGAGAGAGAGAGCAGAGGCAAGGCCTATCAGATTAGATCTGTGAGCCAGAGCTTGTCCTCTTCTGAGCTAGCTAGAGGTTTTGCCTTCTGGTTGCACTTATGTAACTTAGTATAGCATTGAGCATCTTCAAAATGTGGCACAGACTTCCACGTATCCACACATTGCCACTTAAATATCACGAACTATTATGGACACAGTGTCAAATCATTTTGTGTGGGCATCAGCATTGGAGGTTAAGTTGCAATCGGGACTATGCCCTTTTTTCCATTTAGTTTGGATCCATGATCAAGCTACTTTGAATTGCAGGGAAAAAACAAGATATAATAACAATTAAATGTATAGAGCAAGACGCCGTACCACAGCTAGGTTTTTTTTGTGAGTTCTTTGTAATAGAAGAAATGGCTAATTGCCTACCTTCCATCGTATGCCACCAGAATGTAGCAAAGGTGGTATTTTAATCCTGAGTAGGACAGTGATAACCTATTGGTTGGATGACTTTTTTTTTCTTGGTTGTAACACTCCCATGAGCGCTTCCTGTAAGGTCAGAGTTTTCATGCCCTTACACTTTTCCCCTGATGAGGGGTGAGACTTGTCACCAGCAATGGCAGTGTTTCCCATTTGTACTTCTCTCCCACAATCCTCACAGCATTGGGGGGCGGGATGGCATATCTGACAAAGACCCTTCTGTGGGAAGAAGGCAAGAGGCTGGGTGCAGAGAGTGATTTGACGAATACCAATAAGGCATTGAAATTTGCTTTGCCAAAATGGTTGGGGTGTGTGTTTGTTGGGGGAGTGAGTGTCTGGTTTTGTGCAACTTGGCCTGGAGGTGGTGGGTGGTGGGGAGATGCCGAGTTACATTCCAGTAATGTCAGCAGCGCTCAACAGGGAAATGGGATGGGGGGGGGCGCTCAGAGCAACAAAGAGTCAGTGTGGCTTGGTGACAGTGATAACAAATGAGGTGCTAATGGGTGAGGAGGATCACCAAAGCACTTAGTCCAAAAGGAGTTGGCATGAAATAGACAGCTGTACTTGGCAGTGCAATTGTAGAGGCTTAGATCTGTGTGCTTGCATACATAGGCGTGTGCAGCACATTACATTAGGGTGTGCACCCAGGATTTTTTAAAAAAGCAAACGTTTATTGAATACTCAGTCATAAAATACATTGTTTTTATTAATTCATTTATTAAACACTGTAGACACTGATGCCCTACTCTGTGTTCAGCTGGCCTGACCATGGGAGGGCTCTTGCAGGTGAGGGGAAAGGAATGAGGAGATGCTCCTCAAGCCCCAGCCTTGGTGGGGCTTTGTGGTGATACTGGCTGGAGGAGGGGCTTATGAGGTGATATTAGCCTTTGGGGGCCCTCATCCTGGCCTCTTTGAAGTGCAGCTCCCAGAGAAAGACTCCCAGCAGAGTGATTCCTTTTTGCTCCTGCTGCTGGGAGGGCAGCCAGAGGACCATTCCTGCTGCATCTGGACACCCTTCTGGATCCCTACTCAATGGCCCCTTCAATTTGGTGCTTATTGCTTGAGACATTAGGGTGTGCCTGGGCACACCTGGCACACTCATTGTGCACACCTGCGCTTGCGTGTATGCATTTTGCATGCAGAAAAGTGTCAAATAACTGGATGGATAGTCAGTCAGCAAACAGGGAATCATTCTCCAGGACTGAGAATGCCCATAATACCCATTCTGTCCTGTGGCATGACTTATATGGTGATGGTATACTAGATAGGGTGTTGAACCTAAACTGGAGAAGTCTGGGTTCAAACCCACATTTAGGCTGCAGTCTTAAATACAAGCCCAGTTCGCACGATCACCACAGCCCACCATGGGTATTTAAGCCACGGTGGATTGCGGTGCATACCAGCGGCCATTGTGAATATTCCAGCCGTGACGAGCACTCAGTGCGGCTTATCATGATGTTTGAACCTGGCGAGGGTGGGATGTTGCTAACAAGCCACCCACAAACAGTGAGATGTTTTTGAGTTATGGGTGGTTCTCTTCCATCGCTCCCAGACTGTGGAATGGTCTGCCGGAGGAGATTAGACAAATTAGCAGTCTTCATGAATTTAAGAGAGTCATGAGGACTGCTCTCTTCCGGCAGACCTATCCAGATGAATTTTAAGATGTTTTTAATGATTTTTTTTTCTTGTTTTTAAAATTTTAACTGTTTTGTGATTCTTGTGTTTTATATTGTTGTTGTTCCCTGCCTCGATCCGGAGGGAGAGGTGGGTTATAATTATTATTATTATTATTATTATTATTATTATTATTATTATTATTATTACCACAGCAACAGCCCTGTGCCATGTTTGGACATCATGACAAGGCACGGTGCCCGCCTGCCACAGCTTGAATATTCACAATGGTCATGAGCATGAAAGCCACAGTGGGCTGCGGTTATCATGCAAACTGGCCCACACTTACCTGGCAGTAATTTGGTGGGGCTTACTTCTGAGTATACATGTATAGAATTGCAGTGTGAGTCACGACACTCAATAGGTAGCCCATCTCTCAGCAAGCATAATTCACCTCACAAGGTTGTTGTAAGGATCAAATAGGATGACCCACATATCTACCACCCTGGGCTACTTGAAGGAAGGGCCGATATATAAATGTCATAAATATACTCTCAGGTCTCCTAGCACTTCTCTTAAACATCCAGCTCCTGGGGATTAAATGATAACTGATAGTTAATAAGGTAACATTTCTAGTCTGCCTTTTTTCTATGTAATGAAAGACATCTCTGTTCCCCCCTCCCACTGCCTTTCTTATATCAATACAAAAATTATTGCCCAGCATTTATATATTTTAAATAAAGGTTTGGAGCTGGCATCACTACCCTCACACACTGCAGAGAATTCCATCCAGCTGGTCAATGTTAATTTGCCAAAAGATCCACAGAAAATAATCCTTTCGAAGGTTTAGATGCTATTAGCATAATTAAAAAGTACATACACCTTATGTGGTTTAGTTCAATCCATATAATAAAAATAAGTCAAAGCAATTAACAAAAGTAAATAAAATTACCAGCAGTTTACCAAGCAAATCAATCTGGGATAATTAGATTTGTAGGAAATCGAGAAGTAAAGGATATTACTCTATGCTTTAAGTGGGGATTACAGGGAGTGGACAGGAAGTGGCTATAGTGGATATGAGGTGACACTGCCCTATAGCTATGCAGTTGAAGTGCATTTACTGGGCACACTTGCCATAGTTGCTTTCTGTGCACTGATTTCTCTTTGTTAGATCTACTTTTGTGGAGCAGAACCTGTGGCTTCTTTGTTCGTTATTAACACCTAACTTGGTTGCTTTTGCTGGTTTCTCTCCTCTCTTTCTGTGTGACCTGATCCTGATTTGCTTTCCCATCCTATCTGTGCTGTCTGTATTTCTGAAAGTATGGTGGCATATCCAGTTATTCCTGCCCATGTTTGCAGTGGGAGTCACATGACACTGTGTAGGTAGGCAAATCCCTACCAATTGTGCATGCTTAATCACAGACATTCCACCGCTCAAGGGCATCTGTTCAAGTCCGGGCCCATTGCAAATGGTAATGGCAGCAGGCTTGAGACCCAGAAATTGAAAACTGATTGCACTTGAATACAAAGTCTGTTCGAATATTTAGAAAGGAAAGAATTAGCTTTGTGCTAACATTAACATTGTTATTGTTAACTTGATATTTGTTCTTAATTTAGTTAAATAATGATAATGAAATATATTGGGGGGAAACATTAAAGACTATTTCGTTTTGACTCACACGCTGTTAGGAATACTTGACTCACAGTATGATCCTATCCTCAATTTATGCCTGTTAGGCGGGGACATGATCAGTCCTTGTGCTGGCAGAGATCACAAATTCACCAGCAGAGAGGATCCGTGCTGGCACTGCACTATTGTGAGCTGAAGGAGGAAAATTGGGTGGAGCTGGGGACATGCAGGGGAAGTGTGGAAGTTGGTTGGAATCCTATGCTCACAAGGGTTGGTCCTCCCCCCAACGACTGTATAACATTACACCTGCAAAAGAGGTAAGTTAAAAAGTGTAAGTTAAAACACTTACTCTAAAGTTTATGGAGAGCCCCAAATAACTATTCCTGTCTCCTCCTCCTCTCTCTCATCTCTCCAGCTGCAGTGGAGGATAGGATTCCAACTAACTCTGCAGACAATTCTGGCATAGCACTGGGAGAGCATAAGCTCCAAAAAGAGAACACAGCTCATACTTAAAACATATGAGCTGCCATAGAAGTTCATCACTCTGCCCTGAATCTGCAGGAGTGTTGTCACAGAAGTGAAAATTTTAGCAAATAGCACTTTGCGCAATCTAATAACAAATAAAGGAAGGGCAGATAAATTAGCACTTATCTTCTCACTCCAAAATTTATGCTCTTCAATAAAAGCTGTGACTGCTTTAGCTGTCTCTCTGTTCTCATGATGGTTAACTGATGGAGGACTTCTACCCACTTGTTGTTTCTCACCTCAGATGTGTTCATAATGGGATACACCAATAAGAAACACAGAATTTGGATCTCTACCACAACGCTTCACCAGGGCTGAGGGGCTGCATCCTGCCTTACAGCCTTGCCGCCTTGCCAGTGGAGCACTAGCAAGGGAGAGGGAGAGGACTCAGCAGCTCAGTATCCTCCTGGCCTGTCTCCCTCTTTCACTTCCACTTACTGTTGGTGTGAAAAAGAACCACTGCAGTTGGCTGCATGTAGAATGGAAGGATGATAGAAGGCTGGATAACAAGGGATCCTAGGAAAATAGCCAGCAGAAAATGGCAGTCATCCTACTGGTTGTGTGTTGCAGAATAGGATGAAGGAGACTAGCAAAGTGAAAGAACCACATGCCAGCCACTTTGATTGGCTGTCATATGTACTCTTGGTGTGTGTGTATGTGTGTGTGTCTTCCTTGCCCATTTCCCTGTGAGACTGTAGCCTGAGACTAAACCCAAGTCTTCATGCTTGCCAAGTTATTGACATTGTCTGTGTGGAATCATTGACACCCCAGTGGGATTTAAACCCTTATTCTGGGAATCCTCTACAGCAGCTGCACAGCATACATGCTTCCCAACTGCTAGGATGGAAAGCATTGTCATGAATTCCTGGGAATACAGTTGTGTGCGGAAGGAGCATGCGTATCTTCTGGGTATAGTGAAGCCATAATGGCTTGATTGGTTCCTTCCATGCATGACTTATGTAGGGGTACCATCCGTAAGTAATATGATGATTGGTGGGTGATGGTGGAACAAAGGAACATAGGAAGATGCCTAAAGCTGAGTCAAACCATTGGTCCATTTAGCTTCATACTGTCTACACTGACTGGCAGCTGCTCTCCTGGGTTTCAAACGGGACTTTCATGTCCATCCTGGATATACTGGGGGTTAATCTGAGGCCTTCTGCATGCAAGGCATGGGCTCTACCACTGAGCTGTGCCCCCCCTGAGGTTGTGGGAGTGACTGCTGGTGTTGCTCTTGTTCCTTAATGGTATTGTTGTGTGGTTGTCTTTGCTGCTAAAAGTGCATGGGATTATGAATACATTATGCCTGCATTAACTCTGCCATAGTGGCTAGTATAATGAGACCATAGGATTTCCCTGCCCATCAAGAAACGGTGAGAAAAATAAGTGTCTCATATGAAAAAGTTGTCTAATTCCTGAGCTAGTTGTACACAGTGGAATATATGTACATGTACACATGCATGCACAGACACACACCCTGTCATTAACAGCATCAGCCACATCTGTTTAGGAAGAAGGGGTTTCATTCCTCTTGTCTGTTAAGCTAATTACAATTCCACGCTTATCTGCTCTTAGGCACCTAGGCTGAGACGTCTGTGGTTAACACCCCCACCCCTTGCCTAAAGTCTACTAGAGTGCTTGGGCAATTAAACAGTCTTTGGATTAGAGTGTCTCACCGGCTGCTTCCCCCCTCCTACCCCCCAGTCCCTTAGAGGCTTCAATCTCATTTTACGCGCATGTTTTTCTTAAAGACAAGAAAAGCTGGATTAATTTTTACTGTGCCCACGGGAGCCATTTGTAACTAAAGATGCCTCACTGTCTGTGAGCTGGGTGGTAGGAAGCAGCAATAGAAATGGTTTGCAAAATGCTGCTCTGAAACTCCACCCGCCCGGTGCTTTGAGCATCTGAATTTGCAGCTTGGTCAAGAAGAGGGACGAGAGTCAGGGCAGTGCTTGTTTTTTTAAAAAAAAAACAAGAGGTGACAAGGCTCAAACCTTTTCCCCTAATGCGACTTGTCCACTCCTATTCAAATCATTTATACCCCCCTAGAATGATTGTCTGTCTTCGTCTCTCAGTTATTGTATGCAAGGGTGTTGCATCTTCCCTGTTTTTGCAGTAGCCAGATAGAGCACAGGTGAAACTTTCTAGGGACGCAGCAAGTGAATTTTAATGTAAAATATGGCACCTGTGGGGTGAGTTTTTAAAAAGCGGTCCTGTGGGTGCACACATATGGAAAGGTTTTGTTTGAGTTGGTTGTTCATATAATTCTGTGTTCATAATCTTGTGAGCAGGATCCCAGGTTCCCCTTATGGCTTCTTATCTGGTAAAGTAACATGGATTTCTCACATGAGCACTCCAGAAGGGTACCCTGTAAAAATCAAGCATTACATCAAGATAGGCTATACAAAGCTCTGGTGCATGTTTGTCATGTTATGTTATATGGAACAGAATGTGTCTGCGTTCTGTGGGGCTGAAAAAAATACTGTGGTATTGGGTGTTCCTCAGTATTCTGGGCACTTAAAGAATGTGTAATTTTGCATACTACTGATCTGGTTTCTGTCTGGCTCAGAACTGATTCAGTTTCCCCCCACCAGCCAGACTACAAGTTATGTTAATCACATCTTTTGACATTGTGTGTCTCTTCCCCCTCTTTAAAATAGCAGCTGTTGGGGAGAGATCAGGACCATGGAGCATGGGCAGGGGGGTTAACTTTCTCTTATGCCATGGTTCCAACAAAAAATCGCTCCACTCCATAGTTGCTATTTGGCACAGGACGAAAAGCTACTACTGGGACATTCTTTCTGCCACACCCTGAAGCATCTCTAGAGAAGAGGCATGTTAGGGAGACAAATTGCTGTTTTCTACCTTTGTAGGACTCAGCGAAATGCTCACAGGAAGCAGTGGGGAAGGCTGGAGAGAGATTTGGGAATCGAGACCTCTACAGATATTAGAAATATCTCCTGATAAAGAACCAAGGCGTCACATAGCTTTTCTAAGGTGGAGATCATCCAAAGTGATGGTATAGGAAGGGGGGCTTAGTACTTTGCATGAGAGGCAAACTGTGCCGCAGGAGCCACTGTCATTATTCCTAAGAGGATTCCAAGGCATATCCTCATTTTAGCACACTGAGCTGGGTTTAGTTGTAGGATTAGGAATCTAAGGGCCTTTCCAAACGATTGGAGAGGGCATGCCCTGCTGGCATTTTAATCTTTGCTTGAAAGACATGCACATGTCTTCACAAGGACAACTGCGTAATATCCCATTCACATATAATGCACAGAAAAGCCTTGCTGCTGTTTATTTGCCATCAAAGCCCCTACTTTTAACAAGTTGTTCCAACTCAACAGAGGGAGAGTATACAGCAGCCTTCCCCAACTTGGTGCTCTCCTTTTGTTTTTTTTACTACAATTCCTATCATCCCTAGCTAGTCTGGTCATGGTCCAATGCATCTGTGTGAACAGAATGCTAAACTAGATGAGCCTTTGGTGTGATTCAGCGTGGCTCTTCTTACGCTCTTAATTGGATTCTAAGGGCTGCTTCACACCCAATATGTTGTTTTCCTCCACATGAATAGTCCCAACTGTCTCTGGGCACACATTTGTGTGGACAAGTGCCATATGTGTGCCGCGTCATCATGAATATGACTTACAGCAATTCATGTGATTTCAGCAGGAGGGAAAAGTGCTGCTGCTCTAGTGTGCTTTATGTGGGGCTACCCTCATGTTTGGTCCGAAAGCTGCAGCTGGTGCAGAATGCGGCAGGCAGGATGCTGAATGGAGTGCCTGGCTGTGCACTTACTACACCGGTGTTGAAGAAACTTCACTGGCTATGTAATAGCTACAGAGCCAAGTACAAGGTCTTGCTGTTGGCATGTTTGGGGCCAGGTTACCTGGTAGATCACCTTCCCCAATACAGACCAGTGCAATCATTAAGATCATTGGAGGAGGCATTGCTGGTTGTACCATGATGGAAGCAGGCCTTCTCTGTAGTAGTGGTGCCCAACTTAATGGAATTCCCCATGGTGTTTGGGAGGCACCAATTGTAGCATGCTTTAGGTGCCGATTTAAAGACCCATTTCCTTACCCAGGCCTTCCCTAAGTGAGTGTGCTCCCCAGTTTGTTTGTTTGTAATTATGGTGTTGTATTGATTTATTCGGTTTAATGTTTTTATTAATGTTTTATATTAATGTTTTAGCAATTATTTTGTTTTTTAATTGTTTTAAATGTATATATTTTGATGTATTTAATTTTCTTGTAAACTGCTTAAAGGAATTTTTAAATATGGTCAGCAGTATATAAATCTATTAAATAAAATATAAAATAATAATGGGAATTGCTGTGGCCAAATTCCAATCACTCATTTATATTTATTTTATTTGACTCTACAAGAGTGGAAAAAAGATGCATTGTGCAAACCAGCCAGCTGTTCTGTGTGGCTTTAGTTCCAAAGAACCCTACTTATTTCTGATGGGTTCCAAGTGACCTATGGGCCCTGTGAATGTATTTGACATTTGATCCAGGGAAACAAAGGCAGGGCTGGTGGTTGCCTATAAAGAGCTGCAGGATAACCTGGTAAGTGCAAATGGGACTTGCTCATTATTATTATTTTTCAGAGAGCTGGGACAGTGGGCAATACTTGAGACCTGAATGCCGGATGGTTTGTTGCATTCACCTATTGTGGAATGACTGGATAAAGTAGCTCAGGCTTTGATAACCTGTTGCCTGTCCAAATGTGCTTGGCTATGAACCCTGGTGCTTGACTATACTAAGCCTGGGCTGGAGATAACAAGAGTTGAAATCCCAAAATATTTGGAGGGCACCAGGTAGGCAAAGGCTGATATAGCTGTTTATATTCTGTTATCCTGAATGTATGGTGTTCCTTATTAAATCTAGGGTATGATCAAAATGTGATGCTTATGAAAAAAAATCTCATTTTTCATTTTTAAAAGTAATGTGTTACTAGCTCTCACGGTTTTGGTGATGCTTCTGAAACATCCAAGTAGTGTTTATAAAAGGATCCAGTATCTAGGGGGCAGAACTTCAGTGCCTCACGTTGCCTTTAATCTTTGCTTTCATTCATGTACACATAATTCACCTCCTGCCGCTGCACCATTCTTGGCAAAAAAAATCCCAAAAAACTATATAAATTCAAACAATGAGCTCAATAAGTATGTAAGTAGAGCATTTTATATATAATTTCTTTATTTGCATAATTCATTTTGTGCACTGAATTTGAGTTTTCTTGGTACAGCTCAGAGTTTCTTTGGTGGAGAATTTGGTTTCTGCAGAGAGGTGTGAATTGTAGACATTCCAATCTGGTTTTCAATCTGAATTTGGGATGAAAACCGCCTTGGTGGATGGCTTACACCTGGGAATAGATAGGTGGAATGTGATCGTGTGGATCTCCTGGACCTCTCAGTAGCTTTCAGTATCATTTACTATTTAACTTTCTGGATTTTCTCTCTGGGTTGGGACTTGAGGTGCACTGAGTTGCCATGGCTTCAGGCTTGCTTGGTAAGTAAAATCCAGAAGGTGGTGCTGGGAAACTTCTGTTTCACCCCTTGGTCATTTAGATGCCTCAAGGCTCCATCTTGTCCCCCATGCTTGTTTAACACCTAAGTGAAACCACTGGATGAAGTTATCCATACATTTGAGCTGAGATGTCATCACTATGTGGATGACAAGCAACTCTACCTCTCTTTTCCACCTTCTAATTGTAAGGAGGCTATAGAAACCTCAAACAGGTGTGTGGAGTAGGTTTGGGATGAATGAGGGTGAACAATCTGAAGCTCAATCAAACAAGATGGAAGTGTGGTGTGTTGGAAAATCTACTGATCAGGTTGGTGGTGTACAACTGGTCTTGGACATGGTTGTGCTCCCTCAAGTACATAGTTTGGGAGTACTCCTCAGCACTCTCTATGGAGGCATTGGTTACATCCAGGCTGAATTACTGAAATGTGTTCTACTTGAGCCTGCTCTTAAAGGTGGATCAAAAGCTTCAGTTGTTGCTAAATGCATCAGCAAGAATGCTTGTAGGAAACTAGGCATTCTGATCACATTACACTTATTCTGTGCCAGTTACAATGGCTGCCTATTAGTTCCCAAGCCCACTTTAAGGTGCTGGTATTAAAGTAATGGTATTTAACATTTAATGTCCTAAATGGTTTGAGATCAGGCTACCTGAAGGATCACCTGCACTCATATGCACCTGCCTGAGCCTTAAAATTGGCATCTGAGGTCCTACTCTCTGATCCATCAACAAGAGCTATCAGGTTGGCAAGTACCAGAGACAAGGTTTTTTCTGTGGTGGCCCCACATTTGTAGAATACCCTCCCCAGGACAATTCATTTGGATCTGTTCTTCTTGGATTTTAACTGGGTTCTACAGACTTTTAAAAATTATTATTCCAATTGCCTTTTGGATGATCTGTTCTTCTGCTGATGTTTTATTTGCTGCTATTTCAATGTTTTTATTTGCTGCTGTTATTCTTAGCTGATTGTTTTATCTGATTTATTGATCTATGTGCTCTTTTTAATATCTTAATGTTGTTTCTGTGTTATCTTACATTGTTTTACTGGCTATTCAGAAATGTTAAATCAATAAAACTATGGATAAGGTTGATACTCTTTAAACTAAATAGTAAACTGAGGTCCTAAATGCAAGTAGTTGTTGCTGGATGTACAGAATTCCTCAATGGGAATAAGAGAAATAGTAGGGTTATTAAAGAAAACGGCTGCTATATTGAGTAACATGCCATTCTCTTAGCTCTGCAATACATTTACAGAGGTAGAGTTATATGTATGCAGAAGGTTATGTTATGTTGCTGCTGGTTCCTGGAGCTGAAGGAGCAGAAGAGTTAGAACCTTATCTGTAGGCCCAGAATGGTGACAAAATGCAGGTTGGTGGCAGGCACCAACTTATCCAGACCTCCTACCAAAGTTTAGGGATAGGCAAATCTGTCAAGCTTGATTTCATGCGGGTTCTCATTTTTTCAGTGCTAAGTTTATTTGTCCTGATCTGGACTGTAAGTTTTTTGGTTTAGTTATCACAAATATATGTATGCATTTTCATGTGCATTTTCTTAACCAATTTTGGTATGTGTATTTTCCAGATCTATGTATTTCTGTGCACAATTTTGCAAATATACAATTTTTGTGTGCATTTTTTTAATGTATGATTTTTTGTACATTTTGGGGGTGGGTGGGCTGCATTGCTAACTTCAAAAATGTGTTGATTTTACCAGCAAATTGCATTCTGGTTAATGTTTAGGTCGGGAAGTGTGAGCAAGTTTCTCACCCATCTCTACCTATGATACACCTGGAGTTTGGGGAAGGGAACAGGATTGATTAAGACTGAGATCATAGGTAGAGTTGCACTCAGAAAGTGTACAGTGGACTGGTCTGCTGCTGCTGTTCAAAGTCACATTAGCTGCAAGAAACAGAAGTCAGAAGTCTTGACTCCTAACCTATTTTATACAGAAATAGTACCCAGCCTCTCCCTTTCCCTTCCCAGGTCTGGGAATGAATGAAACATAGGAGCCTTGGCTTTCTGTCTGCTCTTGTACCCACTGCAAATGCATTGCATGACTTACCCAGACCACAACCTCTCAGAGGCGTTCCGGGAGATCTATGTGTAAATTCTGTTGCACCCAGAGATGCTGGGCATTTGGCTGCTAGAGAAACGAAGTAACATATTTTACTCTCTGTTCTCCTGAAGAGTAGGATAGTACTTCCAACTGGGGTTGTGGTTGTGGTGGGACTGGGGAGAGAGACATGTGGAATACTGTTCCTGAGCAGAGACTAAAGGTAGGGGAGGGCCCCACTGTTCTGGTTTGTTTGGTTCAGGACTGTGCCAGGTCCTGAGGGTCCCATTCTTTGCCAGCAGGGACCCTGAGCCAGCACAGGACCCAGCAGTTTGCCAAGAAACAGCTGCATGTGTTTTTCCCAGGGGCTATTGTTCTTGGTTGCTAAGAAACATGGCCCTTCAGGTGTCGCCTGGGAGACAAGGGCCTGGGTATTTGGTTTTAGGTCAGCCACAATAAAGGCAGCAGAACTGCCTGGGCGTCCTGGGCCCTCCTCTGTCATTTGTCAGCTGCTCCTCCTTCCCTGTGTATGCAAAAGTGTGTGTGTGTGTGTGTGTGTGTGTGAGAGAGAGAGAGAGAGAGAGAAAGAGAGAGAGAGAGAGAGAGAGAGACGGAAGGAGGGAGAGAGAGAGAGAGAGAGAGAGAGTAAAGAGAGACAGATAGTGGGCAGACTGCTTACCAGTATGGGATCTATTCCAGTTTGGTTACCCACCTGACTTCTCCCTGAGCAATGCAGTATTTTTCCAGATGCTCTTTGGTCCTGTGGCTCATGCATTGCTGGGCATCTGTCTCTCCTGAAGACTGCTGAGATCAGCCAGACACACCTGGCAGCTTCCAATTCTGGTTCCCCACCCCCGGCACCATGGTCTTCCTGACTTGGAACAGCAAGTCCCTTTTCCTCCTTATAGCACTTTGCTTGGAAGGGGTAGTGGTGGTAGGGGGGAGGAATTCATCGTGCATCATGAGACTTGCCCTTTCTTCCTTTGACAGACAATGTCAGTCATTATTTGGTCCTGCTCTTGTATGACTCCTGTATGAGGAGAAACTAGGTGTGATGCAGGAGATGAGTGAGCAATCTCTCATCCACTTTTTTAAAATAAACTGAAATACAGCTTCAGTGGGCTATGCAAATAGCAGCAGGGGAGGATATGCTTAACCCGTTCTGTGCAGGTTACTATTCTGATCAAAATCTAACACACACTAGCTCCTTTTCTCCCTGATGGAAAAAGGTAAAGGACCCCTATATTTTTCTCTTGGTGGCAAAACATAGATGAGAATAATATTTCATATGCTTCAAATTGGACCGGTGTGTGGGTGTGCGTGCACAGGCAGTATGGGACTTGCTCTATATTATCTTTTTCCTCCCCACCACCTATTTCCCAGCATATTGTCATTTTAAAGACTTGGTAATGAAATTAGATTTGAGTCCACCCTCATCCCAGATTTATGTTCTATCCAGTTAGCAAGCTGTCCTCTCTCTGAAAGTAAGGGGGGACGGGACAAGGGAAGCTGGATGGTTCAGACATGGTCTTCCCAAATACTTACCACTTGGACATAAGGGCACAGAGACATTCCAGCTTCTGCACAGTACTGTGGAATTTGTCATGTTCACATCCAATTACTATGCACAAAGCTTTCAGCAAGCAGAGTTTGTTTAAATTAGTGACTTGGTTCAAACGGCTGTGTGTTAATGCATGAGGTGTGGGTAGACAGTGACCAAATTTAAAATAGGGATTAAAGCTAGTTAATCAGTTCCAGATGGGCCTCTTAGTCAAAAAGCTCTGTTTCTACAGAGCTATCCTAATGTTAATACATTGTTCCTTGGTCCAGAATGTCAAAACTCCTTAGAACAAAACCGGGGTCGGTAAATGCATGGTGTGAATCTTTAGTTTACTTGCCATCTGAGATATGGCAAGGAAGTGCTGGCATCCTGTATTCTGCTGCTGTAAGAACATCCATAGCGTTGCTTATTGGCCAAGCTGTTAGCATATCTCACCTGCTTCTGTTAGGCCTCCCTGGTGCTTCTCCTCCTGCTAATGAGTGTTCTGCTCACCTCCTCATCCTAGCATTTGTTACCTTCTAAGCTCACAGGTTCCTGTTGTTAAAACCACTGGTGGTGTGCATTGCCCAGGCAATGAATGAAGTATTCAAAACAAAAGGTTCCTTTCTTAAGGCTGTCACATAAACAGAGTTCCCACAAGCTGAGCCTGCCTGTATGCATCTCACCGGAAAGTACCACACAATGCAAAGAGCGGCACTGCTTCTTTTGAGAATATGGTGGAGGAATGAGATAGATGGGTTTCTTCCTCATTCTACCTTTTGGTTATGGCTAGTCTCTAGAACAGGCTTCCCCAACCTGGAGCCCTCCATATGTTTTGGAGTTCAACTCCCACCAGCCCTAGGCAGCATAGGCAATGGCCAGGATAGGTGGGAGTTGTGACCCAGAACATCAAGAGGGCACAAAGCTGGGTAAAGCTGTTCTGGAAGATCAAATCATCAGAGGCCATCATGTAAGCAGACTCATTGTCAAGGCCAAAGAACCATTTTCCTAATTTAAAATTACATCTGCCCCAAATGCTTCTTTGCCCTGCAAGCATCTATCCCCATTACACACAGATAAATAACACCTTAGGGTAGGATTTATACTGGGAAATGGTGAAGGGAAAAGTGTTAACTCCACCCTTTCCCAGTGTTGTGTCCTGATTTAAATCCCTTTCTATAACTGCTGTTAAGTTTAGGAGCACCTGTTCACAGGTATCCCATGCTATGTCTTGTTTGCCCTGTTGGATTGTTCTGGGGCAACTTGCCTTATTCCTAGGGATCTAGCTGCTAGTGGTTTGCATTTGAGGTGAAGCAATGCATAGCAGCCTTCCCCAACCTCATGCCCTCTGTATGTCTTGGACCCAGCCACCATGGCCAATAGTCAGGAATACTGGGAATTGTAGTCCAAAGTATTTGGAGGGCACCAGGTTGGTGAAGACTGGTGTATAGCATGGACGCCATGCTTGCCGATGCTTGGAAGTCTTATCCAAGAGAATATCTTCATTCTTGAGCCTTCAGTGGATGTTGCCTGCCATTTTGATTCTCCTGTTCTTGTAGTCCCAAGGCCAGATACTTGCTTCCTTCTTTTAAATGAAAGCAATGGATCTCAGAAGCCAGTGAATTTAAGACTACTAAAATCTGCTATGCAGTTGTAGATCAGGGGAGAAAGAAATGAATGTCACTGTTTTGGGGGGACTGGTAGTTCGGATGTCACAAGGCTGCCTTTTAGCTGGGGAAAGTACATCAAGAATGGGTGTCTTAAATTATCCATTCTGGCTCAGTTTTTGTGGATTTGAGGCTGGAGGGAGGCCCACCTGTTGGCCTTCTCCAGACATTCTGTCGCTGAGCTGCCTGCTTTGTTGCATGGATTCACATTTCCTCTGTTCTCTCATTTCCTTCCACAAATAATGAACAAAATAAATAGTGCAGAATGAAAAACCAAGGCTGCAGGGGATTGCTGAGAAGGGTGAAGTGTGGGATAGATTGCTGTTCTCATTCAGCCCATTTCTCTCTCCCTTTCCACAGGTGCTGACCCCTGACATTCCATGGCAGCTTGGGGCCTTAACCTGAGAAAAAGCAAACATTAGCTCTCCCCTGAGTCTTGGCTGTGGGGCCTCCATTCCGAGCCAGCATTTGCTGCAGGATGGCTGCAGGATGGGTGGTCTCCACAAAAAGAGGTTACCCCATCCTTAACCAGGGCCAAGCCTCTCTGACTAGCCCAATCCTTGACATGGCTAGTAATCTTGGAGTAATGTATCGGTCTGCTTTGGGGTGGCAGTAGCCAGTGCCAGGTGAAGTGGAGGAAGTTGTGTTTTCAGACACTGTGCATACTACTTTGCTTAAACTTTGATTGAAATGACCTTGGGAGTGCCCCAGATATGCCTTGATCTATTAACAGGGTTGTCTGATCCAAATTTCACTGGTGTTGTTCTTTAGAACTTTGACATTCTGGACCAAGGAACAATGAATCAACATTAGGATAGCTCTGTAGAAATAGGACATCTAACAGAAGTATATCCCTGAATTTCCCTTGGTAGGAGCCCTCTCAACAGGAAGAAGCCCTAATGGATGGGGTTGTGAACAGATATATTCCGGGTTCACACCCCAAATCTCATCCATGTCATGCTGGTCATGGTGTGTAGACCTCACATTCTTACAGGATTCGGAAAACTGTAGACTTCAACTCAGAACAAAATCAGATAAGAGGTTAAGAAGGTACTCAGATAGGGATGATACCTTACACCTGCTCGGTTTTGTAGTGTGCACATAAATGTCTACTTGCTTTCAAATTATAATGTATAACAGACGTGGGTCTCGGTCCTCTTGTGCTGCAAGAGAGAGATGGATTATTAGTATCTGTATAAGAATTTGGTAGTGTAAAGCTTATTACTAGAGATCTACCAGACGGATTTTGCTTATTTTTGTTTTAAACTGAAGTTTGAGCAGTGTAGACGTGCAGAAAACTTTGAAAGTTCAAAAAACTTCAAAGCTCAAGCTTTAATAGCTATTAATTTCCCCCACACCAAACAGGCAGGGCAAGGGGGAGAGGACAGAGGCAGCCAATTGGGGAGGTGAGGGAGGGGGAGGGGCCACATGCAGATTTCAGAGGAGGGGTTCACTATGCATGAGCCACACTTGCATTATTCATGAGCCCCCCTGTGGTGAGAGGATTGAGGGCAAAAAATCAGTAAAGGAGCAGGACTACTAGTGCTAATGGCGAGTTGGGCTTTACACTAGTTTTGAATAACTGAGGCAATCCTGACAGGTGAAGATGCTCAGCTCCTTTGGGGCGATGCTTCTTTGGGCAGGTAATCTGCGACAAATAAAGACAAGGATAAACAATAAATCTCCACACAAGCAAATTCCCCTCCAGTCCTTCATGAAGCCTTGATGAAATCTGGGCTCATCACAACAGAACACAGCGCTAATATGCCCATCTCCATACTTGTATAATCTTGTTCTCTTTGCACAAACCATAGGCACTGTGGTGGTTTGCCTTTCTTTTGTGTATTTTCCTGCTTAATATGGCACTCAACTAAACAGACTGTCAGTGCCCGTGAAGGTTTGAGCTCCTGATGCTCAGGGTCAAAGGACTGAATGAAAGAGCAGTACTTTCTGGTTATGCAGAAGTGAAACAGATTTTCCTGACATAAATAGGGGATTTACGGAGATATTATGGGGGCAGCTGAGGAGAGGAAATGCAGCCTGTCTCAGCTTACTAAACCAACTTAAATCTAACCCTTGAGTGCATGTAATAGTGAAATGTAATCACCCACACCGGGTGAATGACTTTGGATTTGCCTCCTCAGATTTTACACTGGCTGTCTCAACCCATATTTTGCGGGGGGGGGGGGGGGTGGAGGAGAAGGGGACTACATCTGAGACCTGAGACTTCGACCACCCAGATTGAATTCCTCATGTTATGTCCCCCTGGAAACCTTAACCAATGGCAACTCTGTCCCTTTTGCAACATTCTCAGGTGTCAAAAATGTAGAATCATGGAATACTAGAGTTGGAAGGGACCTATAAGGCCATCAAGTCCAACCATCGACTCCAATAGTAAGATAGTATTGTTTATTTCACAAATGCATATATTGCTTCCCAACAACATTTTCAAAGCATAATATAATGACAACATCAACACTAAAATATAACAGTAAAATACAACAATAATCAGTGATCAGCAATAAAACTATAATTGTAACTGCCTGAGTCACACTGCAGGGAAATCCTGTGTAAAGAGATGGATCTTACAGATACATCTAAAAATCAAAACTGTAGACACCTGTCTGATGTTAATGGGGAGTACGTTTGAGAGGATGGGTGCTGCAGTACCTAAAGCTCTATTACTAGTACTCCTAAGGCAAAACTCAGGACTATGTAGCACCATCAAAAGTGAGGATTGCAGAGGTCAGGCAGGGATATAAGGGATAAAGTGACCTTGTAACTTGGAAAATGACAGTGTCTGAAACCCCCCTGTAAAATTTTGTTAATGAGGCAAGGTGATTGCACAATATAAACCTTGTCTGGAACCACCCAACATCTGCTGCTTGAGATATCTACCTTATGGTAGATATCTACCTTATGGTAGGTTCGCCATTGGGCTTAGTGCCTACACTGAATGAATATGGGAAGCCCTCATTTATAACTGCATATTTTCACATGTGTGTACTCCCTCACTGCCTCTCCCCCAACAGCCTTTGCTCTTGCTGGCAGGCATGTTTTACTTCAGGCTTCCACTAACAAAAACACCCATTTTCCTGCCTGGGCTAAGGGAATTTTTTTCTACAGAAAGCCCAACCTCTGCTCTCTAAGGAGAATTAGACCTCACTCAGTGTGCAGGGAAGGTCACAGGAAGCAGAGCATGCAGCTCCATTATGTCCTTTTGTAATTCTTTGTCACAATGAACTGTCCCTGGCTGCCCACCCAAGTTAAAGTGCATAGGCCTTGGTGACGGGAGCAGTCTGTCATTATTCGCTCCCCCTTCTTTGGCACGAGCCAAAGTTCTGCTATCAAAACCTGCATGTTACTCTCCCAAACTGCATGTGATGGTGACACAACCACATCTTTAAATGTGGGTCTCTGGAGGAAGTGAAGGCTGGATTCAGCTGAAATATCTCCGTTTTTTCTGTCACCACTAGATGCAATGTTCCTTATGTCTCTCAGAGCTCCAGGTAGGTCTTTCTCGTTATCAGTGGGGGCATAAGCTTGTGGCTGCCTCTGCATTGGATCCATCATCTTCAGCACCTCTGGACACTAAACAATCTCAGTTCGGCTGATACCAGCCTTGGATTCACATGGATACAATGAAGAGGTGCACTCCAGCCCCTAAATGCTGCATATTACATCCCTGCAGAACTTTCTGCCTCACTAGCTACAGTGGGACAGTGGATCCAGTTTACCATTTCATTTCAGATTGGCACTCCTGTGAGTCTAACTGCATGTAAGTTCAAGTGCAGTGAAATTCAAATAAATCATGAATGTGTTAAACATTTGAGAATGCGAGGATTGGATGACATCAATCATGCTCTTTTCTTTGCTGTAGCACAATGTGGTCTAGGTTAACTAAATTCAGTGTCACATAACTGGAGCAAGAATATAGTTGTGTGTCCCCATAGGGTTTCTCAGAGAGACATTAAGTGACTCCAGAAAAAGGCAGTGGTAATTCACGGTCATTTTAGAAAGGAGATGTGGAAAAGGTGCAGACTGTTTTGAGTGGTTTCTGTCTTTTTCATTTAACTCTATCCATTGATGATTTTATTCACAAATGTACAGGTTGAGCAGGTATTACACTGGCAGTATCTGTTCCATAATAATTTTATTTCAGCGTTCCCAAATCCAAACCTATTCTTTGCATATGAAACTAGAACTATTTCTCTTCCAGATCTCCTAACATACTTAGAGACCAGGCAGAATTGGTTTCAAATTCATTCTTTAGAGATGGGTGTGATTCCCCACCATACACTTTACAGATGCTTGGAACAAAGGGCTTCTTGCTACACCCTGTTACTATTCATTGTTTTCCATCAACAAATAGGCTACATACTGAAGGAGGGAGAGAATAGCATCTCTCCACTTTGCATAACAGAAAAGCTTGGCTTACAGTAGTACTCTCGCGAGAGCATTCTTTCATGTCAAATCAATGTGCTTAGGTTTGGTGTTCTCTCATATGCCAGGTGTTCTTTCATATAATATACAGCCATTTGGTTTCGTGCCCCAGATGTACTTTAGCACTAAACCAATTCTATCCTTGCATTTTCTCATGAGAATATCTGCTATTGTTGGAGTAGAGGGTGACTGATTGATGAAATGTAGGATAAAAGAAATTGAGGTTTGTACCAAATTAAGAGAGGGCAGCTGCCTATTGTACTTAATTCAGCTAAAATTCATGTAATTAATGGCGGGGGTGGGAAGATAAATTCTATATCTTTGTTTCCTAGTTTTATGCTATCATTTGCAAACCTTAAAAGTGGAGTCCAATTAATAAATGATTTATTTTAATAACTACAAATATTTTAAAATTCCTTTTACTATTGGTAGCCTTAAATCTATCCATGTTGCCTTTCTTTGCTTTTTTTCGCATTTAAATCATCCTAAATTAAATTAGCACTTCATGGAATTATTTGCAATTAAATAGGATGTGCTAGGAAACAATGTAGGCCAAAGAAATCTGATGTTTTTTTCTGGTACCAGTCCAAAACCTGAGTAACTGAAACAGTGTCCCCATTATCACTCCCACGAATGGTTCTTCAAGAGCAGTAGCGTCTCACTGCAACGGTCATGTTCAGTATTCAGTCATGGGCATTGCTTAGCGACACATTGTTAAATATTTATCCCTTGTGCAGCACCTCCACCCCCACCCCCACCTCCTGCCCCTTCCCTGGACAGCTTGGACCCTGACAGATAAAGCTACCATTTGTACCTGTGAATTATTGATAAGCTATCAGACAAGTCGGGTCTTAGACTAGTCAAGCTGTTCAAGTAGTAAAGGCGCTGGGGGAAGGGGCTGTCTCTGTGCTGGGAAAGAGAAAGGGAATAGTGGTCTGAATGAAGCTTTCGCTCACAGTTTCAACCAAAGCTCTGGAAATATCCCTGTGTTTGGACTGAAGATCACATGTAACTCATGGTCAGTATACGCATGTAATAAATACACACAAGGCTTTGTCGGGACAAATATGTGCTTAGTGAGAGCTAGGGTGAGGTGGTGGCTAGAGCAGCCTTCCTCAACCTGGTGCCCTCTAGGTGTGTTTGGTCCAGAACTGCTAACATTCCCAGCCATCGTGGGAATGATGGGAGATGCCATCCAACACATCTGGAGGACACCAGGTTGGGGATGCTGGACTACAGTATCAGACTAGGACCAGTGAGGTCTGAGTTTGAATCCCACCTCTAAGCCGAAACTGCTTCACAGGGTTGTAGTGAGGCTAAAAGGCTTGTTGCTATGAGGATAAAACTCTGAACTCCTTGGAGGAAGGAGGGGATAAAAGTGTAAGAAATGAAAGCACTGCACAGACAAATGCACTTCTTGAAATGTTAAATACTGCAAGTTCCATGATATGATTCTGGATACTATGCAACTCAAAAAGGAGTTCTATATTCACTGTTGCAATAAACTGAGGTATGTAATTGATCCCCTTGAATATCACCACAAGGATGAAAACAAGGCTCAAAATGCATATGCAAAGCCACTGGCTGTCTTCAGGATGTAAGTGTGCCTCAACCATTTGCCTTTCTAGCTTTCCTGTTTCTGGGTCTTATTCCTGAAAACTTCCCAAGGATAGCATGAAATCCTACAGGATCCATCAGCTGCCAGGGTCAGTCTGTTTACCCATGCTGCGCCCCTGAATTGCTGGGATATAAACTTCCTGGTGTTTGTCAGGATGCCATTAGGGAGTCGGTTGCGTTTCTGATGCATTACGGATAAGGGAAAGGATCTGGACCTGTTCTCAGTGCATACACAGGCTGACTGTGTTTCCATAAGGGAAGCTATTCCATCAGGTTGTGCTAAAAATGACACTGCTCTGCTCTATATGCAGTCATGAATCCCGGAATCTAAATCAGCCTTTGTGGTTCTTGAAAATCTAAAATTCTGTGTAAATGTTATGTTTCTTAAAAAATGCAATAGTTGGTAAATATTTAAACACAATGTCCTTGGCTCCCTAAAGTGGGTAGAAACTGGTAGCTGAAAGCATTCTTACTTCCCTAAATCCAGCAATATCAGAATGACGGTGGTATGGATAAGCATGTGTGTTTGGTGGCCAGAGAGTAAGGATGGCCCTGAAAACAGACTTTATTAGGAAACCTTTCCCAAAGTGCCAACATATATGCACTTTTACAATGGGATGTGGGCATTGGGGAAAAAGTGTTGTGTGCCTATGGCATAGTGTTGCCATAGTATGTTTGTGAGATTTGTAACTACCAGAATATTTTGCATGTAGTACTATAGCCTTTCTTCCATGGTAAGGTTATTAAACTATATAATGATATGATGGTAATTGACTGAGAGAAAATGGTAGGCACCAGTTTTGTGGAAAACACTTGCTTCTTGATAACAGGTGTGAAAGCAACAGACATGACCCTGCCAGATTTATGCACTTTCAAATCTCACATAGTTCAGTGGAACATAAAGGTGCTTAACCTTGCCTGGATAATATCCACATGTTTTAAGTAAAGGGCCAGTTGATCAAGGTGTCTTTTTCTACTCACCCAAATGCATAATTAATTATTATTTTTCAAAGCGATTGAAGATTTGCATTTGTTTTAGGTTTTGATGGCAAAGGATAGATATATGAAATATATAGCTGCATTTTTCATCTGAAAGTGTATTTTGTATGGTTTCAAAAATTGATGTAACTTGTCATGAGGCTTGGATGCTCAGGGCCTTAACCGGGGTTTTGGACAGGGAGAGAAGAAGCAAGAACTAAGCAGGGAAGATTAACACCCTGGCACAACATGTGGGCATTCCCTAGGTTGATTGACATCCACCATCCTTTCTCCCCACCTAGGAGATAACTTAGGGCCTCATAAAAAGAAATAGGTACCTGTGTTGGTCCATTATGGAATAACCCAAAATCCACAGTAGGGCAATATCTTTACTTGAACCAACTAAAATTCACAAAATAGTGAACAACATAAGAACATAAGAAGTACCATGCTTGATTAGACCGATGGTCCATCTAGTCCAGCACTCTGTTCACACAGTGACCAGCCAGCTGTCAGCCAGGGACCAACAAAGCAGGACACGGTGCAACAGTGCCCTCCCACCTATGTTCCCCAACAACTGGTGCATATAGGCTTACTGCCTTGGATACTGGAGGTAGCACCTAGCCATCAGGGCTAGTAGCCATTGATAGCTTTCTCCTCCAGGAATTTTTCATCTGGCAGGATGTTAAACAATGTGAGGGGCACAGGGGAGAGAAAAAGATTAGAGTTGTATAGTTACTCCCCAAGTCTACAGTTTATAATAACCTCGAGCTGGAATGCAGGAGGAGTTTTGCAGACATAATTGGATTAGCCTCCCCAAAGTGCAAGACTGATTCTAAGATGTAGCCAGGGCTATCGGGCCAAAAAAACAAAAATGGGGGGGGGGGGGAGATTGTTCCTCCATTTTTTTAGAATATAAAATATAGTAGTTTCTTGCTTCTGTCTCAAGACCTAATCAGGACATGCAGGTTCGTTAAGAGACATAGAACAAAGATGTGATGGTCTTTGTATTAGCAAAGGTGAAGGTAAATTTACAGGTGGTATTCAAGATTAAAAAGTCAATAGGAGCCAAATTGGTTAGCAGTGTTTTATATATACCTAGGCAATTTGTATACTTTATTCCAGAGGAGTACTTTTGACTTGAAATGAGTAGACTGGATGCTTTTGCATAAGAAGAAGGAAGAAGCAAGTGGGAATGAAGGTGCAGATTCTGGGTTGGTTTGGATGTCTGTGTCTTCATTACTAATTACTTTTGTGAATGAATCTCCTTATTCATGTGCAGATTTCACAAGTCAGAAGATGTTAGTCCTCTGCTACTGCTCACTGGTTTAGGGTTTGTTTTTAACATTTTGATGCTTGTAATTTGTGTTAGTATAGTATAGTATATTACTGGAATTATGATTTTATCTGTTATATGCTTGTAAGCCTCCTAGAGAGGACCTTGTTGTATTGAGGCAGCATAAAAATCATTTAGATAAATACATCTAACATCACATGTACAAACTGGGATGGAAAGTTGTTGTTTTTTGCTTGTCCGCCACTGTCTCCCTTCTATGCCATCTTCATAACTCATATTATCTATCCCTTTACAACCATTAGCTTCCCCTCTACACCATCCTCACACCTCATCTATCAATCCTGGCTTTCCTCCATCCCTGTTTTTTGTGGGGGTCTGTTGTAGATATCATGTAACCTCTATGGACAGGGACTAAGTCATGTTTCTGCTCTGTACAGCACCTACTGCACCACTAAATAAACGTTTAGATGCATATTGTAGTTACATGCCTGTGATGATTGCTCCCTGGGGTCACTCCACTAGTTTCTGGTTTGCTATATTGGAGCAAAGAGAACCGTAGGCTTTGGCTGAGTGTGAATTGCTGTTGAATTTAATGGTGTTTCACCTATTGCAAATCTTATACAGGTGTCTGGACAGGATAACCTTTAATTGCAGTGAGTGGTGGGGATGCAGGATGAGTGGATAGCTGGACCCCAGAACAAACAGCAATCTCTGTCAGCAGAAAGAAGGAAAACTGCAAGAGATTGCTTGCAGCACAAAGACCTCAACCTAAGACTTTCCCCACTCACTGTGCTTACTTCAGTCTCTGTCTCTCTCTCTCAGATCTGGCAGGCAGCAGTACAGGGCACAACTATTCCAATATTGACTTTGAAGTGTGAATTTCAAACCCTCATGGCCTTTTTATGATCTTGCCTGAGTTTGACAAGGAGAGTGAAGAGTGCAGGGAGATGAAACAGCTTATCTTTTCAAAGGCTGCCTCTACAAGGTTCACTTGCACAACCCAATCAATTCATAGACAATTATGCTGCACTTCTTCTCTGCCCCCTGCTGAAAAGCAGGTTAGAAGGGTAATGGGGAGAGGGTGTCTCCCTACCCACCCAGCATCCAGTGCCTCTGCCTTGCTTCCTTCAGTAGCTTCTGCTACAAAAGTTTGGAAATCGACTTATCTATCACACTGCCACATGTTAGTATGGTATGTGTGTGTATACTGCCTATTACATTTGCATGTCTGGTCCATGATGGGAACAGTAGCCCAAGACGCCCTCCTGGGTACCAGACAACAGTACCTGTGTACTGTAGTTTTGCATGAAGCTAGAAGAGACCCTCACTTTGCTCTCCTATCTATATTACCAGCTCCTTCTGTGCTGTGGGTTAAAGAATAATCACGCAATATAACACGCTTCCTCTTTGAACTGGAGAACAGGATTCAGGCTACTGTGTTTGCTTAGCTCACTGGGCTGTGTCAGGGGCAGGGCAAAAGCACAATGTGTGAGAGCTTGCAGGGTGATGCGGTACTGTTTCAAGCTGATCACTTTCTGTCCCATGATGAATCTCCAACCCTAATAAATGGGCTGCAGAAGGCAGATGGGGCCCTCCTTCCTGTCTGAAAAGAGAGATGTATGAAGATTGCTCACCCAGCCAAAAAGACACGCTTTCCTTGCTGCAGTATCAGTGGACAAGAGGCTAGTTTGCAGAGCCTGACGTATCTAACTTGGTGTCAGAAATGCCTTGAGATTCCTGCAATATTTAATTAGCATACAGCTCTCTGAGCGCCAGGCAGGAAATGTGTTTGCTAATTAGACATTGTTGATTTCATACCCAGGAACATAATGAATGCCTGGCGGGTGCCCAAAGCAAAATTCCTTCCTCATTTCTATGCATGTATTCCATTTCCTACCAGCTGGGTCTAGTATGTCTGTGGGGCTAGTGCATTCATTGGGTGCCTCATTGTAGAATGTTGTAGTGAGGTGACAACACCACATTTTCCTAGGAAGTGATATGAAAGTTCCCTCTACTCACCCAGAATGAACATACAAAAAGGAACTATTAACAAAGAGAAAAAATTGGCACCCGTTTGTTACAAATGAAATCAGTGAAAAGGTGGAAAACGATTACTGATTAAGACTTCAGTATTTAAAGGGTTAAAATAAATCAGAACCTTGTCTGTGAATCAGGGCGTATTTCCAGTTACAAATTGTTTTGTGAGAGGAGGATGGATCTCTATGGAGAATATTCATAAAACTATATTTCCCAGAGTTCCTTTGGTAGAGAAATGACTAACATCAATTTGAAACGGAATTATGTTTAGACGTATATATGCCCTTGTTCTGTTCTCTTCCTTCCTTCTTCCCTTTCGGCCCTGCCACTTCTCCACTGGTGTTTGTTGACATTTCACCTACACTAAACACATCGCCCTGATAGTTAAATCCCAAGTGCAGCGCGCATCTAAGGGTTGCATCAAACATAACAAAGTTCTACATGGACACTATTTTTTAGGGATGTGCACTGGATCGGATCCGATCCACGATCCGAGTCCGGTCCAGTGGGAAATCGGATAAATTATCCGATTTCCGATCCGACAGCTGGATCGGCCGATTCAGTCCGAACCGATCCGAAAAGGCTCCGAACCGGTTCGGCGGTTCGGCGGATCGGCGGGCGCCCGCTGCCGCCCACCGCCGCTTCCATTGGCGGGCGCCAGCGGGCACTCGCCAATGAAAGTGGACAGCGGGGGGGGGGCGCGGAGGGGAGGAGGGGGCGCTTACCTTTGAGGGACGTCCGCTCCCGTCCAGCGCCAGCGGCTACTACCAGCGAGCTCCGCAGCCTGCTCCAGGGTGGCGCGCCGGGTGATGACATCACCCGGCGCGCTACTCTAGAGCAGGCCGCGGAGCCCGCTGGTAGTAGCTGCTGGCGCTGGACGGGAGCGGGCGTCCCTAAAAGGTAAGCAGTGGCAGGGGGGAGGGGGCTTACCCCCCCGGAGCCGTCCGCTTCTATCCACGGGTGCCCGCGGGTGCCCGCGGATGGAAGCGGACAGCCCCAGGGGGGGTAGGGAGCGCGGGGGAGGGGGCTTACCTGCCGGGGCCGTCCACAGCGGACGGCCCCGGGGGGGAGGGAGTTAGGCCCCCCCCTCACCCACCCACCGCCATTTTTTCCTCATAGACTTGCAATGCAATGCAAGTCTATGGGGGGGAAAATGGCGGCCGATCCAAAAATTTCCGATTTTGGGATCGGGATCGGACTCGATCCGGTCCAGGGGGCCTCCGATTTTGTCCGATCCGATCCGTGACAAAATTGGAGGTCCCGATCCGGGTCCCGATCCGATCTAGGGGGTCCGTGCACACCCCTACTATTTTTATACATGTAATATTGCACAGCCTGCATGTTGATCATAAGAAGAGTCTTGCTGGATCAGACCAAAGACCTATCTACACCAACATCCTATTTCCCTCTTACTGCTTTGATCTTATTGTTGATCTTATTTTTTAAAATTGTTTTTATGGCAATTACAATAAATGGTCTTGTGATATATTTTTCTTCTCCTAAAATATGGGGTATAGATCTTTAATTGAATAATAAAAATGAAATAGTTCCCACAGTGATCAAAGAAATACCTCTGTGAAGCCAACAAACATGGCTTGAAAGCAGCAGCTTCCACTGAGCAGCTGATATTCAGTGGTGTGTTACCTCTGCACAAGGAGGTTCCGTTTATCCATCACATGTTGAAGAGCTGTATGCAATTCCCTAGAACAGGAATGGGCAACCTGGTGTCCTCCAGATATTTTGGACTGCAACTCCTGTAAATCCTGAGCATTAATCATGCTGGCTGGGGCTTATGGAAGTTGTCATCTAAACCTATTCCTGCCTTAGATGGAAGTACTGTCATTGTTTAAATTCCTTCATTTTTGAATGAACCCTTCAGGGTACTTTGGATACTCAGACCATATCTGTACTTCAGATTCCCTCTCTTGGTCAGGAGTATGGAAAACAAGTCCTATGAGGAAAGGTTGAAGGGATGCTTAGCCTGTAGAAGAGAAGACTGAGATCGTGGTAGTGGTGATGGTGGTGGTGACAGTGACACATGATAGCACTCTTCAAATTCTTGAAGGGCCAGCAGATAGAAGAGGGCAAAGATTTGTTTTCTGCTACCCCAGAGGGCTGGACGTGATCTAATGGGCTTCAGTTACAGGAAAGTAGATTTTGATTAAATGTTAGGAGAAACATCTTGACAGTAAGAGCAGTGGGACAATGGAACCAATTACCAAAAGGGGTGGTGGGCTCTCTCTTGATGGAAGACTTCAAGCAAAGTCTGGACAGCCATCTGGTGGATGTGTTATAGCTCTGTATTTCATGCATCAAACAGGGTGGGTTGGGGGTTGGACAAATCATCTGGATTCATAGATTCACCCTATGACTTATAGATTCACCCTATGAACCTCTGTTCTATCTTATATGGTATAGGTTTGCATTGCTCACAGTGCAATTGGTAGCTGCCTTCCTGCTCCTTCTGCTGCTCCCATGTTGAAAGCAAAGTGCTTCCTGTCTCTATGCTTGTTGGAATATTTGATATGTTAATTTCCCACTAAGTATTTGAGATCACGTTGTCTTTCACAAATAGGAATATGTGTGTGCACATACACATAGATCGTCCTCATGTTGTGATTGTTTTCGGGAAAGTGATTTGCAGAGAACCACTTCCACAATGAAGGTGAGAATGTGGGAAGTGGCCCTGAGAATTCTCAACATAAAATGGAGATGTCGTTTGCTCCTGTGACACATTGCAAGCTGGAAAACAGGACAACCCACCACCACTGCATCAACTACAGGTTATGATGTATTTATGAGATGGTCTCATATAACTATCCCTGTCTTCCCCTGCTGTGTTTTTATGGGTCCACTTGAGAAAAGATTTTTGCAAAAGAATAAGAAGGGAGCAAGGTTGATGGGCCAACTTTTGTGAGAATGGCAAGACTGCTTTTGTGATTATTTTAGCAAAGGAAATGCCCTAAGTGATGTGTGTCTCATAGTGAGCAGTATTGCAGAAAGCAGGGGAGGGGTTACACAGAAATGTTTCAATCATTGTTTGGCTAAAGGCTGGTGAGAGGAACTGGCAGCTGGCTGGCCGCATAGCGAAGAACTGGGCACCGACTGGACTTGTTAATGCCAAGATCTGAAATGCTGCCAACTAGGCTATGGCAGCAGACTGTGATACCAGGCTCAAAGGAAAGATGCTGGGTTTGCCAAGTACTGTCTGATTGGCAGACAATGCAATGCCAGCTCTTATTCAAATGGCTGGTGCCAGGGTCCTTCGGATGCTGGTACCATGAGCCACTTTAATGTGGAGAGAGATATGACTGGCCTTCTCTCTATCCAGGAGGCTGTTTGTGTTCCACCTAAATGAATTTGGTGTCAGGAATTTTGAGCAGAGGAGCAGCAAAGGGGAAGGAGTAATTAGTACTTTTTCTGTTGCCATCTTTCCACCCAAAATCACATGCCCTGAGCTCCACTGCTGCACGGTTTCCAGATTGTGCAGGCTGTGCATGCCGAGCGGGGTGCGGTAGGGGCAGAGATTTTGAGTGGAAAAACAGCCAGGAGAGCAGAAGTTAAGCACCCAAATTCCTCTACTCAAAATTTCAATTTCCTGAGGTTGCTTTCCATTTAATAAAACATTTGGAGCTTTGTTAGACGAATTTGCATGTAATGTGTAATTGCCCCTTGCTTCACAGCCTACTAAATGGGTCTGTATTGTGTCTCCATCAGGACTTTGTTGCCCCTATTCCTTTATGGCCCAGCGCAGATTTTAGAGAAGAAGGCAGGGACTTTGCAAAGAGCTTGTGTTATAATTTGTCTGCTTGCTGCTGTCCACGCTGCCGGATGCTTGCCTCCCATCCACTGACATTCACTCTAGAATAGCCTTTCCAAACTCTGAGAACCAAAAGCAAATGGAGAATTGAGAGACCGGAGGAAGCACTTTCTATAGGAGAGCAACACCTCCTTTTGTTTCCTTGGCTTCCTAACATCAGTATCAACACTAATTTCATATAGTCCAAGCACTGCTTTCTGAAGCGGTTTGCCAGACAAACCCAACAATTTCCTAGCCACTTGCTCCTTACGTGTGCATTTAGAATGGTGTTTGTATATGGAAGTGTGGTTGATTGTACTTGCAGGTCAGGTAACCTCACTGGCTTAGAGTGTGTTATGGACAAAAAAAGGGGTGGGGAGAAACAGGTTCTCAGAATGCTAAAATACTTTTATTTCAAAGCCCAATGCGTTTCGGCCAGTGTAGTTTTTTAAGGCCTTCTTCAGGGGGTTGATAAAAGATGTCTGCAGAAATACTCCTAACAAGATGATAGTCTCCTATGATAATTACTGGCGACTGGGGCCATGAACATATGAAACGACCAGCATCCTGAGAACCTGTTTTCCCCCTTTTTTGTCCTGATTTGGATGCTCTCCTCCTTTTGGTTTTTGGAGTGTGTTCTACCAGCTTCAGTTGGCTGCCTGCCTGTATGTTTCTGAGTCTAATTCAAGGTGCTGGTTTTGCCCTATAAAGCCTTACATGGCTCAGGACTACAGAGAGTGCCTCTTCCAGTTTCCTGTTAAAGGTGCAGGCACTATACTAGAGTGACCATATACAAAAGAAGGCAGGGCTCTGCAACTTTAACTGTTGTGATGAAGAGGAAATATCACCAGGAACTAATTGCATACAAATGACATTGATTGAAATTCCCTTTTCTCTACAACTGTTAAAGTTATATGAGCCCTGTCCTCCTTTTCAGATGGTCAGCCTAAGTTGAACCTACCACTGCGATCAAAAACTGAGGCCCTCCTCCAAGAGAGGATTGGAGAATGGCAAGAAGGGAGAGGGCTGCCTCATGTTTTTGGTGCCAAATTAAGACTTTCTTCTACTCTGAGGTATTTTACAGCATATGATGGGTTTTAAAGTTTTTTCCCCCTCTTTAGGTCCTGGTAGTTATATTGTTAATTGCTTTTAACTTGTTTTCAAACTGTTTTGAATGTTAAAGGTTTTGTATTATATTTTATCATGGTGCAAACTGCCCAGAGCGCTTTAGCTATTGGGTGGCATAGAAATGTAATGAATGAGTGATTTGGTACATATTTTCTCCACACTGATTCCTGGAGGCAGGAGCCCCTGTTCAGAAATCTCATTCCTCACTTTAATCTTGGCTGTGGGAAGCCAAGCAGCTGATAATGAGGAAGGAGTATAAATGTCAGCAGAAAACCAGCTTCAATCAAAGTTGGTAAAAATAAACCCAACGGGCCTTCCTTTCTCAGGTATTCTGTCTTGATCGAATATCTCTTCCATGGCATCCAGGAGATTATAGGTATTCTTTCTGTTGATTTATTTCTGTGAAAACGTTGGATTGTTGCAATGTTGCACTGATGATTCCAGAGACAAAGAAATGGGTGGTAGTGGTGGTGAAGATTTATTTTAATTGGCTTGACTTCCATGTGTAAGCTGTATGGATCCTTTCCTTATGCAGTATGAGGTGAGTGGATTGTTTTGCTAATTGCAAACTCTACACATATGAAACATTTATCCACAGGGGTTAAATCAGAGAAAGGATATGAGTAAGGAAAAAACGTGGAAGGCCAACATTTTATATCTTGGTAAAAGCAAGACCTCTGTTTATTTGAAAACAAAACAAATGCAATTTAATTCCCTGTCTTTTAAATGATATCGTCCCACTCCCAACCTTTTTATGACATCGGAGGTCATAAAAGGAATAACAGTGCCCAAATCTTTTAAAGACAAAGTAAAAGAGGAAGTCGTTCTCCGATCCCTGACTTGTTCTCATGTTACATTGTCAGTTTGTTGCACATCACATTGCCCAGTTCAGGCTATACATAGAGCTCATACACCATACATATTGTTGCTGCTATTGCGAGTCTCCTCCCAGAGCTAGGATTTAGGTGTAGCAATGCTTCAGTAATACAGCTGACTAGTTCTCCTAACACCCATTTCCTCACTGGAACTGCTTTCTCCCACCCAATGGGGGAGGGGGGACTGAATTCCATAGACCTAGCCAGTCCAACTTGCCAGAACCATTTCTGCCAGCAAGTAGTCTCATCTGTTAACCTTTATCCTGCTGACCTTCCAATACCCGTGCTATGACCTCACCAAAACCTGTCCATCTCAGCTGACCTATGCCCAGGCACCTACCCCAGCCATACTTCTTTCCCACCTGGGTGAACTTGAAAATGCATTTATTACTTATATCCATAACAGTTATATAACATGAGGAGATATTTTCAAATGCAGGACCATTGTATACATGAGTTGTAATGTTTAATTTCTGTGTCTAAATTAGCAACAAAGTGTGTTCAAGGCATGGGATTAGATATTATCTCTGTTCACTGCTATACATTGCTCAATTCCTTTACACAGTTTTTCAAAGTATGTATTTAGTGATTTGCATTAATATCCTGAAAATCATCTTTGATTTTAAGAATATGAAATGTTACAGCAGGTCTGGAGGGGGGACATTTTCATGGGGATCAGTGCAGTCCAGGGGCACCTGAAAAATATGAGGGGGAAAAGACACAAAACTATTCCGTTTTGGTTAAATTTAGCTGCAATGGTTAAATTTAGCTTGTTTCCAAGTTAAAATTTACCGTTTTGGCACTCCGTAGCCACTGCAGACACCATTTAAAGAAATTGTGAGTAGCAGCAGAAGGTGTGGTGGTGGTGGTGGGGGGGCTGGATGTATCCTGTGGCCCACCCCATCTTTGGCCCTTTGTTACTGTATGATCAGATGTGGTCCATGTATAGATCCATAACTACAAGTGGAACCTGCTACAACATGTTGCAGTGTGGAAAGCTCCTGTTCAGTATTCCAGTCAATCAGCCATACTGCACTATATTCCGTTCCATCCCCCCATCTTCTCCCCCCCACCCCGTGCCCCCAGATACACACAACAATTGGTGGCCAGAGGCTACTCAATCCTCACTGAGCTGTTTTTGGGTGTCCCCTCCCAATTAGGTTTTTTAAAAAAAGATTGTTTGTACTCCTGCAAACCGTGGGAGTTCTCCCAAGCCTGTTGATACCTACTCCTCTTATGCGTGGATGATGCCCTTTTGGCTACATAAGGATCCACACTTACCTCTGAACTTTGAAAAAAGAGGAAATGATATCGGATCCTGCACTGTAGCATATGAGCAACACTACAGCCGTTCAGTTAAGAGTTGCATTCAGCTGCAATGGATGAGAAATTCAAATTGCACTAAATTGAGAACATGTGATAGTTACATTGGAAATGAACATATCATTACTTGCCTTGGCAATAAAAATGTTTTTTTCTAGTGTAATTGTATTTACAGTGTTTGATGAATATCTGAACAGTGTTGCATTCCTTTAACAAACATTTTGCACTGTTATACTACACAATGATTCCTCTGTGTGTGCTGGATTATATTGAACTACTAATGAGAAGGTGTGATTTGCAAGTGGACCAAGTATAGATGTTGGCAACAACCACTGCTGTTCTGTGCACTGAGCCTTTCAATCTCCATGGCCACCTGCCCCTGATCCAAATTAGGGTGGGTTTTTTTTGTTTTTGTTCAGTCTAAGCTAGGAATCTGCACCTGGGGATGCTGGGTCCAGTCAAGTGGATGTTGCCAACCCTGAGATGAAAGAGTGTTGTAGAAGGAGTGGTGGCTGTGGTAATAAGACTTGCAATCAGGCTACTTGAGGAGCTGAGATGTATTCCATTGGCTTACCATGCCTCAAATCCCAAAGAGGCTCTCTAGGAAAAGTAATTGCTAACTAGAGGGCAGTATCCAATTCGGCACTAGCACTACCATATATTATGTTGCACTAGCATCAGCAACCACTAGTGCAACACCAGTAGCTTTTCCTGGTGTGACGGATTACCCCGGAAAACCCATTTCACCAGCAAGCACTATTGGTATTGTTCTAGAGGTTGTTTACTCTAGCGCAGCATAATTCACTTTAGTGCTAGTGCTGACTTGGATATTGCCCAATGATCTAAACTATGCCTAAGTCCACCATCATACCCAAGGGCAGGAGGCTATATTTAGGGATGCAGGGCAGGCCATGTGGCACAACAGCTCTGTTCTCCAAGAAAGGGGAATAACTGGGAGGGGGGCCAAGCAGAACGGCCATGGGACTGCTGATGCTCCCCCCTCATTATCTATCACTTGAGGCACTTGCCTCACTCTGCATAATGGTAGGGCAGGTCCTGCTTCTTACAAAGCTTAGACCTGTTCTATGCTGAATGCTCAACATCTTTATGGCAGACATCCATATGTTTTAAGATGGTTGTTGTGTCCTTTTCCGGCCAAATATGACAGCTTCTTTCAACCTTTTCCTATATTCGTGTCTTGCATTTGTGACTCTTTACTAACCTAACTAATAAGACTGCATACATTCAGAAAGGTTTGCTTTTGGTCTGTACATTCTTGTTGCTGAACTCTTTATTATAGTTGTCATTCTCATTTGCTGCTTCTCCAATTTTGACATCATCTTTGAAGCATGTAATAAATGTATATTATGGTATATGCACAATGCACTGAATAGACTACTGCATAATAAGTGAGTGTTGCAGGCACATGTCTCTCACTGGGTTGGCTGCAGAAAGCCAATGCAACCAGGACTCAGTTCTCAGTTTGGCTTCACCTTATCTTCACCTTTGTCAAATTGGGACAGGTGAGAGTATCCACTTCACACTTATTAGGAAGTAAAGACACAGTAGGCAGTACCGCACCATCACAGAGTGTGAGAGGCAGGAAAAACCCTGTGGGAACTAGCATCAGCATGAAAGAAAGAGATGATGGCGGTCTCATTTTCACCTTGGATGAGTGTCTAGAAGGAGAAGGAGCTCCATGCTGACAGGGCCATGCCTAATGCCAGCCATCCCTCCCATATAGCTGGAGAAAGATTGATGATGAAGCACATCATGCATATATCACGGAATAAATTCCTTGGTCTTCTTGAGGCACAGTGCCTCCTGGAGTCCATCCATGAGCAATGCAGTTTGTCACCTCCCCATTGCTGCTGCCAAACAGAGCCTAAAGTCTGCTTAAGACATGGCCTCTGATGCATATGTCATGATCCATGCCAAGCAGGCTTGCTCTCATCCTGTTTGGGTAGTGGCCAGTAGTGTTGGTGAATTGGTACCTAATGAAGGAGGGCAATGAGGGTGAGGAGTTAACTGTTTCCTCCTGCCTAATCAACAACTCCAGTTGCATCAAGGATGTGTACACTTCCAAGGGAAGATGCTGTGTTCACCTCTCCATTCAGCATGCTATGCTTGCATAGTTTTGATTCTGAGCAGACAAACGGTAAGAAGGGAAAGGGTTAAGCAGGTTGTGCATGCATACACACACATGTGCACACACACACTACACACCCTGCCAGTCTTTTGCAACCTATTCCAGCTTCCTGCAGCTTTTTTTCATTAAAAAAATGTTGGCTGGGAAAATCACAAAATTGCCTCTCACGTGTAGTTTGGCCCTCACTTTCACCACCTTGCCTAATCAGAGAGCATCTTTCTTTTCCTTTCACATTCACTGCACTAGAAATGGGGCAACAGAAACACATGGATGCCCCGAAGTCAGCCATACTCAAACAAATAGAGTAAGAGAGACCTTGATGACTCAGAACAATAATTAAATAGCAGCTCCTAAGATATTTAGAGGAGGGGTAATTAGTTAATTAGCAACAACACCAATCAAGCAGAAAGCACAGCAGCTCTGGGAATTATCCACCCACTTCTTGTGTAGTGAATACTTTCCAGAGTGGAAGCCTTTTGTAGCTATTTCATGGTGATGATCCACCAAATGATGGGATTTGAGGCCAGATTATCTGCAATCCCAGTGAGTGGGTCTTCTCTAAAATCTTAGCTCAAGTGGTTCACCACTAGAAGAATGCGTTTTACAATGGTTGGGGGGGGGGGGGAAGGTGAGAAAGGAAGGAAGTTAACACCTCTATGAATCTATCCTCAGAGTAGAATTTACCATGTAATTCATATTAACCTCATGTAAGATGAACAAAATAAAACTGATCCCTAGTAAACAGTATTTCTCTCTATTAAGGCAACCTTTTGTCTATTTGACTGTGCCTCTCATATTTCACTACCCTGTCCATATGCTAAACATGCCCAGTTCATTTTTCCTTATATGCCATGCAGTATGTAAACCCTTTCCTGTCCTCATTGCTTTAATCTCAATCCTTTCCCATTTGTATCCTTAAAATGTGGTGGCCAGAAGTGGGTAAAAAAATCCAATTGAGTCAGCAGCTGTGAACACTTGGCGCTGGAAGCCAAATTGTCACAGCGCAGTGCAAGCTGCTGGGGCTGCAGAGTCAGGGGCGTAATGAGATCTTAATAGTGCAATTACAGCCCATTGATTTACTCAGCACATAATTGGCAGTGGCAGCAGCTGCCCAGTAATGAATGGCTGTGATTATTGGCAGTGAGGAGCCAGGATAGACAGTACTGAATTTTTGTGGGTCCTTGCTCAAGCACATGCTTTGCATACAAAAGGTCCCAGATTCAATCCTGAGCAGCTCCAGTTAAAAGGATTTCAGGAAGCAGGTTGGGAATGACCTCTGCATGAGATCCTGGAGAGCATGCTAATCAAGAAGAGACAATGTTGGGCTAGGTGGTCTATCTTGTTCTAAGGCAAGCAACAAGACCTTGCTGTTTTTCTCATTCTGAGAAGTACAACAAGGGGAGCTGTGGATGGAAAGGAAGAATGAGGAGGGTCTTCAGTGCATTATATGACACTATGGAGTGCTTGCCGTCACTGCCCTTCCTCTCATTTGTTCTCCAGTTAACATGTTGTATCAGTGTTGGATACACAACCAAGGATACATGGCCAATGGAACTGGATGGGCAGAACCTCACTGGGTGAGTTCCCTCTTATCACCTTGAGCCCAAGTGGTCCTTATACTCTCCCAAACCAACACAAGAACACATCATTGCCATCCACCTTGATAACTGATGCCCAAAGGCTCCAAGTAGCAATCTGATTCTGCCTGAGCCATTGATAGCCTGCCTTGATTTCACAGAGAACAGATGTGATCATATCCTGAGCCCTTTGGGATCTATTCCAGAGGGCAGCAAACTTGCAGTCAAGATATTCTTAGCACCAGTTCTTGCCAAAGAATTTGCCTCCAGGATGAGGGACTTACTCTGTAGTTTTATATGCCTCTTCCATAAACCAGGTCCAAGGCAGTGCTGCTGCTCCCCAAAATCACACAAGCAATCTTTAACTTGATCTCTCCTGGGCATCTTTACTCCCAAGTCCAGCTGTTCTAATGGAGCCTAAGGCCATGACTTCTTAAGGCTCTTATCAGCCTGCTTTTATTCACTAGAGAATAGCATTGAAAGCTGCTTGAAACCCAGAAATCAAGTGGTTAAGTACACTTAACTCAAAACCAGATCAGGGTGAAAGTTTATTTATTTATTTATTTATTACATTTATATACTGCCCCATAGCCGAAGCTCTCTGGGCGGTTTAAATAGGATTAAAACAATTAAAAACAATATACAAAAATTAAAACAGCAAAAACATACAACATACACACAATACACACATACATTTAAAACCAGCACCTTGAATTGGGCTCAGAAACTTACAGGCAGCCAATGCAAGTGGGCCAGAGTAGGTCTTATATGCTCAAACCTTCTGGTTCCAGTTATCAATCTGGCCACTGCATTTTGCACAAGCTGCAGCTTCCGAACCACCTTCAAAGGCAGCCCCACTTAGAGTGCATTGCAGTAATCTAACTTATATCAATTCCATACTATTAACCAGTCAACACTCAACAATTAGACTAAATCAAGAGTTTATGGAGGATAAGACAGTCTGTTGAATGAGGCGAGTGGCAAAGAAATGGTTGGATGGCAAAACGAAATATGAATTCAATACTAATTTACACTGGATTTCTAGACTAAATATTCAGTAAAGTTGCCCATGAAACACCTCTCCTAAATGAACGGTAAGTTATTCTGTCTTTTCATCTCCAAATTTAAGATACCATTACATGGTACAATTACTGCAGGTGACACCTGTGTTACAAATGTATATAGTGTGGGATTAACAGATGTGAGTACACATACATTAAAAAAAGCCTATAGAGAATTTTCTGAAAACCAAACAGGTTTCCCAGACATGTAGATAAGCACATATTGCCTCCACATTTGTATGTGTTTGTTAAGGAGCTAATGGTATTTCTCACAGCAATCATGATATATAGTGCTACCCTTAATTACCCCTCTGTTCTGGCTTTGCTGAAGTGTTTTTGTGTCTTTAAAATTCCACAGTTGAATTTGTTAATCCAGAAATCTGCATTTCAGTCTTTGCAAGACAACCCACCAACATTGGCTTTTGAAGTGCAGTCACTTGCCAATTGTGGGGATAAAAAGACTGTTTTGTTGGTTACTGGTCAGCTGAAATGACTCCTGGGAGTGACTGAGACATATATGGGGAGCCCAGATAGCCTCCCAGAGTGTTACTCGCAGAGATAATCTTTATGGGCTCCTCGTTGCCATGGCATCCTATGAAAAATGACAGCATGCATGGCTCCCTCACAAACTGGCTAATTATGACAACTCAACCCCAAAACCTTTGCATGTGCACAGTTGTCTTCTGATGACTCTATAACAAATCCACTGTGAAAGCAGGGGGAGCATGTAACCTTATTCTTTGTTTTCAATCTCTTTAGCAGCCTTTCCCAAACTCGTGACATCCAGATGTTTTGGTGCTACAGCTCGCAGCATTCCTTACCATTGGCTGTGCTAGCTGGGGCTGCTGGGAGTTGAAGTCCAAAACATCTGGAAGGCACTTCATTGGGGAAGGCTCCTCTATAGCTGCTTCATTCAATCCGAAACAGTTGGAGGAGGGCAGTATCAAACTGTGTTTCCTGGAAAAGAACACTGTGACCCTTTTTTTAACACAGCGCATGGTAGAACATCTATATTTGCAAGCAAGGCAGGGAGTGCTGTGTAGGGGATGACTTGGGTGGGTCAATGTGCAATTCTTATTTGCAAATAATTAACCTGTAGTGTAGTAGCAAAGAAATGGCCAGGTAGACAGTACACACAGAGTACTTTCTAAACCGTTTGCTACACTTACAATACGGCTGGAGTGTAAGTGGTGTAAGACTTGTCTTGAAGGTGGCCGAACACGCTTAAGAGTGTACAATCAGTGCAGTGAAGACAGCAAAGAAGGTTTATTTTGCTGCCCCATCACATCCTCAGGCTGTCGTCCAGCTGAGCTTTTCCAGGTGGTACGGGGGCTACTTACATCTAACCCACCTAATTCAATATTGGAACTCTCAGAGGCTCGCTGTGAGGAATTTGCAAGACACTTTGACGATAAAATCGCTCACCTTCACGTTGACTTGAACACCTCTATTGATTCAGTGTTTGCTGAGGTGTCCAGTGCATTGTCTTATTCTGTTTTGTGGGATCAATTTCAGTTTTTGGAGCCTGAGAATGTGGACAAGACGCTTGCATCGGTTCGACCCACCACATGCTCTCTCGACCCTTGCCCATCATGGCTTATTTGAGCTAGCCGTGGGGGGCTGACCGACTGGATCAGGAGAGTGGTGAACGCATCATTGTGTGATAGGGTGGTCCCTGCTGCCTTAAAGGAGGCAGTGGTGTGACCACTCCTTTAAAACCTCCCTTGATCCAGAGAGTTATGATAACTATCGTCCAGTCGCCAATACCCCATTTTTGAACAAGGTGCTCGAGAGAAGGTGGCGTCTCAGCTGCAAGTGTACTTGGATGAAACTGATTATCTGGATCCATTCCAGTCTGGGTTCAGACCTGGTTTTGGGATGGAATCAGCCTTGGTCACCCTAATGGATGACCTCCTTCGAGAGAGGGACAGGGGGAGTGCAACCCTGTTACACTCCTTGATCTCTCAGCAGCTTTTGATACCATTGACCATGGTATTCTCCTGGAACGCCTCTGTGAGTTGGGGGTTGGTGGCACTGTTTTACGGTGGCTCAGCTCATACTTGCGGGGTCAGTTCCAGAAAATAGCATTGGGGGAATGTACTTCTGCCCCATGGCAGTTGAACTATGGGGTGTCTCAGGGCATCATCCTTTCCCCAATGTTATTTAATATCTATATGAAACCATTGGGAGTAGTCATCGGGAGATTTGGAGCAAGGTGTCACCAGTATGCTGATGACACCCAGCTCTATCTCTCTGTAACATCTGAATCAGGAGAGGTTGTGCACGTTCTGAACCAGTGCCTGGATGAGGGCCAACAAACTGAAGCTGAATCCCGATAAGACAGAGGCCTTGTGGGTTGATGGTTCCCAGGTCCGGGAATTGGGGTGTTTGCTTGTACTGGATGGGGTTGCACTCCCTCTGAAGGAGCAGGTCCGTAGTTGACCTGGTGACCTCGGTGGCCCGAAGCACCCATTATCAACTTTGGTTGGTACACCAACTACGCCCATTCCTGGATAGGAATAGCCTTGCCACAGTCATTCATGCACTGGTAACCTCACGACTAGACTACTGTAATGCGCTCTATTTAGGGCTACCCATGTGTGTGGTTTGGAAGCTGCAGCTAGTGCAGAATGCAGCAGCTAGGGTGTTCACGGAGACACCTAGCTCTGCTCATATAAAACCTGTATTAAAAGAACTGCACTGGTTGCATGTTAGCTACTGAGCCACATACAAGTTTATGCTGTTATCCTACAAAGCCCTAAACAACTTGGGACCAGCATACCTAGCATACTGCCTTCCCTTATATAAACCTGGATGACAACTACGATCCGCAGAGGAGGCCCTACTGGTCATTTCAAGACGAACGGAATGCCGCCATGAAAAACCTCGGCGGTGGGCCTTCCCTGTAGTGGCACCCACCTTCTGGAAAACCCTCCATCGTGAGGTTCGGGAGGCAGAAAACGTTACAATTTTTAAATGCTTCCTGAAGACATACCTTTTTACACAGGCTTTCCCTCTTTTTTAATGCAGCTCGTTTTATACTGCCTTTTAAACTTTTTGGTGTTTAAATTTATATTGTTGTTCTTATGGTTTTTAACTGTACGCTGCCCAGAGAGCTTCGGCTGATGGGCAGTTTAAACATGTAACAAAAAAAATTTTTTTAATTATATACGTAGCTGAAAAATTTCTCTTGACGCCTGTGTAGAAGGCAGAGTTACTCCACCAACAACAGGCCAAGCATTGTAAATTAGGGCTGACCCAAAGCATCTGCTTCAGGATTTTTTGGCATTTTCTCGGGGAGAAGGGGGAGAAAGTCCAATGAAGATGGGAGGCAAACCTCAAATCAATTTGGAGAATAAGAATATTCTAATGGTACAGGGCTTACCAAAAATGTGGGTGGCAGCATCTTCTAAGAACTGTCCTCTTTCTTTTTTTTTTAACAGAAATTATCCTAGCTTCTCAAAGCAGCTGGGAGCAGTAACAATCTATGTCCAGTTGGGTTGACAGTTCATTCCATGCTGCCTCATTTGGAAGGACACATCATGATGGCTGCAGATTGTTGCTTAAAATGCAGTTTTTAAAAGATGCTACCTTCAGCCTCATTGGAGAAAACATCCTCTATTTGCATATTCTTATTTCCTTGAATGTTGCTGGAGATTGCCCTCCCACCTTCACAGCCTGTGGATGGAGCTGTGAAAGTGGAACGACATTCTTCACTCAGCCCTATTCTATGTGCTTGCTGCCTGTCCTAGACATTCATATGAAGGACGATCGGGCCATACATTTTGCCCACCGGAGCACTGTCCACAGAATATGGACTGTGATGTTTGTGTATTTACAAACTGTATAGTTAAATGAGTTTAGGTGACTTTATGCACCCCGATGTGCATACAGGAAATAGTTTTGCTTTTGTATGTACATGTCGAAATAAGTGTCATATGCACTGCCCAGCTGTGTGTGAAGATCATTCATGACTATGCCAAAGTAAGAAACCCTCTCCCACCTTCATCATATAGATTAATCAAGTTGGAGGCTTTCTGTGTATTTCCTACTCCCCACTCGCCAATCCTACCACCACTCACTTTCCTGGCAATTGAGGCCTGACTTATGGAGTGTGAAACTTTGGGAGAGCTGAAATGGAGCCAAAGGAAGAGGCTGGGAACTCAGCTTGTTGCTGCTACTGGAAAAAGACAGGGAATGCCCACTCTTGCCAGACAGCCTTGTGGTAAGGCAGACCTGCGTGTGCAGGGACCTAGTTCAGCATTAGGTGTGTCATATGCTGCCCACGACACTTTAGAAAAGCCTGTCTACAATAACAGCAAATTGGTCCACACCTTTACATCTTCATTGGTGCTTCTGCTTTGTCAAAACCCCTTGTCCCCTTTGTTTATATATTGGTAAAATAATCATCCTTAGTATATAGCATTTTTCATGAGAATTCAGAGTGCTTTGCAAACATACCTAGATTTTGTCATCCCTTTCCCTTCTTTTGTGCTGGTTAAGGAAGTAGCTATTTACTGTTTGGCAGGGAGCCATACTGCTGTTGGGACTCTTAGATTGCTTGCTCTGCTTAGTGTGTGGGTGAGAGTTCTCAAATGTACCCAGCAGGTGTTACTATGTAGCCCAGCCTTTCCCAACCCATCGCTCCAGATGTTTTGGACTACAACCCCCATCATTCCAGCCAGAGATAATGGGAAGTGTAGTCCCAAATATCTGGGGATCCCCGAGGTGGGGAAGGAAAATGTAGCAGAATGATCACCCCAAGCAAGTATCGCAAAGTGACTGTGGCATGAAGGTATGTCCAGACTAAAGACATGTTAAAAGGGCAGAGAAACAACCCTTATTGTCTGGACAGGTATTTTCTGGGAGATGCCATTTTAAATGCTCCTCCCACAAAGAAGTGAGAACTGCCCATAGAGTTCAATGGATAATGTTATCCTGAATGAAAGGTGAGATCCTAGTGTGCAAGATGGCAGATGCTGGGGACAGAAGAGTGGGTCACTGCATGTGCACAGGTTAAAAACACCTTGTGACAGCCACAGCCACAATCCCGGCTTCATATGTCGCCAGTGGATTGTGCCCACAAATTGCTTCACACATAGTTATGTGAACCATTTAGGAATTTTATTATATTTAATGGTTTATAAATAGCACAAATAAATAATAAATAAAATAAATAGTTGTGCATGTGAGTAAATGTCTGAAAATTCCTGATGAGAGAGATTTTGAAAGCAAGATATCCCCAGTGAGTACAATCTGTTTGAAGGGTGTTTTTCTTTAAAATCCCTAATGCAAGTGCTGATTGCTCTGTTGATTTCCATTAGCACATGGTACTCTCCTTAGTCCTCGCATCTCCCTTTCTGTCAGCTCATGCTCCTGGATAATGTGGTCTCTGAGCTACCTACAGTCCCTCGGCACACAGCACAGTGCTTGGAGAAATGGAACCCTCCGTTTATTCACCTGGAAGCTGGTTAGTGGCTATCCATGCAATTAAGGTCAGGGAAATAGATAAAATTTCTACAAAGAGTTGCAGACATTCCTGGATTTGATTAAGGCCATCATACTGCAATGCCAATCTGTGACCTGAAATGGCCCTTCTGCTTCATGCAGCTGGCACTGGGTTTCTTTTGCACCCAGAGTAGTGGGAGCCAGAACTCTGAGACCACAGCACAGTAAGCAGCATGCAAACATTTCTTGGTCTACCATGCATCCTGTCTCAGAAGTGCAAAGTGCATCGCTTTCTTATTTCCCTCATATCTCTGTCAAGTCTGAAGCTGCTCTACAACAGCATCTGGTGTAGTGCAATTCAGTCACCTTAGCTAACTGCTCTTCTTTCATGGAAAAACTTTATAGAACCCCTTAGGGAAAACCTGTAGCTCAGTGGCAGAGCATACGATTTGCACACAAAAGCTCCCAGGTGCAATCCCTGACATCTCCAGGTAGGGCTGGGAAAGAACCTTGTCTGAAACCCTGGACAGCCACCGCCAGTCAATGTAGACAAGAAAGTTAGATGGATCAATGGTCTGACTCAGTCTAAGGCAGCTTCCTAAACACCCCACTCCCCTGCATATTTAGAACCCAATAAAAAGTGTTCTGTTCCATTTCAAATTACCAAGATGACTTAATTTAATGTATAAGATTTATCAAAGCTGGAAAACAGGAAATGGAAAAATACGGACATCCACAAGATCCCCACAGTATCCTGTCTGCCAGGAAGCCCTGAATTGATTAAAATCATGATCAAAAGGCTGCTTGTGGATGTCTTGTCATAGAAATTCCAGCACAACTACTGTCTACTCTGGTCTGACACTACAAAATATCGTTGCTCTTTGGTCAAGTGAAACACCAAATTAATATACAATTCAGCATCCTTCCCCAACCTGATGTCCTCCAGGTGTGCTGGCTGGGGAATGCTGGGAATTGTAGTCTAACACAGCTGGAGGGCACCAAGTTGGGGAACATTCTAATAAAGAGTATAGCTGTTGCATTTCTATAATTCTGATGCAAGAGCTGCTGTCCCAAAACACAGACACAGAATTGGAAGTTGAAAAGGGCTTCTCCCACCCTCCTAGCACAGACCAGGGAATTTTCTCTTGTTAACACTAAGCCCATTCCCTTAAAACTTCTTTGACTACACATGGTTCCTCTGGGAAAGCTCCTGGTTTTGCTTTGCAGGCTAAGAGTGATGATAAATGCTGTTCTTCCCTGGGCAGCTTATTCCAGTGCTTAATCCAATTCATACCCATTGTTGTTCCCAAGTGGGATGTGTCATGCTTCACCTCCCAGCTGTCAGTTCTTGTTGGACCTCCTTTGCTTTTTAGTGCTCAATTTCTTCTCTCTGGGAAGGTATCTGCCAATGCACTAATTCCATTGCATCCTTCTTTTTAAAACATTAAACAAATTTGAGTCCTTGTTGTCTGTGACTCTTGGGCTGCTGCTGTCTCCTTTCTAGTGGTGATGGGGGAAATATGTGAATGAGGGTCTAAGGATCCTTTCCTAATATTCCACCTCACAGTGATTGAATTGGCCAAAGCATCTCATTTACATGCAGGGGGCTAAATACATTTCAGATTCTCAGTCACAGCAGGAGAGGAAGGAGGCAACCACTGCTGCAGGCAATTGCATTTTAACTTAAAAGTACCTGTCTGCTGGTCAGTCAGTTTTGAATGTGTTTTGGGGGACAGGGAAGGATGGTCAGAACACTGTGGTGCTTAAAATCCTGAGGTCCTTTGTCTTTTGATATCTTTAAAAGTGTGGCCATGTTCCCCCTGGCGCCTGAGTGTTGCCCATCCAATGCAATTAGCAGCGGCATTGCTCTTCTCTCCAAGGGGCCATAATCTCATGGTGTGCCAGAACAAAATCTCGCTGATCTTGCGTCCTTGGCTTCCAGCCACTGTGTTTGATGTGATGTACTAGTTCCACAAAACACTGGGACAACCTTAACCCACAATGGCCATTACTGCAATTTTTAAAAAATAAAAAGTGTGCCTTTGGCCCAGGAGTAGGAGCCTTTGACATGAATGCAAAATTTCCCCCAAGGAAATGTGATCCATCTCCCCCTGGCTGATCTTACCTGTCTGCTGGGTGTTGTCTGCATGCCTCCAGCAGACAACAGCAAGGCCAGCAGCTGCGGAAGCATCAGTCCCATGGGCTGGATCGGAGGCCACGTCTGTGCTAATTATTCCCCACATGCAGCAGGGAGGGATGGGATGGACAGATCCAAAGCTACATGCTGCTTGGGTGGTGCTGGTGATGATTTGGGTGGGAGTGGCTGTGAAGCCCTTTAAAATCTAGTGGGCCTTCTTGGCTCCTTAGGGGTTTCTTCTGTTCTCATCTCTGGCAGTAGCAGAAGGAGCCCAGTGCCGTGCAAGGCATTACAGCCTCCCAGAACTAAGGGTGGGATGGAGGCAGATGTAGAAGACAAAGGAGGAGTGGGAACAGGTGTCAGAGCAGCTAGGCCTAATTCCCCCATAGCAATGGAAGCCATCCTATGGTCTCAGAGTACTTCTACTTGCTAGGAAAAGCTTATGTTGACACCAAAAACTGACTTATGTGCCATGAAGGAGTTAAAGTAATGATCTTCCTCTGCAAGCTGAAAGCCTTCCTAGCACATGTTGCACCAGGCATCTTTCATCTGTGGAAAGTCCCCTGGGATGAATGTTTTATGTCTTTTATCTAAAGAATTGTGTGGAGTAAGAGCCCAGCACAAGCTAAGACGTCTCCAGCGTGAAGAAGGGAAATGAGGCAAGCAGAAGACACTAATAAGGAATCAGAATTCCATTTGATTCTATCTTCCTGGAGCAGTAGATCTGAAGGGGGCAAAGGTGATGACTGGAGGGGAAGAAAGAAGGTTGGAGGAGACGTCATCAAACACATGGAAACACAGTGTCTTTTAGAGGCTGAACATCAGCAGTGCAATTACTAGGATCTCCTCACATATTAGCAAGGAACTACATGCAGGAGTGATGGTGGATGTCCAGAAAGGGTAGTGTAAAGGGAAAAATATCCATGCCATCCTTATATTTGGGTTGGCTGTCCCTCCTGAACCCCAACATTTTTATGGGTAATGAATTAGTCATGCTATAAGATCGCTATGATTGCATGCAGAATCTAGACATGACACAGTGACAGATCCTGCAACTGTGGCCACAGTATATATAATTCTCATATTTCCCAGTTTCCAGAGGGGTAGTTGTCATGGTAGGCTGTTGCAGCAAAAAGAACCAAAAGTCTTTGGCACCTTAAAGACTTAATATGTTTATTATGGCATAATCTTCCATGGGCTCGGGACCACTTCATCAGATGCGTCTACCTCTTTGTCATTTATATTTTCCGATGCTATGGATGGAGAGGGAGTATGGGGAGGGAACTCTGCACCACAGGTCGACTGTCTCCCTGCTGGTGGGTGAGCAATGGAGCCTGGTTTTCCATGGCACAGCTACAGGCTGGAGGAGCTGGTCTGGAACAGTAGGAAGCAATTACCGCCCCGCTGAGCTCAACCCTAATCCCCTCAAACAGCACAAGGAACTGGCGAGCCAAACATGCCTCAATCAGGTTAAAGTGTGAAGTTGGGATTAGTCAAGAGAATAAGAGCCTTATAATACCATTGCACTCCCTGCTCACAGCAGACTCAGCCTGGCCCACAGGGCAGGAGATTAAGTGCCTGGCTTGTCTGCCTGAGTGGGCTCCCCACTGGGAAAGCTGTGTCCTATGGATGTCAGACAGTTTGGCTTCAGTCCCTTGCTGAGTGCTGGCCAGGGTCTCACACTGGGAGGCCTTGCTTGCTGTCACAGTCAAGGCACCCATCCCAGCTAAGGCTGTCCAAGTGGCTTCTCTCCAAAGCACATAAGGAGTGGTGTTTGTTGCAAAGACAAAAGATGGTAGGTGCTGAGGGAGGCAGAGGCTACTTGGGAAACTCTCCCAGCGCCATGAACAGTTGGTGGTGGAATGGGACAAAGGCTGAAACTGGAAATCTAGTCAGATTATTTTCTGCAAACTGCCCATACTTGTTTTAAAGGAGTGTTTGAGTAAGAGAGTTGGGCTGGCCTTTTCTAAACTAAATCCAAAGAGACTGGTGAAGGAGATTAGTGTGTTTTCTGGGCAGAATGGTCCCACACAATACCACTGGATGAGTTATACCTATGACAGACTGTACAATGTTCATCTGAACCCAGAGGTACCAGTGTCATTACACATTACTATGTTACATTTGTAGCTAAGTGGGGTTATAACTTCAAAAAGCAAGAACAACAATGAAAGGGATTTAAAAAATCAGCTGTAAAGGCCAAAACAAAGATAACAAAGCCAAAACAAAGCAAAATAGCATAGGTACATCTGTTCTTTTTGTCTTTGGAATTATGGGGTAGTATTCAATTTTAGTCCATTGAAATGTCAACTAACTTAAATCCTATTCATTTCAATGGGTCTACTCTATGTAGGACTAACATTGAATACTACACCATGGCTTCCATTGTACTAAACCATATCCACACATCTACGAAAGAACTCAAAATCATATGGAATGTTTTCTGCAGCAAAGAATCCCTGGCACAGCAAAAGTTAACATGCCAGTGATTGTTCAGGAGGTGTGATTGCACTCTGCAAGTCCATAGGCAGGAGCTTTGGTCAGTTCCAGGGAGAACCATTGGTTGACTTCAGTGAGAGGCTTAGTCACAGCACAGCCATGATGTTCCATAAATGTCAAACACATGTTTGAACACTGCAGGACTTTACTTCTGGAAGTGTTTGATGCCAAATTGGATGTGTGAATGCTGGAACTTGTGTGGTCAAGTCACCAGGGAAAAGTTGGGAACAATGCATTCTAAGGCTTCGCTTGCCTGGCCCTAGATTTCCAGGGCCTCATTGTGTCATCAGAGTGGCCAGCAGGAGTCAGAGAGGTCACAATACCTCTGGTTTAATCCCCACCTTTGCCCCAGTGATATCAGAGTAGGTCAATCAGTGGCATCGGGGCAGGCAGAGAACATAGAAGTTGAGTAGTCAATGGCAAGAGTGAGGAGGACAGAGAGTAAGACCAGCCTATTGTGCTGGCAGACCCTTAGTATTAAAATAACACTGCCTGACTAATAATGTAAGAAATTGTAAACATATTTAATTTGTGTTTCCATTACAGGATTTTTATTTAAAAGTCAACATATAGGAAGCATTGGGTAAAGAAAAATATGGAACGCTATAGAAATGACTGCACTGCATACTATCAGAATTTGATTTGCTCGAAAATATTTGGCTGCGTACATACACCTGGCTGTGTTCTCTCTTAGTTTTTAACTCAGTAGGTGGTGATCTCTTGTTCTGTAATAAAGCTGCTTGTCTTGGGATCTCAATTTATCTGATTCAGCATGAATGGATGGGTGGATGGGGGAAGTAATGGCCAGGTTGTTCCTCTAAAGCCAGACAGAGCTGTTGCTGCAAGCTGTTATTCATCAAGGCTGGAGCAATTCATGTCTGGGAAACTGGCAGCTTAATGTTCCTTGGAGTTACCATGATACTGAATGAAAACAGGTCTGTGCAAAGGCGAAAGAAGCAAATTATTTTCTTCATCCTTTCTACTCACCTCTGGAGAACCTGCCTTCCTGGGGGGAAGAGGGGCTATGACAACTCCAAAGATGGGGAGATGGGATGTTTACTTTATTCCAAACCCTGCTCTGGGTCAACGTCTATGTAGCAGTTTCTCAGTCCTCTTGATTAAGGAGAGATGGAAAGACCAGGCAATGGAGAAGACAAGATCAAAAAGTGAATAAAAGTGAGCAACAGAATCAGTGGCTGAGACAAGCTGGTTAACATCAACCTAGCAATTTTCAGCAAAAATGTTATAGAAAGATTTCACATTCCTGATAGCATCTATACCAAAATTTGATATTTTGATTTCCAAGGATGAAGCAATAGGAATTCCTAATTGTGAAATTTCTATGGTTTTCAGAATGCCACAAAATGTTGAGAACCTTTAAACCTCTATTTTGATTGGAAAGTTAGTTGTGTGTTGACACTTTCACAAAAGCATGGTTGTACAGGCAGTAGAAACATGGTTTTCCTTAGGGCAGATGTGTAAGCAATGGGGTTGGTATTAACAAGCAGCTGTTAATAGTCTATTCTCAATATTTACCTCAAAGATGATGGTGGTAATGATAGTAATTTGGAAAAATAATAGTTAGGACTGCACTTTAAAAACTGGGAACTAGATCTACACGTGCATTGCTAAGGGAGCATTCCCAATCTGCCCCCTTGGGCCTTTCCATGACACCCCCACCCAGCCACTAGTTGTTGATGGCATCCCAGCTTTTGTGCCGTTTTCCCCCATTCTAAAATGTTCAAATGCCTCTCCCAAAGCGTAGTTAATGGCAGTAAGAACTTAAAGTTAAAATATGCTGGTATTTTAAGAGCATCCGAAAATTAATTTTAAATAAATAAATTTGGACCTGCTCCCCTTGGCCCCACCCATGACTAGAATGCAGCCACCAAAATCTTCTCCAAAATGGAATTTGGCCCTTGGGCTGGAAGTGGTTTTACGCCTTTATATTATGACAAAATATGAACACATATTTACCTTCTGGATGCTATTTATTTATTTGATTTAGAAGAATTATATACTGCTCCCGAGCAGAGTTTCTGTAGCCCTTGTATGAAGTCCCCCTACTTCAAAGGCCTTTCCATACCTGTCCATGATCCTTCCTGAATTGAAAGATCCTAAATTAGGAAATTTATGGCTTTGTGTGTGTGTATGTGTGGCAATGGCTTATAATTCTGATCTGTACTTCCTGATGTCCACACGTTGCTGGGATTGAACTGAAGTACTGAAACATCAATGTATTGAAGTATTGATGCCCACATCTTGCTGGGATTAAAATACTGATGTGCTTTAAAGTCTCCTCTATTTTTTTATGGAATCCCTGTGTTCATTCTGCTCCATTGCCTTTTCTTTCTGTTTTAGAGAACATGTGTTGAGTAACGTAATTTTCCTCACTGAGTCGACTTCACTTCTTTTCTAGACTTCTTGATAGAGAATAGAATGACACATTCACCAGCAGACCAGATCTTGGAGCCCAGGCAAAGTGGCAGGGCAAAGGGGCAATTTGCAGAAGAGAAGCAACAGGTGGGAGGGTTTGTTTCCCCCTCCTGCTGCTTTTTCCACACAACTTCCTTTCCCCAGCTACATTTTGCCAGTCTGAGGTTCTGGACTTGCATTTACTGCATCATGGAGAAAAGCAGCTGGGGAGATGAGTTGCAGAAGAGCAGTCCCTCTCCCCAGCTGTGGAAGAACATCCCCTTTTGGGGGGAAAGGTTGTTTCACCACTGCAAATTGCTGTCTCACCCCACTACTTTGTCCCCATCAAGTTCAGTGGGTGATCTCTCCTACCTATACAATGGTAGCCAGGTTTTGTGTTTGGATGTCATGCCTTCTTTTGATAGCTAAATCAAAGAGTAATGTTTAACTTGCATGCATTTGCATTCTTTTATTTTCAATGTCTAAAATTCTGTTTTCTAAACAAATGTGCTATTGTTGCTCAAGTACTCCTGGATGTTGTCCTTGGATGATTTTAAGTTTGCCTTGCACTTCTTCTAAGCATTAAAATGCCACTGGTCTTTATACCATTAGATAGTTATGTAGTTACTGGGAGAAGGTGGTTCAGAGAGGTTTGACAGCCTTGCTGTTTAAGGGGGTAAGAGAAGTACAGCCTTCTGTAGTCAGAGTTATTACTCCTGATACACCCCTTAAGTTTTGCATTCTGCCTTGGATTTCCTTTAAAATGGCTAAGTAGGCTGATGTCAGCAAATACTGTACAGTTAAGGACTGATTGAGAATTATTTATTATTATCTGAAGAAGAGAGAACAATTCACTAGAGCAGCCTTGTTTCTGTAACAAAATAATTACAGTTGTGAGAAACAAACAGAACACCCAGAAGTTGAGGGGCAAAAACAGTTTTGTCAAAAAAAGAAAACAGAGACACATTATTGGGAGCAAAGTGTTTAGTTGTTTTGTGTAGTTCTTCTCACCGCGCCTGTTGTCTGGGCCAGAGTGAGAGGCAGGTGAACAAGTAGGTTACAAAGGTGAAGGGAAGTTGCAAGTCCAGCAGGCTCTTGTCAGTGGGCCCATGCTGGGGTGAGGACCTCAGCAGCTGTCCAACCATGCCGACCCTTGATGCTGGCTCTGTGATCAGTTTAGACTTCTGGCAAGATGCAATCTCTCTCTTCTCCAGCAGCCAACTGGGTAGGGAAGAAGAGAAAGAAAAGGGGCAGCCAGAAAGAGAGACAATCAGAGAAAGAGATGGCAGAAAGAGAGAGAAAAGGGTTGGCTCTGACCTTGCCCACCACTGGCTTCAGTCCCTGATTGATTACCTCCATTTGGATGGCTTTAAAAGGGGGTTGAATAAATTCCTGGAGGAGAAGGCCATCAATGGCTACTAGTCCTGTGCTACCTCCAGTATCAGAAGCAGTAATCCTGTGTATACCAGTTGATGGGGAACATGGGTGGGAGGGTGCTGTTGCACCATGTCCTGTTTGTGGTTCCCTGGTTGACAACTGGTTGGCCACTGTTGGAACAGAGTACTGGACTAGATGGATCCTTGGTCTGATCCAGCATGGCACTTCTTGTGTTCTTAACAGAAAAAGTGGCTCACCCATGGATTAGAATTAATACAGCAGCGTGAGAGAGGAGCAGAGAATGAATCCCACTAGATCAGTCTAGGTTTCCTGACTTGATGGTGACCCTGTTGAGCCTTTGTTTGTTTATTTTGGCTTCCAGGTATCCGGTTTGTTGTTATTTTAGAACACTGCTGGTAGTATAGACACTGCTTTGTGCATCATCTCAGAGTAGGGCAAAGAAGGAGACAGCAAGAATATTGCCTTTTTGAAAGCAGCGTTGGAATCCTGGGGGAGAGAACAGTAGAAGATGCTTTTGAGATGAGCGCTTTGAGAGGAACAGAGTTCTGTTGAAGACACTGAACAGTAACCTCCTGGAATGACACATTAATCCAGTTTAATGGAGGGTTGGACACATATTATACGTGATGATGGGTTGTTGTTTTTAATGATGCCACTTAGCAAGGGAGGTTGGTGGTTAGCAGAAAATGTAGGGGGGGAAACAACACCTCCCCAATTCTCCTCAATATTATGAGTTTATCTGAACATTCGCTGCTCTGCCTCAAAGGTCTTGGGTGAGAAGACAAGATAATAGGATGAACAGGTGACATCAAAGTCAACAATGAAAAAGCCTTTGCTGCCCCCTTCTGGCTAGGATTGAACAGTGGTGCAAAAAGTCTTACTTTCCCCCTGCTCTTAGACTTCATTTGATATTTTAAAGAAGACGTGCAAACTGTGGAGCATGGTGTGTGTGTGTGTGTGTGTGTGTGTTTAGTCATGTGATACAAAATATGCAGTGAAGACTCCTCACTTGCCTATCAGCTATGGAGGAAAGGTAGGACATGGAAGCAAAGAAAATGAAACCACCACTGGCTGTGTTCTTTAAGCTTCCAGTCGGGCACTGTAGGAGTCATGGACAGAGCTGCCAAGTGTCACTGTTAATAAGAAGCAGTCAGTATTTCTATTATTGAGCTCTCAAGGATTGGAAAGACAAGATCACGCCAACCATCCACTCCCCCCTGAGTCCCTTCCAAATCCTCTGGGAGATGCAGGAACCTCCACCAGTCCTCTGGTGTCCCACCGCCTTGCAACCCCTTTGTCTGTCTCTTCACTGACTAATTCTTCTCTCAAATTTGTCATCTGCAGGGACCTGAGTGAGAACCTCCTTCAGGCTGTGCCCAGGAAGGCATTTCGTGGAGCTACTGACCTCAAGAACCTGTGAGTGATGTTGGCCTATCACGACATACAGCCCAGGAAAACTTGTCATTTTGTTTTATGCATTCCCAAGCAACTGCCCTGTGTGGAGATAGATCCCACAAAATTCCTTTCACTACGGCCTCCATCACACCTAATTCCCCTCCCTGGTTTGCCTCCATTTTTTTTACTTCTGAGGCAAAAGCGTATCAAGCTTATGATCCCTTTCATCTGAATTGCTGCTCTTTCGTTCCTTGGCTTGTTAGCTCTTCAGCTCCACTCCACTCCACCCCTCCCCTTTCTCCTTCCAGTGAGGTCCTGGCAGATGAGTACTTCAACCAGACCGCCTTTCTCCCTGCAAAAAATGGAACGACCCTTTATTCTGGCTCTTTGGGGGCACCAAGGGAGTACAATCCTGTCTCTGCAGAGATTCAGGCATTGCATGATTTAAAAAACGCTTTTTGAGCCTGGGATGCAAGGTTTGGGTTTTACATTGAGGCTTGGAACCAGCTGCTGGGAGAGATTGCTTTTCTCTGCCAGGACCTGATGCAATCCATTCAAGACCCCAGTTCCTACTACATGGAGACTTGGGGTGGGTTAAATGCACTTAGGGGAAATAATCCAGACTTTTAGCATTCTAGGAAAGGCTGGGGAAGAGGCGGGGTGTCAGCAGGACATGCACAGCGTCATGTGAGTACCGTGCTGCAAATCTGCACACCAGGCATGGTGAGAGTGCACTAAATCGCTGGTGTGATGGAGCTCTATGACTAATATTAGCAGGATAAGAGCATTGGCATCAGATCCCTCAGATAATATGCCATGTCCGTGGGCATTCTTCCACCCCAAATCATACTCCTTCCCACCCATGCTTCCCACCCCTATCCTCCTCCCATGGCTTTTGCAATTCTCTAATGTTCCTAACTCTTGACCTTCAGTCCTCTTGCATTCCTTCACTTCAGTCAGTCTCTAGGTTGAGCATCTTAAGTATGGGTTTGTCTAAACAGCAGTCAGAATGGGTAGATTAATCATCTCTTTCGTCATGCAGGCAACTGGACAAGAACCACATCAGCTGCATTGAGGAAGGGGCTTTTCGTGCTCTCCGTGGCCTGGAAGTTTTGTAAGTGTCACAGGGAGAGAAACCTGTGAATGCGCCTACCTTGTGTGTGTGTAGAGAAGGTTGACTGTGGCAGTGATCAGCGCAATTGCTGGGCTCATGGTGCAGAGGCATGGTGGGGGCTGGGGTCTATCGCTGCAGAAGCAAACAGTGTGAAGTAATGTAGTCAAAGAGTCGTCTCCCCCACCCCTCTTTCTCACTCTGGTGGATGAGCTACTGGCGTAGGTGGCAGTGGTCTTGTCATCTTCAACAGCCAAAGCCTGCTTACTGTTCATTTGTGGGCACCATGCCAAATTAGAGAAGGATAACTTCTTTACTGAAAGTATGTGCCTTGAGAATGTCCATACATGTGGGTAGCATATAGGGCCCTGCTAATGTTCCATCTCCCCAGAAGGATAGAGGCTTTTTCTCATTTGTATTCAGATTAGTACTCTTCTCAGATATATAGCTGCAAAATTGTAGTTTATATATAGTTTTTAAATTGTCCGTTGTCTAACTTTGTGCAATCCTATGTATAGATCCTATGCATAGGCTCTACTGTGCATAGGCTCCTACTATGTATGGATCTGATGCATAGGCACTATTAACCTTATGCAATCCTATGCATAGGCCCTACTATGTTCACGGGGGCTTATTCCCTGCTAAGTGTACATAGGATGGCAACTGTAGAGGCTTTAAAAAATCCAGGTGGGAGAAACAAAATGATTAACATTAACTCTGGGTGGATTTAAAAAGTAGTCAAGTAGCACCTCAGAGTGTGGGGCATCTCCTCTTCCAAACACTGGAGATTGGTCCTGGGCCCACTGATGTGGTCAGGGCTCTTGCTCCCAACTTTGAAGGGAGTAGGGGTCAGAAGGAGCCTTTACAATGAAATTGGCAGGTAGGCAATCCTTGAGAGGCTGGCCAAAAAGCCTATCAGACAGAATAGGCCAACCCTTTCCAACTTGATGGCCCCCAGATGTTTTGAATTCCAGTCCTATCAGCTCCAGTCAGCATGGCCAATGGTCAGGAATACTGAGAGTTGTAGTCTAAAACATCTGGAAGTCACCAGGTTGGGGTAGGCTAGTGTAGGCTTTCCAGCCAGAGAGATGCTGTACGATCCATCTGTGTCTCTGCCTTTCTCAGATCCCCCTATTCTAGGGATATGGTAGAACTTGTGCAGGAGAATTGATGAAACATGCTTGTTTGCTTTCCTTCCGCAGGCTGAAAGTGATTTTGTGAGTAAGTAAGGTGTGCTGTCAATCTGAGAAAGTGTCACATTCCACTCTGTGGGTGGCATGTGTTTGTACGAATGCTGCACACGCAGCCAGAGGAAAGGACAACATGCGTATCACAGACATGCACTGATGCTGTTCCTTTTCCTCCTTTCTGCAGGACTTTGAACAACAACAACATCAGCACCATCCCCATCTCCAGCTTCAACCATATGCCCAAACTGCGCACCTTGTGAGCACATGACGTGGGGTGGGGTAGAAGATAGTGGATTAGGTTTTTCAGAGGGCATGATGAGCTGGGAACTGTCAGGTCATATAAAGGATTCTGGTGGCAACTCTTAGTGCCACGTTTAGGTGCTGCTGTCCTGCCTTCTTGGCACTAATGTTCTCACAGTAGGTAATGTTGAGCACCGTGCAGTGATCCCATATATTTGGGGCCGATGAAGATGTGGGAAGATCCCCTCCAAAGGTAAAAAGAGCCACAAGGTGGCTTATGAAGTCATTGGCTCCTTATATGACAAGGTACATGGGAGAGGTGGTGGCATTAGCATGGTGGGCTGGAATCTAGGTGATTGCAATCCAGTCCATGAAATGAAGAGTACCAAGGCCCAGGCCCAGTGCAGCATATCCCTGCGGCATCAGAATCTCCTTCCCAGGAAATATTTCCATATTTCCACTGAAGGTCACTAGATGCATCCTATTCTGGCTTCACAAGAAAGGAAAGTTGAAATCAAGCTGTGGAAAGACAGAAGCGGATGTGTTTCTTTTTCTTCCCTCCCTGACCTTCTCTCTACAGCCGCTTGCACTCTAATCACCTATTCTGTGACTGCCATTTGGGCTGGCTTTCCCAGTGGCTGCGCCAACGCCCCACCATTGGGCTCTTCACACAGTGTGCCGGTCCTGCTGCCCTTCGTGGTCTCAACGTTGCAGAGATCCAGAAGAACGAATTCAGCTGTGCAGGTCAGTGACATCAGCAGGGTACCAGGGAGCTTTGCATGTGAGGGCAACAGCGATGGGTGTCCCTTCCAACCTTACTTTTCACAGCCAAAGGTTTAGTAGTCAAACCTGCCATAGGAGGCCCACACCCTTACCATAACATATTGATCTTAGCACTGCCTGTGTCTCTGCACATAGGCAGTGGTTGTTGCATAACTGCAGCCTGCACAGCAAGAATGGGAATTCCATCCTGCACAAATTATCTACTGCTTTGAAAGGTCTCTCTTTGTCCAATCTGTCAAATTGGGGGCACAGGAAACTGCTGTCTTAAAAGATTCACCGTTGCTCTTATCGTCCCATGTGCTCTTGCACCATTGGAGGGGCACATGTGCCCCTCTCTTCCTCCTCTCACTCCATACATTCGCTTTCCTCGTCTTGACTTGTCCTAGCCGTTTCTTGTCTTTAATGACTTGGACTGTTGACCTCTGTAGCAGTTCTGTTCTGCTAGCTCTTGTGTCTGCAGGTGTGTATTTATTCCCAGATTTTAAAACCTGGTGGGACTAAACTGAGAGGAAGCAGTGCCACTGGCCTGGGTACTCTTCTAGCTACCCTCAATCAAGAATACACTCCAGATCTATGCTATGCCCTGACAGGTTCTTGGCCTATCCTCTGTTTTGTGAGCATGGGCAGGGGGCAAAGAGTGCAGTAAGCACTATTTTCCTTCGTCAAAGCATAGAATCCGAGAGCTGAAACAGGCCTAAACTGTATTTAGGCTGTGACTCCCTGTTGAAAGGCATGACCATAAACCCAACCATAGGTCAACCCACACAACCCCAGATTAAAATGTTCCACAAGCAAAGAGCAGGCCCAATACAAGAAGGATTCACTAAGCTTCTGCATTCTCCCTCTTCTTAGCAGGCCAGGATGATGCTACCAGGGCTCAAATCTGCAGTTTTTCATCTGGTTCCTGTCCTGCCATGTGCACCTGCAGCAATGGCATCGTGGACTGTCGTGGCAAGGGGCTGACAGCCATCCCTGCCAACTTGCCTGAGACCATGACTGAGATGTGAGTCAGAACATGGTGGGTAGGGAGGGGATTGTGTGACTAGGACCTTTCCTACTCAAATCTACTCTGGTTTTGTGCTCTTATCGCCACCAGCTGGTATTGCTTCAGTTGGCTATTTCCCCTCTCCCTCTATCACCCCAGTCTTTCACCTCCCACTCCCATGATATGCCCAAATAACTAAATACATAAAAAAGAAGAAATGTATATGTATCGAAAACTTACATCATAACAAATTATCCTGAGTTACAGCTACAATTTGCACAATTAAACATCCCTCTCTGGTATGGTCCAAATGGCATCTAATCCCGTACATCTCTAAGAATTTGTCACAAACACTCTTAAATTTTTCCATCTTGCCTCTCCGGCCACTCTAAGTCTGCTTGTGTTAGCATTTGTTTGACCCACGTCTTATGGTTTGGGGTGGACTATGCTAAAGAACCACACATTTAGCAACTAAAGGCCCTTAATTCATTTGCAAATTGGGTTAAGTTCAAGGAGCAGTCACATGCTAGCTTAACTCACATGGAAATGGGGCAAAATGAACCCTTCAGGGATACAAGCTGTTCCCCTTTTCTTGTGCAGATGTTCCTGCCTGCTCTGAGAAGCATCCCTGGTGGAAGAGATGGCATTTCATTTGTTCCTATGGGTGTTCCCAAGTTGATTTTCTTTCTGTTGCTGTTTATCCTGCAGACGTTTGGAACTGAATGGCATAAAGTCTATCCCCCCTGGAGCCTTCTCATCATACAAGAAGCTACGTCGGATGTGAGTGTCTTCATTACAGATCATCCAGCTTGTCCAGCTGCTTTCCTCAGTTACATCTCTAATCCTTCTGCCCTACTCTATGCTTTTCTGGCTTTCTGAACACCTTTTCTCCAACATTAGAGCCATGCTGGATCAGAACAAAGGCCTATCTAGTCAAGGATTCTGTTCCCACAGTAGCCAACCAGATGTCCCAACAGGAAGCTGACAAGCAGGACATGCCTGCAATAGTACTCTCATGTTCCCTAGCAACTGGTATTCAGAGGCTTACTGCCTCTGATATTGGAGATAATGTATAACCATCATGACTAGTAGCCAGGCCAGCCCAAGGCAGGTTGCTGCCTGAAATGAGCACCCACCACCACCTACCCTCCCACCTTATCTGCTGGGCAGCACCCGCCCACTTGCTTACCTTTTTGGGCACACATACACACGTACTGCATCCCCATTTCTCCCGGAACTCATAAGTATTGTGAGACTTCTGAGACAAGGCACGATAGACCCTGATGTCTCATCCTGGAAGTCTCACAGGACTTCAGCTAACTTCATTCCAGAAGTCTTGCAAGATTTTAGCTGCACAAGCGAGTGGGGAAGTGAGCAAGTGGCTGGCTGCTTCTTGGTCCTGCTGGTGACTGGCTGGAACAAGAAGCAACAGGTTCAAGAAGCAGTAGGTGCGGCTGGTCGGTGCAGACAGCTGGCTGCCCAAGCAATCCAGGTGGGCAGGAGAAGAATGGGGAGAGGCATGCAAGTGGGCGGCCACTTCTTGGTCCTGCCAATGGCTGGCTGGACCAAGACGTGGCGGGCCCTTGGGAGAGCTATTTGCCACTCTTCTGACATTCTGCCACCTGATGAACTTGCATCAGGCTGCTTCATGGTAGGGCCAACCCTGCTAGTAGCCACTGATAACCTTCTCTCTCATGAATTTGTCTACTCCCCTTTTAAAGCGATCCAATTCAGTGGATTCTCTTTTCATCCCTGGGGTCCATTGATTGCTCAGATGGGAGTGGGGCATGAGGGTGGTTAGAGGGTAGACTGTGGAGCAGGGGCAGTTTTCTGAGAACGTAAGTCTTCCTCCATTCAGGTTTCACCTCATGAACAGGAAAGCAAACTGCCCTCCCAACCATAGAGGTACCTTGCTCCCAAAAGTGTATCCGGGCTTGTGTCAGCTAAGACCTCTTTTGGCCTTAAATAAGAAGGGTGAGTCCCCCTCCCTGTCTCAGGAGAGTCATGTGGGGGCAAATATGGGTTGTGCAAGGAAAGAAAGGGGGAAGGAATGGAATAGAGCAGGGATGTCAAACGCTTTTAGGGATGAGGGACTTGATCACTCCCCTCTCACTCCCCACTGCGGGATGGATGATATCATGGGGTAGGGCCACACCAGCCCCGATATCATCTGTTCCCAGTTTCAGTGTATTATGTGTGCGCTTTCTCCAGCTGAGGAAAGCCCACACATAGTGAAGCCTCCCCGGCTGAGGCACCAAGTGGAGGAGTGCTCCTCCAGCCAGTTCCTTGGCCTGGTGGAGCAGCACGCAGGGGAATCCTGCTCTAAGATAACAGTGGGGATTCCTCTTCTCAGGGAGAGGGGCATGGGGAGGGGGTGGGGCTTGGGGAAGGAAGGCGCTTAGGTAGAGAAGGGGCTTAGGGAGAGAGCCCAAGCCTCCAGAGGCCAGGTGCCGAACCTCCACGGGCCAGATTGGGTCCACGGCCAGAGGTTACCCATGCCTGGGATAGAGTATTTGATTCTGTCGGACATTCCTTCCATTTCCTAGGATCCCAAATGGTTGCTGTGCTGCTCATAATCATCTTGGGGAAATGTCATTTACGTTCACCCATTCTTCAGGGGTTTGCAGCTGCAAGTGGCGAATAGACACCTCTTGTGCTGTTGCTAGCATTGATTCTGTTTCTTGGGAACTAGCAGCAAAGGCATTGTGAGCCCAGTGCAAATGAGTGGACATCCCTGCAGAACCCTTCCTTGTTATGAGATCCTCACTGTGATATTTAGGATTTCCTTCCTCTATAGACTGGGGGTCCCAAGAAACTGGTATTTTACCCTATTTCTACTGCATCTCTTCAACTAAGATACTATGTTCCCTTTCCTACAAGACTATTCTCTTCAACGTTGTCACTCCCAATGTCACAGCCCTTTGGCTAAAGTGTCCATGATAAGAAAGACATGCATGAAGACAAATCTGGATTTAGATGTGTACAACTGGGCTGGTGGAAGAGGACTTCTCCACATCCTCCTCCCCATGGCCGTTTCTCTAGCCTCCTGAAAATGCTATACAGAGGGTCAGGGGACCCTGCTGAATGGGATGAGCTATGGCATAGTGGAGATGCAGGAGATCCTCCAAAATCAGACGGAGGCACCTTCCGTAAGCAGAGCCTGGATCCAACCCAAGGGTAGGAAGGATCACAGCTCAGTGGCAGAGCACATGATTTGTATGCCGGGGTAGGCAAACTGTTGCCATCTAGATGTTTTGGACTACAACTCCCATAATCCCTTACATTGGATGGGACTTATGGGAGTTGTAGTCAAAAACATCTAGGAGCATCAGATTGCCTGCCCTAGGATGAGATAGCAGGGAAGTCCATTGCTTGAGAGTTAGGGGAACTGTTGCTGGTCGGAGAAGACAGTACTAGACTAGATGGACAAATAGTCTTGAGATGGTCTAAGGCAGTTTCCTGTAGTCTTTAGTGTCCATGGGTGATGCCCTGTGAATAAAGCAGAGGGGAGGGGCTTAATCAGCAATCGCTGCATTGCAAGGGCTTCCCTGGGAAGCAAGGAGTTGGCTTTGCCTACACGTCAATCCACAACAGTCCTGGGATGGAGTAAGAGTAGAGTTTTAATTATGCTCTGTACAGAATGCAAGGTGAGACAGGTGCCTTCAGGGCAGGAATGAGCCTGTGCTCAAGGTTTGCAAATATCCACATAAATGTAAGTCCTGATTTTGTTTATGCCTTTCAGAGACCTGAGCAACAACCAGATCTCGGAGATCGCCCCTGATGCCTTCCAGGGCCTGCGCTCACTCAACTCCCTGTGAGTAGCCACACTGAGAGCATGCGTGGAGTAAATTGGTCAGCTTGGGGATTTGAAACACCACTTTCATGCTGCATGAGAATGTTTTTCTTTCACAACCTGCACACACACAGCTTTACCAGTGGCTTTTTGCAGTGTCCTTGCTTTGCCAGCTGCAAATGCCTGCTAACTCCCAGAATATGCCAATCCCAACACTCCTCATGGCCAATATTTTGCTTGGCCCTCTCCAATTCCCAGCTGAGGCTGATAATCATAACAATTTATTTTCCTGATCTGCTTCCCCTGTGAGTTGTTTTGGCTCAGTTCCTAACTGCAATCTGTGTTCTGGTTGTCCCTTGAAATGCAACTTTGTAGGCATAGCTTCAGATGGCAAGTGCTGATGTGAAGCAGTTCCCCATCATGCCATGGTGATTCCAACCACACTACTGAAATTCCTTTTTTTTAAAATCTGGGGGGTGGTTTGCAATGGAACAATTGGAAATTGTTGTAACCATGTAGGGAGCCGCTTGGCACAGACATGAAACTGCATCTAGTCGGCCATGTTTCAAGTATTTGCATATGGCAGTTGGCATATATGGACTGGACCTTAGTGGAACCTGAAATCACATTGGAATCCATATCCCTGATACTGGCACCATGAGCCAGCTGGTACCTCACAATCCCATCCTCTTATGGTGCCTTCTGAATAGATCAGACTGCAACTCCCATCATCCCCAGCCAGCATGGTCAATAATGGGCATTGTAGTCTGACCCTTCTGGAGGTCACCCTGTTGGGGAAAGTCATGCTATGCCAATACTGGTGAATGTGGCTTATGTCAACTATGGATGCTTCCAGCAGGAGGGCTCTTAGCACTAACACTCAAAAGACATTCTGAAGCTATTCCATCTTTCCTTGCTTAACTGGCTTTTTTTCTAGTTAGGAGGGGGGGAAAGATGGCGGACGTGGTGGGAAAACATGGAAGGGCTACCAATTGAAGATGTTGTCTTCTGGACTATGAGGCAATGCAATTGCACAGGAAAAACCTTGTCTGGAAGCACCCTGTGTATGAAGAGTGATCTTGGGTCTAGTTCTTTAAGGCAACCTCTTTTCCCAAGTCACTGATAGGCCATCAGGGTTAATCATTTCTACTAATCCAAGAACTGGTTTTGTTTCTTTTCCAGAGTCTTGTACGGGAACAAGATCACAGAGCTACCCAAAGGGGTATTCGGGGGCCTGTATGCGCTGCAACTACTGTAAGCATGAATGAGAGGGATAGCTACAGGGCCAGGGTAGGGGGCTAGTGGTAGAGTAGATATTTTGATCTAGATTTCAGAGAGGCCCTAGACCACGCATTTGACTCCTAGATACCTTTAGCACAACCATATACAAACTTCAGTACCATTAATACGGCTCTTCATCTCTTTTCTGGAACCTACAGTTTCCTTTAGTACTCAACAAGACTTTTCTTCCTTTGTCTCCATATCCCACATAGCTTCACTTCCCCCCATGCTTTTCTACTCCACAACCCCATCTATAGTTACCATCCCCTCTCCAACTTTAGCCTCCACCACCTTCCTCATCTAGCTATAGCCTTTCTCCCCTTCCATCTACATCATTCCGTATGAACACCTTCCTGTCTGTCTTCAAAAGTATAATCCTTCCTTGTGGGCATATTGTTCTCTGTCCTGTTACTTGGTCTGGTCCAGACTGTGCTAGTAACTTCTTGGGTGGTAACTGGGTAGGAGTTCTGGCTGGATTGGCTAGGTGAACCCATTTTGCATTGGTTCTGTAATGGTTACCTTGGCTGCATATTTGCTACTGAGCCCAATTCAAGGTGCTGGTGTTTACCTGTAAAGCCCTAATGGCTTGGGGCCCAAATAACTGAAGGATCACCTCTTTCTTTGTAAACCTGCCTGTGCCTTAGAGGATGCCCTTCTCTGTGCTCCTTCTATAAGAGAAATACATTTATCATCTACAAAAGAAGGGGCCTGCTCTGTGGTGGCACCCTGACTTTGGAATGCCTTCTTTGTGGCATCCGGTGTTTTAAAATGCACAGGCAAACAAACAAAATTTCCAAATGTTGCATTTTAAAATTCAAATTAGTATCTTCTTAGCTGGTTGATATAGTTTTATGCCTCTTGATTTTATTATTTAATGTTTAGATTTTAGGTTGTTTTTATTGTATTGTTTTTAGGTCACTTTATGTACAGTGCCCTGAAATCCTTTTTTGGGGGGTGGGGATGAAGATGTGAATGAATACATATTTAAAATGAATTAAATAAAAATAAAATCCATGGAATCTCCTGTTGTGAGTGATGGCCAAGAATATATTTGTGTAATATCCACTACCACCACTACAACCACATACACACACACACACACACACACACACACACACATACACACACACTATTCTGGTGTGCTGTGTTCCCCTCATTCCAGGCTCCTGAACGCCAACAAGATCAACTGCATCCGGGCAGATGCCTTTGCTGATCTGCAAAACCTATCACTGCTCTCGCTCTATGACAACAAGATCCAGACCCTGGCCAAGGGCACCTTTGCCACCCTACGTGCCATCCAGACCCTGTGAGTGCTGGCTTCTCTGAAGATGTGTCCAATGAGGACAGGGTTCTGTGGGAGGAAGGTAGGGAGATGCCCTTTGAGTGCTGGGGTCCCAAAGGGAAGGCAGGCAAGATTTGGGGGGAAAGACAGGAGATTACCAAAAGGACAGAGCTCTAGGAAGAAAGCAAGAAGCCTTGCAAGGTTGTGACTTTGCAACTATGTCATCCCAGTGGGAAAACAGTGTGTCTTAGAGGGTGGGGACTGGCCGAGGCTATTGGCAGGGTCCAAGTGAGGTCACAAGGAAATGGACCGCTTTGTTTGCTTGATGCCTTAACGAGCATTCAGTGTTGTGCTAGCTAGAAGCACCATCGCAGAAGCTAGGTTTAAGGTTGCTCTGATATCGGCCACCAGAGCAGCCCTCAAATTCCTGAGTGGATGTGCTCAATTGTTCTTGTTTCTCCCTCACTACAGCCATCTGGCCCAGAACCCCTTTATCTGTGACTGCAACCTGAAGTGGCTGGCAGACTTCTTACGTGCCAATCCTATCGAGACAAGTGGTGCCCGCTGTGCCAGTCCCCGACGCCTGGCCAACAAGCGCATTGGACAGATCAAGAGCAAGAAATTCCGCTGCTCCCGTATGCACTACCTTTCTGCTATAAAGCTGCTTCTAGATTCGGGGTTCAAGGTAGAGCAGAGAGATTGGGTGCCCCCCTGCACTTACCTGCACACTTATTCAAAGATTCTGTCTCCAGAACATGAATGAAACCTTGGACGAGATGTTGTAGAAATAACTCCCGGTCCTCAAATTTATCTCCTTCTTACCAAACCAGCAATGACTTTTCTCCAGCCATAAATTTAGCCCAATGGTTTTTTTTCTCATTTCAATTTGCCATGTGCCCAGGTTTCTAGAAGGAATCAAGGTATGCATAAACAATAAGGCAGAGGTGGACAACTGACTGTTTATAGGGTGCATGTGTTTTTCGATGTACATTTTTTTTTACAAAATAAAATGGCATCTGTAGTGTCTATGGAGCACCAAAAGGACCAAATTTAGCTTGTTTGCATGTAACAAGCTAAATTTAACCTTTGTAGTGCTCTGAAGCACCATGGAGTGGTTTGCCACTGAATTTTGGCAGCAAGCGGGTGAGGTTTTTTGTTTACTTTGGGGGGGACACCCCATGGACCATGGGGTGCCCTGCGGACCATGGCCTATGGGTGTGGGGTTTGTGCGGCTGTGTGTTGTCTGGGGAGGGGTGGACTTCCTGCAGTTGCCACCCCTGCAATAAGGCATTCTGCACCTGAAGAGTGAAAACAGCTCAGGGGGAAAGGGCTCTGATAAGGCCACAAAATTGGCCTTTTAGCATTTCAAAACTGAAAAATAAAAACTTGCCCCATTGTTTTCAATGGGTCTGCTCTAAGTATGGCTAAATCTGGAGTTTATATACATGCTGTTGCTTTTAAGCATATATACTTGGAGTTACAGTAATGGTCTCTCTCCATTTCATGCATTGCAATGAATATACTTATGCTGACATATCTGAAAAAAGAATGAATGGCATGACCTTTCATATCTTATGTTTGTTGTATTTTGATTAACACTCTTTGCACATTTCTGTTCACAGCCAAGGAGCAGTATTTCATTCCAGGTAAGGGAGCAAACCTTAGAGTGTAGGTGATGTTAGTTGCATCAACCTGTTAATAGTGTCCTTCCTGTGCTGCCAGAATGAGGTTCCAGGATTGCCCATTACTTTGATCTGGAATGGCTTGCATTAAATCCAGCAGGGGAAATGGAGGGGAGGGATTTGACTAGCTTGAGCTCCTTCTACAGAATGTTTGCAGGCATTGACCTGGTTTGCATTACATGGCAGCCCACCATGGCTTAATTTATCCTCAGGGGCTGTCACATTATGATGGGTGCCTGGGATGCTATTTTTGCATGGCTTGATGTGGCTTGTTTTGCCGTGCAAACACATGTGGAAGGGGGTGTTTGAGGGTTAGACAATCCTTAAATAACCCATGGCTTGTTTTAGGAGTAAAACAAGCCATGGGTTGTCATATTGTGCAAATCCTGTTGCCTGGGTTCACACAACACGACAAGCCACAGGCAAGTTGGGCATCTGTGGGCTCCATGCAAAAATGGCACCCATGGGCACCTGGCATGATGCAACAGTCTCCATGGGTACATTAAGCTACAGTGGGCTGTCATAACGTGTGAACCAGTTCATTATGTCCTTGCACAGGCTCAAACTGGAGTCACCAAATATCTGTGCGTTCCCATCCTTACTGGACTCCTGAGGTATGTAGAAGTAAATTTGCTTGTAAACTAAAAGAAAATCATTTTTAAACAACCCACCCCAGGCGGAACAAGAAGGACCTACGGTGAGTAGATTCAAGGACCTACGGAATGTTTAGGGGTGTTGAGTCACAGAAAGTTGAAGGTTTCAGTGGGAGGAACAAAAGGGAAATGGAGGAGAGGGAATTGGCTTACCTGAGCTCCTAACAGCTTACATTGTCTTAGCAATGGGTATTAGCGGTGGGGGTGATGCTTGCCATGAGATTAAAAACCCTCCTCCATATGCTGTATAGGGAGGTTTCGTAAAGGGGCAAAAGAAAGGGGGGGGAATCCCCTTTCCCACTTTCCGGACAACCCCCCCAACACTCCATACATACACACACACACACACACACACACACACACACACTATATATATATATATATATATATATATATATATATATGCACGCGCTCAGATTCAGAGCTGACAGCCGGTCCCAAATCTGAGTGCTTCAGGAAGTTGGGAAAGAAAAAAGGTGCCGTACTCCATCCCCCAGTCCTGAAACTTTCTTCCCCATTTTGACAGCATTAAAGAGCACAGGTGGCAGTCTGGTGGGATGGAAGATGAACTTTGGATCTCTGGAAGCTCATTTCTCTCTCTCTCTCTCTCTCTCTCTCTCTCTCTCTCTCTCTCTCTCAAACACACACACACAGAGACACAGACACCGCTACCAATGTTCATATAGTCTCACTGGGGCGCTCTCTCTTCCTGGCAGGTACGGAGGATTACCAGTTGAATAGTGAATGCCACAGTGACGTGGTCTGCCCGCCCAAGTGCCGCTGCGAAGCCAATGTGGTGGAATGTTCCTACCTGAAACTAACGAAGATCCCAGAGCGCCTCCCACAGGCCACAACTGAACTGTAAGGCTTAGACTTACCCTGTCTTAAGGCTTTGCCTTGACCTTAGACTCTGCCTTGCTTTGTTCCCTTCCTCACTATCAAAAGCCCAGTGTTCTCTCCTCCTTTGCCCTCCCTGTGGCTTATTTACACAACTGGCAGTGAGATGCTGCTGCTTTAGGGGTATGGATGTTCCAAATCAATAGCATCTCTTTGGGCTTTGTCCTCAGGTAGAGGCAGAGGAGGGGGCATTCTCCACCCTTCAGGATTGGCTCTTCCATGGAATAAAGAGGCAGGGCCCTCTTGCTGATCGGTCCTCCTGCTGAGGGGCTCCGAGTCTCTCCAGACCAGCCCTGCCTAGCAACAGGAAAGCAGGTTTTTTTAGTGTTACAGAGACTAAAAAAACAACTAATTGCTGGGGGGGGGGTGCTCCATTTCCTCCTGCCTGCCCCTCCCACCGTGCCATTATGGGCAAGAGGGGAAAAGGTTGTTTTCGGAATTCCCAGGAGCTTTCCTATCAGGGCCAGGGCAAGGAAGCTGCTCAGAGGCCATTTTAGTTAGGGGCAGTGCCCTTTGAATGCCAGAGCCTCTACGGCTGGCACCTATCCACTTTCTGCTGGCCTCTCTATTCCCCACTCTGCTTCCCTGCCAGGGCCAGGCAGATGGTGTTGCTTGTTCTTGCTAGTACTGTCTTGAAAACCAGGACAGCTGTTATTTCTCCTCATGTCCTGCTTTTCCTCCAGGCTAGTTGGGCTTGGAACTGGAGGCCAAAAGCAAAGGCTGCCCCACCCTGCCTTTTCCTCAGGACTGGGCAGGAGTGATGATTTAGAGTAGAGCTACCATAAGCTCCTACCAGGTTCCTCCTTCTAGAGTCCAGCAGCTTTGCAAAGGAACTGAGCAAGAACGGCTGTCCGCTTTCGAGGTCAACTTCAGGTAACATACAGGCAGGGGGAAGAGCCCTTTGAAGAAGATACAGCGGCAGTTATTTCAGATCTCCTGGATACCCAGAGGAATGGATTCCTCAGATGAGGAAATCAGAACTGTTTTTGGAGGGGCTTCTTTTGGCTCTGTACAGCCTTTTCCTAATTTAAGAGGGGACACGCACACCCACAATTTTTGAACTGGGTTAAGGGCTTTGTAGCTTTATGTAAGTCGAGGATGCTGTTGCAGCAGGGAATTACATAGAAGAGTTCTCCTCATGGCAGGAGAACAGATTCTTGCTCTCCTTGTAATAAATTTCACCATAACAGCAGGGGCAGAACTGGGTATAAACACTACATAGGAACATGGGAAACTGTCTTATAACAAGTGAGGCCATTGGTTCATCTAGCCCAGTATTGTCAATCCTGGCTGGCATCTGCTCCCCAGGGTTTTAGGCAAGCACGTTGCCAGGGAGATGCCGGAGATTGAACCTGGGACCTTCTGCATGGAAAACATGTGCTCTACCACTGAGCCATGGCCTCTCCCCTCTCACAGTCCCTCTATCCCTGATTCTTCTAGCAGACATTCCTATAGCTCTGGCTCACTTTCTAGTTCCTGCAGGCTTCCACTGTGCCACTTCAAATGTTACTTTTTTTCCTTCCTCTAAAATGATTTGTGTGTAGAAAGACATGGATCTTTTATTGTTCAAAGTGTAGTACAAGTGGCGGGTGGGTTCCCCTTCCTTTTTCACTCTCAGGTTTGTATGTTTGTCTTTCTTTCTTTATCTTGCAGGCGCCTGAACAATAATGAGATCACAGTGCTGGAGGCCACAGGCATCTTCAAGAAGCTCCCACATTTAAAAAAAATGTGAGTATGTGGTTGAGAGATTCTAGTAGCAGGGGAGACACTTTGAAGACCTTCACCTATACAAGATGTGGGGACAAGGAGACAGCAATATCTGTAGCGCTTATAGTCCATCATCATTCCAAAAAAGAATCAAGTGTTTCTTATGGATAAGGCAAACAGAGGCATATTTAGAATCTCTGAAGCAGAAACAAACAAAAAAAGTGTATCTTGCTTGAAGTCACAGGTTCAAGTCTAAAAACGCAGAAAACTTTCAAAGTAGGTACGGGGGCGGTTCACAGAAGAGAGCTAAATAAATTAATTGCAAATGTTGGAACCACCACCACCACTATTCTTAATTTGTCTCTGTTGGAGTGAGGAACTCCTTGTAGGCTTTGAAGTGGGATGGGAAAGCTCTCCTCCTGCTCCTGTACTCTGAAGTTGATTTCCTGCTCCTTGCCTTCCCAGAAACTTGAGCAACAACAAGGTGTCAGAGATTGAGGATGGGTCCTTTGAGGGGGCATCTTCAGTCAGCGAGTTACACCTAACAGCTAACCAGCTGGAATCAGTGCGCAGTGCCATGTTCCGGGGTCTTGATGGGTTGCGGACACTGTAAGTTGCCCCTAATTGTGGGATGGGGTAGAGAGAACAGTGTTGGTTGGGTTATCCATATATGAGGGGAGCATCAGGGTGGGGAATGCTGATAGCCCCGACCCCGGATAACCAGAGGGAGTTTGTAGAAAAGACTTATTCCCATGCTGTCTCTTTTCCCCCAGGATGTTGAGGAACAACCGCATCAACTGCATCCACAATGACAGTTTCACAGGGCTGCGTAACGTGCGCCTTCTCTCACTCTACGACAATCAGATCAGCGCTATTTCACCTGGCGCTTTTGACACGTTACAGTCACTCTCCACTCTGTGAGTCAGGGAATTTTAACTAGAACCAACATATGCACAGTTCTTCCTCCCTTGGGGTAAATGTCCCTTTCCTTTCCCCCCCCCCCCTCCCCCTGGCATCATGAACTGGTCCCAACCAGGAGCAGTTCCAGAATTGGTAGAGAACTTCAGATCCAGCATCACATTTTCCACAATGTCCTCAACATAGCATACACAAGACTAGGACATTGTGAGGAATTACAATGGTGCCCCCGGCATGTGTGTGTGTGTGTTTGTGACAGCAACATTAAAATTTCCCACAATCTCCTTGAGCAACACTACAGGGGCATTGTGGGAGTTTTTAAATGGCAGCTTGCAGTTGTCTGCTGCTTATGCCAAGTAAGCTCACAGCCAGCAGAGGGCACTTTGCCAAGCTAGCCCTGGACACCCTGAAAAACTAATTCAGAGAGAATGGTCACATTTATCCCCAGTTGGGTCCCATGCCTATAACTTCACAGTTGTGGAACTTGGTATTTATTTTTGATACCTTAAAATGGGATGATCCTGATAAACTACTACTATTTCATTTATGCATCCCCTCCTTTTTTACAAAACATACTTAACAGCAGCTTATATTAAAGTCGATAAAATATATACAAATGGCAATAAATTACTGGCATTTATATAATACATTTGAAGTGTCAAAGTGTTTCACATACATTATATCAGTAATCCTTAAAACATCCCTGTATGTCTTGCCAGTATTATTACCATGACAGAACAGATGAAAGGGAACATTGAGTCTGAGGCCCTTTCCTCACCAGCCATTTTTCCCGGGGCTGGCTCTGCCTGCCTGCGGACAGTTCACATGACGTACAGAACATCCCGCAAGCAGGCCGGGGCCAGCACTCCATTTTCGCGGGGAAGCAGGGAACGCTATTATCCCAGTTTGTTCCCTGTTCCTGGGACCGCAGCGAGATGGGTGGCTGGTGTGCCCGCCCATCCGGGGCGTAGCCGTGCTTACCCATGAGTAAGCGTGGCTGCACCGATGGCCACGGAGCCGCACTGCGCAGCTCTGAGGCCATCAGAACAGAAGGGGGAACTCGATTTCACCATCCCCAGGATGGTGAACGCGACTGTGTACGGATTTTTTTTTAAAAAATAAACTAACCTTGTGCACATGAGCGCTTGTGCATTCTTCATTACAAAAAAAAAATGGTTGCTGCGCCTTGCGACGGCCCGGTAGAAGCCCAGGCCATCGCATTCTGGTGCGGCTTCATTGCACTGAACCTGGAAGTGGTTACTTCCGGGTTTGCCACCCCTCCGGCCCGCAACACCCGTAGGTGTGGGAAGGGACTGAGGGAACAGCAGCTTGCCTAAGGCTACTTAGTGAGTTAAGGCTGAGGTGAAATTTTAACCAGGGCTCATCACAGTGCTAGCCACTGTGCTATCCCAGCTCTATTTAGCGAGGATCCATAGCTCAGTCATAGAGCACTCATGTTCACTGTAGAAGATCCCTGATTCCAACTTTAACTTCTAAAGCTAAAAAAATGCTCCCTTATAGTAGTGTTGGGAAAGATATAAGAATGTAAGAAGATCCATGCTGAATCAGACCAAAGGCCTATCTAGTCAGGGATCCTGTTTCCCCACACTGGCCAACCAGATGTCCCAATGGGAAGTACATAAGCAGGACATGAATGCAATAGCACCCTCCCACTCATGTTCCCCAGCGCCTGGCATAGAGAGGCATAGTGCCTCTGATATTGGAGGCAATATGTAGCCACCATGGCTAGTAGGCATTGATATCCTTATCTGCCATGGATTTGCCTAATCCCTTTTTAAGGCCTATCCCACACGGGTGGCCATGCTGTGTGGCCTGTTCCTGAAACCGTGGAGAGCTGCCAACCTCTCCCAACCTTGGGCAGGCCAGCCTTTCCCAACATCTGGGTTCCCAGATGTTGTTGGCCTACAATTTCCAGTATCCTTGATCATTGGGCATGCTGGCTGGGGATGATGGGAGCTGTGGTCCAACAAAATCTGGGGACCCAAGACAGGTAAAGGCTTTCTACTGTGAATAATAGTGTGGTAGGTGGACCAGTGTCAGTGAGCATCATACTTTCACAAATGTAGACTGAGTTGCAGGTCTGCTGCATGTTACGAAAGGGTCTGAGTCTCGGAGAGGAGAAGGGAGTTGAGCCTTACCTGCCTGCCAGGCCTTTTAACAGACACCCTGTAGGATTGCCCCTTGTCAGCTGAGGTTACTTATCCCCCTGCTGTAACCCTCCCGCCCAGGAACCTGTTGGCTAACCCCTTCAACTGCAATTGCCGTCTGGCCTGGCTGGGCGACTGGCTCCGCAAGAGGAAGATTGTGACCGGGAACCCACGCTGCCATAATCCGGACTTTCTGCGCCAAATCCCACTGCAGGATGTTGCCTTCCCCGACTTCAGGTGTGAGGAAGGTAACTCACAGGCGCTCGGAGTTTGGGTAACAGCGAGGAGATGGGGAGGGAGCAATTATACAAACAGAGGTTTTGGTTGTATAGCTGGTGTATCTACCATACACAATTTCTGGATTTCTGCTAGCAGCCCAGTGTAGTACAGTGTGGTAGGGTGTTGTGTTTAAACAAGGTTCAAATCCTTATTTTAGCCATAAAGCTTCCAATTCACTTCTCTACCTCCTTTTTTTATCCAACATTGTTGCAGGGTAAATTTAAAAAAATAAGAGGGCTGCACCCACATGTGGAGCACTGTCGTTCAGCAGAGCATGGGAATGTCATGTATTGCCTTTCAGCATGCCAAATACCCATTAGCCCAGGCTGCAGGGGAGTGGGGATATAGAGGCACTGCCTGGACCCTCAAATGTTGCGAGAACAATTCAGCTGAAGTCAAGGGTGGTGGGGAGCGCAACAGGAAGCTGTGAAGGGCAAGGAAGACTGCGCCCACTGATGAAATACTATGCGTGGCGTTACATGTGCATTGACCACTCCGGAACCCTCTTGGAACTCCATTTGGAAAAGTTGTGAGAGCTGCAGTGGGTGTGGCTGGGGCAGTTTTCTGCTGCCCTTGCTGTCCCCTGTACTGGAATGTCCATCTCTACTTTGTCAGCATGGGCATGCCTTGCTATGCTGGTAGCGTTTAGCAGTTTCAAGCTACAAATGAGGTGCAACATAGCACTAACCTTGCCAGGGATGTGGCTGGCCCCTAATTACATAATGGGCTGCTGTTAGAGCTGTCAGCTGGTTTCAAGGGTGTTCCCCCCCCTCAGTCGATTAATTGGTTAAAAGCAAGGCAATTTAATCAGCTATTTAACCACTCCATCTAAATAAATACAGTACCTTGACACAGGAAATATTTTGGAGAGATTTAATATAGTATCATTTTACTAAATAGATAAATCATGTAATAATAAATAAATAAATAAATAAATAAATAAATAAATAAATAAATGTACAGTTTAGCAAACCATCTTAAGCCATTGGCCCTGATTCAAATAGTAGCTTCGGATATGGATGTGTGTGGAAGATGGGAAAAATAAATTAACCGCTGCTCAGCCTTTTCAGTGTGTTTCTATGGATTGAGACCCTTGTGTAAATCAATAGGGAGGACACCGATTTCAAAGGGACCTTTCACACCCATTCCTTATTAAGCACTACATTTTTTATTTGCAATGAATTAATCACACCAGTTGATTAATATTCTTGGCTCTAATTGCTGCTGATGCCTTCAAAGATGTGGGAATATATGGTAATATAAGGGTAGCTTTTCCTGGAGAGAGCTAGACTAATACCTACATCGGGATTCACATCTCTTTCTTTTTCCACTGTGAACCCTTTGGGCTTTGTCCTTTGACAGGTCAGGAGGAGACAAGCTGCCTCCCACGCCCTCAGTGCCCCCAGGAGTGCACTTGCCTAGACACTGTTGTCCGCTGCAGCAACAAGCACCTGAAATCCCTCCCCAAAGGGATACCCAAGAATGTCACAGAGCTGTGAGTATGGTGTTTGGGCCCTTATGCTGATACTGCACCGGGGAGGGGGGGCATTGTGGGAACTGGCAAGTGGCAGCCATGGGAGGAGCCAAGTGAGGTGAACACAGCTTCAACACTCCATCCCACCTACCCAATTATTTTCAAATCAACCACATCCTGGTAAGCCCCACACTGATATGGATCCTACCATTGTATGAATGGATATGGGTCCAAAAACCAGATGTTCACTGAGCTCTGAAGGTATGCTCTCTTTGGGGGAAAATGTGTCTATAATGAGTGGGAAGGTCCTAAATTACCATTTTATTGCTCAATAGTGTAAATGAATCATGGCTGGGACACTAGAAGGGGGCAAGGCAGCATGAGACATGTATCTTTTCAGATTTGGGATCTTGCACACAAAGGCTCCTGCAGTGCGTGCTAACTTATTCACCCTATTAGAAATCTAGGTGTGAAATGCATTTACTAGTACAAGATCACTTAGAAAGTTCTCCCACTTCCAGAACAGCATGGACAAGGTATGCTTATTGCTGGCTGTAGCTCCCTTTTTGGACACCATTGTCGGAGGTTTACCATTTCTTCTCAGAGCTTTATTCTGACTCCTCTGTCACTGCTGTTATGTCTTATATATCCTTGACTGCAGCTACTTGGATGGCAACCAATTCACCCTGGTCCCTGGGCAGCTTTCCACTTTCCGTTACCTGCAACTGGTGTAAGTATCTGAGAAATAAAGACAAGTGAGCCCATATGCCCCCTTGAGAGCCTACCATGGCCTTTCTCGGTGGTGCCAGACAGGGGGAAATGTGGAGCATCACACCTGCTGCTTTTAGCAATGTTCTAGGATTTCCTGGAGGCACCTGACCACTGGCTGATGTTTTGCAAGCTCCTTGCCATGGGCTTTTGCACCATCATCCCTGACAACTCTGCTGCATGCCTGTGGCTGTGTTTTGACCAGGGGGTGATGGGGAGTGATGTAGCTTTATGCCTCAGTGGATGTTGATCAACTGGGAAATGAGAGGAAGGCAGAATGCTGCTGAAGGAAGTGTGAGTTAAAGGTGATGCTAGAGCTTGCACGTGCTTCTGTTTTACAGGGATCTGAGCAACAACAAGATCAGTTCTCTCAGCAACTCATCCTTCACCAATATGAGCCAGCTCACAACCCTGTGAGTGTCCTAGTACAGCATCTGAATGGCAGATCAGAACAGGAGGATGTGCTTCTGCAGCTTGCAGGAAGAGGCTTCATTGGGTTCCTGTAGAGGGGACAATGGGGAGACAAAAGCTTTTTACAATGTCAGACCTTATGCTGACTTTTACTATGCAAAGCAGGGTTCTGTTTTCTGCTAAAATGCCATTTATCAATGGGGGTTACTGCCTGGCCAAAGAGGGCATTGCTACCTTGGGTGGGAGATGCTGGCTTCAAATAGCTAAACATGAATACATGCCTCCTGCAATACGTTACAAGATCTTATGCCACAACAACTAGCGTTATTGTTTGCCAAAGTCAATGTGAACCATGCACACATACCTTTCAGTTTCCATCCTGATACTAGCTTAAAAGTCCTAAATTGCTACATAATCATAATGGTGAGGGACTGTTTCTCTGTTATTGACTGTAGAGTCCAGTTTCCGCAAGGGTTCCAAGCTCTAATTGAAGCCAGAAGGGCTAGTAGCATATTTTTCATTGAAAAGACCAACTTAGGGCTGAACATTTCAGTCACTCACTACGATTAACTTATTTATTACTGGCAGCTTAAAATAACAGTTTTTAAATTGGATTTCATCTCGTTTGAAAGAGCGCTCATGATGATGGCAAAGCTCTTAATTCATTTCTTGAGTCAGGCAATACATTTAAGATTATGATCTCAACAACAAATGTCTTGACAGTTCCATTTGATTTAAAAAATAATAGCCATTTATTTCAAACACTAAAATGTTATTGAAGTTATTTTGATCATTGAGCTAATGGATTAATTTATCAGAAGCAAGGTAGATTTTCTTTTTCTTTTTTTTTAGTATCTATCTTTCACTGGCTAATTGTCCTAGTATTCTTTTTGTCACCATCAACATTGTGATTTTAAGCTCATGCCAAATAATGTTACACACCCATACTGGGATGAATATTACTGTGATAACAGCAGTGACACACCTTGGAGTCCAATGAAACCCCAAGAACAGATTAGGTCCCATTTTTTTGTTTTGTGTTGCCCATTAGAGATGTTTTGAAAGAATGTGTGACGATCCAAACTGTTCCTTCCTCTCTCCACCATCACCCAGGATCCTCAGCTACAATGCACTGCAGTGTATCCCTCCACTGGCCTTTGAGGGTCTCCGTTCGCTACGGCTGCTGTAGGTACCTTGTATTCCTGTACCCCCAGTTATGTCCCCAATCATCACTGCTGCTACATGTTCCTTCTCCTCCTTCCTCCATACCTCTCAAGAATTTCCTATTAGTTGGGAGTCTGATTTTGGTCTGAATATTGGGATGCCGTTTAAGAAACTAGTGGCCAAGCAAAAGGTAGCGAAAGGAGAATGGATTAATTTTCAGTGAGCCGATGCCCCTCCCCCCCCAATTCATTTAGGTCAGGCATAATATGAGGCATACATATACTCACTTGGCTTTTCTTATGTCTTTGGCCAGTAGTGCTAAGCTGCCTACCCATTCATGCACAGGACAGGAACTTGATCATAAGTCCACCAATGCTTAAATTACAAGGGAGAAGGCAGAGGGGCCTTAATGAACTCCACAAGCCCCAACTTCTGACTCCCCCCAGGATTAGTGTGATCATGCTCCCCCACACATAGCCTTCTAAAGAAAGTAGCTAAAGGAGCTGTCACAACATGTCCCAGCCATCCCCTTAGGCTGGCCACTTATCCATTACCAGAAAAGAGAAAATGACTCACAAAAAAAGATGACTCAAATGTGCATAAGCTAATGTATATAGATAGGTGCAAATTCAGCAATAATTACTGTCATTTACATCCCAACATAGTGGGGAGGACTGTGATCAGGCGACTTGTTTGCCTGCTCAGTCGGCTGCCATTTCACAGCCCCTCTGCTCTCCTTTCTTATGGTTCTTTTGTTTTGAAACTGGACTTGGGTTGGACAGTCCTTCAAATAAAGGACACCTTCAAATAGAGAACTGTCCTCTATCAGCCCTTCAAATAGAATACTGTCATCTATAATGTAGGACAGTCCTCCACCACTCTCCATTTCATAGTCTGAGCACTGATCAGGGCATTAAGAACTGTTGCCTGTGTTTGCATGCAGGTCCCTCCATGGAAATGATATCTCTACACTTCCAGAGGGCATCTTTGCTGATGTCACCTCCCTGTCTCACCTGTGAGTACCTACATCAGTATGAACACTCATTCCTCTTGACTACCAGCTTGGGGCTTCTGGCACGCTGTTTGACTCTACCTGGAGGGTACAGGCTAGAGAGCATTGTTTGTTTCCTGTTGAGGATTCAGCTGATCAGAGAATGATGCTAGACAGGAGTCTGTTTTCATTTTGGGTTAATGGCTGCCTTGGCTGAGGTGATACCAGAAGCTGAGTGGATGGCGGTGTTGTGCATGCTGAACAGGAGCAGGAACTGATCCAATTCTGTTGTGCTGAAATGTTGCTGAAGTTCCTAACAACATTTTTTACCAGGAGGCAGCAATTCAGCTTGTAACCCTCCAATGTGCACCTAGGAGTAAGGCAAGGGAATTGGACCCCATAGGTTTGGCTGGCTCTTGAAGCCCAGGTGACTTTAAAAATAAATGCCTCCATTGGTGTGGTAGCTGCACGGGGCCTCTTGGCCTCTGAATGCAGGGGGAGGGGGGGAACAGCCTAGGCCAAAATTCTAAAGCTCAGAATGGTAAAGCACCACAGCAGACACAGAAAGGAGAATAAGGGCAGAGCAAAGTCCATTTGGGAACGTTGGGGACATACTTTTAAATTGATTATAGATACACTAATGAGCTGCATCTCTGGGAAAGGAGGTAACCTCAAGGATTACCTCTATTCATGTTTAGCACTCAGTGGGCCAGTACACAACAGTCCACCATGGGTTATTTTTTACCTGTGAGGAACTGCAGCACATGCTGGCTGCCATTATGAATATGCAAGTCCAGGCCAGGAGTTGCAGTGGCTTGTCATGTCATCTGCATCCGAGCAGGAGGCATTATTTGAGGATTAAACAATCCTAAAACAAATCATAGGTTATTTGGATAGCTTTAAGAGGGGTTTGGATAAATTCCTGGAGGAGAAGGTTATGTCCCAATAGCTATGTGCTACCTCTAATATCCGAGGCAGTAAACCTATATGCAGCAGTTGCTGGGGAACATGGGTGGGAGGGTGCTGTTGCACCATGTCCTACTTTGTTGGTCCCTGGCCAATAGCTGGTGTGAACAGAGTGCTGGACTAGATGGACCCTCGAACTGATCCAGCATGGCACTTTTTATGTCCTTATGTGAGGGGTTGTTTAACCCTCAAATAACCCCCACCGCCCAGGTTTAGGTGACACGACAAGCCACAGCTACCCCCAGCTGAAGTTTGCATACTCATAATAGCAGACAGCATGCATTGTGTTGCCCCAAGGGTTGATTAACCCATGGCAGGCTGTTTTGTCGTCTGGACCTAGTCAAAGGGTTGAGTAGTATGAACACCCTGCATTTCAGTTTGGGCAATTTGCATGTTCAGCATCAAGAATTTTGAGAGATCAAGCGATAAGGCTACACCTGCAAATCAGCCTTTTGAAAAGAAACAAACATGAAGAAGTGAGAGAGGGTGATGGTGGGAGGAAGAGACCCAGGCTGACTATTCCAGATTGCAAGAATTCTGTTTTGTTTGAATAGATTTACAGTCTGAATCTGGAAATCTGAAGAATATTAATCAGTTCCAGGGCTTCTAGAGCAGGAGTGAGCAGACTTCAGGCTTGCAGGATGTACTTTGTTTTTTATTAGAACCTGAAGATCCACTAACTGAAGCCTGGTGCAAAATAGTGGCTCAGGCAGGCAGAAATAGGTTACGAATTCAGCAAGTGGATTTGGTGGTTCAAAAAGTGGCTCCTCTGAATAAATGTTCAGCCCAGGAATTTGTGGACAGTATCAGGAGCAAGCTTACAAGTCAGTTCGCACAAAAATCCGCCCCCTCTCCAAAGTGTTCTTTTTCAGCAACCTAATTTACTGCGAGTGGAGGGGGGAGTCAATTGTTGCTATAGCTAGAGAAATGGGAGTCCGAACCCCTTGCCAATCCACTGCAAATCACCCAGAGATCTACCAGTAGATCCCAGTCTACCTTCTGCCCACCCCTGCTCTAGAGAGGTGGCCAGAGTGATCAGATGCAAATGAAGAAGAGGCTCATGTACCTTTTATAATGATGTAGGAATTCTGGTTCTCCCTGCTCCACAGAGCCATCGGTGCCAACCCCCTTTACTGTGATTGCCACATGCGCTGGCTTTCAGGCTGGGTTAAAACTGGCTACAAAGAGCCTGGCATTGCCCGTTGTGCTGGCCCTGCTGATATGGAGGGCAAACTGTTGCTCACTACTCCAGCCAAGAAGTTTGAGTGCCAAGGTAAGTGACTCTTGAGTGCCAGGAAAATGGAGGCAGGCTCCTTGAGACTTTCCAGGAGTAGATACATCCATTTTGCAGAGCAGAATCCCAAATAAGAGTCCCTTGACTATGTCTGGTCCATTCTGCTCGTTGACATTTTTGTTCTTCCATTTCCCAGCCAAATGGGGACTGAAATTGAGACACCTTGGCTCCAAGCCCAGGCCAGGAGAAAAAGTTATGTGGGCACCAGTATAACAATGCTGGAGCTATTGAAGTTCGGATGTAGGGCGCATGGAAAGACGGGGCATGAGGGACTGTTGAGGGAAGAGGATGGAATGAGGGGTCTGATGCTGCTGGGTGGAGCTATGCCATAGCTAACGCAACTTCTGTATCCCACCACATTGGCCCATGGGTATGCCACAAATATCCTATTCAGTCCATAATACTGATGCAGGTGAAATTCCAGAGGGTACTCTTGAGGTACTGGGTTGGAGGTTAGGTTGCCTCTTTCTTCTGTATCCTTCACATCCAGTTGAGATGCAACAGCTAAATCCACTTGATAAAAGGCTTCATCTCAGAATCCTCCAACTGTCCATGCCTTTCATCCCACTCCTCTGTTCAGTAGAGGAAAAGCTGGAATGACCCAGACACCACAGTACATAGGAACACAGGAAGAAGACTTATACCAGGTCAGATTATTTGTTCATCTAGCCCAGGGGTGCGGAGTTTTGGGACTGGAGGCCAGATTTAGCCCTCCTGGAGCCCCAGCCTGGCCCTCTGACATTCTCCAGATGGCCACTTCCCCCCAACCATCCAATGTTTGGTGGGTTCCTGGCTTTTGTGCAGTTTCCCCCCTTTCTAAAAGGTTGAAATGCCTCTTCTTAAAGCTTAGTTCCTGCTGGTAAGAGCTTTAAGTTACAAAATGCTGGTATTTTTGGCCCCTGTTACGAAGTATGCTTTAATTTACATGAACATGCATCTCACATACATGTAAACCAAACACATACCTGAGGGATCGTTTGGCGTTGAACACTGGACGCTTAGGAAAACCTGATACCCCCCAAAACTAAGAGAGTCAGAGACCATAAGAAGGTCTTTGAAAGCAATTCTTTTATTTATTACAGAAGAATTTAGCATGAATTAAAATCACACATTGGGGGAATAGAATCATACATACTTTTAGGGGCTGCCTCTTCACGGCGTCTCTTTGACGTTGTGGCGGCGGCAGGTGGAGCGACGCACATTTGCACTCCCTCCACCCCTCTTCACCAGCAGCAGCGTTGCAGCGGGTTTTCTTGCTGCTGCTGTGCCTGTGCTGCCTCTTTGAAGGTAAGTTTTGTTGTTTTTTACTTTTTAATTTTGGGCAGGAGGACCGAGGAGGCACGGAGTTGAGTTTTTTTTATTTGCAGAAGTGGGGGAGGACCAAGGAGGCGTGTTATTTTTGGAGGCGCGGAGGTGGTGCAGTGAGCTTATGGCTCGCTGCACCACCCCCTTCTGTGCCCAGCCCATGGCGACCAATCAGTGGTCACCATAGACTTGGCACACCTCCAAGAAGTGCCAGAGTAAAAGCAACAGACAGCAAATGCCATCGTTGCTTTGCTCCGAACTAAAAAAAGTCAGACTAAATGCCCGACTTTTTTAGTGCAGTTTTTTGGCGCTTTGCCCCTAGATGGCTTCGGATTGGTGGCAGCCTCATGTAACTGAACTGCTGCCAATCAGAAGCCACTGCGATGGAAAGGGACCATCTAGAGGTACCCAGGGAATTAGAATCATACATTAACACTGAAGAAGTTTCAGACAATCAAGTATTTAAAGTCAGTAGTGAGGTTTAGGTACACTGGAATGCAAAGAAAATTGTGTGTGTGTGTGTGTGTGTGTGTTTAAAAGTGGTTTGATAGATGTGAAGCACCTCAAAGAGCATTTTAATGCTTAGCAAGGTGTGTTTGTGTGTGTAGCTGATCATGGGGGAAGGGGGAGAAAGTGGAAAGGAAAGGAAAGTTTCAGTTTGGGATAATTTGAATGGGGAAGAAACATACTGATTGGGGGATTGTGTTAGAGTTTTGGAGGAAGGGGTTAGAGCAAATGTAGGGGTACTGGAAGAAAATGGATGGAGCTAAAGCCAAGACTTTGGAATGGAATGGAATATTAGGAAAAGAAGGAAGGAAAATAGAAGATAATGCAAAGATTTACTGCTCCTTATCTGCTGACTTGTGAAGTGATGGGAAGCTCTGTTGAGCTCTTTCTCTGGGATGAAAGGGAGAAAGAGGGGAGGGAAAGAGGGTTGGTCTTCTGAGCAGAAAGGATGAAAGGAGAGACCTCTTCTCTCCCTCCAAGCAGCTCATTAATTTGGGCTGCTGTTTTTATCTCTCTTCTCCCAGGATTTAATAATCAAAACAAAGCAAATCTTTCTTCTAAGATTGCTCATGGATGTTGGAAAATGGATTTCTAAGTGGCAGACATGGGAAGAAAGAAGGCAATGGGCTCCTCATTCTTTTCTGATGGGAGGAAAAGATGGGAGTTGATGGGTGCAGATCTCTGGCTTTTGCAGGTCTAGGTGATGGGGGGGGGGGTCTGCTGATTGGCTTAAACAAAAGTGATAAAAGAGTCCTGTAGGCATACCTGCTTACACAACACTGGGTTTTCAGCTGGAAAAGGCATTGAATCCTTTATTTTTCTTTCCATTTGGCTCAAACAAGGAAGTTTAGAAATCAGCATAAAACATTTTCGTGGAGGGGGCTTCTGTGGTTGTTGTCCTGAGGCATGATCTGAAATTTGCAAGTGTTAACATGGAGGAATTAAGGCAAACACAGCATAATGGCTGGCCAGAAAGTTGTATGCAAGACAGCTGCAATGCATTTGGGCTGTTCAAGGCCTAAATATCCTGTGGAACCTGTTTTTCTGCTCTTCTCTCACGACCAAAAAAACCTTAGTCCCCTTCCAGATATGGGCCCTTTTCTTTCCTGAACAGCAGAATTTGAGAGTGCTTCATAAGATCCCACTCCTTTTGCCCTACCCATTCCTGGAATGCACCCCCCTCCCCCAGGAGCCTCTCCAATACTGCATTCGGCCCTTGGGCTGAAAGAGGTTCTCCACTGCCCCTGATCAAGCCAGTATCCTCTGTCCGGGAGCAGCTCTCCAGGGTCTATTGGCGAGACCTTTCCCCATCACCTGCTCCATGAGCCCTTCTTTTTTTTAACTGGAGATGCCAGGAGATGAACCTGGAACGTTCTGCGTGTAAAGCATACCCTCCACTACTGAGTGACAGGGCCTCTCATTTAGAGGGGAGAAACAAGTGAACACCATCAGGCTTTATGGTTGGGAGCAGCAGGATGGCAATCCCTTCAGCACCCATCCATCTGTTTAATATATATTCAACACCAGCATAAATCTGCCTGAAGTCTCTTCTACCAGTAACCAGGGCCTCCAAAAAAGAAGTTTCTGGCGAATGCTTGGAAGGGATTCTGACCTACAGAGACACAGCCTTTATATGAACATGAATGGAAAACTTTAAGTGATTCTTAGACTATTCTTCCTCATTGCTATTTGTATGGTTTCTCATTCCCACATCTCTGCAGGGCCTCCCCCGCTAATCATCCAGGCCAAGTGTAACCCCTGCCTCTCCAGCCCCTGTCAAAACAAGGGAACTTGTCACCATGATCCTCTGGATTCCCACCACTGTATCTGCTCCAGTGGCTACAAGGTGAGAAGTGGGATGAGGAGGTATAGGAATTGCTTATCAGGAGAGTGGGGATAAACTGAGAAAGAGAAGGGAAGGTCCTTCTCCCTGCTTTGAAGGCCATATGCTGTGATAGACTGCATGGACCAGAGAAGTTAGCTGTGTCCAGCAGGACCCAGGCATAGTGGGAGGCACTTTTTCTTACATCCAGCCTCCAGCTTACACCTCACAAAAAACTTACATCCAGCCTCCAGCGCAGCCTATCACTACCAACATGCAGGAACAGGAAACACTTTCAGTTCCTACCAATCAGTCCCAGAAGTGCCATTATTTTCCAGAGAAGAAGGAAAAGTAGGACTGGCCTTTTCAGATGAATTTCTTACTTCTTTTAAAAACACACAAATGTATAATGTTACTCTTTACTAAAATTGAGCTTAAAAGGAAATCCTGTTAGCAGAAGCAAATAACCCAAAAAGGATGGGCTAATTCAAACCCAGATAGCAACTCCTGTCTTTTCTTTGTGTTTTATGGCTGATGAACAAACAAGCCAAAGCTTCATCCATCATTCTTCGAATTGTGACTACTTCCTCCCCTTCCTTTATTCTAGGGCAGAAACTGTGAACTATCTCTTGATGGTTGTTCCAGCAGACCCTGTGAGAATGGTGGGACCTGCCTGTCTCATGAAGGGGATGGAGCCAGTTTCATGTGAGTGGCAGTTCAAGGTTTCAGACAGGCTTTTTTTTTTCTTTTTTCCTAGATGATGGTCAGGGTCTTCAAAACTAGGATAGCTGAGATGCATTGCCTGCAAATGTGGTGACCCACCACAAACCTGCCAGCTTCCTATAACTGTAATATATCAAATCATCCTGGCCCAGAGGAGCTTTTTGGCCCTTCCATTTGAAGCTGAAAAGGACTGGGAACCAATTCATTTATGTTGTCCAAACGTGCACCCTTTCCTTCCACCATCTAGTGAACAAGATTCATCTCCACCACAGGCACTGACCCTTAAGGCTGCAGCCTGCTTCTTTATATAAACATGGGTTGGGGTTTGGGAGAGGAAACCATTAAAGTACATGAGCCCGACTGAATTAGCAACTATTCCAGCCTCTCGGGACTCTGGTTTGTAGTTGGACCTCTATGCACAGGACTCCTCCCTGCTCTACTCTTCAGAGTACAGTGTGGGCGGCTTTCTGGGAAACAGACCATAATTAGTGGCTGAAAATAAACCGCAGGCAGTAGAGAGAGAGAGAATGGGGCTCCAGCCCTGTCTATGTACCCAAATTGCCAGGATGCTAAATGGCCTCTCATCCCGTCACCATAACAACCCAGCATCTTCAAAGCCAGCACATAATGTCCTTTGGGGTTTGACAAAGCTGCTTCCTTCCACGTGCCCCACTAGATTCTGCCTTTGGGGAAAGGTAGCAAGCTGAGCAAGATGAGTCGTCTAGGAAAGGGTATCAAGGCTCTTAGCCCATAGAGCAATTCAATGTATTAGTGAGGGAAGGTCACCAATTCTTCCGCCTCTGCTTCCTCTTCCAAGTAAATAGGCTTCAGGCAATATAAATGCAAATACCAGTATATGCAACACACACTCACCTGTGTCTTCATATACTTCACGTCAATGTAATGCATCTGTGTACAGGTGTATTTGTACATATGATATGGTGTGCATGTATGAACATGCTGTTCATACAAATGCAATAAATCAGGTACATCTAGCTTGAACACGCAAACACAGCCATTATTACAGCTTTGCGAACTGGCATTTATTTATTTATTGTCAGTGGTTGTCAACTTCCCTGGAATCTATTTTTATGAAAGCAGCAAATGTATTTTAAAATCCTCCTCCTCCTCCTCCTCCTCCTCCTCCTCCTCCTCCTCCTCCTCCTCCTCCTCCAATATTACACTAGCGGAAAAATTACAGGAGTTGGCATTGTTCCCTAATCGCTATCAGGATGAACACAACTAGTGCAAGTAACACCTTGGCTAATGAGATGTGCAATGCCTTGTGAAGTGATTTGCCGAATAGCTTGTGGAATATTTTGCACAACAGCTTATGCAATGCATTATGTAAGAACTTGTTCAGTGTCCTGTGCAACAGCTTGCACAACTGTTTGTGCAGTGACTTGTACAACAACTTACACAAACGGAATTGAAGTATTGGTTTTGACACTTGTAGAAATGAGGTTTCTGCAAGCTGTAGAAGCTTTCCATTAGTGGAATGACACCACTGAACACAACCTATTTACTGCCTTTCTTCAAAATAGATTCTAAGGCCGTTTACAATGATGCAACAACCAGATATAAATGCAATATGCAAAAACATAATTGAAAAGTAGCAGATAACAGGTAATCGGCATTACATAAAGTGTCTGCACAAACGGGAACGTTTTAGCCTTTCCCATTGAGCCCTCTGCTTCTCAAGGCCTGTGGCTTCTCCTGTCTAGGCTTCTTGCCCATCCCAAGGGTTCCTCTTTTTCTTTTCTTTCCCCCCTGCTGGTGCCACTGCTGAACTTGAAGCACCCCTCCTCAGGCCTGTCTATTTCCAAACTCCTGTCAAAACAAGAGCCTCCTTAGCTCCTTCTCAGTGGAGTGGCCTCCAGAGTAATTCTACCTGCATCCTACCAATCAGAGCCAAAAATGTCCCCGAGTAGAAGCTGTGCAGTGTTCAGAGCCATCGGGTTACTGAACCTTCTTTGGAAAAGATCCTGACTGTCTCTCATTGGCTCTTCCTGAGAAGGACCCAAGAGCAAGATTCCTGAGAAGGGTCCAAAGTAAGCAGCTTCCACTTTCTTGGTCTGTTAAATAGCCCTTATTTCCCTCCTGGCAGGTGTTCCTGTGTCGATGGATTTGAAGGTCCAACCTGCAGCCTAAAGACCAACAGCTGCAACAACAACAGCAGCTGCAAGAACGGTGCAACATGCATTAATGGCTCCGCCAATTACACATGCTTATGCCTTCCCTTCTACACAGGTAGGATCACACAGGGATGGAGTCAGCTGCTTCTGAGGGTTCCAGCATTGTCCCCAGCCCATTTCAGAAATCGCCAGGGATCATTGTCTTTGCACTCTCACATTCCAATTTATAGTTAAGCATCCAAGAAACTGATTATGGAAACTGCTTAAAATTTCCCAAGATGGGTAGCCTGGAGGCATCTGTGAGCTGTGTAGCTTCTTGCCTTTCCTCATGACCACTAGAAGTAGACTCATCAATGCAAAGTAAGCATATTAATCTTATTATTTGTACGTCAGAGAATTCACTATGAATCTCATGACTATCCTAGTGCAGAATATTGAGCAAAGTACTCATAGCCCAAGTGTGTGGCTTGCCTTTTTTTCAGGATGGTATCAGTAGACATTTGGGGATATTTTAGACATTTAAACCTGGCAGGTCAAAATAGGTGAGCAGTAGGGGTATGTGAGCTTATATTGGTTGATTCTGTCACTGTCCTTCTTCCTTCCCTTCCTCTCTGTCCTTCCCTTGGGGGAGCTGGGCTCATCTAGACATGGAGCCAAGCACTGGGGGCATTAGGCATGAAACTGCCTTCTCTCCGTCTTTCTCTCATTTGTGCAGGGACTTTCTGTGAGCAGTTGCTGGATGTCTGTTCTCCGGAGCTCAGCCCCTGCCAGCATGAGGCCATATGCAGCGCCTCCCCTGATGGACCCAAGTGAGTGATGTAGCAACTGCATGAGGTGGCGCTCTGGGAGAGAAAAGGTTTAAACTCAAGATAAGGAGGGAACAGGAAGGAGACCTGGTAAAGACCTTTAAAGGGGATAGGAAAAGCCTGCAACCATAACCACAGTTATATGTGTGCCTTGTGGCCCTTTGGAGTAATCGGCAGTCCATCTCATTGAGTGTCTTCTCCCTGCCCCTGCCTCCAGGTGTGAATGCATGCCTGGCTATGTGGGGGATAACTGCAGTGTGGACTATGATGACTGCCTGGACCACCGGTGTCAGAACAATGCCAAATGCTTTGATGAGCCCAATGGGTACTCCTGTCTTTGCCCTGGAGGCTATAGGTAAGGGTGCAACATGGGGACAAGGCCAGGAACATATAGCAATTACACACACACACACACACACACACACACACACACACACACACACACACAGCCAAACATCCTGCACAGCCCAGCATCTGCACCTGCCTCCTACTGGAGGATTCCCTTCCCTCCAAGAGTGAGTGGGAGGAAGTGTGAAATAGTGTCTGGGCATAGGAGCCTAGCTGTTTCCAGGGTGGTTTGGCTATGTTTGTGAGATGAGAAGTGTGCATGTCACATTTCTTGTGTCCTTGTACCACACAGGGAATTATACGCTTGGTGTGAATCCCTCTGCCCTCCAAGGGATCCATCACAGTGGCTGCTGGGTAGGGGTCCTGAGTCTTATCCCAGTTGTTCTGACCTTCATGGCAGGAGCAGTCCCAGTATAGAAAAGTAGTGAGCAGAGATATGTGATGTTGCTCTATCCTGAGCTATAGTGATTCTTGTTGGACCATATTTTTCTATTGGAGAAGAAGCAGAGAGAGCAAGCTGAGTGAATTGCATAAATCCAGGTTCCTGGAACTCCGACTGCGTGATGATTTGTATGTCAGGGATGTACCTGAACATCACCTATTCGCTTGAGTGCTTCGTTATGCACTCAGGCACAAGGAAGAGGAACAATGTTGGAGCACATCCATGCTGGTGTGATTGCATTGGTGTTTGACTCAGGCTCTGAAGAGAGGAAAATCAGATGAGAGCATGGGGATGGCAGGTGGGGAGTGCGCATTGCCCTAAAATGTACAGGCTGCCACAGGGTCGCGCTGTGGTCTTGTCAGGGCCTTGGGTTGTCTTTGAGTTGTCTCTCCTCAACTTGTGCCTTGTTGTGTGCCCACCTCATGCTAGCGGCCAACTCTGTGAGATCCCAGCCCGTGGCTCCCTCCAACCCAGCCCCTGTGAGAGGGCAGAGTGCCAGAATGGTGCCAACTGTGTGGAGCTAGGCAGTCGTGCCTTATGCCAGTGCCTTCCTGGCTTTGGAGGACCCAAATGTGAGAAGCTGCTGAGTGTCAATTTTGTGGATAGGGACACGTATCTCCAGTTCACTGACCTGCAAAACTGGCCTAGTGCTAACATCACCTTGCAGGTAGGTAAGGGTTGGTAATCGGACTGCCCCCACCTTCATTCACCTGCTCTTCCCATCTGTGCCATTTGTGGGATGGGCTGAATTGCAGAAACAATTCTCCTGCCCCTTGTTTTTTCACTCCCTCATTCTCTGCAGGTCTCCACAGCTGAAGACAATGGGATCCTCTTGTATAACGGAGACACTGACCACATGGCTGTGGAGCTGTACCAAGGCCATGTGCGTGTCAGTTATGATCCGGGTACCTACCCCAGCTCTGCTATTTACAGGTAGACACCACCACCCCATCCCTTGGTTCCTCCCTCAACCTCAATGAAATCTTTAGTACTTGAGCAAGTTTGGCCCAGCAAGGTGCACATTGACCATGAGTATAAGAGGGAGGTGTTGGGGTTTGGATTGTAGCCCAGTGGCTGTGTTAAGGGGTTGATGTAGAGGCCAGAGGGGGAATCTTGATAGAGAACACAAGGAAAGGCTGAATGTGGGTCTTGAATATGTATGTTGAGTGAACAAGGATGGCTGTGGATGTCAGGCCAAGGGGCGAATGCCAGGAGTCTTTCCCATCCTGCATCTCTCTTCTCCCTCTAGTGCAGAGACCATTAATGATGGGCAGTTCCATACCGTGGAACTGGTGACATTTGAGCGGATGGTAAATCTCTCCATTGATGGAGGTGATCCCATGACCATGGATGGCTTTGGCAAGGCCCACACGCTGAACTCTGAGGCTCCACTCTATGTGGGCGGTAAGACTGTGGCCTAAGCACAATTCAGTTGGGGAGGGGAAGGGAGAGAGAGGCTTTTCTGCCTGACTCGCCCAGACATGGAGGACACCGTATGAACGGAGAGTTCCTTAACTCTTTGCTTGGCCAATGCCCTCTACCACCTTCATCTGATAGTAATAATGCAAGAGCGTCCTTTCTGTTTTCCTCCCCAGAATGGGAAAGTGGGGGAGATTTAGCTCATGCTGCAGCGCACTGAGAGCCAGGGGGGGGAATGGAGGAAGAGAAACAGGCCCAGCGGCAGGTAGAGGGAAACTGAGGCATGTGAACCAGATGTTTCTCCTGCTCCCAGTGGCTGGCCATGGCTCTTGCATTTCTCCGTAAGATTCCAGGTTGAGGACTCTCCTTCCACCACCATCCCTCCTTTCCCAGGACCCCTCACCTTCCTCCTCTTTCGGTCCCTGACCTTTCTACTCTGCCTCTCCCCCCCCCCCCCCAACCAGGGATGCCCGTGGATGTCAACTCCGCTGCCTTCCGCCTCTGGCAGATCCTGAATGGCTCCAGCTTCCATGGCTGCATCCGCAACCTGTACATCAACAATGAGCTGCAGGACTTTACCAAGACCCAAATGAAGCCAGGAGTGGTGCCTGGCTGCGAGCCTTGCCGGAAGCTCTACTGTCTGCATGGCATTTGCCAACCCAACACTGCTCATGGTCCCATTTGCCACTGCGATCCAGGCTGGGTTGGGCCCCATTGCGACCAGCCCATTAGTAACCCCTGCCAGGGGCACAAGTGAGTCCCCAAGGCCACCAGAGCTCTCCTCGTTCCCCTAACACTTCCTTGTGGGCAGCATCTCTCACTGCAGTGCTGTCTACAGGATGGCATGGAGGGACTAGAGGTCATTGGTAGAGCTTTGGGCGCAGAAGTCCCCAGGCTCAATCCCTGGCATCTCCAGTTTAAATGAATCAGGTGCCCAACAATGTGTGAGACCCTGAAGAGCAACGGCCAGTAAGAGTAGACCTTACTGGGCTAGATGGGCAAGTAGTCTGATGCGGTGTAAGGCAGCTCCCTGTGCTCCTGTGTGAGGCTGAAAGGGCCTCCATATCCTTGGCTGCTGTTCTGACTGGCAGTATTTTGTTTCTTCTGCTTGCTTCTCTCCGATGAGGCAGGATAGGTCAAGGAATAGATGCATCTCTATAGCAGCAAAGCCCAAATTAGTTGCCTTTAAAGCCCACCATAGGGGCATGGGATGGGTAACACAACAACAGCATTCACAAAAATTGCACATGCAAATTAGCCATTATAGTTAGAACAAACTAGAAATATTAGAACTCTACCTTCCCCCTGTCCTTTAAAGCAGCCTCAGTAAGAAAGTTGTTCTTTTGTGACTTCAAATCACAGTTACGCTTTGGAGGATAAGGGAGACTGGAGAGTCAGCAAGAACACTTCTCCTTGAGCCCCTCTTACATGAACGTGGTGCAGGGTGTAGTATACTTAAGAGGGTGTTGGAGAAGACCAGTGGGGTGCCCCCCCACTCCCTTTCCCCTTCACACCTAGAGCGTGTGCCAGACTACTGGGCTCCATGGTCAGTTCTGCCCTAGCACTGCTCTTCAGTGGAAACTCAGATGGGAGCCAGTCAGGCTCCTTCTAGGGGAAGGATGGCACAGAAGGAGCTGCAAGTCCCTTAGCTGCCACTGATACAATGTAGTGGAGCCGTTTCAAAGGAGGCTGTGGCCTCACTGCAGCCTCTTGCATCCACCCACACTCAGCTTTCTGTCTCACTTGCAGATGTGTGCATGGACTCTGCGTGCCCCTGGATGTGCTGTCCTATAGCTGCCAGTGCCAGGATGGTTACAAGGGGGCCTTGTGCAACCAGCAAGGGGAGCTCCACAACCCGTGCAAGAGCTTGCAGTGTGTTCATGGCCAGTGCCAGATCGCGGACACAGGCGAGGCCTACTGTGAATGCAGCGGGGGATTCGATGGGGAGCTCTGTGATCAAGGTCAGACACACCCTTTCCTCACACTAGACTGTCAGGGGCCCACTGTTAAGGACTCCCGAGGGAACACTCCCTCCTCTGCCCAGAAGCTTAGGCCCATACCTGGGCTGGCAGTATCATGTTAACCCAGGCATTGCCACTGGGGCGGGGGGGCAGACGTCCCAGCCAGCTCTCACTTGGAGGCTGTCTCCTCCCCAGCCTGCTCCCACAAGGAGTTTTCTCGCATCTATACACTGCTTTCACTGCTGGTGCAGAAAGCCTCCTGTTGTGCCAGCACTTCTAGAAATGAGGCTGCAATACCAGTGTGAGGCACGTCCCATGCAAAGGTCCTTCTGCACTCCCGACTTCCAGCCAGTGGCCACAACTTTGATTAAGGGAATATGAGCAACCATGTTCTTTCATTTATTTTTTTCATTGATTCCGGAGTAGTTCTCTGTTGCCAACTGTCATTCTGCCCTCTCCATCCTTCCACTGGAAGATAGCAGGACTATTGTTGTAGGACCCCACCAAGCCAATCAGGGCTTTGGGGCAGAAATAAATGTCCATCTCTCCCTGTTTGCCCGTCCCCAACAATTTAAGAACCTTGGAAAGCAAAATCCTCCTTCACTGCATGCTTATAGCTATTGGCATAACTAATTATTTTAGCTGGCCGTCACCAGAATCCCTCAAGCTAAGTGCGCAGGAGAATAATGGCTATCATATGGCATTACTTACTCAAGTGGGCCCTGAGCCTGACCTCTCTCTTTCTAACGTTTTTTCCCAGAGTCAGAGTGCCGGGGTGAGGCTATGCGGGATTTCCACCAGGTCCAGCGAGGCTACGCCATCTGCCAGACAACACGCCCCGTCTCCTGGGTGGAGTGCCGGGGATCATGCCCAGTACCAGGCTGCTGTGCAGGACTGCGCCTCAAGCGCAGGAAATACACCTTTGAGTGCAGTGATGGCTCTTCCTTTGTGGAGGAGGTGGAAAAACCCAGCAAATGCGGCTGTTCCCAGTGCATGTAGCCTCCAGCAAGAGCCAGGCCAGAGCCAAAGGGCAGCGAGCCAGGCCTGCCCTGTCGGAGGCCTTGGGAACAAACTTGCCATCTCCTCTTGCCCCTGTTGCTGCTTGGGAGAGGGGTGGGGTAGGATATTCAGTTCGACAACTGAGCAGCTCCTGTGGCATGGGGACAGTGGCTCTTCTGGATGGACCAGACAACGGTGTAGATAGAAGACTTTTGCTGGCAAATCCAGCTGAACAGAAGTATTTATATATCTAGCACAGACTCTATCTGGGGCCACAGCTTGTGCACAGTATGGATTCTTGTCAAGTCTGGCCATGCCTGTTTGTTTTGCCCAGTGTGATGTCTTGAGGGGCCATGTCCACAGCTCATGCCTGGCTTCAGGATCAGACCATTTCATATCTTGTTATTCTACCTGGTGTTGGAGCCTGCCAATCTGCAACGTTCCTGCTTTCTTTTGTTGGGTGGTTCTGCTTTTTCTCATCCTGCGTAAGCCACTCTTGTTCCTGATCTTATAGCCCCGCTCATTGTAACCTCATATTCTGGTTGTGGGGCGAAATTGCAAAGAACGCAAAGACAGCAGCCAGGGGAGAAGGCAGTATGGATGTGATAGGACTAGAGAAGAGAAGGCAAAATAATTTTGGAGACTGGGAAGGGATTGCATGAAGAGCTGCCTCCTCCAATCTGTTGGTCACAAGTTAGTGAGGTATAAAAATAGCTTAACCTTGGAGCTGCAGTGTGGTCATCAGTTTGGATCTGCCTTCACCTATTTATATAAAGAAGCCAAGCATCCTCCAAGTTGGCTGAGTCACTGGTATTACTGGGAATATAGCTATAGGCTTTAGGTTGCAATCCTATGCTCATTCCACTGGGAGTAAGATCCATTGAACACAGTGGGACTTAACTTCTGAGTATGCATCTGGTTGCATAAATGTTGAAGGATCCTTAGCTGATTCCCATTGTGATTCTGCTGGATGGGACAGAGAGATTGGTCCAATTCAGTGCCCACCATTGCAGATCCTGTAATGTCCATGATATGAATGCAACAACAGGAAGAGAAGTAGGTTTGTCTAGTTTCCTCTATGCTCCCACAACCACCGTTCTACACTACAAAAGTATATTCTGACTAAATACCACTTGGTTGCTGTAACAAAAGGTCTGGATAGTTGAGGGTGATGCCAGTTCTGCACCCAACGGCTGCCAACTTGATAATACTCATTTTCATATCCATGATATTCACTTTCACTTGCTTTTTAGAGGGCAGAGGGGAAGGGGAAGGGGGAAATGGATAGCTTGTGTCTCTTGCACTCAGTGTACTGTAGTATTACTCTTCAAAAATGCAACATCATGCACCAGGCCCATCCATAAAGTACCATTGTCCTCCCATAATGGGAAGTGCAATAAATTGGCCACTGCCTGCAACAAAAACTGAAACACAGCCTTTCAAACTAGGTGCTATAGGCATGTTGCCCACCCAGGGCACAGATGAGGTTAGGGTTAGGGTTTGAAGAGAATAAGAGATCTCCAATATCCAGCTATTTAAAGTACACTACTCCAACAGTGTCTCCTATCTAAGTCTCAAAATCCCTGTTTAATACAAGGGTCCTTGTACTGTCTTTATACAGGACAGAAAGAAGAGCTGCAAATTCCTCCAAGACACTGTGGATTTAAATTCAGTTTGCACTCTTACTTCTAGTTCAAGTGACACCACTAACTTAAAAAAGAAAAGCAAAAACAGATTTCTGCATCAATGCAGACTAAATTCTACACGGGAAAAGTTGAAATCTCTGACCTATCTAAATTATGGAAGTCAAGCAAATTTGAAAATTCTTTACATAATTTATTCTGCTTCTGCTGGTCAGGAGGGGTAAACAAATAAACAGGACATTGAAGCTGACCACTGGATATGTTATTCCCCAGCTTTTGAGACTTCCATCAGGCAGAGGCTTTAAAATGAGTAGGCAACCTTGAAGGCTTGAAACACCTTTGTTTAAAAACAACAACCCTGAAGCTGAGAGTCTCAGGATTCAGAGTTCTCACCTTGTAGTCCTGCAAGAATCCAGTTGCTGAGAGACCATACAATCTCCGGTGTAAGCTGTGAGGCCTTGGCTCTACCTGTGTTCTTGTTTCCAGGGCAACCTCAGCAGCCTCGACTAGGTGCCTGTTGCTTTAAACATATGGATCATGCGTCTTACAAGACATTCTCCCAGAAAGGTAGCTCCTTGGTTCTAGCCTGAGAACATGTGATATAAGGAATCTCAAGGTTGCAAAGTTCTAGGACAGCTGATTTTTATTGTACACTGGATACCAGTCAAGGCAAAGTGGGGAGGGTGACTTACTGGGGAAGTGTTCTCAGCATATACCCAAGTACAAAAAAAGATGGATTATTATAAACACATAACATGTTGCCAGATGCTCATTGTCTTGTGAAGAAAACAGCAGTAAGAAAGCCATCCTCACCCTGCAGAGAAACAAGGGAGTGACTGTTCAAAGAAGCCTCTGCAGGGAACCCTGCCTTGTACCTACCTGTGGGTGCATCAGACATGCTAACTTGCTAATTCTGCCATTGCTACAGGTTACAAGGCAGTAGGTAAGTGAAATAACACTGAATGGCAGGAGGGGCCCTGCTAGTGCTAAGAACCTTCACTCAGGAATACTTGCTGACAAGTACAACAGGGATGACTAGTGAAGCAAAATCAAATTTGAATATAACATGATTTGCAGAGCCATTAAAACCTGCCACCACTCTTCAAATTCTGGTTTTACCACCTAAGTATTTTTCCAGTTCTATTTATTATAGAACCCCCCCCCCCCTAAAATGTTAAATGTATTTTTCCCACTGAGAATGTGCAGCTTTTAAACTTCCATTTGTAAGGTTCCTAAATGAGTTACAATTACACAAAATAAACTAATTAGGTTTTTGAAATTTCTTAAGTAATCGCAAATTAAACTGCAAATATTGGTATGTCTGAATTTTCACTCTGTTCCTGCCACTTCAGTACATACTTTGGTAATAAAGTAGATTTCCTTGGATAATATTTGGGTGGCTCTGTGCCAGATAGCAAAGGTTGAATTTTAACTGCTTATTTTGGCCATCTCATTACAGACAAAATGAGCTGAAATTTATTTAAAGTTACAAATTTAGGATCTGAAGTTCAAAAATGAGAGAAAATATATTGTACTAGAATGCAAACATCAATTTAAAAAGTTGGAATTCAAACCCAATGGCTAGTTAATACACACATACAGGAGCACATTTGAAATAATTTTGTCCAATTATTTCTTTGGAAGATATGCACCAATCCAGCTGCTCCCAAGGATGTTCACGTGCCAGCTGTGCTGCACCAGCTCAGCTGCCAGACTGTTCATTAACAGTCCAGGCGTGCTTCATGTACTTCCCTGTAGGCTGCGCAGTTCCTCAACCCAAAATAAGTTTTGGTGACTGCTTTACAGTTCAATTAGACCTCAATTTCACTGGTGCTGGCCTTCGCCCAAATGTCTCATCTACTGGCATGCATGCAATGTGCTTGCTGTTCCATAGTTGTAACCTTCTGCCCGATTCACTTTAATATCTGGTACAATGGTGTCTTACATACAAGTGGCAACACGTTCCACTTATCTCTGCACTTCAGTGAAGATTGCATCAAGTGTTTGCTTGATCAGCACTACTGGAAATTACTCCTCTCTTTTGATGCCCAGATGGAGGGCAGCATCAAAACAATTCAATCAGAGCCACATCTAGGGGCAGTTCACAGAGAGGGTGACAGGTGATTGTGTGAAATGTCTTTTGTCGCCTGCTGTAAGCTAAAGCTAACTGTTTAAAGTATCTCTTTATACAGAATACTTAGATTCTTATATATAATTATATATTTGTATTTCTGTTCGGTATAGTATTTTTCTATGCTAAAAGGATGTCAGACAGCAGCTCTCTTCTGTTGGCAGGTGCTTCCCACTCAACTACCAATCAGTACCACCTGCCACCCTTTTAAAGATGTGGGTTTATGATAGGTCAGTGAGGAAGCTCATGGTTGTTTTTTCTTTAGAAACAGCAGTACTGTTTTAGGAGATTCAAAAAATATTGTCCATGTTGTCTTCCATGTGAACATGACAGTAATTGAGCCAGAGACACCAGACTGGTCTCTTCATTCCCCATAGCAAAATAAAACATGCTTTCCTCCCTCTCCCAGAATGATGGCCCGAATGAAACTTGCTATTAAGTTTTTCAGAAATGAGTAAGAGGGTGAGATTTGGCTCTCCTCTTTAGAAGTCCAGACACATTGAAAAACAACACTGATGGTTCTTGGGACGGTGCAGACATCGCCTTCAGTTCTGCATTCTTGTTACAGCAAGGTAACCAAACAGCATAAACTAGTCAAACACTACTTGCTTTTGCTCCTTGGACTGCCTGATACGTCTGTGCAAGTACTTGCAGCACTCATAATTGCAATTGCTTGGGTCAAGGGAACAAGTGTATTTACTTTGGTATCATTTAGTACACATCAATGCTCCTGCCTTAAGCTGACAAAACTTATACCAGTCTCTCTAGTAAAGCTTGCAAAAAAGTATGAGAAGGTGGGAGAAATCAGAATGCTACAATCATGTTTACGTTTGAAGCAAGAACATTGCTCTACATCATCGTTAGAAGAGTATCTTTGTCATATTTTCTAAAACTTCAGATTAGTAAATGACACGCACCACGTGGACATAGAGAAGTCATTTATGTTGCATAAATGAGCACATTGGATATAAAAGGTCACCATTGTCCTTTTACACCCTATGCCTGTGATATTAGGTGTTTTAGAGGGAAGTGCATCACTGGTATGGGAATGTTATGTCAGCTGGAGGTAGGTGGGTTCATGTTTCACTTGTACTTGAGTGGCACTAATATCACTTGGCTTGGTAACAAATTCTTCCAGCCCCTCAGAAGAGAGAGGGTGGATGGCTTGCTCAGGAGAGGTGGGATACAGGGAGCTACCATTCCTCTAGTCTAGCTACTATGAGGCACTGAGGCAGGCGCAACTTAAAGTTCCTCAGGCTGGCAGCAGTACCAAAGTAAAAAGCAGCACCAAACCTGGCATAAGCTCTAAAGGTTAAGCACAGAGTAGTGGGTCAACTAGGGGTGGAGCACTGAGTTGTAAAACATTAAAAGGGGGCAGGAAAATTCAGGCATCAAAGTGCTGATTGGCTAGTCTGTCCTCACAGGGTGCAGGTAATGATCACCTCACTAACAGAGCCATTATGAGGGATAGCTTCCATTTGCTAAACAGTGCCAATGTCCTCCACTAAAGTCAAAGTAATCCACAGGCTCCAAATTTCCTAACCCAACCTCAAAAGGATTATTTGGGGGAGTCTCTCTCCCATGGGCCAAGTCACAGTCAATACTCACAATGGAGTGGTAGCTAACGAAGAGAATGCTCCAAGCGCTTTTGTTCTTAGTTGTCTGCACCAAAGTTATAAAATCGCAGGTTCTAAGCCAGGGCTTTCTTATCCTATTCAACAATCCGGCCTTGATTGCCATAGCCAGAAAAAATAAATCAAATGCAGGGCAGAATATATTGCCCAATGTTCTGCATCTGAATAGTTTGAGAACCTTTGTATTAAACTATCACACCACACCACCACTGATATAAAAGAAATGTTTAATAAGCTGCAGTAAAATAAGGACCCTTAGGGCACACAGAGTACATAACAACGCATAAAGGGGAGAAAGAAGCATGGAAGGGGGGGAGGTCTAAATCTCATTCAGGGACCCATGATCAGTAACAAGAACACATAATCTTCCATGGGTTAGTCAAGGAAATTAAACACACACACAAAGCATGAAGCTGACACAATCAGGGATTTGATACAATTTCCATGATAAAGTAGCCCTAATTGTTACAGATCTGCTGAATGGTTGGAACACAACTGAATACAACCTTTATATACATTTTCAAATGTTGTTCAGGTGAGGTATATAAACATTATCTAGTGACACATTTTACCAGCAATTCACAGCAGACACCTTCTTTTTCTAAAATCACAGCATTTCCCAGTGCCCTGAAGAGGAGAAAAGTAGATTCCAAGAGAAATCTTCCATAGGACTATTCATGATCACACATTGGGGGCTACGGTGATGTGCACCGTACGAGACTGGTGAAAAGTGTGTGTCGGGGGGGGGGGGAGGGAAGGATGTAGTCCCTAAAAATTTGTTTTTTGAGAAGAGGCAAAAAGACTCAGAGAGACATTGAGTGAAGAATAACATGAATATAAATCAATGCACCTAATGCTAGAGATTGCCAGATACATCTGTAGGCTTACTGAGTGAAACACACTAATGGGGACTCATTCAACTGAGCAGGAATTTATCCCAAGACTTCAGGAATGTCTTTGGAAATGGCTGCAGCAGATTACAAGACTCACCCCTCCCCGCCCCACCCCTTCATAAACTTGAGAACTGAAGACCTTTACAACAGATCTAGGCAGGACTTTTTTTTTTTTTTGATGGCAGAAGGAAGGGTGCAGGCAGAGCAAGAATTATTAGAAAGTAGCTACATTATTAAATTCCCTAGGATGGGAAATCGTTGGGGTTTTCAAAGTTTTTTTATAGAAAGAAGAGAGGAGTGATTGGGTGGGTGGGGGATTCTAAATGGCCAAGATAGACAACACCAAGAAACACACATAGGAACAACATCCACACAATCCTATCTTCAACAAAAACAAAAGGTATGGGAATGTCACAAATAAAAGAGTATGGCATCCCAAATAGCTTAACACAACATAGGGAGAGTCAAGGAGATGGAACAGAAAATAGACAAATACCTATGATCCCTCCCCACAAAAAAGGGAAATTCAGACACAGAGAAAGAGAACCTAAGTAAAAAGAAAAAACAGGACATTGAACTCTGCATAGCAGCTAGGAACTTGGGGCGTGGTGAAGGATCGTCTTGATCTTTTAAAGACTGATGGGCACTGGAAGCATCAACACAACACCAGGTATTGAGGCCAGGTAACGAATCAGCTGCAAATGACATGACATGTGTGCCACTGGCATTTCCCCCATACCATTCCCAGTAAGGAATCCCTGAGTCCACCTGCCCAATGGACACACTTACTCTAGGCTTGACCTACAGCCTAGGTATTTCCTGCAATGGTGCATAAGTTTGCAGAGATGCTGAAACATAACCTGTCTCTTTATCTGTGTGGCAAGGCCACTGAAGAAGAGCAGTCACACACACATCCCCATCCCCATCAGACTTTGATGCAATTTTATCAATGAAAACATTATTACTAAGATTCTTATTGCTCACATATGCTGTGCCCAAAGGTGCACATGACTACACAGTCTACTCCGAACTGTGCTCCACAGCTGGGACCTTTAACTCACTTCTACAGAAAATGAGATTGTAAAAAACACCATGTCATGTTTTGACTCCACTTAGGGCCAGCTCTGATTGAGGTGGCAAATCTGTGTCTGTGCTGTTTCTACTTTAGACTACAGGTGAGAGCTCACATGACTGAATTCTCCACCATACGAAAACACACCCTGCACATACAAATCTAACATACCAGGGTGGCTAGACTACTGCGTTACTCCCTGATATCTAGCTTTCTATGCAGAAGGACTTTTAAAATAAAAATTCAGTCATGTGAATCTGCAGTGTTACAGCACAAAAACAGATCAATCACCCAGTGAGAATATAGGACCTTGATTTTGCAGCATAAATTTCAGACCAGATGCCAGTCCTTCTTCCTGCATCTAATGTTATTTGCAGTAAGAACTGCCCCTCCCCCACCCTACTACGCTGCAAATCAACAGCACTCCTGAAACTCGTTACCACAAGTTACAGGAAATAAATATTTTTAAACTATTTACAATATTATTCTATTAGTATGACTGCCCAGGGAGAGAAGGCAGCATATACCCTGCACCTAGGAAAGCATTTCAACCGCTAGCTGGATGCTATGTTAACACAGCATCTATTAGTCATATATATATACATATATATTTATACACACATATATATTTATACACACATATACATATATGTATATATTCACATTGCATTTGAAAGTAATACACAGACAAAAACAAATTCTTAGAAAATCCTTGATAGCATTACAGTGTAAAAAGACTCACTTAGGCAAAAGGTCGCACACAGGTAACAAAAACCATTCAGACACCATTCATTTTCACTATTCTATGAGAAACAATTATTTAGGGAGACCGTTCAAAAGGGAAGGGTTCTAAGAAAAGGGCACAGCTACCTCTCAATGCAAACCAGAACTCCTGAGATCATCATAGGATAGATGGTGCAATTTGCAGTCAGCTAGCTAAATGCGAACAATACAAAAGAAACTAAATGGCAGCAGGAAAGCAACAAGAAAGCTTACGACTATTTACACCCTCATGTGTGAAAATTTTTGCCATGATTATCTGTGCCCGGAAGATGATGCATGGACATTATTTCTGAGTAGAAAAAACACACATCAAGTGGCCTGGAAAGGTTTGACAAGCAGTTCTTGGAGAAACCAGGCTAGGAGCCTAGGCAGCTTCATCCTTGCTCCCACACAAGGGCCAGGTCAAGCTAGACCAAGCATCTGGGGGACAGTGGCAGATAAAGCTTGAACCCCCCCCCCCCCGGCAAGGACAGAGATGGGGATTAAAGGCTAAGGAGGCACTGATCTGTAACTCATTGATTGGCCTGCTTGCCAATGGAGAAAAGAAGCAAAGGTCTTTTCTTTTTTATCAGAAAAGGCCACAAGGGAGGAAATCCAATGAGAAAAAGAGCCTTTTAGAAGCTTCTGGCTTTCATGGGGAAGAAGATGAGTAGGGAGGTTTGGCTAGGAGATCTCAGCTCAAAATAGTCATAAATGCTCAGTTTTGTATGCCTGAAATACTCCCCAGAAAGTGGAGCTTGAAAAGGGAGAGGCATCATTATTATTTTTACCAAGTAAAAGCGTATGCATGCTGACAGTACTTTGGACAGCAGAAAAATAGCCATAAATAGCATTCTTACAGCAACATCAGCCACCAGCAATTCTGTGCTACAGAAGCTGTTCTGTGTTATATGTGCATGTGTGTGAATGGGCATCATCAATTCTTGACATTGTGTATAGGACCTGGGGCTGTTCCACAAATAAAAGACAAGGTAGCCTTCAATTAGAAGCTACTGAAAACAGTAACATGCCCAATCCGCAACAGAAGAAAAGCATCAAGAGTTTGATGAAGAACCAGGCTATTGGGAGAGAATGGAAGCAGGACAGATGGAAGCACTCTCTCTCTGGGGAGAATGTTGAGTTTATTTCAGCTAACAGGGTGAGCAAACGGGCTGGAATTAGAGGAATGAGATACATAGCCTTAAGGTATATGAAATAGGGCAGGCTATGGGGAATCATCCATTGGCAAGAAAAGCCCTTTATGAGATATAGACATGATTAATAGCTCAGCAAGTAATAACAACCCCCAAGGAAGAGGGTTAAGGTCCCATTACCAAGGGGGAAGTGGATGCCTTCAACATGTGATAAAGGGAAGGCTGGGAACAATGGTAGTGCATTCTGATGGAAGAAAAATGGCACAGGGGGGCAGCAGTAACAAGGCCACCCACCTTCTTCTAGGAGTCCCTACAGTGTGTGGAAGCCAGAATGGCTAAAGTGCCCCTACACTTAAGGATGTGGCAACAGGGCCCAAGATGATGAGGCAGTGGATTCTCCCAGCACATTGGGTGAAGCAAGAGAGTGATTGGATAGAGGGGCTGAAAACTCAACCCTTTCTTGTCAACATGCCAGATAGGGGTATTACAGTATCAATATCATGCTCACTCTCCCCATGTTTTTTATAAGAGAGCTGTACCCAGTCAGACCAAGTGGCTGCAGTAGTTCATAATATCACCAGGCCATAATAACTGTACTGCAGATACGTTTAATTCTGTAGAGCACCTGTTCTCTCTGCAGGGATGGATAGGACAAAGCTGCATCTATTGGTTAATATGCAACAAAGAAATGCTGGGAAGTAGTTGGATAGGATGCAGGACACAGGATTAACCCCCTTACATTCCAAAGAGAAGAGTCCAATCCAGCTAGAAGGCTGGCTGGATTGCAAAACTCTTTCTACTGAAAGGACTGGGATCCACATGCTCACTGTCGTAAAAGGAAGAGGTGGGTGGCTGGGCATCAGAAGGGGAGGGAATAGTCTCTTTGCAATACATTCAAAACATGAGGGGGCAGTATTTCTGCCTGGCAGGGCTGATGCACAGGGGGAGCCTGTAAAGTGCCTTCCGACCAGAGTTGTTGCTTGTCTTAACTTAAATTTTGCTGTTAAAAAAAATCCAACCTGTTTTGGTAATCTCTTCTCTCTCCGTGCCTCAAAGCTCCATGAGTCCAATGGAGAAGGCTTGCCCTGCCAGCCATCACTAGTGCTTGATCCTAGAACTCACGTCCAACAGACCAGAAAGGCAGCAGCTGAGCCAAAAAGAGAGGCAATTCTCCCAGGACCAGGGCAAAAGTTTGCAGGGCTGGCAACTGTATTTTTGACCTCTCGTATTCAGGTAACCTTGCATATAGAGCCAGCAGGTTTCAAAGAACTAGGGCAAGTGTGAAGGTTAGATATGATTACACAAGCTTTATAAAGGGATTGTTTTAGACTACAGGCCACAGAAGAAATAGGACAGCAGAGAGTTGTAAGAAGATTTTATTAGCAGTTACCTGGATCAGAATTGCTAGTTGAAAGTACCATAAGGTGCCCCAATCACCCAGAAGTTTGTTAGGAAGCAACCCTGGGTAGAAGAAGCAGGAAGATCGACACATCTCTCTGGATGGAGGCATGTAAAGTTGAAAAAGCAGAGGTAAAAGCCTGACATATTTGCCCACCCTCCTCTCTCTCTCTCTCTCTCTCTCTCTCTCTCTCTCTCTCACACACACACACACACACACACATGCTCACACACTTCCTTAAATATCTCTGAACACTCCTGGTGGAATGTCTAGCACATTTGATATCCACAGTTAAAACAGCAATCGGACAAATCCATATCAGCCTTTACAGAGAATGCTAGGCCAGACCTAATGTTTACAACAATTACTTTTATACAGCTTGATTCAAATCAAAGGGGTGAAGTTAAAAATCAATGATTTAAATGTATTTCATAAAAAAGAGTCCACCCTGATGTGTCTTACAGCTTTAGTTCACCCTCTCATGCCACAGACCTGGGTAAGCGGGTGAGCAGGAGGGCTTTGCATTTTCAGACGCTGAATTTCAACCTCTTTGATCAATGAAAATACTACACAGCTAGTTATCCATTTTCTGCCTGTAGTAATGTGCTTTGGTATAGGAGTGCCAATGCTAATGCACCTCCCTCTTTAAAAAAAGAAAGAAATCAGTTTCCTCACACCTAAGTCTTCTTCACACTCCCTGAAGAGTTTGCCTTTCCTTTTATTCAACAAATCCCTCACAAACTGGAAAGACTGGTTCAAGCCAGTTAATATAATAATGTGTAAAGATATGTTTGAGTACGTCGATCTCAAATGGTATCCATGGAAAGCTATTCTGAAAGGTCAAGTAATTTGCAGGCCTTCACAGGAAGCTCTTGGATGCCACATACAGCAAACGCAAGGAGGTTTGCACAAGTTTCTAACCAAATAGTTCAGCTGTTGTTGTGGCTTAAAGAGATGCTACCGAAATAAATAGAAGGCCAAGCCCCTCGCTTCTTCTCTCCAGTCCCAGAGTGGAAGTCACCCAACAGATGGGTTGCACAAAGTGCACAGTCACAACACTTCCGCTGAGAAAATGCGACTTCCTCTTTTGTTGGATCCAACCCAAATGTTTGCACTGGGAAGTTCAGTATTTGAATTTCTAATAGGCTTTCATAGGAATATCTTGTTTGAAGAGAGATGACTTCTTGACCTGTACATAATACACTGATTAAACATGGAAGGCAAGGCCAGACAAGTTGTGTGAAACACCAATGTGCAGTTGGAAAGCTAGACTGTACAGCCCTGTAGAGCAAGGCAAAGAGGAATTTTAAATCTTCTTAAGCCATGTGAAAGCACAAGATGCATTGCAACCTCATTCACAGTCAGCATTGTCATCTGGCGGACAGAAAGCTATGGAAAAGGGACTTCTGCGAACTGCATAGAAAAAATAATAAAAGTGGATGCCTTAATATGGGTGTGTTCCAAAATTACTTTTTACGAACATTCCTTCTTGAGACAGATCTTTTAAGATGTATGCAAACTTCACATTAGAATGGTTTTATGCCTATCAGTTTCACTGCTGAGAAGTGAATTCAGCCAACCATCTTTCCTGGATATTCCAAATATGGGTCTCATAGTAAATCAGGCAGGAATAGAACCATTCTGAAATGTATTCAAACTGCATTTTAAAACACAAGTCTTAAGGTGCCCACCTGTAAAGAGCAATGTCTGAAGAGATAGGCAATGCGCATGGACTAATACGAAAGGGTTTGCTCTTCAAACAATGGGGCCACCTCCTCTTTATACAGATAAAGTTGATCAAGCATGGCAACCAGTCACTGTAGACACTGCAGAAATAGCGTGTTTTTGACACAAGAGAAAGGCTAGGTTATAGCCAATCCTTAGATCCCAAAGCAACAGAAGGTGGGCAGCTGTTAATACCTTAACAAAATTCACCATTCTGATCTGATAGTAAAGAATAGCGTTAAAGGATGAAAACACTTTGGGTTTTGGCTTCATAATGCCCCATTGAGATCAAACAGCGCCAGGATGCTACAATGCACAACAGGAAGAAAATACTCCTGTACGTAGCCCAGCAGAAGGGCTGCCAAGGTCTACAGGATGTGCATGAAAGGTAGTTCTCTTTCATTACAGTACAAGTGCTTGTGCATTAACTATAAACTGCCAGCTTTTAAATCACACAGACAAATTTATTTACTTCCTAAATAAGGCACTGTACTTTGAACTGAAACTGACAAGCTCCAAGTTCACCTCTAGGGACTTTCAAAAGGAGTAACTTCCCTTCTCAGCAGCAGAGAAGAATGGTGCCCCCCTATGGCTGCAACACAGCTAGGGGGCTCCTCAAAGTCAAGGAGGAGAGGGGGTTGGCCTTTAGCTAGACACTTGCCCTCCCCCTCACGTTCAGAAATGGATCTACTTAATGCATGTGACCTGTGACCAACCTCCTCTCCAACCCAAGCCTGTTACTTTGCATCCAGCCGCCTGCGCTTGCTGGGTGAAGAGTCTTTGTGGGTCCTCAGTTTCCTCTTGCTCTGGGCTTTGTTGCTCTCCTGAATGCTCTTCACTGACCTAGTCAGCGCTTTGCCGCCGCTTGCCTTTTTAGCGGGCATTTTAAGAGACCGACTGGAGGAGTCCCGCACCACTTTGGGCTTCACAGGCTTAGCGAGGCCTTCTTGTCTGGAAGGCAGGGAGGCCTTTGGAGGGGGACTCACTTTCCCCTTCTGGGTGGCAGACTTCCTTTTCCCAGGCCGCACGTCACTCAGTTTCTTTGCCTTCTCGTTCCGAGATGTGTGCTTATTACTCTTCTCTGCAGCTGCCTGCTTCCTGGTAGCAGGAGCTCCCACTGGCTTCAGCTTACTGGCTTTCTTCAGAGGGACCTTTTCTTTGCTTGAAATGCTCAACTGCCCGTGAGACCTGTTGCTGCTCTCAATTGGTGTCTTCTTTCGGCTTGGCTGAACGTTGCCTTTAGAGGAAGTATCCTCCTGCAATCTGCCTTTCCCTTTTTTCCCTCTTCCTCCTTTCTCCACCAGACTGGATTTGGTGGGGGGTGGGACGGCTTTGACAGGCTGGGCCAGCTTTGGCGACATCAGCGGCTTAATGCACAGGCTCTTGCCGCTCGACTTGCTTTCAGGTAAGGGATTCTTTGCTACGGCATCACTCTTCTCCTGCTTGACCACTCTGCGGAGGCCATGAAGTTTGCCTCGGAGGTTGGAGTATTTCCGCAGGATCCGTGAGCTGGTCTGCACCGGCTTGCTAGGAGGGGGTTGGGCACTCTTGGCTTCAACACAATGCTCCAAACTTACTTCTGATGGGGGTGTCTGCTTTGGATTGGCAACTTGCTCTGGCTCTGTTTCCTCGGTGCTCTCTCGAAGCCTGGCCCACAGCTTTTGGGTCTTTATGGTGTTTTTGGCTGGGGTCATTGCAGCAAACTTCTTTAGATGTTTCTTTAGACGTTCAGCTTGAAGCGAGCTGGAATAGATGCCAGAGGAGCAGCCCTTCTGGAGTGGAAGCTTGATGAGGGGGATGTCTCCTGGAAGACGTGTGTTCAGCTTCTTCACAATGACAAGGGACTTGGTTTCAGTCGTCTCCATAAACCACTTGCAGATATTGGGTACGTCAAAAGCCTTCATAAACAGCATCTGAACAGGGGAGAGCTTCTGGACTTCCGTGGACCCTTTGAACTTCCGAGTCCTCTTCCTGCTTTTCCAAATCTCTTTCAGCTTGTCAGATTTATTCTTGACTTTTGGAGCTGGCTGAGCTTCCTTCTCCAGCTGAATCCATCCTTTCTGGACCTTCATGTATTGGGTATTAAAGTCAGTGATGAGTTCTTGGTTCTCTTCCTCAGCACACCAGCCCACAAATTTTGGCTTGTTGTTAGACAGTGCTTCCATGCTGCTAAAGCCAACGGGATCTTCATGCCCTGAATCTTCTTGGTCCATGACACTAGTGTCTCCTTGTACATTCATGACATTAGAGTCTCCTTGTATAGTTTCGTTTTCTGGAATGTTTTTTGGAGCACTGACCACAGGGGTTGGGGCAGGGGTGTGTCTCAAGTTATAGAACTGGAGGACTGGCTTCTTGTATTTTATTGACCTCTCTGGTGGTTCATGCTTGCACTCATTCTTGTCACCAGGACACGGGGGACAACTGGTCCCACGCTGGCTGCGCAACACCTTTTTAGCATCCATAATACTGTCAGAATTCTCTGGATCTTCCAATGTTAAATCTATCTGCTTTTCACACTTCTCAGAGGTTCTTACTGGGACGTGAACACTTCTCTTGTCAGAATCAGCCTCTAAACAGATTTCAAGCATTGCCGTTGGCTTAGTCTTGCTGCCTTCAGCATCCTGGCTTTCCTCTGCTGCAGTCTCCTTTGCCAACAGTGTCTTATAAGTCTGTCTCATTGTGATGTCATTTCCCTCACCTGCTTGCAGCTCAAGAGTGTTGCCAATGTCATTTAGTAGTGTTTTGTGGAACCTGTCACTTGGAACACACACAGATGCTGCCCCATCAAGATGAACCTCTCTCTTAAAACGTTTAGCACCAGGACTTTTAGAAAGCTTGATCTGAAGCTGAGGAAGCTGTAGAGAGGTGGAAGGGCTCGGCTGCTCAGTACTGTCCTCTGTGGGCAACAGGGATTGTTGACTTCGAAGACAGCGATCAGATGTAACTTGAGGTTTTGTCTTCCTCTTTCGTTTTTTCTCTGGATGTGTTTTGGAAGAAGCCTCCCCCTTGTTGCCTGTCTCTGATGTTTTGAGCATTGGTGGAGCTTCGCTCTCAGTTTCTCTTTCCTCACCCATCTTGCTAGTGCTGCTTGTCTCTTTTACAGTTCCCCCTCCGCAGTCTTCACCAATATCTGCCATAGGCAACATAGCTCCACTTTTCCCAGGTAGACCTTCCTCCAAGTCCTGAGAACCTTCAATATTGGTTTCAGGATCCATGCTTTCTTGTGCATTAGAACATTGCAAGTGGCCCGGGAACTCTGCAGGAACCAAGTCAGACAGGGGCTGGGGAAGCTCCGACTCCAACTTGTCAGGTGCCACTACTGGAGGTTCTATCAAAGGAACCTCTGAGGGCTCAAGTTCAATAGGGGCAGGAGGCTCCATCACTGCACTAGCCGGAAGTATCACAGGAGGCCCAGTCCTTAAGTCAGCACCAAGCTCCTCAAGACCCAAACTCTCTGGGATAGAGGGGAGCTCTGCAAGGAGGGTCACTGAAGAATCTAGATTGACATGAGCAGGAGGCTCTGCCAGAGGCTCTGCCTGAGGCTCTGCCTGAGGCTCTGCCTGGGGCTCTGCTAGGTCTATAGGGGAAAGTAGTGGGGGTTCCACAGATGGTGGCAAGTCAACAACAGAAGCAGGCTCCTCCAGTGGAGGCAGCAACTCCATTTTGGCTGCAGGCTCTTCAGGTGACAGCAGGTCCATACTAACAGGAGGCTCCTGGTCTGTACAAATGGAAGGCTCTGGTGTAGACACCTTCTCTAAGTATGGAGAGCTTTCCTCACTATTAGCAGCTTCAGGAGCAGACAATTGTACAGAATCTGCTGCACTATCACCATCTTCATTCGGTTTGCTAGAGTCCACATCACTACTAGCCTGCAACACAGTGCCTGTATCAGTTTTGTCCTGCAGTTCTCCTTCACTCTGTTGTGGGGAAGAGACAGCAGTGGTTTGAAGGGAAGAAAGAGGCAAGCTGCCTTCCTCCCCATGTAGAACCGAGCAGGGAAATGGGGAGATGGCCACTGTGGATACTTCAGCAGAACTGACTTCTCTCTGATCCAAGGAACAGTCCTCTGGAAGGATGCTTTCAGCTGTATGTTGTTCATCTCTCCCATCCGGACTCGTTTTGCTGAAGGAATCTTCTTGAGGAAGGGACACAATGGAAGACCTTTTGTCACCATCACCACTCAAAGCTTGGGATCCTGCCAAGCAGCTGTCACCTGGAAGAGCAGCCCCCTGGCTAGGGCTTGTTAGCACCTCAGGCCTTGGTGCCAGGGTGTTCCCAGTCTCTTGAACATGGGAAGTCTTAACCAAGGTGCGAACTGTGGGAAGCTCACAGCATTCACCATTATAGTAGTATCCCCGTGTGCTCTTCCTTGCTGTCTTCCTAGACGACACTGTCTTCTTGCTCTCAAAGTGGCACTCTGTAATTGGCTGGCTGATATAAACAACATCACACTGGTTATCATAGTCATTAATTCTTAACCCTGAAGACCTTTTGCTCTTACGAGTGCTTTTGGTGGAGGCTGAGATGCTCTTGGCCCGGGAGTGTCCATTGGGGGTTTTGTGGTGCACCACTGGCACAGGACTAGTGGGCAGCCAACCATTATCTTTGGCATTCTCCACATGAGTCTTGTCAACAGGATGCATGGGGTAGCTGGCCTTGTTCTTCCCCGAAGACTGGTGGAGGTTCTCTGCCTTCGACCTTGTTTCCTGGTCATGCATGTCAGCATCCTGGTGCAGAGAGGCTTTGGAGCTGCACTGCAAGGCATTCTCTTTGTCTGCTCTCCGCGGGGAGCTTGTGGGGAAGGATGGCTCTCGAGCCTCCTCTGGGAAAGCTTTGAACGGATTCTTCTGAGAGCCCACGCGACCCTCCAGACCATCCTCACCAGCGTTGTTGACACTGGATGCTTTCACAGCAATGTAGCCTGCCAGCAAAGGTCTGCTTTGAATCAGGTCTTTGTCATCCTCGCCTTTCCTGAGCCCCATCTCTTGCTCACTCCCAGGGATTTGCCCTTCCAGACTTTTAGAGGAGTGATGGTAGTTGGAGGCAGTGAGGTACCCTTGAGCGGGGCTGTCCCTGGGACTCACAGAACTTGTTCTAATGCTAGAAAGGTCAGGGAAGTCTCTTCTGACAACTGGGCTGCAGTTTTCTCTCCTGTCTGTTGATTTCAGATCCACAGCCTGCTGCTTCAAGGCATGGCACAGTATACGCAGAGAGCCATGTGGGCCTGACTGCTCTGGGTCCAAGGATGACGGGAACTTTAAGTCAGAGTAAGAAGTTCCAAGTTCCTGGTTCTCAGTGCGATACTGGCTGCAGCCAGAGCTACAAGCAGACACATCCATGTTTTCAGGTCCTGGTAACTGCTGCTGCCCCTCGCAGCCGGTCTGTACTTCAGTACATATGTCGTTCAAGACACGGACGAAGTGCTTCTGGTGGTATGTGCACAGTCGGACCATAAATTTCTCCAGCGGAGATTTTGGCTGGCCAAGACAATCTATTGCTATTGCCTCTGTTGCGTCCTCACTAGAGAGAGGGAGAGAGAGAAACAGTCAGTACATTACAAGAGTTGGGAAACTATTTATTTACAGTGCAAATCCTCTCTCTTTTCTGCTTCCTTAAGTTGCATACTCTGGGAAGGCAAGCATCTCTAGCCATATATCAGAACTTGAGCAGATAGTTAAAGTACAACCCCACATCCCCAAGCTTATGCCTGTCGCCTCTCCCTGGCCTCAGTTCACCTACAGCCCCAGCATATTAACTGTCACCAAGCTACCAGGGCAAGACTCTACTTTTTTGTAGACCTTATGACTCTATGCTATGGGGAGGACACCTACAGGAACAAACTAGAAAGCAACAGCAAGGAACTCTGTTCCTATGGCCTCCCCACTAAATTCTGCAGAGGAAGCCTAACTTAGCCACGAAAGGATCAGAACAGGTGGGCTAATGTCTGCACAGTAGTACACACACTCCCCATAAGTAGGCTATTGACATAACTTTTGGCTTTGAACAAGGAGCAAATTGCCATCACCAATATGGTAAGCCACTCTCTGGGAATTTCATTGAAATAAACCATCTGTCCAAAACTAGGTGCAAGTTTTCAACTGCCTCACCGAAGCAGGAGCTCAGATATAGATATCTAGTCTTCCTATGTTCCAAGTCTCCAGATCAGAATTAGAGAAAAAACCTAGCAACCTCTGCTCTTTATAGTAGCTGTATTTCCAGGGCCCTGTACATATTTAAACAGATTGAACATACAAACTAAAGAAGTTAGTGCTTGCCCTATCCACATCAATCACCAAACTGCAAATAGCGCTTTGCAAGAGCTGTATGGAATAAGCATTAGCTCATTAGGTATGGAAAATGGTAGCAAGGGGTTAAGGGACGACCTGCTGGAGATGACAGCTTATTTATTCCAGAACAGCAGAGCTCCCATAAATGTTTTGATCAGGATTACTCCATCTGTTCCCCCACCCCCTCAAAGTAGTGGCCTGGCCACGCTCTTCCCTGTTTGCTGATTTATACAATCCAGTGGCCACGTTTCTGGCAAAGATGCTACATAAGCCTAAAGAGGGCAGCAGTAGTATCTGTTGACAGTTGCTGAATAATATGATCAACCTTTCTGTCTTTGGGAGGTGCATGAAAACTGATTCTCACCCATTCAGTTTCTTAAAGGTAATGTTCCTTTCTTAAGATGGATAGTTATATACTAAGATTTTGAATTAAAGGCTTTACCTATATCAGCTATAAATTATCAGGGGAAAGTTAGGCAGCCAAAATAATGAGACAGATCAGGTCATACATATTAAGAGTTTGGTCTTCTTGAGGCTCAAGGACTGCATTACTGGGCTGGTTCACATGTTAATGCTAAACCATGGTTTGGCACTGGATGAACCATCTCTATTCATGCTCTCCCTCCTTTCCCCTTGTGCTCCAATTCAATTAGTTATTTGCCATTTCATCAGATGTAATATCAAACTATCATTTGTGCTAAAGAGAAAGTTACTAATTGAACTAGAGCATGAGGGAGGAGGACATGCAAGCACAAGACTCATTCACACAACACCAAACATAGTAGGGTGTGGTATCTGAACTGAGCCACTGAGCTCAAAGACCAAGTACTAGGATCTGGCTACTGATTCCACAGAAAGGGCATTCACTGTCTTATCAGAACTATTCAGGTCTAATTCTCATGTACAGCAGATGAGGTGGTAAAGCCGCTTCTGAGCTGTACCACTTCAGAACATAGGTCCTAATTTCAGAATGCAGGACTCAACATGATGGAATGCTCCTTCATACAAAACAATTCCTTGCATATAGAAAACCAAATGCTATGGAAAAGGGCACTAGCCTAGTATTCTCCCTAACTTCATAGTTTCCTGTGTGTGAGTGATTGGTTTCTTTTGCATGGAGAAGCATTCAATAATATCAAGCCCCCAGGTGCATTCTCAAATGGTACACTCTGGAAGCAGGGCCCACCACTGCTTATGTTCCGCAGGTGGCCAGCTTCACCGATTCTGTTACGGAAGTGGTGCACACAGTTTGCACAACAGAGATTAAACACTTTCAGGGATAAGCCCCGAAACCAGCAGAAACCCTAGTTTCTAGAACGAGGCAGGACGGCAGAGCTCCCTTATGCCCAGTGGTTTACCAACTGAGAAAACTGCAATTCTTATTGCCTGGAGTTGAACCTTGTACATTTTATTTTGTAGATTCATCCAACCTAAGCTGTCATTTTCTGAATATTTAAACCTCATATTTGAAAATTTGCAGTTCCATACAGTCCATGTAAATCTCCTTTGCAGCTCATTCATAAACAGTGTCTGCCAATCATTGATTCAGCATGATTTACCTCAAGTAAATTCACCAGTCTAATACTTATTCAAATATATGTGTACAGAATATCTTCCTAGAAAGCAAAAGGATTGTAGTAAATCTTGTTTAACAGTTCAATTGAGATGGAAAATCAGTATTTAATTATTATGTCAATCAAGCAGTTCTTGAGAAAGGGGGGAAAGGATCAATGGAAAAGATGATCAATCTAACAATTTAAACTAAGCTTTCCATTGGTGATTAATCTAATCTTTCTTGTTCATAGGTGGTTTAACAATTATCTTTAATAAGTTAAAACAACAACAACAGAACAGCCTCAACTCAACTTGAACCTTACTGCAGTCTAAAGTAACTAGGTATTCTTAAATGCAGTGTGTATCTGTACTGCTCCTTCCACCGGATCCAAGTTTGCGCTATACTTGCAGAGCAGGGGGAAATGGTTCATGAAGCAAAGACAAATGGGATTGGACAGTATGGATCAGTACAAGACTCCATGATCCTTCATACTAGCCTGGGCCCTTCTTATTCCCTAAGGCAGAGCCTTAAACATTTTAGGGCACAATCCTATCCATCTTTAGACACAAAAAAAGTCCTATTATGCTAGCTGGGGAATGTAGAAAAAATGTACACCTTTTTCTGTCTAAACATGCATAGTATTGCCCATGTAATCTTCCTTGGTGTGCACATTTCCAACCACCTTGCATTACCCTCCTTTAAAATAACAACAACAAAAACACCCATATCTTTAAATACAGTATTCCAAGGCACAGGGACTACCATTAGTTAGGATTGTGCCCCTATTCTGTGCGTTGTCTACTTCTGTCATGCCTCTGTTTTCTGTAGCATCTCAAGCGTGCTAAAGTCTTGACAAGCAAGGAAGTACAAGAGTCCCAAAATGATAGAGAGGTTCATGGTAATAGTCACTTAAATAAATACTATTTTGTTTATTTAAAGCGTTCTTTGACAAAGCAAGCAGGAAGAGGCCTAGTTGCCCTAGGCAGGACTTGCACTACATCTTAATGCCAAACATATTTACTCAGAGGTCCTTCACCAATCAATTTCAGTGGGACTTACCCCCAAATAAATGTGCTTAGGATGTCAATCTTAGTCAGCAATCACATGTGGTTAAACCAGAAGGAATAATAGAATAGTAGAGTTGGAAGGGGCCTATAGGGCCATCGAGTCCAACCCCCTGCTCAATGCAGGAATCTACCTTAAGGCATACCTGACAGATGGTTGTCCAGCTGCCTCTTGAATGCCTCTAATGTGGGAGAGCCCACTACCTCCCTAGGTAATTGGTTCCATTGTCTTATAGCTCTAACAGTCAAGAAGTTTTTCCTGAAATCCAGCTGGAATCTGGCTTCCTGTAACTTGAGCCCATTATTCTGTGTCCTGCATTCTGGGTTGATTGAAAAGAGATCCTGGCCCTCCTCTGTGTGACAACCTTTCAAGTATTTGAAGAGTGCTATCTTGTCTCCCAAGAAGACATTTATATGGGAGATTTATATCCCAAGAAGAGAGAGTTCCCTTTTACTATTTTGTTTCCATCTTACTATGCAAATTTCTATTCCTTTCAACTTACTCTTGTCAATTCATTTCCTTTTTGGCAAGTTAGCTGATTTTAAGGAAGAGATTATCTCACAAAAATCATGTACATGTATCACCTTGCTACCCCAAGTAACTGAGTATTATACAGGAAACAGTCACACTTACTCAGCATGCTCCACCAGCTGACAAATTACTTATCAGAAGCTAGAGAAAGTCTTAGAAGCTGGAGAGCTGTGGACATTATGATAAACAGAAACCTGGGTTCTGGACTCCAGGCTACCTCTAGTTATTACTCCATGATGTTGGAAAGTCACATAATCATTTGTTGCTCCACTCTCCCCCACGCACTTAAAGAGGGGATGCTAATAAAATCCATGTTACTTTAGCAGAAGCATCATATCAAAGCTACTATAGGGAAGAAGGGTTAACAGTAGGTTGGTGGCTTGGTATAGTTCATTCTTGGTTTGACTCCTGCCACTGTAATTGTGCAATTGGAGTACAGGACATGTCGTAAAGACAAGTCACAACATATTTGATTCTACTGGTGATTCTGTTTCAGATATCTTTTATTCTAGCTTTGCTTGGGCCTTTATCAAACGCTCTGTCGAGAGTCCGGCTTCAGGCCTGGTTTTGGCACGGAAACAGCCTTGGTCGCCCTGTATGATGACCTATGTCGGGAGAAAGACAGGGGGAGTGTGACTCTGTTGATTCTCCTTGATCTTTCAGTGGCTTTCGATACCATCGACCATGGTATCCTTCTGGGACGACTGGCTGAGTTGGGAGTGGGAGGCACTGCACTGCAGTGGTTCCGCTCCTACTTGGCGGGGCGGCTCCAGAAGGTGGTGCTTGGGGGACATTGCTCGGCCCCGTGGATTCTCCAGTATGGGGTTCCTCAGGTCAGTCTTGTCCCCCATGCTGTTCAACATTTACATGTAACCGTTGGGAGAGGTCATCCGGAGTTTTGGGGTGCGTTGTCATCAGTACGCTGATGACGCACAACTCTATTTCTCCTTTTCATCTTCATCAGGTGAGGCTGTGGATGTGCTGAACCGGTGCTTGGCTGCGACAATGGACTGGATGAGGACTAACAAAATGAAACTCAATCCAGACAAGACTGAGATGCTGTTAGTGGGTGGTTCTGCTGACCTGATGGAGGGTGTTCAACCTGTTCTGGATGGGGTTGCACTCCCCCTGAAGGAGCGGGTTCGTAGCTTGGGGGTTCTCCTAGAACCATCTCTGTCACTTGAGGCTCAGGTGGCCTCGGTGGCACGGAGTGCCTTCTACCAACTTTGGTTGGTGGCCCAGCTACGCTCCTATCTGGACAGGGATAACCTGGCTTCAGTTGTCTATGCTCTGGTAAGCTCTAAATTGGATTACTGCAATGCACTCTACGTGGGGCTGCCTTTGAAGACGGTTCAGAAGCTGCAGCTTGTGCAAAATGCAGCGGCCAGAGTGATAACAGGAACCAGAAGGTTTGAGCATATAAGACCTACTCTGGCCCGCTTGCACTGGCTGCCTATACATTTCCGAGCTCAATTCAAGGTGCTGGTTTTAACCTATAAAGCCTTACACGGCTTAGGACCACAATACCTGATGGAACGCCTCTCCCGACACGAACCTACCCGTACACTACGATCCACATCTAAGGTCCTCCTCCGGTTGCCTACTCCAAGGGAGGCACGGAGGGTGGCAACAAGGGAAAGGGCTTTTTCAGTGGTGGCCCCCCAATTATGGAATGATCTCCCTGACGAGGCTCGCCTGGCGCCAACATTGTTATCTTTTCGGCGCCAGGTCAAGACTTTCCTCTTCTCCCAGGCATTTAACAGCATATGATGAGAGGGTTTTGTGTTTTTGTGTTGTTGTTGTGCTTTGACCCAGAAGGATATTGTAATTTTAACTTGTTTTTATGCTTTATGTTTTTAAATTTTGTATATTGGTGTTTTAATTGTTCAATATTTTTAATTTTTGTAAACCGCCCAGAGAGCTTTGGCTATGGGGCAGTATATAAATGGAATAAAATAAATAAATAAATAATAAACAATCACTTCAAAATGGCATCTCTTAAAGCACTGTCTATACTCAGTGTGAACCAATTATCCTTTCCTAATGTCCATGCCTTCCTTTCTCTACAGATGAAGAAAGGAAGAAACATTCTACAGACTCCAAAAAACATGGAGGGGTAGTTTTTAGAGAGGAATAACAATTTCACCTGGGCTGACTCCTGAGAAGTCCTCCTCACAAGAGAAATTGCTCTTTCCTCATTTAACTTCTCCACCCAGCTGCAGAAGGCAGCCATGTTTAAATATCCACACCTGAATGTAAGGCAGATGCATGGGGTGTGGTTTCTCAACACCATTTCCCTGGATCCTGCTGAACCACTATGAGACCCTCTTTCATTTGTTAAGGTAATTACAGGAATACTGGGAACTTGCTAACACACTAACACATTCATTCTAAGGATATTTACTTGGAAGTCATTTTGATTTTAATGGAACTCACTTCCAAGTATTTGTGCTTAGAACTGCAGCCTCAAGAGTCCAAATAAAAGATGTTTTTTGCTTCCAAAGATGATCTAAGTCAATGTGTAAAGGAACAAGGGATGTGCTTGGCGCATTTATCTCTAGATGTTGAAGTCAAATGGTTTTATTGGAAACAATAAGGACACAGGTACGGTTCTCTGCTATGTCACACCTGGAGAACCTGGAGAACCTACCCGTGTCTTTAACAGACCCACAGCCATGAAAAAGGATGCACCTCGGCCCTTTTCCCCTCCCACCTCCTCCACTTGCAGTGGGTCAAAAGAGTTTTGCTTTCTCAAGCAGGCGGGAGAGACGCAATGGTGGGAGAATTGAAGCTGCAACCTCCTTCACAACCATTAATTAAAAGACTATTACTGTACATGTAATTTCAAGGGCCTGGAGATCACCTGTAGCAATTTCACCTCACTGCCTCCTGACTTTAGGCCTCTCATAGCACCTGCTACAGCTTTCCCCAGGGCAGCCAACATGGCTTCTTATTCCAGTTTGGCATTGAGTATGAGAGAGAAAAATCAAGGGGCAGTAGCTGTCATTTGTACAAACACAACTGTTGCCATGCAACAGTCACAGTGACACAATTAATGCTTTTCTGAATTTGCTGTACTGTGGAGCTATTTGCATAGCTGGATGCTCAAACATGTCTATTTGCACACAGTTGTCACTGGTTGGTCTCCTGTTCTCAATTAGCATGTGTGCACAAATCTCTACATGCACCCATCCAGGCCATTTTTTGTTTTGTTCTGAAGGATGCACACATGCTAATAGCATTTTTAAATTTCTGAACACTTAGGGTAGAGGCAGATTAGCTGCAGTAGGAAACAATAACAGCCTTCAATTTGAATGGATTTGGATGATTTCTCTGTGTGAATATAGTTGTGGAGTTAAGTACAGATTATTATCTTAACTCAGTTGGGCCCTTATTTATAGACTCACCAACAACCTTCCACTTTGTGCAGGAAACACACAGAACACTCCTCTTTTCCCCTCTTGCTTAATAAAGCTGAGATGTATCTTCCCCAGCTACAGAGACGGAAAAGAGAGAGAGAGTGTGTTCCTCTCCAGTCTACCTGAGCTGCTGCATGTCAACACTTTAAAAAGTCCAATTTACCACACACTCCACCCAAAGTTTCTCACTATTCATCATGTGTAACCTTTACACATCTCCATTTAGCCCCTTGGAAAATTAGTTTAACAGATTATAAGTTTACAGGTACGTTTTGTACCTAAGAGGCACAAGAGGCAGCAGAGGAACAAAAGTTCAAGGCTAAGTGTTTCTGTTCCTTTCAAAGCATTCTAAGCATCACAATTATAGCTCTGTAAAAAAAATAAGACATAGCTATAAACTTATACAACCCAGCCCTGGATTTGTATATATCAGCAGGGAGACCGTTCTCTCCCTCTCTGTTAAGCTTTCCAGCAGCCGACTCACAAGACAGATGGTCAGAGGCAGCAGCCCCAGCACCCTGCAGTAAGAGAACTGCATCTTGCCCTTCAAACTACAGGGGAAATGGAAACCATTCCCTCCGGAAAAAAACAAGGGAACATGGACTGGTATAATTTGGAGACTGCCATAGGATGGATTTGGTATTGTGCCTGGGCTGTACTGGCTTGAGGTCAAAAGTACTGTGACACATAACCTCCATTCAGTAGCACCCGCTTATGAACAGTGACAGAGAACTCTCCAGAGCACAACCCAAAAAACGCCAATTCAAAGTTGTCCCCTTCCCCTCCTCCACATGAAACCCTCCAAACCCACATAGTTATACCTGGATGGGCTGGATTAAAAACAAAAACATTTGTTTTGACAACCTTTCAAGTATGTATGTGCCTTTTTCTGAAATAATCTCTTGCTAATGCTTTTAGGAAGGAGGGGGAAGCCATTAAAATGGAATGCCATGAGCCAATGCATTTCCCCCCACACACACACAATTTCCAAACAAAGGAAATACAAAGGACTAACTTGTGTTGACTGTGAAAATGACCTGTGCTTTATTATTCGGTGCATTTCAAACAGGCCAGTTACAAAAGTTTTGACTGCAGTCGGGTGCATGCCTCACACATTTCCCCAAGATGGGTAGGTCACCCAAATGCAGTGCAGCTGTAGAAATTCTGTGAATTTGCTGTGAACTCACAGGAAAAGCACAGGCAGAAAAAGGACTTCATGCATCAAGTGGCCTGAAAGAGTAAAGGTTCTTTGCATTGAATTCTTAAAAAAAACAGCCAAGTGCTTAATGTAAGGACAGTCAGTCCTGGAAGTCCCTCAATTTCTGTGATGTCTTTTGGATTAATAAACTATATGAGAATAAGGGAAATCAAGTAAATATTGTTTTTGTATTGATCCACAAACTTGATTAAGAAACAGCTGACTGGACTACAATGAAGGCAGCAAGCCCAAATTTTAGCCCTTCAGAGTATGGATTAAAAACACACACAAAACCCTTCTTCACTGCCTAAACCCAAATCAAATCTGATAAGGTAGCCTCTGCCACCTCAATGCAAGTGGACCTGATCTCTGCATTCTCTTTCTTTCCAGAGTGTTCAACTCTCCCTGCTCTTTTCCCCACACAACATTTTAATCACCAGTTGTGACGCACCTAACAGCCTTCTTGTAGCTAATTGAAAAACGTTATCATTCAGACCATCCCTTTAAAACCAGGGGAGATTTATCATGCTGAAACATTAACCCACCTACTGCTTTCATTTCAAGGGCTTTTCACAATGGTCCTTGCTAATTTTTCTGATTATCAAGGACGTTGGGGAGCTTTCCTCCCCCCCACCCCACCCCAGTGAATGCACTGTGTTCCTGCTGCTGATAGTACAAATATCATGGACTTACAGCTAGGCTTCATGGAAGAAACCACGCTAGCATACAGCACCTTTATAAAACAAAAACACAAATAAGAGCATGCAAACTGATGATTTCTTAAAAGGTTTGAAAAAACAAAACACAAAAAAATAAAATCTAAGCTAACAATTCATGCACTAGAAAGAATGCTCTTGTAGCTAAGAGTATAAACTGCACACCACAAAAGGACAGTCTTACAGGTTTACATAAAACACAAATCTATACTATAAGCTGCCTTCCCCAAGCTGGTGTCCTACAGATGTGTTGGGGAACTCCCATCATCCCCAGCCAGCATGGGTGGAGCAGAACATGCTGGCTGGGGATGGTGGGAATTGTAATCCGACACATCTGGAGGGTGCCATATTGGGGAAGCCTTCTCTATGGATTGGATCCAGATTAAGTTAATCACACTTTAGTCTCACTGAAATCAAAACGCCCTATTTCATTAGTCATGACTAGGGGCAATATCCAACAGTGCCATTCTGCAAACTCAAATAGAGCTAGCTGAGCTCCTCTGAATCTTTCCGTTGAGCAAACGATTGCCCATTACACTTGTGCAACCGGTTGTACAAGAGTTTACACAAAGCAGAATGCGCAAGTCGTTACATAACAGGTTCTACAAGCAAAATGTGCAACAGGTTGCACAAGCAGAATGCACAACAGGTTGCACAAGAGTTATGCACAACTGGTTACACAAGCATAACACACACCTGCTTGCGCAACTGTAGCTGCATAAACGTAACTTTACTTGGATTATTTTCTTGCGCATAGTTCAGAACCTCGTTTCCGCTAGTGCAACATCATGTGCACTAACGGAATGACACAGTTCGATATTTTGCCCTGTGTGTGACTAACTTAGGGTGCAATGCTGTGCATGTTGCACATCAAAAAAAAGTATGGCTGGGGAATGTTAAGAGCAGTAGAACTTTTTCTGACTAAACATACATAAGATTGCACCTTTAGCCTGGATCCAATCCTATGAAAGTGTCATATGTAGAATGGACAGATTTATCTTTAAAACTTCAGATGATGATGATGTCCATTAAAACAGATGCATGACTTTAAAACTCTATGTAAATAGAATTTTTAAGAGAAGATAAATCTGGGGATAATATATATGAATTTATTTTATATGAGTGATTTATATATTCATATGCTTCAAATATTCAAATGCTTCAAATAATTTATTATTTATATAGATTTATATGCCAGTTTTCTTATTTTCTTATAGAAGAATATGGCTATGTAAGGCTTAGTACTCAAGACCTACCAGACTGATTTTGCTAATTTTTGCTTTAAACTGAAGCTTCCGCAGTGTAGACATGCAGAAAATTTTGAGACTTTGTAAAAGTTCAAAGCTTGAACATTGAGCAGCTCAGGAAGGGAGAAGGATGAGGCAAAGGGGAGGTTAATGCATATGCTTCTCACTGTGCATGCAATGCAACATGTGACACAGTGTGTGTATGTATACATGTGTAATGATGCTTACTCCTGTGAGCTCTTAGAGTGCTGGGTCAATTATAAGACAGGCACAAAATGGAAAAGGGGCAGAAGAAAAATCAGTTGGTGATAGTTAGAGTAGGAGAAAGAGCTGAAAGGATACCAGAGGGAGAAGAGAGAGAAAAATATTACATCACATGTTTTCGACCTCAAACTCAAGAAATGGTAAATGATCTTTTTTAAAAGATCAACTTTTTTGCTTGTTTTCACCTTTGCCATAGATACAACAGGGTAGGAAACACATGTCTCTTCTACTTCCTGTTCTTTTTTTGTTATTTTTTTTAGTTTCAAATATTATTTATTTTGTTATTTATGGATACAACATCAAGTATTACAATTTCAAATATATATATATATATATATATATATACACACACACACACACATTCACGGAATTTCGTGACCGTCCCAAACAAAACAGAATTATACATTTCAATTTATTATTTTCTATTTAGAGAGTGGAAAATAATTATCCGATATTGACAATCTTCCATCTACTCCAGAAATCTATATATTGTAAGGGAGGCTTTCTCCCCTCCTTCCTCTTTATTTGTGAAATCAATAAATTTGCCCCAGATTTCCATAAAATTCTCATCCCTTAGTTATCCTCGCACTTTCCTCACTTTCTCAGTCAATTTTTCCAAAAGAGCAATTTGCCAAACTCTTTGGTACCAGTTTTTTACATAAAGCCATCTTTCCAATGTTTGGCGACCAGCCATCTAGCCGCTAAAAATAGATGGCTGATTAAACCCTTATGAGAGAGTTTGCTATCCAATCTTTTGTTTATGTTTAATAGTGCTAGGTGAGGAGTTGGATGTACCCATTGTCAAGTTATTAAACTTATCTCCTGGAATACCTCGTTCCAAAAAATATTTGCCTTTGTAGGGTGACCAGATCGCCCGGGGTTTCCTAACCGGGAAACCTGGGGCGATCCGGGCCGACAGGGGGGCGGCAGGGGCAAACCGGGGCTGCGGGGGGTCACGTGGCAGCGGCGGAGAGCGGCAGCAAACCTGGTAGGTCAGGGCTGTGTTTTTTGGGGGGGGGGTTGGTGGTGGGATTTTTTGGGGGGGGAAGCGGCCGCCCCTGCAGGTAAAGAACGTGAGGCGGGAGGCAGGAGGGCCCCCCCCACTTACCTGCATGGGCGTCCGCTTCCCTCTAGCACTCGAATCTACTGAGAAACAGACTTCACGGCCTGTCCCTCAGTAGCACCCCGGGTGATGACGTCATCACCTGGCGCGCTACTGAGGGACATGCTGCGAAGCCTGTTTCTCAGTAGATTCGAGCACTGGAGAGAAGCAGACGCCCCTGCAGGTAAGGAGCGCGAGGCGGGAAGGCCCCCCCACTTACCTGCCAGGGCGGCCGCTTCCCTCCGGTGCTCAAATCTACTGAGAAACAGGCTTCGTGGCCTGTCCCTCAGTAGCGCGCCAGGTGATGACAATCTGGGGAAGTCCCTGGGTTCATTAAATATATTTTTCTTGGTGTGAGATACCACCTATGCACTAATTTTAACATTAATTCCCTGTTGCTGCATGATACTGTATCAAATGGATTTCTATTCCACAAAGCATTCCAGTATTTTTCCTCAATTTGAATTCCTAAGTCGGTTTCCCATACCATCTTAAGAGGGTCCTCAGTACCAATGTCCTGGGTCATTATCCACCTATAAAGTTTCAAACTCAATCCTTTAGTTAACCCTTTGTAGCCCAGCATCTCAAGTTCAAACACAGTTAAAGCCCTCATTGCTGCAGTTTGCAACTCTGGTTGTAAAAGGAGTGCATAAGCTTATGCAATTCTTAACCATTGTCCTTTCTCTTGTCCTAACTTTTCTGCCATTTCTTCTTGCCTAATCAAGTGCCCCCTTCTACTTCCTGTTCTCAGTGCTGTTGGTTTAGGAATATGATCTGTCTGGTTTCCTTGGTTTCACTTTCACCATGGGTGCAGCAGCAGGAATAGAAATTGGAGACTTTTTCTTAGTGACTCTAAAGTCAGGAAAAGGGCACAATAAAAAAGGAGGTCTCCTGCCCAAACCCATGATCTTGTGCTGCTCCCATTCATCAATGTAGGAGCGCCACCTGGTAGATTGTATCTTACTTCACCCTCTTCTGGTTTTAAAAAAGCTGACAGGTATGATAAATAATAGTTTGCATCTAAAGCAAGGATAAATTGCAATATTTTCTCATTTTATGGCCTTGGTACTGAAATGGGAATGAGAAAGGCAAAAGTGTTTTGTATTTTAAACGTCAAGTCTTTCAATAACAAAGTTTCTAGCCCGCCTAGCTATGGAGGGTTTGAAAATGTTCAGTCAATATCTGGGTCATGCCCTCCTATTGGAGAGTTAAATCTTTTCTGTGGTGCATGTCTGTCTTTTCCAGGTTCCCCTTCTTCCTTCAATTAATATTAATAAACTCTATAATCATGATTGCTATCATAGAAAAAAAATGTTGATTTTTCTTGAATTTGGAACCATGTCATTTCCTCCATCCCAGCATAAGCATGGTTTTGCTTTTCAGTTCAAACTTCTAATCCTCACGAAAGCATTGTGCATACCTGTTCTCTTTTTCTGTTCCACCTCTTTCTCTCTCATTTGCCCCGATTTTAATTTTGTATTTGATTTTGCTCCACTTCACTAAAGTTATTTCCCACAAAAAAGAATGGTTTTGTCATCCCCTTTCAGATCTCTGCTTCCTGTTCAGAGCAACTGCAGATAATGACAAACTGTTATATTTCTCATCCCTACTAGATTCCATTCTGATTCAAAGCATTTGGTCAATGGATGACATAGGGAAAATAATTGTCACTGCTCATTCTTGCAGATGGTACTTCATGCAAAAGTAGAATAGATCCATTGTAATCATTGGAACTTAAGTTAGTCATTACTTAGGTCTCATCCATTTCAATGGGTCTACTCTAAGTAGGACTTTAGTTGGATTCTACCCAAAATCTGTAGTTACCATATGTGATGGAGTACATCTTCTGCCTGTGGATTCACCTGCATTGCAAAGCCTACTGGCCTGGAAAGACTTTGAGCTCAGCTCAAGCACTCAAACCAAATCCTTATTAGCTACTAAGCAACTGCTAAAGTGGCACCCTTTTGCAAGCCTTTTGCACCTAGTTCTTGTTGCTGGATCCTGGGGTCTAATAAAATACAGAGTACATCACACAAACCTAAACTCTGCCCTCCCCTGGACTAGATGACCACCAAGGTTCCAGTCAAGTCTTTGATTTTGTGATAACTGGGCAACAGTGTATGGGTTTGATTAGGAGATTGTGTCTTGCAATTTCTGTTCTGTGTTTGAGGATACTTGCATATATTTTCATAATGTTATTGTGGTACTACCACTATCCTCTTGGTTAACTCATATTATGGATCAATGTGCAACAGTAGATCAATTACTTGAGACTAAAAGAAGCAGTACCCAACACAAAATTGGTGATGGGTGAATTCTGAGTTGCCAGTCTCTGGCTACATTAAAGGTAAGACCTGAACTCTCTAAGGGCTCAGAAACACAGACAGTGGTTTTCCAAGGTTCCAATGGTTCATAGGAAGATAGAAATTTCCCTATGTAGGGAAACCAGTGGTCCACCTAGCACATTATTCTCTACAATGACTGGGTTCATACAACAAAATAATCCACACTCAAAGTTGTGTAAGGGTTGCGTGGGGCTTGTCATTGAACTGTGGTTTGTTGTGCTGCCTGAACCCAGCTATGCTAACAAAACATGGTTTGTTAACAACAAACAACCCATGAAGAGAACCCATGATTTGCTGTTGGCTTGTGAATTGTGGGTTGTTCATGGTTAACAAACCATGGTTTGTTATCATGGATGGGTTCAGACAACAGGGTTCAACAACAACCCATAGTACTATGACAACTCAAACTCAATTTGAGTGTGGGTTATCGTGTTGTGTGAACCCAATCAACGACTCCCAACAGTGCTCCAAATTTCAGCCTTTCCTAGCCCTACCTAGAGATGACAGGAATTGTACCTGGGACCTTTTGCATGCAGAACATAGGTTCTATCGTGGAACTATGGCCCTTCCCCGATGAGAGTTTTGGAAGCTCTACTGCTCTTCAGAACTCCCTGCCACAGCCCATTTGCTATCTCCACAGCTCCCATTGGCCCTCCATCAGCATCTCCATGTCCTTCCCACAGCATCCTGTCAACTCCAAACGTTGTAAAACAGTGTGGGTTTACTCCTGGTCTAGAATTTGGATTCTTCAAAATATTACATATATACACACACACACAATTCCACATGTGCACACTTATGCATTGATGTGTTCATCTCAAACATACCTTTGTGAAGCTAGTACCAATAACCATCACTATAACAGAACCAAGTAGTACAGAGTTTTGCTTTATTTTTAAACAAATTGGGAACTGTACCAGTAGGGGCCTGTGCAATTGTTATTAGTGGGGACTATGTTTGAGTTGAATTAATTCCCTCACAAAGCAGCACCCTCCCCATTTTCCAAGTCTTGGTTTGGAAAGCAACACCATTTTCTGTGTTGCATTGCCAAGCAAATTTGATGTGAAAATTCATTTACAAGCATGAAACCTCACAAAGCTATTTCAAATGTGTTTTATCGTACAACTGAAAAATTAAAGACTTATCACTAAAAGTCTCAAGGGAAAACTCACACCAAAATACCTTTGCCAAACGCAACTGTGTAGCATTAAAATTGTATACAATACTCTCTACTGAACTGCCAGTGTACACCGAAAGGACAGTGGGGAAGGTAAATCCAACCTTGACTTATCACCTGTATTGTGTTGAGAAAAATATGTAGTTTCTACACTGCAGTGCAGTGAATGAAAAGCAAATTATTCTATCCGTATCTGGTTGGGGGACCTGGGGGGGGGGAGGAGAAATTAAGTTCCTTTTTTAAATAAATACTTGCATGTTCTACTGCCTGTCTCTTTCCTCCCTCCCCATATCCTCACCCATATCAAGCAGCATGGCAAGCTTTGTCAGTGAAATATAAATAAATCAGATACTCTTCGATTGTACAGCATTTCCAATTAGTGGGATCAAATATCCAAAGTATGCAGAGGAGCACAGAATTTAGCAATACAATAAACAGACTGAAGTGCTTCCAGTTATAACTGTAATGCAGAAAGCAACAGCTATATGGATTTGTGATGAAGTTATATTATTTCAGCTTATATACAAGCATTTCAAGCACAGGTTAGATAGAACTAGGTTTTCTTTCATGCTAGCTTGTTAATACAAACATCAGATTTTGAGCGTGCACATAAATGAATCACAAAAAAAAATGGCTGCTCTGCAGTCTCTGCTGCCAGCAGCATCAACCACTCCCATGCATGACTCACTAATAAAGCCTACTCATCAGGAAGTACAATCCCACTAAACTCAGTGGGACTTAGTTCCAAGTGAAGGTAATTAGAATGAGGCTGTTATTGCCAGCACCTCCCATCAGACCTGTAAAAGTGTGAGGGGCACTGTATTGAACTGAAGATTGCAATCCAGATAAAAAGAACTTTCAATGGAAAAAGGAAGAAATATTCCAACACCCAATGCCATTCAAGAGAAAAAATATTTTAAAATTAACCTCTTTGTGATCTATAGACCTTGGCAGACAAGTCTTCTCCATCAGCATTGCAACCATCCTCGCTGTTGCTTCATTGCAAGAGTGAAGGTGTATACCAAGGAGCTTCCCTTCCTAAACCTTCCATCCTCACTGTATAGACAAGGAGAAATGTTTTTACCTTTGTCTGGTCAATATAATAGAAGGGAGAAATGTACAGTTCAGATCCCTTTGTTTAGTCCCTCCTGCCTAATTGGGTCTGTTTGCATAACACACTGTGGCTTGCTTAGATCAGACCAAAGGTTATGTGAGGGTTGTTTAAGTATCATAACTCCCACCGGTGGGTTCACACAACACAACCACCCATGGTTTGGGGTTGAATATTCATTAAACAAGCCGCAATGAGCCGCAGCGTGTTGTGCAGAACCCATACGCAAGGTTGACTATGGGTTGAGTGTGGGTTTACCCTGAACCATGAGTTGTGTGAACCCAGTCCTGCTAACAAACTATGGTTTGTTAATCACAAACAACCCACAGTTTACAACCCAACAACAAAGACCCAGTCCACACAATCAAAACAAGCCATGGTGGTTTGTTGTGAGTCCCAGTTCATGCTGTTGCGATTTCCATAATCAACCTAGTTCGCATGGCTTGATGGAGAGTTAAACAATTTTCAAATAACCCATGGGCTGTTGCAAGATTATTTTAGGGTTGTTTAACTCTCCAACAAACCATGCCGCCTGGGTTGAGATGTCACGATAAGGTGTGGCTGAGCAGAGCTTATGGAAATTGTGTCCAGCACATGCTGTGGCTCGCAACAAGACACCATACTGGCTTGTTTTTATAGTGCGAACCAGCCACATGGATTCTCTTTGTGGGATGTTCATGGTTAACAAACCATGGTTGGCTAGCATGGCTGGGTTGACACACGGTTCAACAACTCACAGCTGAACCATACTCAACCTAGAGGGTGGGTTGCTGTCACATTGTGTGAACCCAACCATTGTGTGCATTGTTCAGTCTACAAGGTTGGGAGAAAACATCCTAACAAATATATTTCAATTAAACAAATAATCTATACCAGGAAGAGGAGAATCACCCAGAGAACTTCGGCTATTGAGTGGTATAGAAATTTAATAAAAAATAACATTGTGCTGCTGCAGCTTTTACTTATACAGATGCACACCTTTCCTCCCTATCTTCAGACTGTCTGAAACACACGCGTACATGAATCAGGGAAACCAGCACCCCCAAATATATGAACAGAGGTATCCAAAGACATATGTGATTGTATTTTTGCTTTAAAACCTCATGCTTTCCCAGCAGCAAACATTAGTAGAATAGTATTTCATGCAACAATTAGAACACGTAGTTGTGCCTGAAGTAGGTTAATTTACTGGAAAATGAATTGGTCAGACATTCCTAGAAACAACTTTTGGGTAGGAGAGAGGGAGTTTCCTTATCACCTCCACCCCAACAGGGGCTTGAACCATATTTAGAAATAGGGCAGAATGCCCAGTTTCGAAAAGCAAATTATTCCGCCCATGTCATTGGTTTCAGTGAGGGATGGAAGGTTTAGGAGGGAAATCTCCTTGGTATACACTTGAGCTGAGGGCAATGAAACAAGAGCGAAGATGGTTACAATACAGGTGGAGAAAGACCTGTACTGATTTTGACTGAATTCAGGTTAGAGTTCATTATCGAGCCTACTCTGTGGCAGTGAGGATGACAAACAGTTCTTTTCCACCAGTATTGCATCATCTCAGTGTCATCCAGCAGAGCTTTTCCAAGTGGTTTATGGCTTTTTGCAATCTGGACAAAGAAGAGAGATGGTGGAAACCTTGGTAGCACGCTGTAACAAGGTTGCATGACACTTTGAAGATAAAGTCGCTCACATTTGCCACAACTTGGATGCCACAGTTAATGTAGTTGCATTAGTAGAGGTGTTCAGAGCACCAACTGGTTCAATTTATTAGATGAATTTCAGTTGTTGAGGTCTGAGGATGTGGACAAGGTGCTTGGCCAAGTCCAATGGACCACCTGTATGCTTGACTCTTGCTCATCATGGCTTATTACATCTAATAAGGCACAGATGTCTGGCTGGGTCCAGGAGATTATCAACTCCTCCTGGAGAGATGGAGTGGGGATGGCCACTTTAAAGGAGAAAATTATTAGACCACTTCTGAAAAAGCCTAACAAGATCCTAGAAGATGTTAAGAAGTATATGCTGGTTGCTAATATCCCTTCCTAGGCAAGGTGCTCAAGCAGGTGGTTGCCAGGCACACCTGAATGAAACGGATTATCTAGATCCATTTCAATTGGGCTTCAGGCCTGGTTTTTGGAATGGAAACTGCCTTGGTCACCCTGTGGGATGACCTCTGCCGGGAAAGGGACAGGGGACTTTGACCCTGTTGATTCTCTTGGACCTCTCAGCAGCTTTTGATACCGTTGACCATGGTATTCGTCCAGATAGGCCATGTAGGCTGGGAGGTACTGCACTGCAGTGGTTCTGCTCCTACGTGGATGGCCAATTGCTCTCTGTCCCTTGGCAATCATGCCATGGGGTGAAAAAGGGCTCTATTTTGGCTCCCATGCATTAACATCTACATGAAACCGCAGGGGGAGGTTACCCTTTTCATTAAACCCAGGTGAGGCAGTGGGCATTCTGAACCAGTGCCTGGGTGCAATAGCGGAGTGGATGAGGGTCAATAAATGAAGACTCAATCCATACAAGGTAGAGGTACTGTTAGGTGGTGGCTTATTTGCCCAGCAAATTGATGTTCAACCTATTCTGGAGAGGGGTTGCACTCCCTCTAAAGGATCAGGTTCATACTTTGGTGGTGCTCTTGGATCCAGCATTGTTTCTGCAGGACCAAGTGGACTTGATAAAACAGAGCTCCTTTTATCAGTTTAGGCTGATATGCCTACTGTCCTTATCTGGACAGAGATAGCCTAGCTACAGTTATCCATTCTGACAACCTCTCGCCTGGATTACTGCAATGCATTATATGTGGGGTTGCTTTTGAAAATGGTCCAGGTATAGTCCCCATGGGCACCCCTTACTTCAATGTTTACTGAGAAGTGGTGTGAGGTGTATGTGTGGGAAATAAAGTGCTGGACTTGTGGCCAACTTTGCAGTGGGGCAAAACTTTTCACTATCATCCCTGAAATACATGCCCAAGCTTCTACCGAAACAGACTCCCCAAACAGACCATCTATAAATTGTAGGGAGTGGGGAGAAACAATATTGGGTGCTCTGGTTACACAGGTAAATTACCCCTCTATGAAGCCATACAGTGGAAACTGTGCCACCTAGGAGGGAGGCAGTTTTGACCCCATAAGTATCCCCAAATGCAGCACAGTACTTTTTACCAAAAGAGAGTGAATTGCATCAATTCACTTATATTAAAGCAAGCAAAGGAAGTGTTTCTTGAGGGAATCGGTTTCTCTCTGCCCATGGACTTACCATTTAAAGCCCATTTGTTATGGTCCACAGAATTGAAAGGGAGCCATTGAGAATTGGACCTATTTCCATTCACATAACCCTGTCCTGAGCTGTTTTTCTTGTTGACGCAATAGTGTGACCAAGATGGAATGCAAAAACTGGCAGACACATGATTTAAGAACTGAGCAAACTGCACAGGTAGCATTAAAAAAAGAACCTGAGATTACCATGGGAGTGCAGCAGATCATCTTGTGTCAAGTACAGGATGGTAAAAAGGTTGTTTGTAAGAAGTGCAGGCATGACTATTTTTTTAAATCCAGAAACATAGTAGATTACCCAGTTCTTTTCTTGTCTTGCTTATAAATTCAATGCTATAAATTTGGAGAAATTCTGGCTGGATTTGGATGTTTATTTTTGACACAATGATGTTAACACAAGTTAACCCATCATTTTCATGTGGTGAGTTCTGAAATTTATCACATCCTGGAGAACATCAAAAACTACAATGCTGCAGGATCTGATAAAATCTTACCACACACACTGAAAGAACATTCAGGAAAAACATAACATAAAAATGATAGGTAAAATGTGGTTACATTTCCTAATCCAGTTTTATTTATAAAGCTTATGTTCCAATTCTATCTTCTCTGCAGGAGACCTAAAGAAGCTACGAATAAAAATATAAACGAATTCCATTTAATCAATCTATATAAAAAGCTACTAAAATAGATATAACAACAGTTTAGAGCAATACAGACCAAAATAAAAGAGAACATTGTCAACACCATCATGCCATTGGATACATCTAACATGAGCAAAAAATTAGAAGTCAGCCAGGGGTAGAGGGGCTGAAAACATGGCTGAAGAGAGGAAGCTGCTGCATGAATACATTTTTGCATTCAATCTCAGCTGCTCACACTTTCACCAGCAGTAGTTCTGTTCATGGACACACATGTATCAATTTGCTTTGATACTATTAAACAATTACATCATGGAAGACCAGAGCCATAGTAATTTTGAAAAGACACTTTAGAAAACAGCACTTTGAACCATTCAAGTTTTCACAACAAAATTTATTAGAAGAATAGTGGTTCTGAAAAGTCTAGCATCCAGTGAAGACTACCATACACATTACAGCTGGGAATGTGTTTCCAAAATGACATGGCCAAAGAATACAACAGGGCTGTTAGACCCTTATACATGCACGAGAGAATCAGCGCTTTTGACATACAATGCAAAAAAAAAAAAAAAAAGTGGACCACGTGAATTAAAATTTTTAAGTACTTATCACATACATTAAGACACAGCTTATTAAGTCCAGTCAAAAAATCAGAACTGCATTAAAAATTAAATGTAGTGCAATCAAACCAAAAACCTTAATTTGTGATCATAAGTGCTCTACTATATAAAATGTTGATCATAGCAAGGAACAAAAAAGTTCAAATCACACAGTACAAAAAAAATCTGTAAATAAATACAAACTACAGTACAAGAGAAATATTAAATTATACAATTCCGTCAAACTGTAAACAGTATATTGAAATGAGGTCCATAGATTAAAAAGGGGGTTCCTGCTTTTATTTTTCCATGACACTTGTACTTTTAGAGGTCTGTGAAAAATGCCATTTTCCATACTCTACATAAATAGAACTTTCTAAGGTGTAAAGCATCAAATAATAAAGCAGAGGCATTGCTGACGCACAGTTACAGTGAAATTAATGCCAGTGCGAGCAGCAGGCTTTATTTTAATGTGTTACACACATACCCACGTTTTAGTCTTCAGCAAACAGACTCACCACTACAGGTGTGAAACGCCAGCACATTCATAATTAGCGCATGGCACAAGAGGTTAGACACCTGAAAAGGGCCATAATGTGGGAGTGATAATCGGTTCCCAAATACATGTGCTGCTGCTGATTATTTGAAAAGTTTACACTCTTGCCATAAAACACCAACTTTGGCAGAAGGGTTACTAATAAACTCATGCCCATCTGGCCCATTGGCTTCCATCACAGTGGCCAGTGCACAGAATTCCTAGAGACATTGCATAACTAGAATGTAGAGGTCAGACACCCAAGGGCCAGTGCTTAAGTTTAGAAGTACCTGGGATGAAGGAGAAACCACAGCCATACTGAGAAGCTACCCCTGCTCCATTTGCAGAGGCAGCCAGGAATGTATCTGACATGAGCTGTGCTGGCTTGGTAGTGGCATTTTTAAATATATACGTTTAAGCTTACATATATAATATATATGTATATAACATAATACACATACTATATATAGAAATTTCTTACAATACATAATTATCAGGAACCCCCATGCGATTTTGCTCAGTAGTAATAACTGAATATACAGAATGCCACTACGTGTCTGAGGCACTGCGTGCTGGAGAGTAATATGCAGCTTTAAAATCCGTTTGGCTGAGTTATACCTGGATACCTGAACTGAGTTTAAATTGACATTCATCAAGGATGTGCTATTAGCACATCAAAAGAAAAGCAAAAACAAAATACAAGTCACTGCTAGGTTTAAGAATAGTGTACAAGTACCTGAATTGAGTGAGGGTAGTGTGTAAACTGTCCCTGAGGGTTTTCAAACAGTGTGTGTACAAGCTGGAATCCTAAGAACGTTAGTTTATAACTTACACTGCGGACTGATAAAATACCAACATTTGACAATTTAACAAGTGGAGGTTAGAAAGAGTTATGAGCAAACACTCAAAACATATTTATACATGTTTAAGCAGCAGTAAGCTGCTATAAGCAAAAATCCCATGGATATAATCACCAAATGGGACTCCAAGAGGTTGCCATCTGTAATCTGTTTCTCTGATGCTAGGGCACATGACAGCCGCCACCTACCCTCTCTCAACAAGTAAAGAAGTTTCACCTGCTAACGTAGTATGCACCTAGTTACAGACTAGCAATTCAAGATTTAGATTTTTAATCAAAGACTTTCCTATTACATACTAAAATCCCTTAAGATCACTAATGCTGGTATGCTAATCTAGTTAGTTTTTTAAATTTCCCCCTTCATTTAAGAAATATACCATTCGACAACTTAAACATTAAGATCCATTTTCAGTCCTCTGATGTAAAAAGCATGTTTGTGGATTTATATTAAAAATTTACATGGTAAAAAGGCTTGAATTTCAGCCAAAGATTCTAAATACTGCTCATTCCCTGAAGACAAAAAGGGAGAGAGAGAATCCCTACCCATTTCCTAGTGATATACTTTCAAACTGAGCACTACACAATGGTCTAAAACTATTCTTCATTTGGGAAACTTCACCTAGCCTTCCCATTTAGATCCCAAATCTTAAAGCCCTGAAATGGTCTACTGAAATGTTTACTTAAAATATCAGGCATGTATGCCCAGAAGCTGCCTGAACATTATAAAACTGAGTTATTTATTCTCAAAGATAAATTACTATCAACAGAAATTATCTGACCTAAAAGCAATCAATCATTTGTAGATTGAAACTTTTACAGTACCTTAGACTCTGAAGACCAGATAAATTAAGACTAGAGCTGTAACAGTAAAAGTGCTGAAAGGTCCCTTTTCTGTTTCTTTTCTTAACAAAATAGGCCAAATAAACGCCTTAGTGGTCTGCAAAGATTATTATACATCTTTCTATCAAGCCTTTACGGTTCTGTTGAGTGTAGCACCAAATCTGAGGTACATTAGAGGCTGAGGTGGCATGTCTATTACTTTAGAGTGGGAGATAAAATACTTAAATCAGATCTTTTTAAGCTGGTGACCCACAGATAATTCTCTTCTCACCAAGGACTCATAATGTATATGTTGTATAAACAGGGAAGAAAAGCCTAATTTTCTTGGGATCTGAAAAAGAGAGACCCCACAGTATAATAATAAAAATGGGGTTTTGTGATCAGGTGAATAATTTCTTGAAAATTTAATTACTTTTTCAAGATATTACCTGAGAACAGATAATTTTACAATATTGAAAATGTTACTGATATATAAACTCTGCCTAAATAAAATCCATATAACTGACAGAGAAAGATGTTGCAATGGCTAATAGCTTTTCCTTCTGTAGTAACATGAGTGTATCTGTGGATCATTTGAGGAGTCTATGTAATATCATCCACAAATTTAAAGAGTAGAATTATAATTCTTGTAACTTCCAATTAAAATGTAATTGCATAATTTTAGACTTCTGCAGGATGCTGGTTCACTTGCTAAATTTCATCTCATGCCTAAATATTTTTTATGCATTAACAAGGAGATGGCCAAAGTTCTACATCCCAGAGCTACATAATAGGGATAGAGAACTATAGACCATACACCTCCATCTCCATCCTTCCACCTCCTCCAAGCCTCAAAAGATCACTTCTTTCCCAGACCCTGGTCAGGCTGGTGCTCCTTCCCTTTTCTCTTCCCATTCAGCCCATGACGTTAGGGGTCTCAAATATCTGCCACTGCATTCTCCTCTATCTCTTTTGGTCCTAATGTGAAGGTGCCACGTTGTTGATACAACAGAAAGTAAATCACTACTGTCTCTCTAGTTCCACTAGAATCTCTACTATAGAGCCAGTTTTCTGTTCATATTCTAAAATTGCCCAGAAGCTGTATGTGCATCGCAGCCAGTTTGGCCCACCCTGGTATATACACTATCAATTTAATTTACCAAGTTCACCTATCACAACACTCTGCAGTTTTGTTCCACTAAGCAGATAAAACTGCAAAACGCAGATAGAACTGCAAGGTGACCCTGCAGGGCTAAAAGACTACCAATTTTACTGTAAACTAAAACAAAATGTGAAAATTACAGGAAAATTGATTATCTCTATCACACACACACATCATGTGTAAACCAGCTTGTTAAGAGTTTTTAAATCAAAGGGTGAAAGCAATTGGACAGCCATGGGATAAAAGCCAATTGCACAAAATGTAATCTGCAGACAGAAGGCAAGTGGAGGTTAGCAAATAACATCTTTTAAAATTACAATTTCATTTCTGAAGCTGCAAGGGGGGGAAGCAAAAATCCACATCAAAGCATGGGCACCTTTGAAATTCCTACAAACACATCAGCTTTGTTTGCCTGAAAACATAGGATAGAATTGTTTTTATGATAAACTTTTCTTTCGAAGGCTACTTAAGTCCTTCAGGCAGCCTTGGCTAGCAGCTGAACCACCACACCTTTGAAGTGAAGGGGGCTACATTTTTATGTTTCCATTTTAGAGTTCTAGCAAAGTGCTTCTGGATAATAAGAAGGGGAATGCTAAGCATGCTTCCCCCTCCCATGCATGTGCCATGCCTTTATTCACCTCTCAAACACTTAGATACTTTAGGATTGAATCCTAAATGTATTACATACAAGGGGTTGGGAATCTGCTTTCCCCCACCACCAAGAGTGTTACAAAATGAAGTTGATTTTTAAGTAGCTTACGGAGAGACAGATCATGCCAGTTGATGTAACTGGGATCAGAATTATAGTCAAGGTGTACAGGCTTTTTCCATGGAAAAATGTATTTTAAAAACAGCATAAATCACTCCTAACAGTGTCTGAGCAACTATTGTGTCAACTTGAGACCATAGCGCCCTCAAACTATCTCATTTTTGTCAAGAAGCTTTGGGATAAGCCATAGAAACAAAGCAGACCTGTACTGCCACCATGTTTAAAATGTACATCTAATTCTTAAAGGTGTACTTAACATGATTCCAAATTTGCATTAGAAAATATTTAAGAAAACATTCAGACTAGGCCTTTCCTTTGGAGGCAGAGCAGCAGGGCAGTATGGAGCAGTCCTGGGACAGCCAGAGGCAAACATATACTTGATGCCTTGGCTGATGCAAAAACAGGACTTTAAGTGCTCCTGGGGGAGCTATCTTTTGATTATTTTAATAAACTGGGGAGCTTGGAGAGATTTTTTATCATAAAATAAGGCCAACAGCCCAAACCCTACAACTAACATTCTTGAGAACTGTAGTGAAAAGGGAAAGGCCTGGAGCACTGGAAATGAGGTTCTAGAATGGCTGACAGAGAGGTAATAGTTCATCAGATCTCCAGAATTTTCAGGAAAGAACTTTTATATTTTACAGATCCAAGTAAAAAAATGATACATTTTCTACACACTGGGCTCGCTCCACAGAACTGTACAATAATTAACTCCACACTTGTACCCCTACGACACTAAGCCTTACTCATCTGTATAACCTGCTGCAGCAAAAGGTCACCAAGCAACATCTAAATTCCAGTACGATAGTGAACTTGATTTTAAACGTTACACACACACACACTCTAACATTAGTCTTCTGGGCTGGGAGTAGAGGGAGAACCTATCCTTCATGATACCTGGTCTGTAGAAGCAGAGGCTGCCACTAATATTGTTCACAGTTTCTTTTTGTCATCCAGGTACAAGCAACACCATCAACAGACATGCTACAGCTGTACCAAACTGTGGTCCTGGATTTGACACACATGATCAAAATGCCCTGATCTTCCTCCTACAGACTTCACTATTTCTGAAGCATTGCATTTGGCTATGTTCCCTTATCATGCCCTCAAAAAACAGCAGGAAAAACAAGGCCTAAAGCCTATCTCTTGCACAAGTTTACATGAGCATCCATTTACTGGAAACAGGAGAAAACAAGGCTCTCTTACAAAGACAGCAGCAAACCACATCTTCCCACATCAAACTATGGTCAGTTGGGGATTATCGCCATGCAAACTTCTGGTCAGCAGAAAATTAAGCATGCTAATGGATAAACACTGATTCCATTTCTTCTACAGGTAAGATGCTCCCAAATACTACTCAAAGCTACACCAAAGGCGCTTGTCAAAGCAGTCTGACTTCAGTGGGTCACTTAGGGATCTAGAGTGAGATACAGTCACAGGATGAGCCACCTTGGAAAAAACAGGTGAGATGAAATCTTAGAACAAAAGTTTAACATTAAAAAGGTGCACTTGAATATTACAGACTAAGTTTACAAAACCTACAATAAGATAAAATATAGATATATTTATATCTTTTGAATATTCAGCAGCTTTTTGTTTATTTTTGAGAGGCTTCTGAAATTTTTAGAAAGGGACAACTAACTAATTTCAACCATGCGTCACAAAACAATAATGGCTATTTTATATTGCAATTACCGAAGTAATGCAATTAGTGCTTTAAAAATAACCTACTTTTTCCTTTTTTTTTTTTTTTTTTTTTTAAGCAGAGACCTTTTGAGGAAATATGGTTGTTCCAAAGCTTCTGGGATTTTTTTTTACCTGAATAGGAAGTGATCACAGATATTAAGTGTTATATTTCAAAGCTTTGCAGACAGGAATCTTACAATCGTCAGGTCCCAGGAGTTTAATCTGAGAAAATTAAATGTTTGGTTGTTTAATTCATTTTCTAACCAAAGCAATAAGAATACACAACTATCACTATCTATTTACAGTTCTCAACCTATGGTCTGAAATGACATACAATTAGTTCTCTTTCTAAACTGCAGCATTAAAGGGTAGGCACACCATTTTTCTGCTGCACGATTGTCATCCACTTAATGATACACATAGAAAATATTTAGGTAAGTAAAATGAGCACACCACATACACTATGACAAAGTTTTACAGAACTCAACTCATACATCACTTAAATAAAAATATCCACAAAAGGTTAAACCTCTGACAGTAAAACTCTATGCAAGTGTTACACTTCTAGCTTGCAGCAAACCTTCTCCCACGCTTTCAATAGCAGATGAAACCACAAATTTAAAACAGTGCATTTTTATTGCAATTTCCAGTGAAACTGGATTATATTGCAGAGTTTCTACACCACTATGGAGCTTCAAACAGGTTTCTGTACTGAGATGACAACTAGATAGCTAAGGGAACTCTGCTTTTTGAGTATGGAAATACATTAAGCTACCAAAACAAAGAAGTCTAACAACAGTAGTACAAAGCATATTTGGGCTAAAAGCCCAGTCTCTCTCAGGAATGAGAAGTGCATATTTAACATGACAGCAATGGTGTGCCTAACCTTTGCTTCCCAGAAACCCACTGTATTCAATCAATCAATCAAGGCCAACTCAATTAATTACCCCAAAATTCAAGCAGCAGCCCTGGGGCTATTCTAGGCCTTCTTCCTATGAATCTTAGCATCCACTTTCAGTCATTAACACAAGATATCTAACCAAGAACAGTGCTTAATGTTGTCTTACATACAAATTCCATTGCCTCTTTTGGTTGTGCAAAGCAGGAGAATGGAGTCCTATCAATCTTTTGCACAGCTAACATCAAATCGTCTCTCTACCCGAAGAACCAATAAGTCTGATTTAGTGAAGCTGCAAGTTGAGAAAGCTTTATTTAAAGCTTAAAATGTACGAATGATCCGATGCCTCTGTAACTAAAAAGACTGAACTGTGGATTTAGGAGTGCTAGTGGTGATCTGCCTATGTGATGTGTGCTAGTCCACTATTAAATCTATAGTGAATGAAACAAAAACAAAAATTCAGAATATGCAAGAACATTTCCTGCTACTGGCAACTTTAGTATTTAAAAAGGAAACACCCACTGGGTGTTCAACCCTGACAGTGTTACAGCTAGACAAGATGCTCAGACCAAGTCAGACCAGAATGATCTGACTATGTGTTTTATTAAAATTTGTAAAAATTTCTTCCCTGAACGTTAACATAGATCCTTCATTTACATGACTATTTAGGCAGACTATTGAGGTTGTAATGTTTAAATATTGGTGAACTTTATGAGGGTTTTATGTTTGTTTGCCCTAGATTACAGTAAGCTGTTATATATATTCCTGACCTCCAGAAGAGGTTTTGTTTTTTTTAAATTAATGTTGGAAATACACAGTTTTAGCAAACTCAGAATTCAGTCTGTTAAAAGCATGTAGGTCATAAAAGCCATGTTTTGTTAAAGTGAGGAATACCCTAGTATATCATTCAGTGTACCCTGATGCTCCTGAATACAAGGAGTTTGTTGAGATAAGGCTACATCCTCAAGCAGGCAAGTCCAACTCTCACCTTTATAAAAGAACAAATAAAATTACAGTGAAGGTAGTGTTCCAAAGGAATTAACCAAAGCATTCTGAAGGTAGTGTATGTAAAGTTCCCCCATCCCACTCCCACCCCGCCCCGCCGGGTGAGCACTAAGCCGATTGCAAATGGTAAAGGAGTTGAATTTAAAACAAAATGGCTCCAATTAAACCCAAGTGACTAGGAATCCAACCACCAATTTCTGAATTCAAAAAGACCAGTCATTCTTAAAAGTTTAAACTTTCTTTCAAACCAACTGGATCCACAAAGAAAAATATTGTGAAATTCTAGTTATAAAGCAATGATCCAGTTTTTGTTTTAAAAGTCTGGTACTGGAGTTTAAGAAAGTGATTTTTGTTTTTTTTTAAAAAAAGCGCCATATGAAAAAAGCTAACCCAATAAAATAACTGAAAGTCCATGCAGGCTCAAGAGGCAAGCAGTCCACTTCCATGTCTGCATTCTTTGTGAGGTAACTCAATTCTCTATAGAATATTAGAGAAACATGCAAAAGGCCAAAAAACAAAAACAAAACGAAACACAAAAAGGGCTCTAAGCCATACTGGGCCAGAAAATTTACAAATATGCAACATTCAGAGCACCCTTTTCCCGTGTCCACACAAGTCTCTGCTGAACTGCAAAGGAACGTGTCCTGCACCCAGTGACTGAAGAGGAGTTGGGTACATACAGCGGGAGTTGAACAATGCCGTAGTGCTCACCCAGTTTATTATGTAATTGGCACTCTACAACATCCCTAATCATCCTTTGACTCATTCGCACTCTGTGCTGTCTCTCCTTGGGGATCTACCTCAAGTTTTACAGAGACATCCTGTCCCTCCGACCGCATTAATTTCATTTTTTTCTTTGGAGGGTTTTTCAAAGTGCCCAGCCTCTCTTTCACTTTATACTCCAGGGTGCTATGGGGAATCCCATAAATACTCTGAGCTTTGGAGACGCTCATTTTCCCACTCATCACCACAGAAATCGCTTCCTCCAATATCTCACTGTTGTACTGTCTGTATCTGCCTCTTTTCTTCCGAGGTTGCTTAGAGCCAGGATCTCCCTCCTGATCAGAGGTGGGATATGGCTGTCCAGAGGTAGATTGCTCAGCATCTGAGCCCCAGGAATCTGGTACGGGATCCAGCAAGCTCCTCCTGTTTTGTTTTGGAAGGATAGCCCTTAACTTTTTACTAAGCGCGCTCTCCGTTTGTGAACCCATCACCAAAGAGCTATAGCTATACTGGTCGCCAGAACGGGACTCCCACGAAAGGTCCATGCCTCGAACTTGTGGTATCTTTAAATCCACAGGAGTTGAATGGCTCATGTCCTTTTTCCCATCCTGTTTAGTTTGAAGTGCCATTTTTTGAAAGGCCGAGTTTTCTGTAAGAAAAGGAAGGTCACTGATGTTGCTGAGTGCACCATTTCCCCTGAATTTCATTCGGGTGAAGTTGAATTCATAGTGTGGTTTTGCCCAAGAAGCCTCCCTGGATAGTATCACGTGCTGTCCGTGATTCTGCAGCCCAGACGGTGCATGGCTGGCAGCTGTAGCATGCTGGTTTCTGCTCAGCAGTTCTTCGCTTATCTGCAGTGATCGAGCCAATGGAACTTTGAGAGATGTGGAGTGGCCAGACCCTTCCCTTGTTCCATCCTGCCAACTTCTCGGGGGCACCCCATCACCACTCCGAAGTTCCTCTGCATGGTGCTGGCTGGGTCTCCCAGGACGCCTAATTGGATGGAAGGAAACTGATGTGAGCAGGACTTGCACAGGTAGGGAGGAATGGGTGAGGGGGCCACTCCTTTATTAGAAGGCCTTGCTTGGGTAACATCACTTTTGTGGGGCTTTTTTATTTTTATTATTTATTTTTTTTAAGTCTCAGCAGTCAGTTTTTAAAAACTTGTTCAAAAACAAAGAGAAGCTTTTTGGGCAAAAAAAATGAAACCTGTCAGCTGGTCTTTGGTTGGGTTCACAAAATCTTGGAGCAGAAAAGGCATCGCGCAAGTGTCTGAAAATAGCATCTTAATTATAGATCAGAAAGGAATAATCATTCGCCAGAATCTATTCACGACTGTGTTACTAGTGTGACGTTACCACTAAACAAGTACAGTAATAAAAGAGTAAGCCAAGTGATAAAATGCAGAAAATTCAACACACACACTCACACACCAACCACCTGCATTTTTTATTTAAATGGTAAAAGCTCTGGAGGTTAAGGATTCACACTATATATGCTAGTTGCTGTTTAGCATCAAAAGTGCTCAACAGAACTCAAAGGCGTTTGCTTACTTTGCATTAAACACTAGGAACAGAAATAAACGAACGATTCTCAAATAAAAATGCTGCAGAAATCCAGACTCCATTTTCTTTTAAAATTAAACATCAGAGCTACATAAGTATCACTTCCATTTTGTTTTCCACAGGCAACAGTAGGAAAAAGTGTATTTTCTTGTCACAGAACTATTCTTTGTTATGGTATCTGCTTTCCAACTTTACTGATTAAACAGATCAGGAATTAATCAATGTTTTAAAAATAGTATCTGAAGACTAATCAGAAAGGTATATACACATTTCTTTTAATTTCTGTAAATAATTTGAACAAAAACACGCAATACATTCTTTGTATTTTGCCTATAAAGACAATAATTGTATATGGAACTGTTCCTATCTTGAAGATAGCCTTTATATAGAAGATGTGGACGCAGAGAATGGCAGAGGGAAGGGCATAAACATAACACATAGTACTGTTCAATAGTTCTTAATCCCAACTCCGCTACCTAAGATTTAGCAAAACATGGTGACCTCTTGAAGATGACTTTCAACCATCTGTGGAAGGGTATTTTAAATATATTTATATGCATCCACAGAACTTATTAGAATGTTCAGGAACTAAACAGGTACAGATTTTTTTGAATTTTAAATAGTTAAAACGATCACAGGGTTAAGTAAGGAGTCCATGTATAGAGGAATTTAAAATTTGCAATTAAAGTCATTGGCAGAAATCCAACAATTTTAAGAAAACGTAATTATACATCTAAATTCACCCATTTAGGGCACAATCCTATGCATGTTTAGATAGAAAAAGGTATTTCTAAACATGCATAGGATTGCATCTCTAATATTCTTAAAGAAGATTAGTAAAAAAATAAATAACTACTCTATTATTGCCCTTACAGTACTACCCCAACATCCTTTTTTTCCTAGGTGACTTCTACCTATTAGCACACCAACTAAATATAGAGTTGATAGGACTGGACTGTACAACCTTCACCATGAGAAATCTGCAACTACGATTTATGTTTGTTAGTATAATAATCGTATAGTATCAGGAATGGTTGAACTATTCAGTATTTCACCTTGAAAATATCCCTAAGGTAGGTAATTACAAATATGTCATAAATCTATAATGAGCAATAAGAAATTAATGAAATGTCAGTATTGCGCTATAATAGTAGCTTAGCTTACAACAAAAAAAAACCCTAACTAATATTGTGCAATTCTTCATCAGCCACCTTGTTTGCTTTGGTGACCTAGCCTAAACACTCTGATCGCTAAATGAAACATTCTTGTTTGATTTATCAAAGGGTTCAAACAATAGGCTACCATCATCTCATCCTACTAAGGTCTGGTTCAGATACTCAGCAGCCCCAATGTAATCACCTATGGGAGTAGTGTGGGACTGGAAGCCTCACAACCCAGCAGAGATCATGTGTACACACTGATAATATCAACTGGCACCTCCATAAAACGACTATATGTGAAGCTGCGGCAACTGCAATTGTGATAGCCCATTTTAAGATGTCACAATCATATAAACTGTAATAGTCATTTCTACGGGCTTCTAGTGGAAGTGCTAGTTCACACAACAGGTGCTCAACAAAATCCTTGCCAGGTCGTTAGATCACCAGTGATCCCAAATGCTTCCACAATCAACTGCATGGGTGCTGTCAAACACCGAAACTGACATAGATTCATATTTTAAAAAATGAAAAACCATATCTTTACACTTTTATGAGCTATATAACTAAAATATTTCTAACACGGAATTATTATTTTACTTGACTTCATATTTGAAAATTGGAGAGAAGGTATGCTCTGCAAGAATTAGGATTAAAATTCTGAAGGATTAAAAACTCAATCTGTAGAATTTATGAGGAATTATTTGACCCTCAGTTACACCAACAACTATGATTTTTGAGCAGGAAGACTGTTTCCCTTACCCATTCCCAGGAGTAGCGGAGCAGCCAGGTGAATGGCTCAAGGAGGCGCTGCCTGCACAAGGGCTTTTCTTAGTGGACAGATCAAGCACTCCGTCTGCAGAGACATGAGAATCACTTGAGAATAGGAAGGAATGGGTAAAACCAAAAACACACATGAAAAGCTCACAAGTTTTTATGCTGGAAACCGAGCCCCAAATTAATATTGGGTCACTCCGAAACCTCAACTTTAACATCAGACCAAAGTTTCTTGGCACATCACGCACTATTTTATTTTCACTTACTTTAAGGTATTTATATTACATATTTAAATTTGGCAAACGAACAACAAAACCCTCTAATACAAGGATGGACAGAAGGTAGATCTCCAGATGTTTTGGACTTCAACTCCTAGCGATCCTGACCACTACCCATGCTGGCAGGGGCTTCTGGAAGTTGAAGTTTAAAACATTAAAACTACCTCTGCTCCAATAGTATTACGAGAAATGTCCAATAGCTTTTCAATCAGAAAAGAGATTCCTAGAACAACAGGTTTAACCATGCAAATTCTAAAGCAGTAGGCGAAAGCCTTGAAAGTCATGTACTGGATGCAAATAAATACATAAATCATACATTGTATATTCTGCTGGTTTTAGCAAGATAAATAGCATTTTTTTAGCCTTAGTGGAAGGACTCCCATGATTTCCAAACTAACATGCTTGATACAGTCATTTCCGTTACACAAACACCACTGTCTGTTTCCCAGGATCACACAGGTTAAGTACAACCATTCTTAGAAGCTGTACAATGTTGGAAAACACCCAGCTCTCCATTATTACTAACAATTTTTAAAAGTCAACCAGTTAGGAAGAGGGGAAAGCAGTTGCAGGGAGCACGTCATTAGCTGAGTGCCCCCCTCCAATTAACATATTTACAAATGCTGATGTCCTAAGAGCAGGGTAGATTCTCATATGAAACATAGTAAAAATTCAGAATGACCTAATCCAGCATCACTCCCAGCCTTTGGAATATAACTTGTAATACACACAAGAACACACTTTTTATTGTTGAAAAAACTAGCAACTCCACAGCTCAACTCTCTAGTAATTTCATCATATGTTAAACAGCATCCTGACCACTTTTAAGGCTAACCAAGAAATGTATCAAAATCTTTCAGTTCACTTCTCTATCAAATCAATGGTCACAGAAATAAAAGCCCAAGTTAAGCCACAACGGATTAATGCTGTACACATCTGGACCAGGTTCATAATTATTCAAGTATTATTTAAAGTAAACCCACATTCCAAGGTCATTTATCAAAAAATACTTTGTTTTTTACTTCTGCAACTGAAGGGGGTCAGACACAGCTCTGATAAAGGCTCACACTAACAGGGAGAGTGCAAGACTTTTTTTAGCCTGGTCCAATTACATTTTTCTCTAGTTCTATCAACTAAATGATCCACATTTGTCTACCAGGAAAAAGAGTAACAATTCACTGAACGGCCATCCCTCTTCTATCACTTTTCATCTATGTCAGGAGGTGACATTTTTAACCATATAGACTAACATGCAGAAGTGGAGAATAACCAGCTATGCATGTCTAAAAGAGTTTAGGGTTTATAGCAGAGGACTAATTGAACATGACTCAACAACATCACCTTGTGGCAAAGGTCAATTCTATTTTGCATTATATTAAACAACATCTTACCCCAGAGTCAAGCTGCAATAGCATTGTTCTACTTAACACTGCTAAGACCACATTCCTAGTGGATTACAGTTTAGGTTCTCTATTTCAAGAAGCCGTTTCTGACAAGCTGGAAAGGATTCTGGGGATAGCTATATTTGAGGAACTCTCTCTAGATAATCACATGAGAAAATACAGAAGGAATGGGAATATTTAGCCAAGAGGCCAGTAAAACAAATGAAAGATTATGTTATGTTTTCAAATATTTAAACAGATGCCACAATGGAGAGAGGGAAGTTTTTCAGCCTTCCTTCTAAAGACAGGGCAAGTGCAGTTGTGGATTTAAAGTTGCAATCCTATGCACACTTACCTAGAAGAAAGCTCCAATGAACACAGTGGGATTTTATTTTGAATAAACATTTATCTGAGTGCATTGGAAATTGTCTAACTAAGAATGGTTCAGCAAACGGACACGCTGCTTACGGAGAGTGTGAAAATGTCTTTTTAAGGTTTGTAAGAAAAGGCTAGACATATTTTTAAAAATGACTCTGAAAAACTCCCTGGCAAAACCTCTCAGAGCCAATTTAATATCTCTACTATCCCTGAGAGAGTTAAATATCTCCCATCCTAGACTTGACTTAGGGAGGGCTAACTCATTACTGAGGTCACTATGACCCTTCCTCAGCTCAATACATCTACACCCAATCCACAAGAAACAATGCTTGCTTAGCTCCTTGTCGCTCTTAACAACTTTCTCACTCCACTGACTCCTCCCTGCTTGTCTCTCCCATGCCATTTATAAGTAGAATCTCCATCTCTACACAATCCTTCACAATGCTTTATTTATATGATATTCTAAAACATTGTGTCTTCCTTATCAGCAAACTTAAAGTAATATATAAATAATCCAATAAAAGGGGAGGTGATTGCTTCAAAGAGCTCTTTCAACTCTAAAACAGAATGCAGTCAAGTCATATATACTTTTGTAAAATGAAGGAGGAAACTTATTCTGCTTCAAACCCATTAAAATTGCTGTATATATGTTCACCTGCAAGAGGAGAAAAACCAAATGTTCAACTGCTATGGTGTTTTGCAGCATTGCACTTTTAAAAAATGCAGGTTGCTTACCTGTAACTGTAGTTCTTCGAGTGGTCATCTGTGCAGTCACACATATGGGCTCGCGCTGACGCTGAGTCCGCTTCGGGAAAACTTCCTTAGCTAGCTTAGGTTTTAGGCAGGAACCTCTCCCCCCACCGACCTACCGCGCATGCTCCAGGTTCCCGTTTACCTCAGTTCTCTGAGACCGCTAGTCCTCGCGACCAAGGCAGAATAAGTAAGAGCACGCTAGGACAGCCTCTTGAAAATACCAAAAAGCGATGCCAAGAGGGGACAGTGGGTGGGTTGTGTGACTGCACAGATTACCACTCGAAGAACTACAGTTACAGGTAAGCAACCTGCATTTCTTCTTCGTGGTCTCTGTGCATCACACATATAGGCGAATAATAACCAAACTTACCGGAGGTGGGTAGGCACGCTGCGAAGTTATTGGCAGATCGAGGAGAGGACCGCTCTACCAAAAGAGGAGTCCTGTCGCGCTCTGACATCCAGGCGATAATGCTTGATAAAGGTGGAAGCATTAGACCAGGTAGCCATCTACAGAGGTCAGGGATGGAAGTCCCACGCAGAAAAGCTGCGGAAGTGGCCTGTCCCCTGGTGGAGCGTGCCTTGAGTGAACTGGGAGGCTCTTTCCCAACAATTTGGTAGGCTAGAGCAATAGTGTCCACAATCCACTTCCACAAGTGTTGGGAGGAAATTGACATGCCCTTGTTCTTTCCTCCTTCGGAGATGAAGAGCTGGCGAGACTTACGAAACGATTTTGTTCTTGACTTATAGAATGCTAAAGCTCGCCGGACATCCAAGGCATGCAAAGAGGAGCATAAAGGATCTGGAGAAGCTTCGAAGAAGGTAGGTAGTATAATATCCTGGTTGATGTGAAAATTTGAAGAAACTTTGGGAATAAACGAAGGGTTAGGGCGTAGCACAACTTTATCACGAAAGAACTGCATGTAGGGGGGGTCTACAAGCAGTGCTGCGAGTTCGGAGGCTCGTCTGGCTGACGTGATGGCTACAAGAAAAACTGTTTTAAACGTTAACAAGCGAATATTAACTGTCGCTAACGGCTCAAAGGGTTTAGCAGTTAAGGCGCAGAGGACCACCGATAGACTCCACTGTGGAACAACTGGGCGAAACGAAAGGAACAGATTACGCAGGCCTTTTAGAAAGGATTTTGCCAGAGGATGGGTGAAGACGGAGAAACCATCCACCAGGTTGTGGTTTACTGCGATGGCAGCTAGGTAGACTCGAATGGAAGTAGCCTTTAGTCCCGCTGAGTGTAGGGAGTACAGGAATTTTATGACGTCGAGCATTGAGCACGAGTGACAGTCAAATCCGTTAGTAGTGGCAAAGTCTTGAAACCGTTTCCACTTTCTGGAGTACGAAAGTCTGGTGGATGGTTTTCTGGATGCTTCAAAGATGGATTTTATGTCTTCTGAAAAGGGTAAACTTTGCCAACGGGTCGGATTCTCCACGCCGTGAGTCTCAAGGACTGGAGGTCTGGGTGGAGTATTGCCCCGCCGTTCTTGGATAGAAGGTCGGGGGAGTTTGGAAGGTGCCAGGTCGTATACCCGCAAGTCTGAGTAGCGGTGTGAACCAAGTTTGTCTCGGCCACCATGGTGCGATTAGAATTGCGTTCGCCCGATAACGTCGTGCTCGCATGACTGTTTGGGCTATCAGTGGGAATGGACGAAACATGTAGAGAAATCCCTGGGACCAATCCCATTGGAACGCGTCTCCTAGGGAAGCATGTCCTATCCCTGCCCTTGAACAGTAAGCAGGGCAGACCTTGTTGACAGGTGAAGCAAATGGGTCTATGTGGGGATTTCCCCAGCGGGCAAAGATAAGTGTCACAATGTGTGGAGCGAGTTCCCACTTGTGGGTATCGCTGAAGGAGCGGCTGAGAACATCGGCCTTGACGTTGTCTGTTCCCGCTATGTGTAGTGCTGAGAGTTGTATGTTCTTGGAAATTGACCACAGCAAAATGTCCATGATGAGGTGGAGTAGGCGAGGAGATCGAGTGCCCCCTTCTTTGTTCAAATACCATACTGTGGTGGTGTTGTCGGATAGGATGCGTACGTGACGGTCGCGAAGGAGAGGTAGGAACGCATGGAGTGCCTTCTTTACTGCCAATAGTTCTAACATGTTTATATGAAGGTGTTGCTCCAAACGTGACCATCTTCCTTGAATTGTCAGTTCGTTTAGATGTGCGCCCCAACCGTCCAAGGAGGCGTCCGTTGTCACCATGCGGGAAGGGCCGGGACCGACAAACGGCATCCCTTGAGAGAGATGTTGCGGGTTGGTCCACCAGCTTAGAGAAGCCAACACCTGTTTGGGAATGGTAAGTATGATCTTGTGAGGGTTTTGTGTGGGTGAAAAATGTCTTATCAGGAACTGTGGGAGAGGACGCATGTGTAGCCGTGGCCAGCGTACGACAAATACAGATGCTGCCATAAGACCCAGAAGCCGCAGAATTGAGAAGGCCGACACGCGGTTGTTGACTTGTAGCCGTGTCGCCAGCTGCTGGATGTTTTCTTGTCTGTCCCGAGGGAGGAACGCTCTTCCTAACTTGCAGTCTAGATGGACACCTATAAATTGTATTATTTGTGTCGGATGGAAAATGGATTTTTCGTAATTTATCTGCAGGCCAAGGGTTGAAAGAAGGGAGACGACCGTGTGTACGTCTGTGAACAACTGGCTTCTGGATGGAGAAACGATTAACCAATCGTCCAGGTAAGGGGCGGAAGTGTGCGCACACTGCCGACATGCACTTGGTGAATACCCTTGGGGCTGTTTTCAGGCCGAAGGGCAGAACGGAAAACTGGTATGTGTGGTGGCCAATGACGAATCGAAGGTACTTTCTGTTAGACGGGTGGATGGCAATGTGAAAATACGCGTCTTTCAGATCTATAAGCGTAAACCACCTGTCTCTCTTGAGTAATGGCAGGATTGAAGACAGGGATGGCTCTTTTCTGAAGAAGAGCTGATGTTTCTTGTGACAAGGTTTTTGAGGGTGGAGTGATCCTGACGGTGCCCATAGGAGGGGGGACTAAGGACTCTATTTTGTAGCCGTTTTGCACTATGTCCAAAACCCATTGGTCTGTGGTGATAGAGGCCCAAGCCTGATGAAATGGGTTGAGCCTGTTGGCTACTCCTGGAACTGGTAGGGGAGGTATCAGCAAGTCAAAGACGGCGCTTGGACGTCTGGCCCTGCCTAGGGCGAGATTGGCTGAATCGAGATGACGGTTTGCGCTGCTGGTAGGAGGGTGCAGGTGGAGCCGGCTGAAAACGCTGAGTGCGATCCTGTGTTTGTCTCGCTTGGTACGGTACTGGCCGATACCATTTACGTGGGCGGTATTGCTGTTGCGAGGGTTGGGCAAAACCCATTTTCCTAGCTGTCATTTTACCTTTGTGAACGGTGTCCGTGGTGTCTGTGGATGCATTGAAAAGACCTTCCCCATCGAAGGGTAGGTCTTCGATTCTTGCCTTCGTCTCTTGAGGCAAGGTAGCCGAACGCAACCAGGCATGGCGGCGCAACGCCACAGCACCAATCATGGCTTTAGCAGCAGAATCTGTTTGGTGACGTGCAGTGGTCAGTTCCTGCTTTGAGAGCCTCATAGCTTCTGTCTGAAATACACGAGCAAGCTTGCGTTGATCATCTGGCAAATAGTCAGTAAGTGTTGAGATTTTTTCCCAAAGGAACAGCTGGTAATGGGCCATCATGGCTTGGTAATTTGAAATCTTGATGCCCAGTGCAGAAGAGGAGTAAATACGACGGCCAAAAGAGTCCAACTTATGACCCTCCTTGTCAGTGGGTGCCGAATGCGTCCGTCTGGACTTCCCTTGTGAAGCTTCCACAACGATGGAGGTCGGCTTGGGATGTAGAAACAGAAAAGGCGCCTCAGATTCCTTTACTTTATACAGAGCATCTAGACACTTGGAAGTGGGACCCATTGTAGCAGGGTTGGACCATGACTGTTTAACTGTCTTCAACAAGGTTGGAACCATTGGTAAGGTTAACTGCGGAGAAGGATCCGTATACATCACATCATAGATGCGGTCGTCAATCTCCTCCGATGGCTGCTGATGCTCGATCCCGAGTGATTGAGCTAACCTCATCATTTGGTCCGAGAAACTTCCAAGCTCCATAGAAGGAGAAGCTCGTTCCGAGGTACTCATGTCATCAGATGGTGATGGTACTGACGGAGCAGGTGACAGAACCGAAGAGGTATCGGAAACATAATAATCCATTGACTGTGTGGAGGACTCCTGACGGTGGCTCGGTACCGGCAGGTCAGGACGATGTCTCAATACTGACTGTTGGTGAGGTTCAACTGTGTGCTTACGATGTCGATGGGCGCGAGACGCAGAGGTAAGTGAACTCGTACGATGTGGAGGAATCGGTGGTGGCGGAGAATGACAGCTGGATAAGTGCTTCCCAGTGTAAGGATCGAACCTATAACGTGGTTCATGTACGGATCGATAAGAATGCTCAGAGAAACGATCCCAATCACGAGATCGAGAGCGGTCAGTAGAAGCCCCTATAGAGACTTGAGAGCGTTCGGAGCGAGCTCGTCGAGCCGGTAGCGCTGGTTCCTGGGTGATCGGTAACGTATCGAGAAGCTCTACATCAGACGTTAGGTCGACCGGTAATGGTGATGGTATCGGCGACGGTATCGAAGGAGCAGGCGGTAGCGAGGAGTCGCGCATGAACGACGAGGCTGAAGGTGAATGGTTGAGCTGTAGCAGTGCGCTCGGTACTGAGGAAATTCGGCGTACAGTCTCCTGCGGCGATGTAGGGGAAGACTGACCGGATATGTGAGGCTGAGAAGGTGGCGTCGCGGCTGGTAGCAAGGATGGCTTTTTTGCAGTCGGTTTCGATTGAGTCGGTGCCGATGAAGGCATCGAGGTCGGTACCGAGGAAGCTTTTTTCTTAGTCGGTATCGAAGATGGTACCAAAGATTTTTTGGACTTTATCGATGATTTTTCGTGCCTCATGGATTGCTCACGAAGTTTGAGCTTTGGTTTCTTGGCGACCGTGGCCAGCAGAGATGTAGCCGAGGACGGTATAAACGATGCCTGAGCTGCAACCCCCAACAAAGGCAAGCCAGGAGATGCTGGGCTAGAGCGAGTAATGGGCAACGGCCCACGCTCCTCAGAGGTAGACGGGGTCGATTCCATTGGCGCCACGCGCGGTGTATCGACAGCCATGAGCGCCTTACTCCAAAGTAGGCTCCGAAGACGGTCCGCTCTATTTCGTCTTGTTTGTCGGGAAAAGCTCATACAGTGAGCACACGCCTCAACAATGTGGGATTCCCCCAAGCAGGTTAAACATAAAGAATGACCATCGGTGAGGGCCAATTTTGCCCTACACCGAGAACAATGTTTGAAAAGAGCCGTCTGCGCCATAAGATGGCGCAAACTATCTATCTTAACAGCTAAGAATATATATGTAAAAAAAAAATTTTTTTTTTATACAACTATTTTAACAACAGGAAATACTAACTAACTAAGCTAACTATGACTAAAAACTAATAGTTCTTCTCACAAAAACAGATACGAACGTATCAGAGGAAGTCTCCGCGAGGCGATCAGCGAAGCGGTCGAAGAAGAACTGAGGTAAGCGGGAACCCGGAGCATGCGCGGTAGGTCGGTGGGGGGGAGGGGTTCCCGCCTAAAACCTAAGCTAACTAAGGAAGTTTTCCCGAAGCGGACTCGGCGTCGGCGCGAACCCATATGTGTGATGCACAGAGACCACGAAGAAGAACACATGATTTGTCAACAATGTTTTCTTTTAATTTAAGCACTACAGCCAGGGGTTCAGAAATGCAATCATAAGTAACAACCATAGCTTGGGCTCTAACAACCACCAGGGGTTCACAAATGCGATCATAAGTAACAACCATAGCTTAGGCTCTAACAACCACCAGGAGTTCACAAATGCGATCATAAGTAACAACCATAGCTTACGCTCTGACAACCACCTGCTACCTCCAGCATGAAATGAGATGGGCCTCATATCTGATGTCATACTGGGCTTTGAAAGCAGCTGGAATCAGTGAGGTCTCACTTCTGAAGCCCAGCACAAGGATCAGTATCAAAACTCCACCCTTCTTCTGGAATTCTAGAGCATGGGCTTCATCCTTGACATCGTATACAGCTTCATTGATTCCAATGCCATGATTCATTACTGGCTAGCATATTGCAAATGTCTGCAAAAGGCTCTGAATAAAAGAGCGGTATACATACCTTGTTCACTAGGATCCAACTGAGACTTTCTGACAGTGAGGTCCAAGGGCGAGTCCTGGTCAGCCATGAGAAGTTTGCTGAGCACAGGGTTTTGAGCCGTTGCACCCGCAGGGGATGAGGCAACCAGCGATGCTTTCAGCAGGCTTTGGTTCTTTGTGCTATTGGGCGAGCTGGAGTCCTGAGTAGAGCTAGTTTTTGAGGTATATTCAGCAGCAAATTGTCGGATCATCCGCTGCATGATCTCGCGGGCCACTAGGGGAATGTTGGGGTCAGAGATCCTAGGGCTGTCTAAATGGTAAAACATGTAAAAAGGAAGTTATATGCAAAACATAATTTAAAGGAAAGCATTTATGTTCACATACCCAGATTCTTTTTGATAAAGTTGCAATATTTTTAACGTGCAGGCTCAAAACTTTTGAGCCAACATAGATGCAACCTTGGGGGTTCTCAACTAAACTTGAGAGATCTGAAACAAGTTGTGGAATTGCACACCCTCTCTCCACAGCTCCTTAATTGCAGTTTCAGAAAGCCCTAATATTGTGTATACACCAGCTTCTCAAGATCACAATACCCAATTACTAACAACGGCAATTCTAAAAAAAAATGTAATGTAGACTTACAAGAATGAATTTCTTCAGTGATGGAACAGTAAGGGAATATAATAGACATGCATTTGTTTTGGAAAGAAGTTTACAGAATGCTATAGTAGCATTTTTCCAACAGAAATTGGTCAACCTTTAGGGTTGACTGGAGTGGTCAGCCTTTTGGCTCCAAGAACTGCAGGCAGTGCCCAGCTGGGAGTTGCACATACATGCACACTCTCCACCCCCCACCATCACCAATCCACATCTCAAGCAGGGATGGGGAGAATTAAACCTCCCCTCCTTGCAGACTGAAATGGGACTGCTGAAGAATAGAGAGGTTCATGCCTCTCCCAACCTGCAGCTATCCACTCCAAAATTGCTATTTCAACAGAGAACTCAGAAATACCAGAGCAGCTGTCATTTCTAATTAGCTGGGCTTCAGAGAAAAGTGGGTGGGGCTTCCTGGTGTATGGCGGGCCACACAGGAAGCAGCAGAGGGTAGCATGCAGCCTGCCCACACCTGCCCTAGACATTATTAATTTCCTAACAATTGCAGACACTCTTATTTTTCTCATTTTGTGTTCAGTTCAACCTCATGGTGCAAAGGGAACATTGCTATCTCATATTAGAAGAGACATCCCTCCATCACACTATTACTCCTTTCAAAGTTATAACAACAACACAATTAGTTTAGCCTTATACCAGCATACTACTTGCAAACATGCAGCAATTATGTCAATATTTAATATGTGTCTGTACACAATAGGAGCCCAAAGTAGTTTTACTGTTGTTAAGTACAGAGAATGCCAAAAGTTTACCACTAGCTAGCCTTCACCTACAATTTAGGCATGAATTAGAAAGTGAGGAAAGATGATGACAGACACACCAAGTTTATAAAACAAGTGGCAATACAACTGTAGAAGTAGCTTGAAACAGCAAGCAAGCATCACACTGATCATGCACAAAGTACTTAAAACCATCAGTTAAAGGAGGGGTGGGGACCCTTTGGGTTTCCTCCTCTGGCCCACAACCTCTCCTCTATTCCCACCACCACCCCATGCTCACCAATTAGGCTTTTAAAAAGCCAATACTCATGCCAATGAGGCTTTATTAAAGTCTCCACTTGTGCCAATGGAAGATTTTTAAAAGCCTAACTGCATGCACAGATGGAGGAGACTTTGGGAGGGGTGTCACTGTTGAAGAGAGAAGGGCTAACCCTCTCCTATCTGTGTGCTGTGCTACACCAATGGAAGGCATTTTCCGAGCCAAATTGAAGCGCAGGGGTAGTGAGGGAGAGAGTGGGCCAGTTCACACGACATGACATCCTACTATGTCTTAATTTACCCATGAGCAACTTTGGCACATACCAGCCACCATTATGAATATGCAAGCTGAGTTGCCGTGGCTTGTTGTGTTATCTGAACCTGGGCAGCGGGGGAAATTTCAGGGTTAAACCCTTCCATAACCCTAAATTAGACCATGCATTATATGAGGGACGTTTAACCCTCAACTGACCCCTGGTGCCTGGGTTCAGACGACATGACAAGTCATGGCAACCCCCAGCTGGGGCTTGCATATCCATAATGGCGGAGAGCATGCCATGGCAACTCAAGTGTTAATTAACCCATGGTGCACTGTCATGTCACCTGAACCAGGTCAGAAAGTGTGCACGAATGAGTGACAAAGTGCATGGGAGGTAGCCTCACAATTGCCAGCATGGGTACCATCCACAGCTGGCATGAAACCCCTGACTTGTCTCACAAAAGCAACAGGGCCAAAAAAGGTTCCCCACACCTATGTTAAATGAAGCAGAAATGGGGTAAATGTAAAGTTCTGATGAATGACCCTAGCTGGCCTGGACTTCTGTGGGACTCAAGGGAATCAGAAGTTTTGCGCTAGAATGGGCTTTGGGGCCATCCCAGGTTCCACCCCCTGCCCTTAGACAAAATGGCCTTACCTCAAACGAATGCAAGTGAGGAAATTTCACAACCACCCAAAACAAAAATGAATTATTTTAACTGAATCAGATATTTAAAATGTTGACTTTTCCAAATGTTGACCATTCCAATTCCAAAAATTAGGAATGGGACAAATTATGGAATTAAGTAACTGGAAATAGTTAAACTGAAATAGTATCTATGGGTCAAAAGTTAAAGTCCCTAATACTTGTCTAGATGACCTCTTAACATGTCCTCCTGAGAACTATAATTCTGTAACATACTTTTAAAAATATATATATCCAGTAATTTGTTTACGGTGATTGATAACCACAGCTCCTGGTAATTCAGACAGATATGTATAAAAGGAGCAAACCACTAGCCTTTATAAATTATTTGTAGAATGAGTCATGTTGGAAAAATGTTTTGGGATGAATGGAAGACCATAATTAATATGGTTAACATTTAAAGACAATGGGATGTCTAACTCTAGTACACACATTGAAACCCTTCACCAATTGTAATTTGCATTTATCCAATGATATGCTGTTCACCCAGTGACTGATTATTGATGTTTGTATTGTATCAATTTTGTAAGAATATATGTAGAGGTTAAACCCTAGAGCTTTTCTGGGAAAAATACACTGCAATCTCAAAGGAAATATCAGAAAGATGAGTAGGTCCTGCATGCAAGACAACCATTTCGTTCTTTCACCATGACCAACCTTTTTGATAAAAGACTGCATGGAGGAATTCTTCCGCTTGCCTCTCGAACCGAATGATCTTTGCTTGCTCTTGTCTAAGCAGAGCTTGGTGCCCAACTTCCAAAGCTGGCTCATCCAGACTGACTAGGTGTTCCTGTGAAAACATTTAACAAAATGTAAAAATACAGACACACTCCTTTTCTTCTCCTCCATGCTGATTTTAATGAAACTGTTCACAGATAGTTAGATACTTAACTAGGTCTATTCTGATACAATGGAATACATACAAGATTGGGAACTTTAAATCTGAACTGGCCCTCTTTTAAAAGGAAGGCCCACATCAAACACACTGGGGCAATCTATCTGTGAAATCACCAAATGAATTAAATAGTTGCAAGATCCCTATTTTCTTAATGCAACTGATGGAAAGTGCTCCTGACCATGGCTGCCACCTAGTTTTTGCAAAACTAAGCTGGTTCAATAAGTATTGCCAAGTAACTCATCCAGTTCTAGAAAGGAGTGTGATTACATCCAACACAAGACATTTCTCCCTGTCTCCATTAAACCTCTGTTGGTTAATCATCATCCAATCCAGAATAGTCTGAAGGCATTTATTCAAGACCAGAACAGCTGCTATTAAATCCAAAATAAACAAAAACGTAATATGATGTTACCAGCATGCAATTCACTCCAAATATCTAACAATCTCAGCCAGTGGCATCATATTCTAAATGGTACTGACAAAAGAATATCTCCAAAGGTATACTAGAACTAGAAAAGTTAGAAAGGGACAACTACAACACTCAAGGTAAGAGGCTGGAGTATCTTCCATACTAGGGAATGCATTTTTTTTGTGCAACTTTGGTAAAAGTGTACTGTATACAAACACCCAATAATAACATGTAGTCACAGGAAAGATGTAGCACTTTGAAATGCAGATTTCCCACAGCAATATTACAATATTTATTTCATATTTCATTTATATCCAGGGGTCAACAATTTTTGGCTGGACCTGGCAGGATCTCCCACCTGTCAAGCATCTCTCCTGCCCCAAGTACAGGGAGGGATAGAACCCTCTGTGCACTTTTAGGCAGCAGAAACAAACTCTCCCTTGCCATGCCCAGTCTTTTCTGACAGAAAGGCCAGGCAGAGGGAGGAAGACAATCCTATTGTGCTCTGCAGCTTAAAGGCTTTTAGGCAACACACCTCAATACTCCCTTCTGTCATATTTCCTGAGTCTAAGCCTAGCAGTTGCAGGTTCAAGAGTCCAAGAATTCCAAGGTGGTCAGCACAAACAGGATCTGGCAAAAGTCAAGGTCTCAACAGTCAGGTCACAGGCAACACATTTCTAAAAAAACACAGCAGACAAGGGGCAGGCAGGAGGAGGGGCAGAGTTCAGTTCAGGTAACAGGCAACAAAGTCCCAAAGCAACACAGCAGACAAGGAGTAGGAGAGTCTGAGTTCTGTCCAGAAGTACTCATGCCAGGAATCAATCAATAAGCAGACTGGAGTCAAGGCAATGTAAGCTGGATTGAGGAAGATCTGGTCAACGTTTCCAGCAACTCCCTCAGCCTTACACTGCTGTTTTTATGCAGAGGCTGTCAGCTGTGAAATGTTAGTGACTGCAGTGGAAAATGTCCTCCTTGTGAGCATGTGAGTAGGCCTTTCCTCAAAAGCAGGTGTCTGGCTCAATCTAGCACTCCTGTCTTTTCAAAGTGAGGGCTTGAAGGTTTCTCTGCTTCCATCTCTGAGGCAGAGACCTTGTCTTCCACAGGTGATGCCCTCATGGTAGCCACCCCTGAGGGCCCAGGCTCCTCCTGATCTACTGGCAGATCCTGGGCATTGTTAGTGGTGGGTGGTTCCTGCCCCCCCAGCTCTTCCTCCAAGGAGGAGTCTTCCAGTGGGGGCATAACACCTTTCCATGCCTTGTCTTTGCCAATGGAAATGTTGAGCAAGAGAAGGGAGTGACTCCCCACTGCTGCCTTTCTTGCCCCAAAGCAGGTAAGGCCAGAAAGGAATTGAGTTGTTGGCAGGGATTGCTGAACAACTTTCAAACAATCCCCACCCACCTCTCCAGCTCCAAAGTTGGGAAGAAGACTGGCTGATCATTCTCACCAGTGAGTTGTGCCACACGCACCGTGACAAGCAGATGGAACTCAAGACGTCAAGCCCAGAACTGCTTAGGTTCAGCAAGTTTACTGCATCATGTGCCTTCAAACCATGCTGTAAGATCTGCATTAAGTATCTGTCAAACCCTCAAGCTGCAACTCAAGGTGCAAGGACAAAGCACTCAAAGAGATAAGCAAGGGAAGGGTACTTAATAATGACATATTCCAAAATACTCCCAGAATAGAGATAGGCATGAGGACTACTGGAATATCAATGATAATCACTGAGGCCAAGAAATCCCTATACCCAGGTCAATCCCAATATGAACTAGTGAAGGAATGCCAAACACAAAAATCAGAGTCTTGGGTATCAGAAGCACTGAATTCTGTTCTTCCTTCCTTGTAGGAGGCACAACCAGAGGGAACTATGACTAGAGATGAATTCTAATGCACCATGCTCTTTGCACAGGTTCCCTCATGTTGTCTTCTCTAACAGGTGAACCCCATGTGAAGGAATAAAGGAAAATAAAAAATTCCAACAAAGCCAGGGGAGGATGTATGGGTTAGGGACTCAAAGACTGGGTTCAGACGATACAATACTCAACGGTTGATTCAATAGCCCATGGTAGACTAAATAGTCCACTGTTGACTATTGTGTCATCTGGCGGGGGGAAACTATGCCACCGTTGGCTATTTTCTAGAAATAACCAACACAAATTATCAACGGTGTGCAGAGTTGATTATCTGTACAACCATTGATTATTATGTCATGTGGCGGTCTCCGTGGATTATTTCCCCTGCCTACAGAGTCGTGAGGCAAGAGAGGTATAAACCCCTGTCGCTCTTGCCCAGTGGAGCTCTATAGCCAGGGGAAATAATCCTGTCTGGGAAGTACTTGGGGAACCGCCAATCCTGCCATCCCTTGATGGGGCACCGTGATCCGCGGCTCCCCACGCACATCCCAGGACAGGCACATGCCATCCCTGGGTGGGGCACTCCACGTGTTCCCAGGGACATGCATGTCCCTGCCACAGAGGGAAAGTGCTGCTACTGAGCATGCTAGGAACTCATGCCGCTGCTTGAGAGCGGCAGGAGCTTCTAGCACCCCTGTTGCCCGCTACCAGCACTTTGTCATGAACGGAGGATGGGATGCAGAAGGAGTGAGTGCATCCTCCTGTGTCCCACCCTCTGTTCACGATTTGTTGCTATGCTGAGGGTGAGGGGATGTTGTCAGGAGAGACTCTCCTGACGTCGTCTCCGCCCTCATCCTCGAAACAAATGAGGATTCTATATTATTTGATGCTTTGAAAGTTCTCATCCCATCCATCTAGGTTATAATAGGAGCCAATTAATATGCTCTTGGTAGACAGAATTTAAAAGCCAAACATCCAATTGCTAGTTTATGAGAGCAGCTCTGCCAAACAGGTTATCACTGCTATCACCTGTTTGATGGGAGGGAAGAGTGCAAAGAAGGATCCATATATGTAACAATGGCAACTTCTGCTAACCTTGGACATCTGTGAATCAGAGTGAGCACTCCATACACTTCCTTAGAGGCTGGATCCCTGTCCAGCTTCTTAGCCATGTCATGAGAGTGATGTGTGTCCAGACATCTGTTTCCACACATGTGTCATCCCGCAGTAGACCTGGGCATAACCATACAAAGGTTCACAAACTATAGACCACAGGTGTATGGATCCCATCACAAAGTTTTCCAGTATAATACATAGTTTCAGAATCAATATAGATAATAAACTGATACATCTAACAATTTTTTTGGAGAATTGTTATACTTTGGAACTGACAAAGAGTGTGTGAGCATGGTCCCTGACATTAAAAGCAGATTGAGAAAAAAATTAATGAACCAGAAGTCACACTAATATTCAATTTTACAGCTATGCTGGCCACTTACTTTTAAAGAAATGTTTTCGTGTTCATCTCAGAATACAAACCTAATTATGGCACTCCTATCATATATTTTAATATACTGAGTTTTAATAAGATTTCCCCCCCTTACATTTTCACATAGATTCCAAAAAAAAAAAAAAAACCGGTTTCGTACTGGGACATTTCATGCCTCCAGGTTTTCCTGAAATATCTTATTTCCAAAATTCTACTTATTACTGCTCTTGTCCTAGTGAGACATCATGTCAAGCCTCCATCACCACAGAGAAAATACCCTTAACAAAACTCAAAGAATATATAATTTCTTACCATTATAACTGGGTTAACAATTTTATACAGATACTAATTGTTCAAATATCATCAATTCAGCATAAATTCTACTCCATCGAGCATTCATTTGCACATAACAAAAACTCAACTAAGAGTCAAAATCCTCAATACCTCCAGCATGATCAAGTAAGGGGACACTGCAGATTCATATCCATCTTCCTGAAAACAGATTCAATACATATCGCATTTTATAAGGGCTAGATGCAGTATATATACCCGCACACACAGGACTAGGAAAACAACTCTGAATTGATGAAGAATGTATGGATTCAGAATGAAATAAATAAATTGGTAAGTAGCTTGTAATTTCATGAGGCAATAAAAAGTGCCACAGCACTAGTAATTAGGATTCCTAACACTTTTTAAAATTATCCACAAAGTACCATCTGATCTTTACAGATCATAATCTACTTTCCTCTATCCGTAATTATATATATATGTGTGTGTGTGTATATATATAAGGACAGAGATGGTACTTATTGTGTATAGCTCAAGTACCACAGAACAGTAATGCATTTGTCACTCCAGTAGACACTGAATATACAAAGCCATTGCAGTACGTCGTGAGTTTACTGACAGAGGTGTAGCGTTATTTAAAGATAAGCAGAAAACCTTGGGAGTGCAGCATACAGTACACTAAGCCATGAAAAGGAGCAGACAAATACTTAATATCCATCAGCAAGTCTACCACGGTAGCTGTGGCTTGATGTCTTCATTAAGTACCAAACAAGCTGCCAAAGGAACGGCTAGCTACCGTTGCAAGTGGATGCTAGCTACAGTTGCAAGAACCAAAAGCAAAATACTAGTGGATACAAGCTTGCTTTTATACCCATGAAACAACCTCACAGCAAACATGGTAAAAAGATTTCTGCAGCACAGGAACGAATCTCCACTAACTGCCGATATAGAAAAAGGACTTTGTAGGGCAACTGCAGACAAGAGTTGCATGCTGGGTGTCTGTAGTTCCTACAGGCTGAATCTCACAACTGGTAGCCACTGAGAGCATTTAATGCCATTTGCCTTCCCATGCTGCATGCAACAGAGTGTCTAACTGGCCCATGCCACCATAAATCCGTCTAGAATGAAAATAATAAAAGGAGAAAACTCCACTGCTCAGTTAAGATGTCTCTTGGTTTGTATAATGTGTGCAAAAAAATTAATTTGAGGAAGTGAATGAGAAAGCCATAGATCATAGGTGTTGAACCTCTTTCAGCCCAAGGGTCAAATTCCATGGGGCTGAAGGAAAAAGGGGTGTGGTTAAAATACAAAAAATAGCATATTTTAGCTTAATGCTTATATTGCCAGTAACTACACTTTAGGAGAGGCATTACAACCTTAGAACATGGGGGGGCGTGGGAGAGAACAGGAGACAACAAAGTGATCAGTGCTCTGGAGGAAATGGGGCATGGCCATTTGGAGAAGCCCAGAGAGTTGGAATGGGACTACAGGTGGGCTGGATTTGGCCCATGGGCTTGAGGTTCTGCACCCCTTCAAGTAGATCCTTTTTCCCGCTACTACTACTTCACCAAAATAAAGCCAGATTAAAAAACAACAAATCATTGTAAAAGTCCAACATATTTGCATTGTTACCTTCACTTTTTCTCTCCTCAAACAGCAGAAAAGACAATTTTCATCAAAAGACCAATCAGAGACACCTTCAGGCTCAAAGTCTGTGAATAAGAAGAACATGTTACTTCACACCTATGAAGACCACAGCTTGCTTATGGCTAAACCTCAATCTTAATTCATTCCCTGTTTTATAAGACTGTTGCTGCAATTTAGGAAATGCACATTTGAATTCTGTCATGCTTTTAATTTCCACATTACAAAAGTATAATCTTCGCCTACACACAAAGCTGATTTTCCTAAGCAACACCAAAACCACTGCCAGCTATGCTCATTAGTAATTTTAGCCAATATGAAACTAACTGTGAGCATTGCCTGGGGGGAGGGAAAAAGCACAAATCACCAAGGTAACATATATTTTCTAGAGGCAGAGCAGAGGTTGATTCTGTCATTAGAAATGCAGATCAAGGGGGGGAGATGTAATACCTTTAAACAAACTCAGATCTTTTAATAATTCAGGTCCAAACAGCCCTTCTAGAATACTTTCAAATCCTAAAAGCAAAGAAAGAATGGTTAGTTTTTTGATTATGCATGCTGATGCCAGAATATTAACAACAGTTCTATATTTATATATCTATTTCTAGAACTAATCTGAGGATGCTTTTACAATGTACTCAAGATCTGATCAATCGTAACAACTAAATCGGAAAAAAGAGCCTTTCAGTATAGTATTTTAAAGAGTTACACTGAACAATATACTGATAATTAAGCTAAATGCGGTATGAAAATGAAAAAGTTTTGGGTTCAATTTGATTAATGTAACATATGTTTGAACCCCTCCCCCCATCACAACTTTAGGTTGTGAGCTCAAAAGATGGAAGGAGAGTTTAATTGCCTCACACTATACTTCCCCCCACCCAACACAGAGTTCACTTTCAAGCCTTAGAATTTCTTAGAAAAGGGAAAGCCACTGAGTAGTGAAATATGGAGTGTGTGCATTGGATATAAGCATGATAACTACTGAAAAGATTTGTGATGCCTTTTTAAAGAGTCTGGGAATTTCTATTTAAAAGATTACACCTTCTCCCTATGATTGTCATTATTTGGAAATGTGAATTCTATGTTAATCTAATGCAAAACTAGCTACCCATTACTGAGAACATAAGGAAAAAGAACAAATACTAGAAAACACTAGGACCATTTTTAAGAGACATTGAATTTACTATTCAAAAGGGATACAGTTGGGTTTTGCAGTATATGTTCCATTTACACTTAACTGTTACAAATGCATAATGACTACATTTTGTGCCAATATTTGAAATACAAAAAGAGAGAAGAAAACACTTTTACACACAGAAAAATGCAAGGCAGCAGTATTTCTGAAGACGTGATGTGGAAAGAATATACAAAATTCTGCTTTGGGAACTGCATAATTCTCTCGCTAACAGGCAAGCTTGACATCCCCATAGGTAAACAGAAAAAGCCCTACTTTCATTTATTAAATATGAGCAAGAACCATATTGCAAATGTGAAGCATTATGATCATTAGTTTGAGGTGCAGAACCTTGAAAGCATTTCTATCGTTTAACCTTACATGGATGTGAAAAACGCTAATGTGGAATGAAACTGGCAATCTGGCAACAGAATCACACTTTGATCAATGTCGATTACCTGATGACCAAACTACTTAAGTTCAGTCATAAACACAGAAGAGACCCAAAAAAATGTAGAAAGAAGGAGAGAAGAAAAATGAGGCATACAAATGTAAACATGTTGGGTTTAGTTATGTGGGTTTCCCAGAAAATGTTGAGTTGGAAAAATTTCCTATACAAGTTAGGGTAATTTGCATCTGAAAAATTTCAATTTGCTTTGAAAAAATTCTGATACCCCAGAAAGTGATCTAGTTAAAAATAGATGGCTTTTTAAAAAAATACATGGAAGTTTTTATTTAAATTTATTTGATTCTTTTAAAAAATCATAAATAAAGTAATAAACTCCTCTGTAACTTAACAGATAACAGTTATAATTAAATTCCATTATAAACATGCTAAACCTACACTAAAGGAGCAATCCTATGTGCTGACTGGGGCATGCTGGGAGTTGTAGGGCTTTTTATTTTGGTCTAAACATGCATAAGAAAGCATCCTTATAATATCATAAAAAGTTATCAAACATGGGCTCAAACAACATGATAAATTCAAGCATTTTGGAATGCATATAGACATCATAACCTTAAGATGCCTTATCAAGTTCAAAGGAACCTTGTCAGTCTTTATGAATGTCACAACTATAAGATATAACTACAACTGGAAAAAACGCATTGCTGAAAATTTTGCTTATATGTTTTTGTTTTTATTATTTTCATTCATTTTTTATTTTAGTTTTTTTTATTATAGTATAAAATAAAAGCCACTTTGAAGGGGCAATTTGGACTGGAGAAAGAGCAAGCTGGGAAAGTGTTAAGCACTCCCCATCACTTCTCCACTCAAAAATTCCTCTCCCCTCATTTTTTTTAAGTGTTGGAACTCTGTTGCATATTTGCATACAATGCATGTCAAATGTTGATACTCAGATTTTGAACATTTTAGTTCTGTGCAAGGCTGCCTCCTAAAAACCCCAAACCCTTTTAAAATACCTGTAATAGCAATTTCTAATTATTGATGTCCCACAGAGTTTGCCATGCATGCAACAGAGCATTCACAATGTCTGCAAAGTAGCCTGGACAGTATACAATCCCGCTTTGCTTAGTTCACTGTTGCTACCAATGGTAATGTCGCTGGATTTTTATTAATATTAAATATTAGATCTAACAGTTGCATAGCAACAGCGTAAGAGTTACATGCCTTATTTGGCTCTTTTGAGGCTGAGTATTGCAAGAATGAATATATCCAAAAATGATTTTAAAGACCTGGCAGAATGATTATGCAACCCAATAAAACACAACATGCAGCAGAAAGTAACACATCACTGAAGGATCCAGGAAAAGCATTATGTGTACATGCAACAAATACCATGGAAAGATCTTGACACACACCATCTTTAGGAGCTAGAAAAGATCATTCTTTCTACACTGGATAGCAGCTTCCCCCCATCCCTGATATTGATAAATGACATTTTCCTCTAAATTTTAAAGTTAAAGAATTAACATGACTGCCTTTATTCCTGTATTCATACCTTCAATGTCCACAAGAAGTTTGATCATTTAAAGCAAAAATGGAAACATGGCAGGCATAACAGGGACTGCAAGAGACCCAGGATGTTTTAATATTGTTATTTCCCCACATTTTACAATGAGTTTTAGGCATAATATGCTCAGAATGGTGAGTGGGTGGTAAAGTCAGCTGCAGGGAGTCAATCAACTTAATTTTGGTCGCACACTTTTAATTTTTACAGAATACAGAGTATCTTCATATTGTTGGACCAAAACAGGAGCCTGCCATATATATCACTCCTACAACAAGGTCATTTGCAAAGAAAAATAAACTTGCATATATTTTCATTCTAAATTACCAAGGACACCTGTTTGCTTTATATCCTCTACAAAAAAATGGATATTCTTCACTATACAAGGACCACTCACTGAATTTTTTTAAAAACAAAAACCTTGGGGGTTAAATGCCAGAGTTGCCTGAAAGGAAATTGTATCCTTTCAAGCACATACACAAATTATTTCATGCTTTATTATTTCTTTTAAGGAGCTCTTATAATGAACCGTTAGCTTCCTTTTCTTTTAACTTGGTATAATTTAAAATTAAAATTGGAAATCTCACTCTGGTGGGAACATGATGTGTGTGTGCATGTGTATTTGGAATACAACAACATGAAGCTTTTCCTACTATTAAACCTTGCAGTTTGTTCACTGTCTTATTTCTTGAGAATAGAGAGAACAATTGTTTCCCTTCTGTCAGGTTTTCTAAATCTTTTAAAATTGTCAATATACACACACCCTTAGTTAACTCATATGGGCTAATACACACAGTGCCTTTAGCTGTCTTTGTGCAACGTGCTCACCATCATTTTCATAGCTCAACATACAATGGCCACTGACCATTTAAGTCAAATCACTCCACTGATGGCTCATGTTCCTAACTTATGTCCCTATGCTCTTGGCTATCCAGTTATCCCTTATCTGGGTGGATGTCATAATATGCTCTCAATGGGGAGGAGTGGATGGCAGAGGAAGCTGCAGGGAGTCAAATACTTTGAGTTTGGTCACATACTTTCAAATGGTACAGAATACGGAGTATTTTCACATATTTGGACCAAACTAGGAGTCTGCCATACATATTACTCCAGCAGCTTTGCAGCAAGGCCTTTGTACAATATAGTCTCAGACTATCCTTGCTTCTCACTTGCCTCAGATTCCTCCATCCTCTGCATCAAGTGAAATAAACTGGCAAATGTTTGAAAATACACACAACTGAGGAACTAATATGTGAAAGAACGGAACAGCTTCTTCCAATTCATGAAATCATTTCATTTTCTGAAGGCCACGAAGCTCAGGGCAAATTCAGAATCAGAACCTATGGAACTTTCAGACACCAATGACAGAAATGTGTTACACTGATATTTCCAAGTGTGGATGAATAGTCAATCGCCATGTTCAACACATCTGATAAAAACAGAAAGCAGGCACTGTCTTTGTGGAGGGATATAAACAGTAGGGTCCCCACAAGGATCTGTTTCAGGACCTATGCTTTTCAACTTATTCATAAATTATCTGGAATTAGGAGTGAGCAGGGAAGTGGCCACATTTCCTTGTGACACTATATTATCTAGGATGGTTAAAACAAAAGGGGATTGCGAGAGTTCCAAAGGATTTCTCCAAACTGGGAGAATAGGCATCAAAATGGCAAATGTGATTCAAGTGTAAAATGCACATTGGGGCAAAATATCAGCTTATGCTTGAAATTGGGATGAGATTTGAGCTAGCAGTGACTGTCCAAGAAAAAGATCTTGGGATTGTGGTGGACAGCTCGATGAAAATGTCAACCCAATATGCAGCTGCTGTAAAAAGGCAAATTTCATCTTCAGCATAATAAGGAAAGGAATTGAAAATAAAACTGCTAAAATCATACTCCCCTTATGCAAATCTATGGTACAACCACACTAAGAATGTTCAGAACTGTGCATAGTTCTGGCCACTGCACCCAAAAAAGGATATTGGAGCATTGGAAAGTGAATTGTAAGTGAATTCCATAGTTTATGCGCTGTGTGAAGGAGTACTTCCTCTTATCTGTCCTGAATCTCCCAGTCAGCTTCATGGGATGACCCCAGATTCTTGTATTATGAAAGAGGGAAAAAATGTCTCCTTCTCCTTCTCCACACCTCTATCGTGTCTCCCCCTTTTCATCTTTTCTAAGTTAAACAACCCCAGATCCTGTAACCTTCCCTCATAAGGGAGATGCTCCAGCCCCTTGTCTGCACTTTTTTGAGCTCTACAATAACTTTTTTTTAGGTGAGGTGACCAGAACTGCATACAGTTTTCGAAGTGTGGTTGTACTAAAGATTTGTATAAAGGCAATATGATACCGGCAGTTTTATTCTCAATTCCTTTTCTAATTATACCTAACATGGAGTTTGCCTTCTTTACCGCAGCCACACACTGGGATGACATATTCATCGCACTGTCCAGCACAACCCCAAGATCTCTTTCTCGGTCAGTCACCGCTAGCTCAGATCTCATCTGGTTATAGTGGAAGCTGGGGGAGAGAGGGGGTTGTCACAACTTCATACAAAGCGAAGCCTACATCTAAGAATGAGGCAATCCAACATTCTAATCCAGCACAAAGCAGCAAATATCAATACCATAATAAGATCAGGGGGTTCCTTCATTATACTGGGTGTTGCCAATGTGGTGTAGTTGACAGTGTTAGATCTGGTATGGAGACAAATAGGATCAAAGTCCTACTGTATTGCACCCTGAGCTCCTTGGAAGAAAGGCAGGATACAAATGTGAATATTAACATTTTTGTTCTGCAAGGATGCTGGTGACACCCAAGTACCACCAATCATGGCTTAGGAACTGGGTTTATTCTGAGATTAGGAATACGGGTAAAGGATGTCAGCCCCACCCCCAACACCGATGACTTCACAAGTTGCATGGGGAAGTCTGTAGGGGGCTTCTATTCACGTTCACTTGAACCCAACTAGAAAACTTTGCATGATCAGAAACCCTGATAAAGCAGATTTCCTAATCATGTGGAGGACTCTACTTTTGTTCAAGCGGTTGCAAGTAGAAGGCCCCTACAAATCTCTCTACTCATCACAAGGAGGCTCAGGACCTACAAGGGCTACTAAGGATTTGGGGGCAGGGGGCTGGCATGTTTCTTACATATGTTCCTGTTTTTGAGGCATCATGTCTGAATACGGCTATTGTTGAAATTTACCACTGTATTTACAATTTAGTATCTAGATATGTTTTCTCCTTTGGATAAAGCAATTCTGCAACTTCTGGTTCTATTCATGCAAAGGTAAACTGCCTTTATTAAGAATGACTGTTATTCTCTCCTTTAACTTCTGCATTTGCTGTTGTGCTGCTTGTCAAACTCCATCAAGGATGTGTACATTCTTACAGCATAGTAACATGGCATAGAAACTCACAAAAAAACAAAAAGGCAACATTTTACAAGTCCACTTGCTCAAATACTAGAGAAGTAATTTGTCACACTCTTGAGTACCTTAAGAAAAAAATTCTTGTCCAACAAACCATGCTAGTGGACTGATGTCACTTGTGAGATCTGTTTTTTGTTTTGTTTTTTACTGGAACCCTGAGATCCAGGTGCAAGAGAGAAGAACTTTATTTACAGTCAAACAGACCAGCAAAGTAATACACTATATGCAACACATACAAAATTATTTACATCAGGACATTAAAATTAGGGCTCTGCTTTGGATCGCACGGGATAGCAATTTCACAACTTGCACTGTAATACACTTATCTACCCCCTTCAAAAGCAACTTGACTAATGACTCCCTGGGGCATCCCACCTGATGCCCTATGAGAGGATACAGCAGGGCATTCCTAGCATTTTGATAAAAGCAGCAGTCAAACAACACATGTTCTAAGGACTCTAGCTCAGAGTTGTTGCATGGGCAAAGCCTGCTTTCAACAGGAATTTTATTGTATCTTCCTTCCAACAACTTAGAAGGAAGGACATTAAAACGGGCCGAGATCCAGGTGCAATCGGAGCAAGATGTTCAGATTGGCAATTTTAAGGGGAAACTCTTTTTAGTTGTTGCTATTGTTAGACAATTGAGAATTTTAAAAAATCCCCATAGCCTTGGATCTACCTTCAGCCCACCGCTATGTTTGTCTATAAAATAAAATAAATATTGCAGTAAAAACCCACAGTCTCTTGTGATACTTAAGACACTAACAAATTTATCCTCACACAAGCTTTTGTCCCACTTCAACAGAGACATGATATTATCTCCTCCCCCCCCCCACACACACACGGTGGAGGGAATGGGAGGAGAATTTTAAGCATGAAGCCACAATGAGATGCGAAGTACTGACAGTGACAATTACAGTAAAGCTTCATGGTGACCATTCACAAAGTAGTGTTGATGACAATACAAACATCCTAGCATTGGTAAGCTAAGAGAACCAACTGTTCTCCAATTTGCAAAAAACACCCTCCATGCTTACAAATGTTACTTGTCATGGGGTTATTTAAATACCTGCTTAAAATAGTGCCATACACATACACAACACACACACCATAATCTGAAAAGCACTTGGTCTCTATCAACAGAAAACAAAGGAGGGAAAAGAGGAGGGTTAAACTGAGGTGCCAGAAAATAACTGCCTCAAGGCAAAGAAGCTTTTTTACAACTAAAAAGCCTTGCTTATCCCCATTCCACCCTGTGAGGCTGATGATGCCTCCAAAATTCATTGCCAGGTGGGCTAGTACCCTTTATTAAATTATTAGCAAGGCTGCACTACAACCTAGGTAGTGTTTTCCTGTACATCAAATAAGATTTCAGACTGGAGATTCTGCAGAGATGGGATAGATTCTTATTAGGAACAGCAGATTAATTAATTTGGCCAGAGGACAGGACTATAAATGTGGTAACTCTGTAAGTCACTATGAACTCTTCAAGAGATTCACCCATTCAATCAGCATCACCTCCACCTCAACTAATGTAAGACTTCTGGTTGAAAGCCCTTCTGTAATCAAACCTCAAACATGGACTCTGCTTAGCCTCAAAAGATCAGGGGTCACTTCACATATCATAAACACTCTTCACGAACACCACTTCTATGCTGGAAGTTGAACATACATCCCTATGCTAACAATCACATGTGCCAAATGCACAAACTTCAACACACACAGCAAAATTAGTCACATGTGATGAACACTTACATAGTATAGCTTTCATTAAAAAAGAAGAAGCATGTTTTCAGCCTTCATTGTTGCCAAGGTATATTTGGAATGTGTGGGTCCTGCCTCATGAAATCTCAGAAGCCAGAGGAGTTGCAAAGAAAGATTTCCAGCAGTTAGAGGACAGACTTTCAGCACCTAGTATAACTTCTCCACTCTCCATGGCTAGCAAAAACAAAATAAATTATGCAGAACAGCAAAAAGTCAGATTTATACAAAGTAAGAGAAATCATACAAACTTGCTCCAATTGCATAATTTATACAGGTTGCAAAACTCAGTTTCTTGTTACCATATATATTATACCAGAGTACACAGAGCCCTGCCTATCTGATCACAGTGGTGGAAGAGGATACTAGCTGAATTTCCCAAAAGAAAGAACAGCCAAGCATACACCCCTTGCTGAAAGCATATCAACATCTGCTAATAATAATACTTTATACAGCAAAGTGTTCAAAAAGTTTCACTCACATTATTTGGTAACCTGTATAAACACCCCTGTATAGTAAATCAGTATTATTATTATCCCCACATTATGGTTAGGGCCAAAGGCTGAGAAAATGTGGCTTGGCTAAGGCACCTATTAATTCCTGGAAGAGGTGAAGTTTGAATAAGGTCCCAATTCATAGCTACTTCTCTTAGCCACTGGACACTCCAGCTCTCTGCTGACATCATGTAATCACCATGCACCCCTATGCAAGAACCTAATTGACACAGATGAAACAAATCACAGATCCCAGGTAATCGCTGCCTCTACCTTCACATGAAATGGTAATTGCTCTGGCAGACTCTCTTAATCTTCTAGGGGATTTAGAGGGGGTGGGGAGCAGAAAGCAGCATATCCTTTGGCTTTATGTACTTCAAGCTTTAATCTATGTAATTGTAAATGCTTTTCTCTCACATGCTCAAGAGCATAGATCATGCTTTAATAGCAATAGCATCCGATCAATGAACTGTTCCACCCTACATAAAAGAGAGCCCCAGCATGATCACAGAAACAGTCCAATGGAGTTCTCAAAAGTATGGCTTATTTCCCCAAATGCCTTAATACACCTTAGACTCAGGAAAGAAATATTTTTAAGGTACGAAATTACTCTTCTACAGGCCATAAAGCTCAACAGACCACAGTCAATGATTCCTCCTTTAAATACAATTTTAAAAATACTTGGATCTCTATACTTATACTCAGTTCAACAGCAAATACAATCTTGCACTGAAATCAGCAATGCTAAAGCCAGGATTTCTAAAATAGAATGCAAATCAAAGTTCTTTCCTCAATTCAGCACCATCCTGCATAAAGACAAGTTGCTTTCCTGTAACTGTAGTTCTTTGATTAATCATCTGTGCATACACACATATAGGCTCTGTGCCTCAATGGAGAACCATTTGGGAAACTTCTACAGCTGAAAAATTCTTGGCTGGAACCCACTGCAGCCTCAGAACCAAGCAGAGATTTGGTACCAACATCAGTATCAACATAGATACCAAAGTAGGGATGTTGGGTTGGTTGTGTGAATGCAAAGATGACCACTCAAATAACTACAGTTACAAGTAAGCAACCTGTCTTTATTCATGGTCTCTGTGCATCACACGTATGGGCGAGTGGCAAGCTAACTTACCGGTGGCAGGTCAGTGTTCTACCACAAGACAGTAGACAGAATTGCACAGCCAAAAGAGCAGTCTGCTCTAGCTCGCACATCAAGTCAGTTAAGGGCTGATGAAAGTTGATGGTTTTGACCAGGTGGCCACTCTGCATAGCTCAGGAAGGGAGATTCCACCAACATAGACATGACATGGGTTGAGTGAGCTCAGATTGGAACAGAAAGATCAAGGCCAGCCAGCTCATACACCAACTTAATAGTGTGGACCACCCAGGACAACAGTCTCTGAGATGACACTTGCCACTTGCCACCATAGCCCACAAATAAGCAAGGAGACTGCTGAAAGGACTCAGTCCTTGATTTGTAGAAAGCCAACACCCTTCAAATGCCCATGGTATGCAGAGGAGATTCAAGCAGAGTAAGACATAGAAAGAAAGCTAGGAGTACGATGTCCTGATTAAAGTGGAACTCAGACATCACCTTGGGTAGGAATGCAATATCAAGATAGAACACCAGCTTGTTGCAATGGAAACTCATATAAGGTGGGTCTATACACAATGCACACAGTTTGCTGTACTGGTGGGCCAATATAATAGCCATCAGAAAGACAGATTTCCAAAACAGGAGATGGAAATCTGATGTCCCAAGAGGTTTTAGTTGCTCAGCAGTTAAGGTCTGCTGGAAGAGCGAGATCCCACACACACCAAAGACACTGCTTAGTGAGTGGGTATGAAAAACAGCAGTCATCCACCACAGCATGAGAGGCAGAGATAGCCAATATACTCTCAGGAAAGAAAGTTTTAAACTCTTATTGTAAAGAAACAAAATTGCAAAACTTGGTGCAACTGACACCAAACGGGATCAAAAGCATGAATGGGAGCAATGGAGCAAAAGGATGCCCACTTACAGTTATAAGATTGTCTTGCAGATGGCTTGTGAGTAATTTCTCATGTCAGGGAGTGAAGGGTCGGAAAGGGTCAACAGACCATCTACACCATCAATTGCACCATTTTGCAATTTTGCTGTAGTGCTGTCCACCCCAGCAGTGCACACAGCCACCAGATCTCTGACGGGAGATGCACCAGTTAAAGATCTTGAGGGTTAGGTCAACCAGAGGGAGAGTTTGTCTCACCTTGCTTGTTCCAGTAGTAAACGGTGGTGATATTTGTCCAAGATTAACTGAGTGACCTCTAAGATCAGTCTCGAAAGCCAGCAGGGAACTCCCAGCAATTACAAGAAATTGATATGAGCGGAGTGTCCACATCCCTTGCTTTTCCAAGAACCTGGAGTGTATTCCCTGCCCCAATAGGGATGTTTCTTTGGTAAAGATTCAGAACAAAGAAGACTGGAGAAATGGAAGTCCCAGATCCAGACTGGAAGTGTCCATCTGCCACACCAAAGTGTTTGCCACTTTCCCAAGCATACAAAAAGAGGTGTGATGGGCTCTGAACACTTGGATGAACCAATTTTGGAGCGCCCTCATCCTCAACCATGCAAAAGGCACTACTGCAGTAGCAGCCACCATCAGCCTTGTAACTGCTGGATGTGTACCACATGGGTAACTTTGAATGGATAACTCTCCTGCATGGCATGTTAATGTTGATACATGGTCCAGAGGAAGGAATGCTCGGCCCTCTGTAGAATCCAGGATTGACCCAATTAATTGGATTCTCTGCATTAGCTTTCAGTGGGTTTTCTCTTCGTTCAGGTAGAGACCAAGATCCCACAGAAGGGTGACATGTCAGGGAGACAGCTCACATCATCCCGTCTCTTGTAGATGGCACCAGTAGCCAGTCATCAGTATAAGGGTACACTGCCACCCTTTGGTCACAGAAGTGAGGCCCATCACAGTCATGTACTTGGTGAAAACATTTGGTGCAGTAAAAAGTCCAAAGGGTAACACCCAAAATGGATAGGTCTCAGGCCCAATGGTGAATTGGAGAAAGTGTTGGAAAGGCTCCTACTTTTTCCCACAAAAAGGTTGAGCGTGATATCACTGCTTGGTAATTAAGAGACGTGCAAGCCCAGCACCACTGAGGAGTAAATTCAGTGGCCCATGAGATCCAGACATCTGCCTCCTTATCCAGGGGGAAGAGTTAACCCTTTGTAACTTCCCCTGTGAAGCCTCTGCTACGATAGTTAGGAGGCAAGTGCATGAACAGAAAACCAGCATCCTTCTTTTGCAACTGATACATATTCTCCGTCTTTTTGACATTAGAGCCATAGAAGAGGGAGCCTTCCAGGATTGCTGGATAGTTTACAACAGGATTTTACACTTCTGTATGTAATGTGTCATGCACACAGTTCTTTTATCCTCGCAACCAGTTGCTCCGGTTCCAAGCCAAGGGACTACATCATTTAGAGTACTTGTCCTAAAAATGGGCCCATGTCTTCTGAAGGATAAGCCAGGTCCAGATTGCCCACTGGATCTGGTGATAAGGTGGACAGCACCAGGGAAGAATAGGCTGAGTCCAACTGGAATCCTCCAATCTAGACTGTGGTGATACCTTTGGAATGGCTGGTAGTGTAAGTAGGTCGTTTGTGTCAACAGCTTGGCCTCTATTGTGACAAGGTGGTCAGAGTGGTGGCCAAACAAGAGCTGGGGTGTAGCACCGAGAATGATTGGATGGCCAATACCACAACTTGTACTTGCTATGGTGGTAGTATGGATGATGGCAAAATAGAAGTTACCATCATGAAGTCATTATTGATTATTGTGTCGATGGCACCATGGTTTGTATCAACCATAGTAGTGGGACCATAGGAAGAACCAGGAATGACCCCTGGATTGGTGGTGGATGAGAAACTGTAGGTGCATGTCAGTACCAATCAGGGAAGATGAGCCTTGGATAGCGGGGATGATCTTATTAACATTCATCCAGCGTCTGCCCTTCGTATCCTGAATGCAACGCGTCCCAATAGTAGTTACGTTGAGGTCGTAGGTGCCAATTCCAGCGCCTGTCCCAATGTGAAAGGATCTGTATCTGTCACACTTGTGTAACCTAAAAATATTATCTCTTTGACCTGAGGAGCAGTAGTCTAAGAACATGGAATCCAGAGATCCTCAAGAGATAGATGAACTTAGCAAAAGGGTAATCTGCCCTGATGATCAGTCGGACTCCAAGTTTTGACCTGGACCAGCAATACCTCTCTAACCTCACCTTCTGATGTAGATGTGATTGGCAAAGGATCCTTCATAGGGCTGGCTGTGGGAGCCAGTTCTGTAAACTGGGCTCAACATGGTATTGACAAATCGAGCATTGGTAGAAGAAACAGTATGGTCAACAGTATGATTGGTACTGAGGTGGGCAAATGCAGCATAAGGTCCATAGCTGGCCTAACTGGTGCCTTTACTATGGCTCTGAAGAGAACTGTTGCACTTTAGCCTTTTTCAATAGCTTCTTTGCTACTGTACGTTTGAATGGCCGCCCCAGTAAGTGGATTGGTACAGCTCGAATTCAGGACTTGAGCAGGAGAGGAAGCAGTCTCTGAAACTCCCAAAGGCCGAGGTGAGAAGGAAAGGGTCTCTGACACCCCAAGGCAGGGACAGAGATACATTGACACCTGTGTTATAGCAGGTTTGTCTGCTAATGGCTCTACCATTTCAAGGGCTTTCCTCCACAGCATGACAATGAGTGCAAGCTTCCACTTTGTGCCCCCTCCCAGGCAGAAAAGACACAATGGGCATGTCAGTAGGAGACAGTTTATTGCCACAATGGACACTCTTCCAAATGAAGCCTCATGGCCATATACCCATAGATGATTGCGGAGATTGCAAACACAAAAGAATAAATAAAATCCAAAACAGTAACAACAAGAAAAACAATAGGACAAAAAGACGAAGTAGATGGAAAAAACACTTCAGCAGTTGTAGTATGGACAGTGATCAGCAATGGTGGGGGAGGGTTCTCACCAAAACTTCCAGAGTTATAGAAGTTTCCCAACTGGGGCACTGCGCAGGCACAGTGCTCATATGTGTGATGCACAGACACCACGAAAAAGAAGGTACCTTTTTTTTTACTCAAGACTAAAGCAAGCTTTATTTAACAATTTGCATATTCTTTACATCAGAGATGGGCAACATGTGGACCTCCAGATGTTTTGGCCTACAACTCCCATCATCCCTAGCCAACATAGTCACTTTCAGGGTGACAACGCTTTTTTCCTTCTCTTTTATTTTAATTACAATGGTTCAAGAAATGAAATGGTAAATTCTCTCTGGAAACCAGGGTAGAACTTGGCTACTGAATCCTACTGCCAGAAGTACCATTAGTGTTTCTAAAATTATTGGGGTTTAAGCTTTCTCTTATTCTAGGTTCTACCATTTTTGGCTGGCCTTGCTAGTTAAGCCAAAAATTAGGATCACTGGGTTCCTCCTGGCAGCTGAAGCAAGGGCTTCTGCCCAACAAAGGAAGTCCCCTCCCTCCCACTTTTCCCACAGGAAAGATAGGCAAGGAGGATTCAGGTTGAAGCTGATACTCAGCAAAGGTGATCAGCAGTTCTCTGGAAAGCAAAAGCTGAAGAAACCTTCTCCCTTTCCTGTAGGAGAAAAGGGGACATGCACATTTCAACAGAAGAGCCATGGCTCCTGTGCCAAAGAACGGCTAAAGAAGTCTCGTCCCTATCTTTCTCTCCTGCAGAAAAGAGGGGCAGCAACTATGTAGACTTCACCCACTATTCAGCAGTAGCATTCAAGCCATACTACCGACAAGCACAACTGCCAAACCACCCCCAGCCCTTCTCCAGATGTTTTAACTGGGGGTAGGAGGATGGGGTTACCAGGAAGTTTCCAGGACAATCTCTGCAGCTTCCATGTGGGGAAGAGTGATTGCTTGTCAAGCTTACCAGAAGGTAGTGCCATACTTAGCATGGCAAGCATAATTGAAACCTGCTGAGATAATTATAAGCAGCAGAGACCATTTCTCCCTACCTGCCTCAACAAAAGGAGAGGAAATAGTTGGTGGCATAGGATAGGAGTGTAACTTGGATGCAGCTCTCTCACCTTGCCAGCAATTTGTTATATAAAAATGAAGCCTTTTATGTGCATTAATCTTGCTGCTACTCTCAAGATAAGTAAAAAGTAAACGTTTAGAAACTGCCAGAATGCTTTGGCTACAGGTCAATATAAAATGAAATAAATAAATAACAGGTCGTGATTTTAACAGGAACGAACGAATCATACACACATGAAAGGACTTATTAATCCATTGAAGCTATCTTTGCACTGACACATCTAGAGATTCCCTTCCCTGACTGGAAGAATATAACAAAAAGAGAAATATTGGTCTGACGACAAAGTGAGACACCCAGGAAAAGGTCATAGATTACAATCCCCATTGCCTTGTTAGGTATATATCCTGCCCTCTAAGTATGGGATATACTCTCATCTCAGTTGTATATCTGTCCTCCAGAAACAACCACAGAAACGAATAGAAATAAATTTCAAGGAGCAGATATGATTGTATCTGACTCAATGCAACCTCCACTCTGAAAGTGGACAATGTGCAGAAGCAGAACCTGCTCCACAATAATTCCTTAATGAATATTGACAAGACAGGACACAAAACACTGAAGACACCAGCCCTCTTCAGGCATTTGCTACCAAATACGTGAAGATGCTCACAAGAACATGTCAGATGCCGATGCATGTGTTGGCCATGTCCCACCAACAACACATTATCAGCATCAGTCTGAAGGGAGGTAACACAAGTACAGATATATGCACACATGTGGGCAAGAAGCCTAGTCAACTTGGATTCCTGTCTCTGTGGAAAGATCTGTTTGTGGATCAGCTCACCTTCAATGGACACTGGCTGTCCATCTAATGGGATCAAGGTGCATCCTTGGAAGACTAATTTATCTTTCCCACACTGTGGCCCTTCAAGCTGTAAGAAGGCAGCCTCCTTCACAGCTTTAGGATACTTTTTTTGGGAGGCTGTGCATCCAACTCATCCACAGCCTGGATTCCAGGCTGAAAAGAAGCAAGCAGCAGGCCATTTGCCTAATTCTTCAGCAGAACTCCAGCCGAATGTCAACATTTCTACCAGTCTGGGGAAGAGATGGAAAGCCATTTGCAGCCCCAATGTTTTTCCACAAGGGTAGAGGCTGTTTACATTCTGCTGTGACCCACTCCTACAGTGCTTCTCTCTAAGCATACTTCCATGTTCAATGCCTACTTTTTAAATGCATTACATGCATGCATGCACGCACACACACACACACAATCTTGTGGGCTTGCAAAAACAAAATCTGTGTGAAAGGGTGGAGAAAAGAAGGTAGGGCAATGTAAAAGAAACTGTTTATCATCCTTTCCCTTTCCCTTCCAATGCTCTCTGACAGATACTTCAGTCACAATAGAGCCTAAAAAGAAGAGTCAAATACCATGGTGATTTTCCCTTAGAATCAGCCTAAAAACATTTGGGGCCATTCTTTCTCCTGCTTGTTGGACTTTCTCCTGCCATGGTGAGCATCTAGAATACCTTGAGTACAGATGGGGTTCACTTTCCAATCTTCCTTGTCTCTGAACTTTGCCCCAAATCTTGTCTGGCCATACCTCCTGCCTAGACCTGACCTTATGAAATATCTGAGCATGCTCTTTTAAGTCCAACTGGAGCTGTTTGCTTTGTCTTGACAAAAAGGGTGCAAAGTTCCAGGGATGTGGTGCTGGCCCCAGCAACTACAATGCTAAGTATCAAGAACAATGTCCCAAAGAGCTCCTACTGAGTCCACAGGTAAATCACCTTGGTGCAGAAAAAGAAAAGAAAAGGAGGTGGCAGCAAAAAGTAATGCTTGGAGTGGAGATCTGTATTAGAAGATACAATATAACAACAACTTTGAACAAATCATAGTATGTGTAAAAGAAATCTCTCAACTCCTGCAGAAGGCAATGTGCCAAAATGTGTTTGTATCTTATAATACATTTCTCCACTTCAGGTCTAATTCTGAGGTTTGCTTCGGGGTGGGGTGGGAGTTCATCCCTTGTCTGTTTGGCACTGTCCCTTCAATTTATGGAATTGATTTACAAAAGCTGTGCTATGCTGCTCCTCCCAAATTCCTCTTTCCCTATTCCCTTTTTCATTTAGTTATTGCCAATCTACCACTCTTCACATTCCTGGCACAAGCTCTCTCGCCATCTCAGGAAGGAGAGAATACGCACTGCTGAATCACACCCCACAGCATCACACCCCATCATGCCCTTGCCACATCATGTATCCCTTCCCCTGCTATGCACCTCCCTTCCCTTTGCCATTGCCACTGCTGCCACGCCAATCATATAGACAGCTGCACAGCCAAAAGAAGTGGCTAAGGGACTCTCACAAGACATGGGCACGCTCTTCCAAGAATCCCACTTCCACTTCTTCTGACCACGTAGTTCTTCACAGAGCCAATGCCACAATGGCAAAAGGAACAGGAATGTGCAACGAGGGAAATAGAGTGTGGGCAGCTGCGCCAGAGAGCCCCACCGACTACTCTCTTCCTGCACCAAATGCCACAGCAGGGGAGTGGTTGGAAGAGCTCTCCACAACACTCAATGGAGGTGGCAGGACAGCAGGCCTTCCTGGGGGGGGGGGGGGGGGCACTGAGTGGCACAATTCACCACTCCTCCCATCTACTTCCTGATGAAGGTTCCTAACCCTGCTTCACAAAAGGGCTGGCTCAGACTGTTCAAATACATCACAGCTTCTTTTTCAGGCTCACCACACTTTTTCGTATCTACTAGGGATGTGTATCGTATCGTTAAAATGTCCAATAACGATACGATAAGGTCATTATCGGACATCTGATTAACAATAACGATACGATAGAAAAACCTCCAATAAATATCCAATCCAAAATTTTCAGCCCGATTAGATCGGATTATCGGACTACCATATAAATAAACCTATACTTTCTGTATTTTAAAAGTTAGAGGCTTGAAACTTGGTCACAGCGCTTACGGGGTATGCCTAAGTATGTGTATGAAATTTGAGATCGATCCCTCCAACCCTCGATTTTATATGAATTTATTAAAGATCGTTTAAGTTCTGACAGGTCAAAATGACAGCTCGCCATACGCGTTTGTTCAGACCTGTCAAAAAGTTGCAGGATCTTTTAAAAATTCATATAAAATACAGGGGTGGAGGGATTGATCTGAAAATTGGCACATAGGTGTAGCAACATGTGCTAGACATGTGTATGAAATTTGAGATCGATCCCTCTAACCCTCGATTTTATATGTTTTTTTTTAAAGATCGTGCAACTTTATTGAGAGCTAGTTAACCAGGCCTCCGTGCTATCATCTTGTTGTCTGCTTTTTTTCCCATAGGTTTGCACTGAGGGAAATGCGTGCATAACTTTTTTATTTGAAATTATAATGATATGAAACTTGGGGAGCCAGGACTAGCAAGATCCAATTTGCAATGTCCAAAAGGTTTCATGTCTCTATCTTTTCAAATTAAAATGTTATAGGGCCTCAGCTTTCAGAAGGTGCATGAGCTTTAAAAAATTCATAGAAAATCAAGGGTTTGAGCAATTGCTCTGATTTTTTTTCCACAAATGACCAGCCAGATTCCATCTTCAATGTCCCACAAGTTTCAAGTTTTTATCTTTAAAAATGAAGAAGTTACAGTGGGAGGTGGAGCTTTTGGGGGACCCCCTATAACTTTTTATAGGGGGTCATTCTGACCTGTCAGAACTTAAATGATCTTTAATAAATTCATATAAAACTGAGGGTTGGAGGGATCGATCTCAAATTTCATACACATACTTAGGCATACCCCATAAGCACTGTGACCAAGTTTCAAGTCTCTAACTTTTAAATAACAGAAGTTATAGGCATTTTTAAAAAAAATTATTCAGCTCTATAGGGCACAATGGGGCTGCAAATTAAATATCATATTTCTGATAATTATCAGAAATACGATAAGATTTACCTCCGATATACTCCGATCCGAATTTTTTTTTAAGTGATTTCTGATAACAATACGATATGATAATTTCAGGCGTGCACACCCCTATTATCTACTACTTACCCATTTCCTCACTTGCCCTTCTTACCCCATACAATCTTTCATTCTCTCCTGTCTCCTGTCAGACACTTCCAAATGAAGTAGATAAGAGATTATTTTTAGTGGTATTTTAAAGCAACACAACAGAACACTGCCCTGTAAATTTGCACAATTATATTAGGGAACAACAACAAAAAATTGCATCCCTCCCACCATCAAAATCTGGCTTACATGAGCTCACAATCAACTTGTACCATGACAAATGGACAAAATATTAAGCCAGAGAAGTAAGGGAGGGCAAAAGCACACACCACTCAACTGTAATAGCTAAATATAATGTTAAGCTAGGATGTCTGTACCCAAATATTTCTGCATCAATTTAAAAGGTAGTGTTCTTAAAAGCAGTACAGCCAAAATATATAATTGCTACTATTGACACCCACCCCACACTACATCAAATTAATTTAAATATTCCCAATTAACTTTATGTGGCACCTGCCTATCTGAATTGTTAGTCCAGAAATATGATTGTTACTTAACAGTAAGTGAGATTGAATTAAAATTGAAATATGCCTTGCTCAAAGATATATTATTTTAAATTCTGGAATGAGGGGACAAGGCTCAGCAGAAGAGCATACAATTTGCATGTGGAATATCCTAGGTTCAATCCCTGGTGTCTCCAGTTAGAAGATATCAGACAGTAATGCTGGGGAAAAAAATCTCTTGTGTTTGATGTTGGAGAACTCTACCCGCGAGTACTGGGCTAGATGAACTAATAGTCAAAGAACAAGGCAGGTTCATAAGTAGCAACTGTTCCTGGATAAGCAGCCAAGTAGCAAAATGAATTGCAGTCCCTCACCGGCTCAAGCAAACTGCACTGCCTCTCTCCTATCCCTATTACTACCCCTGCTGTTTTTAGTTAGAGCAGCACAACTCTACTGTAGCTTCCTGTATGCTTGCATTCTCTTTCTCTTCATGCTTTTAAAAGATTGGTGGGGGACTGGAAAGATGAACAAAGACAAGTAGACACATCCCTGGCAAAGTCACTAGCAAAACCTGATTTCACCGTATTTGAAAAAAGCTCTAAAGAAGGGTCTGACCAACTGCTTAGCATTTAGTAAATGCCAAAGAAACATTAGAATAGGATAGAAGATTCATGTTTTACTATTGGCTTGAGTTAGTTATGCCTATCCAATTATTAAGTTGCCTATCGATACTTCTCATTACAGAATATGCATACATGTATAGCAATATACACCAGGCAAAAAATCACATTTTCCAATCAATTTACAGCTTTCCTATTCAAGATAGAGACTCCAATAATGGATATTCAACTATGGAGTACATTTTGAAACCAAATAAAAATAATGCAACACATTGCCATCATTTTAATATTTTAGATATTACTTCTCTACAGACTAGAATCATTTCAATACATATCGTTCATTTAGATATTTAAAACAAAATAACCAGACAACCTTTTTTTAAAAAATGCAGATACCTAAGAGCAGATTCCCAAGTATATTTGGATTCATTTTAATTAAAAATACTGAGCTTTTAAAATCTTCACTTAATAATGGGAACAGACACTAGTCAATGCTTCCAAGAACCTATCATATCTAGATTAATTAGGAGCCTGGCTTTTGGCACACATTTTGAACATCTTGGCCAAACTTTACAGAAGCTCTATAATTTAACTTTCTTCACTACTGCCGTTTTGTATTAATAAAGTGCCACAATAGCCAATCATAGCCAAACAACCAATGTACAAGTAGTTATTGGCAACATCATAGAGGAAGGAAAATGGTTTAAGTATACTAACATCCTAGTCTTGGGGCATCCAGTCAAGCTACGCAAAGAGGTGTTTTTGTCCCTTGCATACTCCCAAATGTGGAAGTAGGATCAGAAACTGGATCTGGAAGAAAGGGTAAACAGCATGTTAGTAAAATTCACAGATGGCACTACATTGGGTAATGCTGCAAATACTAGCAGGAACAAAAATACAAATGGATTTAGGAACATACAAAGGAAAATGTATAATATTTCAGGAAAGGATGACAGTGATGTGCAATGAAATTCTACTACACAGTGAAAAAGCTGATAGAAATATACAGAAGGAGTGGGTAAAGAGGACCAGAAGAGATCGAGAGGCAAAAGTAACAGTGTAGAAAGCAAAGCCTTTCACACTGAAGATACTCTTGTCTCACTGCCCTAGGTAAAACTTGCCATGATAAATAAGGCTTTGCACCACCAACCAATTTTCATTTACTCTTAAAGGACCCCTACAGACACACATCTCTAAAATCTTTTTATTAGACTAATAATTTTAACCATACTATTATATATTTTAAGTCTTTGTTACCCCTCAAAATAGTTTTTTAAAGTTTGGCTTCAACAGCAAGCAAAGATTTTATACTTCAATTATAGAACGCTTAACAAAGCATGTACCAGTCACATAGCAGCTTAAGAAGCAAGTTTCCGGGATCAACGTAGTGCTTTACCTATAACTAAAACAAGCTGGGTGAGACCTCTGATTTAATTTATCCACAGGAGCTGTTGTGTCATGCTGGGCACCATTTTTGTATGGTGCCTGTGGGCATCCGGCATGTCATGGCTTGTTGTGTCATATGAACTCAGGCGGTAGCAGTTTGAGGGTTAGACAATTCTCAAATAACTCTAAAACAATCCATGGGTTATTTGAGGGTTGTCTAACCCTCAAACACCCCCTGCCACCTGGATTTGAATGACATGACAAGCCTAGGGGCTATGCAAAAATGGCACCCAGGAGCACCTGACACAACACAACAGCTCCCACAGGTAAACTAAGACATGGTGGGTTGTTGTGATCAAAACAACCCACCATGTATTGTGTGTTAACCATGGTGCATGTCTGGCAGGATTTGCATATTCAAAGCCGAGCCAGTTTGTTGTGCCATGCGAAGCTGGGGACTGTGGGCTATGCGAGTGGTTTAACCCTTGCATAATCCACAGTGCCTGGATTTGCAATACACAACAAGCTGCAGACGGGTGTTGAATATTCAAAATGGCCACACACACACGGTCTACCACACTGGTACATGCAGGCAGTGGGCTGTATGACTGCGCAAAGAAATTAGGTATGGAGATGTGATGGGGAAAGAGTTAAAAACATGATGTAATATTGAAGGGAAGAGTTGAGAACTAAACATAGAAGATGAAGTAGAAGAACTAGTTAGAAGTCTAAAGGGAAATAGGATGACGAGAAAGGAAACATCAGAAAGACAGAGTGAGGATGGTGAGGAGCAAGAGATGCATAAAAAACTAACTAGGAAATTGATGCGTACACTTATTTATTTTTCTACACTTTGCCAAAAGAACAAACAAAGATGTACTGTATATTAAACTTTGTATTTTTCTACCTAGATCTCTGGGCACTTGGTACAGGCTAACTTTTCTCAAATTGGGCTTCCTCTAAGTGAGAATTAGAAATTAAGTCCAATACTTACAAGGAAGAAAAATGCAATAGAGCTGCTTTACTCAGAATAATCTCTCGTGTGTAAGGGTGAATATTTCTGAATAAATATTTCTACGATAATTGCAAAAGCGGAAGGAGTTTCGGTTGGCTTTCCAGTGGTCAGGAAACAGAATATGTTTCTTCTCTATAGAATGTGGGTTTGCTAGCTTGGGGATTGGGGGCTGCACATACAAACATATGATCATGATACAGACTGTTCTTTGTATCAGAATCACCAATATTGGGAATTAGGCAGCTGCAGGATCAAGTCAGCCATGGGTGGTAACAATTAAGGCCTTGGGAGGTGCATGCAGCCCTTATGTCACAGGTTGTGCACCCCTGCCATAGAATTTCAGTTCCTCCCAATCCTCTTTCCCCAACAGAATTTCTCCACACGCAAAAAAAGCCTTATTAAACAACTGGAACCAAAAGAATTAAGTAGATATAACTTACAAAATCTTTTTTGGTCAGAGATTCTGGAATTTAGTCCAGAAACACTAGTGCCCCATGACTATGTTTTGGACCTCGTGGTGAGAAGTTTGTACTTATTTTTTTTTCTCAGTCAGGGAAAATTGGAATAAGCATGTAAGCTAACAATGTCATGCTGCTAAGAGTTCGTTTCAGAGTTTTAACACCCACTGCACTCTGACAACATACATGAATGCTGTAAATACTCAGTATAATTTGGACCAAATTCAAAGCATATAGTTTGGCATATACCATCTGGCAAATGTTTGTTTAAACAAAGAAAAATTTAACTGTACAGTTAAAAAAAAGGCGTTCCTGCCTATTTTTAGCACGTTTGAGAATATAAGCTGCAGAAGATTCCAGAAGAGAGGTTTTGTACATGAGCCACAGAAAACTCTACACAATGAGGGGAAATATAAGATATCCATGCATGTAACTTACCCAAAGTCATCTTGGGTCTGAGGGCAGCTATATAAGAGATATTTTATATAAAACTACAGATAGCTCTAACCTTATCTCGGTTAGCACTTGTGTGTATTTTAAAGGGGAAAGTTGCTGTATATACATGTGTACCCTTCATACTGAAAGAATACTTTATTCATATAATTACAGCTGAGAAAACAGTTGCACGCATACAGTGGTCCATCAAGTGTTCTGTAGCTAGAGGACACACATGCCCCTAAAATATTGTGTATTTGGTGCAACATTTACGTTGTTTTAACATTTTTCGCTGCTCTGCAAAGCCCTGCACACTTGGTGCTGCGCAATCAGAAACCTCAAACAAGGGCCCCCAAAAGCCGCCTCTAGCCAATTTCAAAGAAATAAGCATGACTGCCTTACATTTGGGAAATAAAGTATTCTAACTGTCAAGCACATTTTAACTATCAGGATGTTTAGTGTGCTCAGCTCTCATATTTTAACTTCCATACACTGCCTAGCATTGCAAAATGATACAGTACAATGATGCACAAAAGACAGAAAAAACTATACTGGGACACCCAGCTACAAAGTTCAAAGTTATATGTATTTGATATGTAACAGTCTACATAATCATAACAAAAAAAATCATTTTCTGGGGTGCTATTATTTTTAAAAGGTTTGGACCCCAATCCAGTAAGGTGCTGCATGAACATAAAAGCAAAAGTTTGTGCACAATGAGGTTTATCAGGCTACCTTTCCTTCACTGTTCAGAGAAGTAGAAAAAGTGGTTTCAGGGGTCATTTAGTAGGAGTGCTAGAGAGGAAAAACAGACAGCTGAATCCCAATATTCGTATGTATACTAATGAGAGGAAACACCACATACAAACGTACTTTCATAAAAGAATCAACAGGAAATAGCCACTTTCTTTCATAGCACATGCTATTAATTCTACCAAAGAACTTCATGAGAATTTCTTCTCATCTTCACTGTAGCCCTAATTTTCAAGTACCTTATTCCAACTTCATGGAATGACTACTGATTTTAGAACCTGGGGCTAGAAAGGTCACTAAGTGATACTTCTAAAGGCTACTATAGATAAACATTAACACTGCACTGGCAGGGATATTCATATATATGGAAACACTAAAGATATTCTGTGAATTACTTTCAATCACTATTAGGAGCAACAATAAGGTAGCATTTTGCTCCACAAAAACAAAGCCTGTGAACTTTGTTCCCTGTGTTATTAAGTATACCAATTCTAGGTATCAGACCTCAAACTGAAACTGAACTGATATTTCCTCCTAATATTCCAAATGGTAAGATCCATACCGACTACTAAAAAAAGCCAAGTTTAAAAAACATGAACAGAAATCAAAACTATAATTTTTATTCTATTAATCTGTAATTTCCCTTTACAGGCATATCACTTCATTGAAATAAGACTATCAATGTTCAGATAAAAATCTGGATAATTGTGGCATGTAACCTTACATTTATTATCACACTTTTTATTACAATACATAAAGCACAGAACTTCGTTAACTAGCAAAATGGCAAAGCAGTTATCATTTCAAGCTTAATCTGTGGGTTTGGCATCCAAGCAAATAATCCTGTTTTTGACAATGTAAGTCAAGCAAGTCACAGTAATTGCTTCCAATTTTTGAGCAGTATAGAGCTTCTCTTAATCACAACAGATTTTACTAAGAATAGAACGAGCAAGTGTCCCATTCACTTTTTAAGACCTGCAGCTGAACTTTAGTTAGATATAATTTTACCTAAAGAACCAATTTGATCATATTTAACAACCCCTTTGCTACTAAAATTTAAGGCATTTATTATAAAAATTACATGGTTATGTCTTTATTTTGCCTGCTCAACTAATTATACTATAAAATGCTTTGGAACACAAATTTAGACAAAGTGATTATAACAAAATTCTAATATGATTTTACTTCAGTCAAGCCAAAGAACATTAACACTGATAACATTACCAACCTCCTCTGTTTACCTTAATAGTTGATGTATAACAGCATTCCCCAACCTGGTGCCCTTTAGATGTTTTGGAATACAACTCCCATCATCCCGACTATCAATCCTTCTGGCTGGAACTGATGGGAGGTGTAGCCCAAAGCATCTGGAGAGCTTAAGGCGGAGGAAGGCTGTCTTATACTGAGTAAGACCAATGATACCATCAACACATTCTTAACACAGTACTATCACCCAATCTGGCAGTGCTAGTGGAACATAGTCTCTGAAGTCACAGAGTCTCTGAAGTCACAGGCGGATCTCCTTTGCCCGTCCTACCACCCTAAATCAAATTTCAGCTCTGTATACAAAGTACACCACATGTTTTGCTCCAAACCTATATTCCCTCCTACTAAATTTGAAATCAAAATGAATTCATAAATATTTCATTTCTATAATGGAAGAAAACCCTGGAAAAGATAGAACCAACACTTATACCTGGCAATTTATGGGAGTTACATATGAAGCAAACACCACAGCTGAAACCTCATAAAACTGATCAATTTGAAGTCCAAACTGTTAGGTACATTGCTATCAAGATAAAATATCACCAACACAATTATACTTTGGACCTTCTAAAATGTTTTTGTACTTTACCTCCAAAAATAATCTGGATGACTAGGTGATTAACCTTCACAGCTTAGTCATTTCCTTCATATCTTTTGTTTACACAAAAGGGGGGAAAGTGCACCCAAATAAAAACTGAGGCTGCACAGAGAGTGGGGGGAGGAGAAGAAAGAAATAATGCATGTACCCCATGGCTAGTATGTTAATTTTTTTCCAAATCTGTAGCACTTATGGTTGCCAAAACCATACAGAAGTGTTTTAATGTAGTGTTTCCTTTTAATTTGCAGATATCTTTTGTATTTCTGTCCAAACAGTAAAATATCAGTGTCTCCTTTCCCTGTAAATCACTGAATTTCAAACTCCAAAATAAAAATGTCAACTAAAAGTAACTGGGCTGATAACCCAAGCAATGATCTGAAACATGTGATGACCTGAAATAATTTAAGCAGCTGTGTAATAGAGACTGGTAACCTGGTATACTGTAGCATTTGAACATGAACACTACAATTTACAGTCCCAAAAATATATTACATGAAAAAATAAGTTAATATCCAAGTCCATCAAGCAGAGGAAGGACCAAAATGATGTACAAGAGATAGGCAACTAGTATCCAGAAGCTCATCCAAACAAACTGTAAACACAGTACCTCCTCAAAGAGAAACTCTAATGCTTTATCTCCTGCTGCTTTTCTAAAAAGCAAGACACTGGCCTTTTTTTTAATCAACAAGTTATATCTGAACCACCTTCTTGTCACAAACAACCACATCTCTCAGATGTGGTTGCAGTTTACAATACACTCTCCCAAACACTGGACTATTCTTGATACTGTTAAACCAAGATGACAGTATACTGAACGTCACTTTATATACCACTGCAACAAGCAGATGTTCCATACTTTAAACAAGACATAATAACCAATATTTTTAACGTGTCGAAATACCTGTTATAAGAGAATACAGGTGCATGAGAAAAAATAAAAATATCACCATAGATTTATATTGAATAATTGTTGACCATAGTTATAAAAAGGATTACTGCCTAAGCAAGAAATGGGTGGTGGTGTTTAAACTGCAGTGAATAAATTCACATGCGAAGGGACAGATTTGGAGGGTGACCTGCAAGTTTAGAATTAACATGATCTAGCATGCTTCCTTTGCTGTCTAGGAAACAAGGCTTGGTCTAAAATAATCTGCTTCTACTGTTCCTGCTCCTTACACAATAAATACATCTTTTTTAGTTTTAGGATAATAAAGCTGTAATCCTTACACATACTTATTAGGGAGTAAAATACAGTGGGATTAATTTCAAATAAACATGGATAAGGTTGTACTGTAAATATAGTAGCATAAAGTGAGCCACTGTGTGTTAATAGATATTTTATTTAAAAAGGCAGGGAAGGTATTATTATCAAAAGTAACCAATATCTAAGGGGGGGATATGGGGTTTTAAAAACCCCATTTAGGACATAATCCCATAATCAGTGGGAATAAGTCCCACTGATCTCAATGGGATTTAGACCCGAATAGACATGTATAGGATCACACTGCTAAATGGGCAACAGACACTCTTAAGTATTGAAAGGAGACTATAATCTTTTATAAGGCATGAAAGTTAAAGTCTGAAAATTACCATTATCGCAGAAAACATCTCCTCCCTAACTTTGTGCACCTTTTCATCTATATCCGTTTTACAAAAGCCAATGGCATTATCTCTAGCAGCTCATGATTCCAACACAAGCTACTCTCTTGAAAAACCTAGCAATCTCTACATTTTTGCAATCTAAAGGGTTTGGGGAATGAGATTAGGTTTTCATCAAGATACATCAGGGTGATTAAGCTTTAAGGTACCAGGATCAGTCAGTGCCTATGATCTTTAGACCCCCACCCCACCCATACCCAATATTCAGTTTAGCACTAGTGGCTAAATGGAGCAAGATTGCTCTGCTTGGCCATGGACATAATTTGGCTGAGATACGAAAAACAAGGACCAGATAAATAAAGGGGTGGTGATGATCCGTTCGTAAAAATCGGGGAATGGGAGAGGGGCGTGGTCACCCGGAACAATCCTACTCTACAATCATCCCATCAAGGGTAACTTTCCAAAACCGCATCAGCTTCTCACCGTGGGCGGACACAGTCATGGCGGGGGCTCACCTAACACTTCCTTCCTTAACCCATTCCGGCGGACACAGCCCGGCCCACCCCGTTCCCCAAACAAAGAGCCCTCTTCCTCCCCCCCCAGAGGGGGGCGGGGGAGGGAGGAGAGAGACCAGGCCGGAGTGGGCGGGGCGGAGCCTAGGCCGCGGTTGCTCCGTAAAACGCGAGTAGGGGGGAGGGGGGAGGCGCGAGAAGAGCGGCTAATCCGCGCGGGAGAGAGCGCGCGCGGCCAGTCGGCGAACGAAAGAGTGGGTGGGGGAGGGGTGCGGCTTGCTCTCCCTCGCTATGTGCTGAGGGGAAGGCGGGGGGGGGGTGTTACGCAGCGGTTAGCTCCCCCTCCGCCCACATGCTCCGCTCCCCTCCCCCTCTCGGTCCCTCACCCACACAGCGCAGCAGCCGGTGTCGCCACGAGTCGAGCTGGTGGCGGAAGCCGCGCCTGTCGATGGAGCACTCCTGCCGCCCGCACGGACTCGCCATCTTCTGGGGGAGGGGCCCCGAGCCGCCGCCGCCGCCGGCACGCCTGCCGTCTGCGTCACACCTACGTCATCGCGCACAGCCCTGCGGAGGCGGGGGCTACCGCCCTAAGCGCAGAGGGAGGCGGAACTATGGCAACCACCGAGAGGTTAAGGACGAAGCGTTTGCGGCGGGTAGACCCGGGATTAACAGGATAAAGTCTGTACTCATGGTTGAGGTCGCTCGTGGTCCGACGGCTGATGCGTTATATCCGGGCAACTAAAGGTGGTACAGAAGGAAACAAGGGTTTACGCCAAAAGTGAAGCTAGTTGTAATAAATATATCTAAATTCTCCACCAGCTCGACTTCATAAGGGGTGACCTCCGCATTTAAACTGCAATCCTCATGAAACGGGAGTAAATCCCACTGAACACAGCTGGATTTATTCCCAAATCAACATGCATAAATTGTACTGTTGCAAAAAGGGAAAGATGGGATCGGACATGAAAACAACGTATTTTTAATTTCAAGTACTTTTATAGAATCTTTACATTTCATAATAAAAAAATAACATAGTGACAATTCATTCTGGTTAAAATATGCTATTGATCTACGTTTATGGCATTAAAATATAGTCTGCCTTAGGTAGCATTGATATTGTAATTTTCGCCAGCCTTGACAACAGTGTCTTTCATGTTCTCACACCTCTTGCCAAGGCAGTCCCACATGGTATTGTTAACTTCAAGCTGTGTTTATGATATGAACAAACTCCCCGTATCACATGGATGTTGCAGTGACTTTGTGCATTTGAACCTGATATATCATCACGATAAGAACAAAAATCACATTTTAGTTATCTATCACAAATCTTTTCAGATCTATTTGGCTCAAAAGCCTGTTGTTACACAATCACCACTTTAAGTATTGAAACATTACAGGTGCAGCACTATAATGCATCAGTTCCTTTTTGGGTGAGAAACCTCTGAAATTGTAAGGTAACTCCATAATATTGTTTTATTTACAAATATAAATGCAGAGCACCAAGTAGAAGTAAACAGGCATTCATAAAAGATCAGAAGATCCTCCAAAGAGAAATGGGAAGCAGTGGAGCAGGAGCCCCATTCCAACTGCAAACTGCTTTTTCTGCTGTGTCTTTCCCATTTAGAACACACAAGTATCTGCCACCTCCCCTCAGCTGGAGGAGAACCATCTTCTCTAATTACTGGTAGATATCTCAATCAAAAACACAGGTTTCAAACTATTAGGAAACCATCTCATAACCACTATGTATACTCTATTAACTAGCAATCCACTTAACAAAGGAATAGTCAGACAGCAACTGTAATAGTGCCATAAAACTATCTGGAAGTACACTCTTAGATCGTAGCAATATTCTCTTTCTACGTGGGGAAGGCTGCTTCACGGAGGTCACTTTGTGCTTGTATGATAAACAGTGCACTGCATACACAGGCTCATTGACATTTCCATGGACCAAGAATTCAAGTCCCGCTCCACTAACTTTGTCCTGTGTACTATATTATTTCTCTTCTCACTTAGTAATTTGAATACTCATTATGTATTTAACCTCTTTGCAAGCTTTAACCTGGCCAAAAAGAGCAAATGTGGTAACACATTCACCCATCATATGAACAAAATGTGGTGAGCGATATTATCTCTGATGTACTTCCCACACTTCACTTCTCATATTAGATTTCACATTGAAATTTGCCATATTTGGCACACTAGGATAAAAAAATTATCAGTATAATCTGCCACTGCACAATTTGGGGAAGCAAGTTGTAGAGTGATGCAACTATTTATATAGAAGCATTTTGAAGGACTTGTCACACATTGAGCAGGTTTGCACACAATTGAGAAGCCTCATAATTTCTATAATTATCTTCACTGGGCACAAGTTGTCATGATGTCTGAACCTGGTACAGGTGAATGGCAGGATGGTTACAAACCACTCCAGAACCCATGGCTTCTCCACAGCTTATTTTCTCTGATCATGTGAACCCACGCAGCATGACCATCAGATAGTAGCAAATGATTGTATTCTCAGGATAAATTATTGCTTCAGTTAATTTCACAACAGCTGCCATGGGCTTGCTGGATCTTCTTTGAAGAGAGCTCCTTGATATAACAAATGCTTTCCATGCACAATGTCCCAGATTTAGTCCTTGACGTCTCCAGTTTTATAGATTTCAAATAGCAATGACCAGGAAAGACCTCTGCCTGAGACCTTGGAAAGCTAGTGAGAAATCCCATCCCAGATTTGTTCCATCAAACCTGACAGAATAGAGTTCCTCCATCTAACCTGGGGTACAGAACCTCTGGCTTGTAGGGAACCCCAATCCTGCCTGGACCAACCACTGTGGGAATCCCCTAAAATGACATCCCTGCTGCTATCTCTGTTCTAAGTTAACAGCGAGGATTCCCTTGCTTAGGGTGACCAGTTAAAATCCAGGTCAGGGCTCATGTAACTTTAACAGTTGTAGAGAAAAGGGAATTTCAGCCAGTGTCATTTGTATGCAATTAGTTCCTGGTGATATTCCCTCTTCATCACAACTGTTAAAGTTGCAGGGACCCTGCCTTTTTTTGTATATGGTCACTGTAGTATAGTGCCTGCACCTTTAACTGTTGTGATGAAGAGGGAATTTCATCAGGAACTAATTGCAAACAAATGACACTGGCTGAAATTCCCTTTTCTCTACAACTGTTAAAGTTACATGAGCCCTGACCTGGATTTTATCTGGTCACCCTAATCTTGTCTGTAGGCTTCTGCTGTACTGTGGGCCCTAAGTAGGTGCCCAACCATGCCTACCGTTAATTATAATAGCCACATAAAGTCTCTATATTTTTGACACTGGGGAGTAGTGCTGTCATGAGGGTGAATGAGATTATCATGACTATTCTTACCAAACTACAGTAGGAGAAAATGTAGGGTGCATGATCAGTACAACTTCATACAAATTGGTTACTTTTTAACATCCCCTAAGCATGCATGCTGTACTCACAGTCAGGATGGTTAGGGGGTAGACTTTTCCAAACCTTTTAATGTATCTTTTTGGTTAAAGTCTACCAAAATTAACCCTTAATAGCAGGGTGCCAAGGCATGGTCTAAAAGTACAAGATGCAATAGCCTTGCTGTTACCATCTTGAGTTCTGTGGAAATGTGGGGCATAAATCTAAGGGAGGATGGAGAGTGTTAATAGCATCAACCCATTTCATTTACAATAATTAATTCAGTGTACAAAAGTCTAATCTTGTAGTTTGTACATACAGCATCAGACTAACAGAAGATACATCCCATTATAACAATCTTAACTCTTAACCTTCGTTTGGAGAATCCTTTGCATCACTAGGCTTACCTAGACAAGCCTATACACCACCAAATTACCATGGCAATCGGTGTATAGGTTGGGCTATGACACTAACACTGGTTCCTTGTTCCTAAACTCCAGGAGGAATCAGGAATTAGAATCTGAATGGCACTACTCCCTGAGATAAGTTTGAATCATCCCCTGAAATGGGTGTACAACTTGCAGCTCAGAGGTCACATTTAGCCTTCCAAGGCTTTAATTGCAGAGCCCCATTACTTTAAAAGGGGATTAGACACATTAATGGAAGATACTTGATGGCTGTATATTACCTCCAGTATGCCTCTCAATACCAGTTGTTGTGGAACACAAGCAGGAGGGTGCTATTGCGTGCATGTTCTGCTTGTCAGCTTCCCATTGGGAACAGAATGATGGACTAGATAGGCATTTGGTCTGATCCAGCATTGACTTTCTTAAAAGAAGCTCTATTTGAGACATGCTAAAATTAATGTCAGGTAACAGTATTTCCCTCTGTCTTCCAAACCAAGGTTTTGACTTACATTTTCTGTCGGGAAGATAGTGGGTAAGTCCTTTCAGATTCACCCAACTCTCCCTCAGTATTCCCCTTAGATTCTGACAGTACGCATTGGATAAGCTGGCTAGGCTCCTTTTCTTCAAGTTATCAGCGACAGAAATTGTTCTGTATATCAGCAATTGTGTAAGTGATGTATTATCTTAATGGACTCTATATGGGGCTGCCGTTGGAAACTGTTCGGAAACTACAGATGGGGCAAAATGCAGTGGCCAGTCTATTGTTTGGTGTGTGCTTTAGAGACCATATAACACTGGTATTGGCTTCCAATTTGTTTCCGTGGCTAATTCAAGATGCTAGTTTTACCTATTCTGCTTGAGGCCAGGATATTTGAAAGACCACATCCTCCTGTATGAGCCTGATACTTATTTGTAATCCACATCAGGTGGCCTGTTGTAAGTCCCACCACCAAGAGGATATACTGGTGGGTACATGAAACAGGGCCTTTTCTGTAGCAGCACCGATTGTAGAAGTTCCAAAAGAGGTAAGGTTGAATTGTAGACAGGCAGTAAAAACTGCACTGCACTTTTACCAGGACTTTGGTGGAGTTTATTATTGTTTTAGCCAGTTTTAAATAATGTTTTCTTTTTGTTCTTAATCGTTGTGAATAATTGTACATAACTTTAATTGCCCTGGTAGGCAAAACAAAAAGTTTATACTTTCAATAAATAGATGTTGTATTATCCCATTAGTTTTGTTTTTAAATTAATTCACAGCAAGATAGAGCTGGCGGGTGGGGGAGGGAAGTCCCCTCTGATCATAGGGGATCTACTTCTTGATTGATAGACATGTACCTGAGAGACTGACAGACATCAGTTTTTGTTGGCTTGTTTTATGTGTTCTTGACTGAGCCAAGGTTTTTTTTGGATTCAGGGAAATCCCAGCAACTTATTCATAGTAGACTTGGCAATGAAATCAAATGCCAGCCCTAGGGGCATGATATGTTAGAGCATATTGTGACAAAACTAAAAATTTGGACCAGACCTTAGGCGGTAATAGCGTAAAGGAAGGGGAGAGTCTTTTGGCAGTATGCATGTTATGATTTGGCATCATCAGAGGGTTATTTTGAAATGCTGAGACTCCCTGTTCTGTAATCATATCTGAACTAGTGGAAATCCCATGTCACCATGGACACTTATAATCTGAGGGCAAAACATACTGTTCCTTGACTCCTGCTATGTCAGTCCTCTAGAAGCTGTATGGAGGTTACTTTCTTTCAATGCAGCTGAGGACATTTGGCCCATGCTTCCTCATACCTGCCACCACTGAACATTCACTTCTTCCCCTTAGGCCTTAAGCCCACCTCCTTCCCTCTTCCCCTGCATTTTAAAACATGGCTTTTCCTAGACCTATTTGTTTTCCTCTACCACCACTAACATATTCTTATAGGTTCCTAATAGGAAACCAATAGGGAGCAGGAAGACACAACACCTGAAAGTATGTAAGCCAAAATTATCTTCTGGCTTGGCTTCAATCTAAGATAAAGGAGCAATCGTCTGGTGACAGGACATATTTCAGATGGCCAGAGCCAGTTCCTCAAGGTGGCATAGTTGGGCACCTGTCATGGCCTACATCCCTCCATGGGGCCCATGGTCAAGAGCCCCTGGTTAATGCTATTCTTACCATTGCCTCTTGTTCACTCACCCATCATTCCCCTTGTTTCAGAGCATATGAGTGATACAACAAGGACAGGCAACAGCTGCCACCTGCTCCCTTGCCATCTTTATCCATAGCAAGGGAGTAGGCAGGAATGGCAAGGAGCTGGTGGTGGTGACAATGTCGAGGACATAGGCAATCAAGGGACCTCTAAATTTGAAGCAGGCAATGGGGATGGTTTCAGGCTTAAAGCTTGAAGTGCTCAAATAAGAGATCCTTTTGTAAAACTTATTTCAGGCAGTATTTATGATTACACACAAATGTGTGTGCAGTGAAATATATTAAAAATGACAGGCTGCCTTTGAAACAGCTGCTTGTTGGCTCTTCTTTTGGGGCCAACCTCTCTTCCTCTGTTTTGATGGTATCAAAACTTCACAGCAAGATGTGCATTGTTAATCATCAAGTAAGTTTTACCATGCTAGAAGAGTTATATTCCAAGCAGCTGATAAAATATCTAAAGGTTTATCATAAAACTGTATTATAATTCCTGAGAAAGTCAGAAATTGCTACCTTTTGCCCTGTGATACATGAATCATGCAGGGGAAGTGAATTTTATACAATGCCAAAACCAAACCATGATACTTGTCACAGTCTTCAACCTGGACAGTAGCTCCTGGCCCAGTTCACAAAAAACAAAACTGAACAAGTATGTGCTATTAGAAATTGTACCTCAGGATTCAAATTTGAGATTGGCAACACAGCACCTGTGAATACCACTGCATTTGCAGACACCCCTTTTTTAAAAACAAATAAATTTCAGGTATTTGTGAGCACCAAAGTGAAATGCTGATTGCCAACTCTCCGTCGTTATGCCCAGAAATTAGTCTCCAGCCCTAACAAGGGCCCAGACACAATTTGATGAAGATCACAGATGACTGGAGGCCAGGGCTTTACTTTGAAGAATTCCCACTGACCACCCCCCTCCCAAAAGAGGACAAAGCCTATTGGTGCTGCCAGGTAAAGAAAGTAGCTCCAAGGTAGACCTATGAAAGAGTCTTAGGAGAGTGGGTGATCTTGAAAGATGAGATTTTTGTTCAAAGGGGTGGTTGTGATTGGCTCCACTTCTGCTTACTATTCAGAATCTCAGGTAAGTTGTCTTTTAGCCTCACCAATTTGCCTTTTTGGTGTTTTATGACTGGCCATACCCACAGCAGCCATTTTGTGAATGTCCCCCATGGTAGCCATTTTATGATAAGATTCGATACTTTCTCAGCATTTGAAATGTACCCACCAGCCCAAAAAGTTGATGCCCTTTAATGATCTCCACAAGTATAAACATTCCAAAAATCAGATTTGCAAATCATATTATCCCAGCTGACAGTAGTTGAACAAAACCTACCATACATATGTGCTAGAAGATGCCAAGTACTGCATCCAGCCGAAAACTTAATTCTGTGTACAAGAGATGCTTTGAAGTGTATTGCCCCCAGCCCAGCACATAGGAATAAGGAACTGGAGTTTTTGGTCCACCCCAAATCATAAACTTTTGTCAGCAGGAGAGTGTATTCTTGCAGCACATATGTATTTCTGCATTGAAGGAAGAAAAACAGGAACCAACTTCCTGGTAGAGAGCACTTAGCACACAAACAAAACTTTGGGCCAGAAATGCTGTTAAGGCTTGTTTAGGGAGCAGCTTAGGGAGCACAGGCATATGGTTTGAGGTGGTTCAAAGTTTATTCTGGCATTTAGTTCTGTTCAAGTCTCAGTTCATGATTCAGGCTGCTTCTGCACCTCCGAACTGAATGAAGTAGGAGAAACTTCAAATAAGGAACTAGGAATCACTTTCAGCCTCGTTTTTCTACCACCACATTGAAGTCCTATACTGGGCTATTTGAACCTGTCTACCCACATCCATATTACTGATTAACTGCTGCTTTACACTCCCCTCCATACCTTATTACAATTTTAAGCAGTTCTTTGGACCTTTGGAAGTGGCAAAGTTCATACCACGGACTAGAAAGGGACACAAGTACTATCCTGGAAAAGGAACAAAGCTGCAGCTGCAGATACATAATTAGCAGTTTTTCTCCTTCGTGCAGACGCCAACATCCATTACCAAGGATTGATGAAACTTGAATTCTGGGATTGACCTTTTTAAAGCCAGGACGATGCTAGTTCTATCTCACCTGTGCCTTCCGTGTAAATGCACCCTGTTTGAGAGGCCATGCTGCAGAGGTTTAGTGAGCATACAAGGCAGGAAGCAAGGCCGAATGAAAAAGCAGGAGTGCTAAAAGCAGGAGTGCAAAACCTCTTTCAGCCTGAAGTCCGCAGTCTATTTCAGAACAGCTCTCAGGGGTTGCATTTCAGTGGTAGGCGGGACAGAAACAAAAGTATCAGCATACTTGAGCTGAAAGCTCTTACTGCCAGTAATTAAGCCTTAGGAGACGCATTTCAACCTTAAAGCATGGGGGAAAACAGCACGAAAGGGGGTGCAGCTAGGGGAAAGTGTGGCCTTCTGGGGAAGCCCATAGGGTCATGTTTGGACCACTGGAGGGTCAGATATGGTTTCTGGCCTAAGGTTCTGCACCCCTGTGTTAGGACAGAGGCAGGTCTGAAGAATCTTTTTAAAGCTGAGATGGCACATTCCCTTGGAGGGGCAGAGGTTGGGACTACAGGGCAGCGTTTGGCAGGGCCAACGGAAGCCCCGTCCACATACATCTATCTCTGCACTCTCCCTCATTCAAACATTGTCCATACCAACAACACATTTTCATATTTTGCACCTAAATTCATCAAACCTACATCAAAACTTTAATTAAGTAGTGTTTAAGTTTCCCTGCCCCAACTGCTCAAGCTCACTGGCAGGAAATAGCTGAGCAATGGTGCCCAGCTTCCATGCACAGAAACACAGCAAACTACTAATAGAGGAAGACGGCAATCTCTTCCTCCACTGGCGGCTTTCCTTGTAGGCAGATTGAGGAGGATGGCCTGGGAAGGAGAGACTGGATGGAGACCTGCTGCATCTGGCCCAGGGGCCAGAGATTCCTCACCTCTGGTATAGATTCAAGAATGGAGTTTCTTCCCTATCTCAAAAGCATGAGGAATTTGTGGCAGAAATATGTCAAAAGCAAGCAGATAAGCTGTGCATACTTTCCTTTGCATGGAAACTGGCTTTGGCTTCTGCATAAGTGCTACAGAAAGGGGCTGTACTTGAAGGAGATATGGCACAACCGTAGCACCCTCAAAGATGGATTCTGCTTTAGATGCATCTGCTTTTGGCTGTGAATATTCTCCTTTGAGGTTAGTGATAGGGGCATGAGAAATCAGATTCCCAAATCATGGAGACAACAGGACTGTTCAACCACATTAATACAGCCTGGGAGAACCAGAGGCATAAATGAAGTTTTATGGAACTATGCAGGAGTACAAACAAGAGAATTTCACAATATTAGTGGGAAGATTCTTAGACGGTTGCCTGGGAGATCCTACACACATCCTTTTTCTCTACAGGGTCAAAGTTGTAGCTTCCACACTAATCGCCTGAAGATGATATTGATCAGTCACATTGTAGCAGAAATGGCCATACTCCCATTGATTCCTTTGTATCCTATGCCTAATCCTGCAATCCAAACCTAGGCTCCATGCATCAGTACTCTCACTCACAGGCGTTTCATGTTCTACAGTTCCTGCTAACAGGGACTTCCTTAGCTGTTTCTATAGCTATGATACTGGGGCCCTCAAGCTGGAAGAACAGCATTGTATGCTTCAAAAGATCCCCATTGTTTCCCTACATTTTATGCAAATATTATGTGTAGTACCTTTGTTAAATCTGCTTCTGTTATAGAGGGAAAGCAAGGAAGGGATGTGTCAGACACAACATCTACTACCATGCCAATCATTCATACATACACACACAATTAACTGAATTTCCCAAGTGAAGATCCTTGTATAACCAAAAAGGAAGAAGGTATCAACAGGCTGAAGCGAACCCCAAGGTCTGCATAAGCATGCACACACACAAAACCCTTTAGGAACTCCCCCCACTTGTGGGGGGAGAAGAAACCAAAACCAGTCCAATGAGAATGGAGCACGCTTAGGCACCACAAAACACTTTCTGACATTTGTAGAGGAAGGGGACAGAGAAAACCAAGGGGAGAAGGAGAATGGAGTATCCTGGAAGAGGGCATTGCTGGCTGGCCCTCCGAACAGGAACACTTACCACTGCAAGATTTTGTTACAGGCATCACTTGTTCTTCATCTTGGGGATTTCTGAATTCTCTGTTTAGACACTAGATGGCACCAGAGATTTCAAGAGTGCATTCGCAAACATTCTGTGTAGGCATGGTGATTATCATAAAGAACGTATACAAAGCAAGCCCGCATCCCAATTCCTGGCAACCAACACCTAACTGAAGTTTCAAACCATCAGTTAGTGGCATGGCTAGAAATCTACGTTTGAGGACAGCTGCTGAGCTTTCAAGGGCTTCAGGTTCCTCACTGTTAACTTAGGGACTATTCCTCCCTTTTATACTTCTCATCTTGCAGAACTGTGTGTAGCTACAGGTAAAATGCAATCCATTGGCAATTTCAATCTATACTTTTTGCCCCAGTCTCAAAAAATTTCGAATCAAAACAAGGAATTGGAAAACCCTATGTATAATTCAGGGAATAAAGAGACCCACACCTGCTGAGAATATGGCCTAGCACAACTCACCAGAGCAAAATAAATAAATCAGCAGAGGGCAAGCGCAGCCACTCCATAACCCCACAAAGGATAATCAGAAGCATCCTAGTTAGGAGTCAGCCAGCAATCTTGCTGGTATCTTCTACAAGACACCTTGTTCTTCATACAGCACACATTATATAAGCACTTCCTAGGTTTTTTTATTGCTTGGGTGATGCATGGCGCTGAGCTTGAAGGGAAGGGTTCAGGCAGTGGCCTGCGATTGCATTATTCTATTCTGACTTCAGCAATTCTTTGATTTATGCACAGTGCCATCAAGTGGCAAACGGGCCCACTGCCGCTTGCTCCAACTTGTTGAAGTAGAGCATCTCCCACAGAGACAGCTTCTCTGACACGCTACTGGAAGCCTCCAAGCAGAACAGTCATTGCCTGCTCTTGGATTATTGCCACTAGCAAAGGCAGAACACAAGGCTAGTGTCGCACCAGGCTGTGGCCCACTGTTTTGCCCTTGTGCTTCTGCCTTTTTCCTTCCTCCCCTGCAAATCCTCATGCTGCCTCTCCTGGACAAGGTGCTAATTCCTGCAGAAGACACACACGTTTTCCTTAATATTTAATTAAGTTGTATTCAATGCAGAGTTCACAGGCCTTTAAATTAAGGACCCCCACTACTTGCATTCAGTACACACGGAGTCCCAAACCAAGATCCAATTCTGGTGGATGGAATATGGCTGAACTGCAAGCAACAGTTAAACCTAAGCATATGCTGCAGTTCAGCAAAAGTGCAGGAAACCTTCAGAATGTTGTATTGGCAGAAAAGTCAACTTCCAGAGAGACCCAGCTGTCTTTAAAATACATACACTAAAGGGCAAGTTTCTAGTCCTTCTGGTTCCAAGGATATGTTTGAAATTTCAGTAGGCAACACCTAATGGAATCTCAGATGCCAGAGGCATGACTGAACAGAATCTTCAGTTGTCAAGGGCAAGGGATCATTGTCCTGCTTAATTCCTTGCCCTCCCTCGCAACCAGAATTACCTTGGCACAAAACATTGGGTTTTTTTACTCAAGCAAAAGTGGAATACATCTGAAGATCCCTCAGCAAGAATGACAGGAAAAGTAGGGGGTCCTTTTAATTGTTGTAATGTTTTGTAAGTTTTGTTGTATGTTTTTTAATAGTGAAATAGAATAAAAATCTTTAATAAAAAAAGAAAAAAAAAGAATGACAGTCAGGTCTCATTTCCCATATCCTCTATCGCTGCAGTGACAGAAACAGATAGACAAACCGTAGCAGATTTAATAGGTCTATGGATGAAGTTTATTGTCTGCATAGTGATTAAGCGGACTGAAGGTGGTTGGTGTTCTTCAATTCCTGCCCCCCACTGTTAAACAAAGTGTCTTTCCCCTTAAATAGTCCCTAGAAAACAGGATAAAAATTATTTATGGGATTTTTTGTCATCTTTCATTACAAAACCACGCTGGACATAGCAGCTAAGCCTCAGGGAGCACCTGCCCCTGCAGCCAATCTGAGGTAAGGCTGGTGTAGGCAAAATGCCTACCGGGCAATGAGCCCGGGAGAGCCAGCGTTACCTCCGCAGACTCCGCTGAGCCTGCTTCAATAAGGTGTCGAAGTCAAGGGAGTCAAATTTGTTCTTCACAGGGTCAGGCTCAAAGTCATTTCGGTTAGAATCTGAAAAACACAAGGGCAGTCACGAATCAGTCAACTAGAATTAGCAACCAGTTATGCACACTGGAATGGAAAGGCATACTTCCCCCACCCCTGCCTCAATAGTCTATTAGCTCTAGGACAGAACTGGACAGAATGATCCCCACCCAGCCCACAAAGCAAAAAACAGTGCAGAGCCAGATAGAACCCCAACAGACAGCTTCATCACTCAAGATACTTAAGGCTAAGGTTCACTTGTTCTGTGTTGGGAGTCACTTCCATGTGCAGGACCAGCATGCCCAGAAGCAAAAGATCAGCCAGAATATAATCAAGTAGGGTGCTAATCTCCTGCACACAAGGTACCAATGTGCTGGACCCTCCTGGTTGCTCAACGCCCCAAAGAAAGTTCATGATTAACTCACATTTCCCCCATACTCGCAGTCATCTTCACGGACTCACCCAAGTCAGCGTAGTTCCTTTTACAGAACTGCCGGCGCCCTCCAAAGCACAGGTCAAAGGGCTGCTCATCAGGGCAACACAGAGCATTTCCACCCTCTATGGCAGCAAAGGCCTCCTCTGCATAGCGGTATGTCACAAAGCCATAGTTATCCCTACCAGGCAGGAGGAATAAGCTGTTAAGATTCAATACCCGGAACATACCCAGCGCGGTGCAAAGAGTAAGGGAAGGAAGAAAAGGGGAGGGAAGGAAAATAGGCCACATGTTCTGAATCCCACAGACCATTCTTCCCTCTTCCCATGTGTTCCATCTTGCAGAGTAGGTTTCCCTTGCCCAAAGGAGGGTTAAATCCACCTATCTTACCCCTGCTCCCGGAAGTGCAGTGTGCAGTCCTCAATGTCCCCAAACACAGAGAAACGGTGTCGCAGCTCTGAACGGGTCATCTTGCTGGGGATCTTCCCAATGAAGACAACACGGCGCTCTTCCTATATACATAGTTACAGAGGAAAGGACAGCGCTCAGCCACAGATCTATCAAACAGCTACCTTCCTCTTGCTAATCCACCCCAACAAGAACACTCAGCAGGCAGGTTCTCTTTTTTTTAAGGCACATACTCCATGTGCCTGTTCACGTAAATTTTACTAGAGAGTGACCCATTTTAATCTTTCTCAGGGTGACTCTGTGGACCAGAGTCAAAGGCTACCTCTTCTCTAGACAGTGAAGAAGAGGAGAATTATGGGACAGCCTCACATGACCCTCCCAGTGGAGAATATACTCCTGTACGTCAAGCATGGCCCCCTGCAAAGCACATCTTCCTGTTTAACTGCTATAGGAGTACCAACCACTGTTAGTCTTTGTTCATGCACATTCTGCCCCAACCTCTAATGGAAACCCTAATCCCAAACCCCAGCTGGAATCATGTCTGAAGGACTAAGACAAGGTCAGGCATTTCTTGAAGGATTAAAAGCCCAAGTAGATGTTATATTCCCCAGGTAACTCAAGAGTATGTGGGCAGATAAGACGAGACCGGGGCTCTTAGTACTTTACACAAAATATATGAAAGTACATCACATTCTGTAAACTGTATGCATTTTACAAGTTAATTTTACAATTTTTTGCTGTTTTGTGTAATTTATTCTGGTCTTGCTAGTCATGGGGGGAGCAAGGACAATGAAGCACCACCTTGATACTGAAAGTCTAATTCAGCGCCCCCTTTGGATTCTGAGATTTCAGCAGGCACGGCCCACACACTGTCAAAATGATCTCTGGAGTTACAGTGGTAGAAACATCCCTTTTCTGTGGTTTTTTTTTTAAAAAAAGAAACCACAGGATTCTGTGCTCACTGCTACATTCTGTACATCTGTAGAACTGTGATACACACACAGCCCTGGACAAGGCTTATCTTTACCTGAGCAGACAAACCTTTCCTTGTCTGGGTCAAGCAGTAAGGTAGTGCTCCCTGTTTCTGGGTAAAGAACCTAATAGCATCAAGTCCACCACATGGGAGCACATCAGCTTCAGAGCAGGGAAATTGCTCAAGAGAGCCATAAACGGCCCACAATGAAGGCAGCCCAGTGGGATTGCTGTCCTTCTCACAACACTGCCACGCCCCAGCAATACTCACTATTGCACGGTCTTTGTATCGGATTTTCTGCCTTTGGTAACGCTCACAGGAACTGCTGGAATCATATCTGTGTGTGCGGTTTTTAAAAAAAAAATCAGGAAAAAGAATTATGATTCAAGCTTTCTTTTGTATTTTTCCATCCATTAATGCATAGTTAGCTATCTTGGCTATTGGAAATGGGGGGGGGGGGAAGAGAGACAGTCATAAATGAGAAGGAGCAGCTTGCTTCTTTGCTTAGGACGTGCATCCTTCGGACCTTTGGCCCAGTGACAGGAATGAGGCACTCCAGGCTATAAGCAGCTTCCAAAGAAGGGAAACCCAAACCCATAGTTTCTGGGAATCTGGTTACAGAAGTTGGTAATACAAGGAATGTCCATGGAGAAATGACACAGGCAGTCAAGGCATAGCTGGGGTCAACTCATGCCTTGGATGGACAGTATAAAGTTTAAAAACCATACATAATAGCAGCTCATTGCTTAATTTGTCTCCATCTTCACAAAAAGACAAGATGTTTATCAGGTGATTAACCAGCTTGCTGTCATCAGATGCATATGTAGTGGTGAGAATATAGGCTAGATCAGACATGCAAATTCTCTGGCCTGCAGGCCTAACTTGGCCTGTGGAGGTTCTGCACCCAGGGTTTAGAGCCTGGCATCCAAGCAGTGCTCATAGAGGAATCCCCAGTATTATCTCCAATATGAAATTGGGATATGGGGATATGGGTGACGGGTGACTTGGCCTGTATTGAAAGGAGCGGCTGCTCTTCCCAGTGCTAGCAGAGTCCAGAATGCACCACACACAGCCAGGTTGCAGCAAGTGCAATCACAGAAAACGAGCCGGCCATTTTCCATGCTGCCTCCCCTGCCATGGAGATGGAGCACACAGTGCGAATCCAGGGACTTAGCTGGTAGATGCAGGAATAGCAGTGGGGCAAAAGCTGACCATTTCCTGTGTTGCTTGCCCAGCCATGGGGATGGCACATACTGCACAAAGCCAAGGTCTTGGTTGGGTCTGGGAAGAGTGGCTGCTCTTCCCAGTGCTAGCTGAGTCCCTATCTCTGTGCCTCTCCCAGCACAGCAGAAGCCCAAATAGGCAGCAGTGACATCACAAAGCCCACAGAGGGCCTGACAGGGAGTAAATTGGCTCACCACCAAAAAAACAGTTCTGTACTTCTAGGCTAGACCATATTGCACAAAAGTATTGGGAGTAATTTCTTTGAAGTTTTGCACACCATTTATAGAAAAAGACCCCCTTCCAAATGACAGGAAGATCCAAACTATATATCAAATAAACTATATATAAACTATATATCAAACTATATATCAAATATATCAAATATATCCAAACTATATATCAAATTGCCAAATCCATTGGCAATTTCAATCTATACTTTTTGCCCCAGTCTCAAAAAATTTCGAATCAAAACAAGGAATTGGAAAACCCTATGTATAATTCAGGGAATAAAGAGACCCACACCTGCTGAGAATATGGCCTAGCACAACTCACCAGAGCAAAATAAATAAATCAGCAGAGGGCAAGCGCAGCCACTCCATAACCCCACAAAGGATAATCAGAAGCATCCTAGTTAGGAGTCAGCCAGCAATCTTGCTGGTATCTTCTACAAGACACCTTGTTCTTCATACAGCACACATTATATAAGCACTTCCTAGGTTTTTTTATTGCTTGGGTGATGCATGGCGCTGAGCTTGAAGGGAAGGGTTCAGGCAGTGGCCTGCGATTGCATTATTCTATTCTGACTTCAGCAATTCTTTGATTTATGCACAGTGCCATCAAGTGGCAAACGGGCCCACTGCCGCTTGCTCCAACTTGTTGAAGTAGAGCATCTCCCACAGAGACAGCTTCTCTGACACGCTACTGGAAGCCTCCAAGCAGAACAGTCATTGCCTGCTCTTGGATTATTGCCACTAGCAAAGGCAGAACACAAGGCTAGTGTCGCACCAGGCTGTGGCCCACTGTTTTGCCCTTGTGCTTCTGCCTTTTTCCTTCCTCCCCTGCAAATCCTCATGCTGCCTCTCCTGGACAAGGTGCTAATTCCTGCAGAAGACACACACGTTTTCCTTAATATTTAATTAAGTTGTATTCAATGCAGAGTTCACAGGCCTTTAAATTAAGGACCCCCACTACTTGCATTCAGTACACACGGAGTCCCAAACCAAGATCCAATTCTGGTGGATGGAATATGGCTGAACTGCAAGCAACAGTTAAACCTAAGCATATGTTGCAGTTCAGCAAAAGTGCAGGAAACCTTCAGAATGTTGTATTGGCAGAAAAGTCAACTTCCAGAGAGACCCAGCTGTCTTTAAAATACATACACTAAAGGGCAAGTTTCTAGTCCTTCTGGTTCCAAGGATATGTTTGAAATTTCAGTAGGCAACACCTAATGGAATCTCAGATGCCAGAGGCATGACTGAACAGAATCTTCAGTTGTCAAGGGCAAGGGATCATTGTCCTGCTTAATTCCTTGCCCTCCCTCGCAACCAGAATTACCTTGGCACAAAACATTGGGTTTTTTTACTCAAGCAAAAGTGGAATACATCTGAAGATCCCTCAGCAAGAATGACAGGAAAAGTAGGGGGTCCTTTTAATTGTTGTAATGTTTTGTAAGTTTTGTTGTATGTTTTTTAATAGTGAAATAGAATAAAAATCTTTAATAAAAAAAGAAAAAAAAAGAATGACAGTCAGGTCTCATTTCCCATATCCTCTATTGCTGCAGTGACAGAAACAGATAGACAAACCGTAGCAGATTTGATAGGTCTATGGATGAAGTTTATTGTCTGCATAGTGATTAAGCGGACTGAAGGTGGTTGGTGTTCTTCAATTCCTGCCCCCCACTGTTAAACAAAGTGTCTTTCCCCTTAAATAGTCCCTAGAAAACAGGATAAAAATTATTTATGGGATTTTTTGTCATCTTTCATTACAAAACCACGCTGGACATAGCAGCTAAGCCTCAGGGAGCACCTGCCCCTGCAGCCAATCTGAGGTAAGGCTGGTGTAGGCAAAATGCCTACCGGGCAATGAGCCCGGGAGAGCCAGCGTTACCTCCGCAGACTCCGCTGAGCCTGCTTCAATAAGGTGTCGAAGTCAAGGGAGTCAAATTTGTTCTTCACAGGGTCAGGCTCAAAGTCATTTCGGTTAGAATCTGAAAAACACAAGGGCAGTCACGAATCAGTCAACTAGAATTAGCAACCAGTTATGCACACTGGAATGGAAAGGCATACTTCCCCCACCCCTGCCTCAATAGTCTATTAGCTCTAGGACAGAACTGGACAGAATGATCCCCACCCAGCCCACAAAGCAAAAAACAGTGCAGAGCCAGATAGAACCCCAACAGACAGCTTCATCACTCAAGATACTTAAGGCTAAGGTTCACTTGTTCTGTGTTGGGAGTCACTTCCATGTGCAGGACCAGCATGCCCAGAAGCAAAAGATCAGCCAGAATATAATCAAGTAGGGTGCTAATCTCCTGCACACAAGGTACCAATGTGCTGGACCCTCCTGGTTGCTCAACGCCCCAAAGAAAGTTCATGATTAACTCACATTTCCCCCATACTCGCAGTCATCTTCACGGACTCACCCAAGTCAGCGTAGTTCCTTTTACAGAACTGCCGGCGCCCTCCAAAGCACAGGTCAAAGGGCTGCTCATCAGGGCAACACAGAGCATTTCCACCCTCTATGGCAGCAAAGGCCTCCTCTGCATAGCGGTATGTCACAAAGCCATAGTTATCCCTACCAGGCAGGAGGAATAAGCTGTTAAGATTCAATACCCGGAACATACCCAGCGCGGTGCAAAGAGTAAGGGAAGGAAGAAAAGGGGAGGGAAGGAAAATAGGCCACATGTTCTGAATCCCACAGACCATTCTTCCCTCTTCCCATGTGTTCCATCTTGCAGAGTAGGTTTCCCTTGCCCAAAGGAGGGTTAAATCCACCTATCTTACCCCTGCTCCCGGAAGTGCAGTGTGCAGTCCTCAATGTCCCCAAACACAGAGAAACGGTGTCGCAGCTCTGAACGGGTCATCTTGCTGGGGATCTTCCCAATGAAGACAACACGGCGCTCTTCCTATATACATAGTTACAGAGGAAAGGACAGAGCTCAGCCACAGATCTATCAAACAGCTACCTTCCTCTTGCTAATCCACCCCAACAAGAACACTCAGCAGGCAGGTTCTCTTTTTTTTAAGGCACATACTCCATGTGCCTGTTCACGTAAATTTTACTAGAGAGTGACCCATTTTAATCTTTCTCAGGGTGACTCTGTGGACCAGAGTCAAAGGCTACCTCTTCTCTAGACAGTGAAGAAGAGGAGAATTATGGGACAGCCTCACATGACCCTCCCAGTGGAGAATATACTCCTGTACGTCAAGCATGGCCCCCTGCAAAGCACATCTTCCTGTTTAACTGCTATAGGAGTACCAACCACTGTTAGTCTTTGTTCATGCACATTCTGCCCCAACCTCTAATGGAAACCCTAATCCCAAACCCCAGCTGGAATCATGTCTGAAGGACTAAGACAAGGTCAGGCATTTCTTGAAGGATTAAAAGCCCAAGTAGATGTTATATTCCCCAGGTAACTCAAGAGTATGTGGGCAGATAAGACGAGACCGGGGCTCTTAGTACTTTACACAAAATATATGAAAGTACATCACATTCTGTAAACTGTATGCATTTTACAAGTTAATTTTACAATTTTTTGCTGTTTTGTGTAATTTATTCTGGTCTTGCTAGTCATGGGGGGAGCAAGGACAATGAAGCACCACCTTGATACTGAAAGTCTAATTCAGCGCCCCCTTTGGATTCTGAGATTTCAGCAGGCACGGCCCACACACTGTCAAAATGATCTCTGGAGTTACAGTGGTAGAAACATCCCTTTTCTGTGGTTTTTTTTTTTAAAAAAGAAACCACAGGATTCTGTGCTCACTGCTACATTCTGTACATCTGTAGAACTGTGATACACACACAGCCCTGGACAAGGCTTATCTTTACCTGAGCAGACAAACCTTTCCTTGTCTGGGTCAAGCAGTAAGGTAGTGCTCCCTGTTTCTGGGTAAAGAACCTAATAGCATCAAGTCCACCACATGGGAGCACATCAGCTTCAGAGCAAGGAAATTGCTCAAGAGAGCCATAAACGGCCCACAATGAAGGCAGCCCAGTGGGATTGCTGTCCTTCTCACAACACTGCCACGCCCCAGCAATACTCACTATTGCACGGTCTTTGTATCGGATTTTCTGCCTTTGGTAACGCTCACAGGAACTGCTGGAATCATATCTGTGTGTGCGGTTTTTAAAAAAAAAAATCAGGAAAAAGAATTATGATTCAAGCTTTCTTTTGTATTTTTCCATCCATTAATGCATAGTTAGCTATCTTGGCTATTGGAAATGGGGGGGGGGGGGAGAAGAGAGACAGTCATAAATGAGAAGGAGCAGCTTGCTTCTTTGCTTAGGACGTGCATCCTTCGGACCTTTGGCCCAGTGACAGGAATGAGGCACTCCAGGCTATAAGCAGCTTCCAAAGAAGGGAAACCCAAACCCATAGTTTCTGGGAATCTGGTTACAGAAGTTGGTAATACAAGGAATGCCCATGGAGAAATGACACAGGCAGTCAAGGCATAGCTGGGGTCAACTCATGCCTTGGATGGACAGTATAAAGTTTAAAAACCATACATAATAGCAGCTCATTGCTTAATTTGTCTCCATCTTCACAAAAAGACAAGATGTTTATCAGGTGATTAACCAGCTTGCTGTCATCAGATGCATATGTAGTGGTGAGAATATAGGCTAGATCAGACATGCAAATTCTCTGGCCTGCAGGCCTAACTTGGCCTGTGGAGGTTCTGCACCCAGGGTTTAGAGCCTGGCATCCAAGCAGTGCTCATAGAGGAATCCCCAGTATTATCTCCAATATGAAATTGGGATATGGGGATATGGGTGACGGGTGACTTGGCCTGTATTGAAAGGAGCGGCTGCTCTTCCCAGTGCTAGCAGAGTCCAGAATGCACCACACACAGCCAGGTTGCAGCAAGTGCAATCACAGAAAACGAGCCGGCCATTTTCCATGCTGCCTCCCCTGCCATGGAGATGGAGCACACAGTGCGAATCCAGGGACTTAGCTGGTAGATGCAGGAATAGCAGTGGGGCAAAAGCTGGCCATTTCCTGTGTTGCTTGCCCAGCCATGGGGATGGCACATACTGCACAAAGCCAAGGTCTTGGTTGGGTCTGGGAAGAGTGGCTGCTCTTCCCAGTGCTAGCTGAGTCCCTATCTCTGTGCCTCTCCCAGCACAGCAGAAGCCCAAATAGGCAGCAGTGACATCACAAAGCCCACAGAGGGCCTGACAGGGAGTAAATTGGCTCACCACCAAAAAAACAGTTCTGTACTTCTAGGCTAGACCATATTGCACAAAAGTATTGGGAGTAATTTCTTTGAAGTTTTGCACACCATTTATAGAAAAAGACCCCCTTCCAAATGACAGGAAGATCCAAACTATATATCAAATAAGCTGTCTTTTATACAAGGGAGTTGCTAGGAACAGTTATCAAACTATTGTTTTGCAGATCTCTAAAAGGAAAATGGGGTAATCATCAGTAGACGGCCAAACTTATCCTTTCCCTCCCGTTCGACTGTGGTGGCCTGCCCCTGAAAATCCAGTCTTTAAACCACAGAATATTGGAAACAGAGTAAATCATAATAATTTGACATTAATTTTGGGACAATGAAAAGTGGAGAAGATGTTTCAACAGCAGGTCTTTTGCCTAGGGGGGAAAAAGATGGAAGGCTGCCCATGCCGATGCTTAAGAGAACCAACACAGGGCAGCAAAGGGGGAAGTGCCACCTGATTGGCTCACCTTTTCCTGCAGCTACTTCTTCTGTGGAGGGAAGGGGAGTGGGAGGATGATCTGGATAAGTAGGAGGAACATGAGGAAGACTGGGACCTGCCCCTTGACCGGCTCCATGAACTTTCACAGGTAGAGGAGCTGGAACTTCGTGAGCAGCATCTAGTGTGAATGATGGAGAAACAAGCATGTTTTGTCTAATGAGACTGACATCTTCATATGTGTTTCCACGGAATGCAAACACACAGAGCTGCTTTTCTGAGCAGACTCTCAACTTGTCCAACATGTCTGCATAGATAATGTCAGCATGCCATATATTCCAAAAGAACAAAAGAGTCCTCAAGAATCATAGTTTGGCAGAACTCTTTGGGATGGACCAGACTGTGATGCCTGCCTGCATTTGCAGAGGGCTGTGGTCTACACAAAACATCTCAAACATTCACCCTAACATATGCTCAAAGTGTTTTTAGACATATTCTAAGAAGGAATCACGGCTCAGTGGTAGAACACCAGCAGTGCATGCAGAAGGGCCTAGGTTCAACTCCAGAGATCTTGAGTTAAACAACAAACCGAGAGGCAGGTGATGAAAAAGACCTCTGCCTGAGATCCTGGCAAGCCACTGTCAGTCAGAGTAGACAAAAGGGACAACTAGTCTGATCTAGCATAAGGCAGCTTCCTCTGTTCCCAAGAAACAACTCATTGCTAACAGCATAAATGAAAGATGTGTGCAGTGGAATCAGTTAAGAACATAAGAAGAGCCCTGCTGGATCAGATCAAGGGTCCATCTAGTCCAGCACTCTGTTCACACAGTGGACAGGCAGCTGTTGGCCAGGGACCAATAAAACACGGCACGGTGCAACAGCACCCTCCCACCCATGCTCCCCAGCAATTGGTGCATATAGGTTTATTGCCTTGGATACTGGAGGTGAACTGATATATAGCCATTTTGACCCCTACAGTACATGAAATGCCAAAAGGACTGCATATAGTCAGCTCACTGTATTCTACCTACAAACTGGAAGCCAAACACCACAAATAAAAACCCTCTATTTCTGTGCTTGGTAGATATATTATTATGCAAGTTAAGCCTTCCGTATGTATCTATAGTATTTCCACCAATAGAACTACAGGACAGGGTAAGGGCAGAGAATGAATGAGAGAGCACCTTAGGCATCTTTTAGCTAGTGGCTATTGTCAGAGCCTAATGTTGTATCCCATTGCGGAATGAACCAGCCCATTTTCTGACTTTCTTCTCCAAGGGTCATCACCCTTCCTGAGCACCTGGTTCTCCAAACTGGTTAGAACCTTGGGCCCAGCTAGTCGGTGTCAGTCTCTCTCTTTGTATAATGTGTTGATGTTCATGCCTGGTACAATCAGTGAATATACCAGCTGAGACTTGGGCATTGGCAGCTGTGTCAAACAACACAAGATGGTATTAGACACAGAAGTAATGGTAAGAGACAGAGGCTTAATGGGCCAACTGAAAAGGCTTGGCAGGTCTGATATGGCTCACAGCTTACCAATCTGAGAACAGTCCCTATTGACTCCTCATGTTAAGTACTGATCAAGAACATCAGAACTGACTGCTCACCTCCAGTATAAGCAGCAGAACAAATATACAAAAACAGAACAAGGGAAAAAGGAGAGCTAGACACTCAACCATAGCTAATTTTACACGCTATCCCCAAAAGTAACAGGAAGCATTGAAACATTCAGCCTAGAAACTGCTCTGGAAGAGAACCAGCAGGAGCATGTTCACTCAATGGGAGAGTATAGAACTTGCCAAACTATGAAAGAGCTCAGCCATCCCCAAGGAAGTAATAAGTTTGAAATACATGCAGGGGGCTTATGGATACATTGATCTGGTTTGCACATCTTGGTGTCAATTTCTGGGTTGCTTATCCCAGGAATTGCTGGGGATGAGTGGAGTATGTGAGCCATTTCCGCTTTTAATTAGCAACCCAGGAATACCCCATTCCTGGGTTGTTTCATGACATATGTTAAGCCCATGGTTTGTTGCTAGGTTAACTCTGGGTTGTTTAACTAATAAATAAGCCAAAGTTTCTGGGTTCGCACGTTACAAAACAACCCAGGAATGGGGTGTTCTGCATTAAATGCAGAAATAGCTCATGTGCTCCACTCATCCCTGCAAGCCCTGGGTTAAATAATCCAGGAATTCCCACTGTGATGTGTGGGAACTCTATCACACGTCATATTTATATCAAATGTAGCAACCTGCAACTTTCAGGCTTAAATGATGCTGAAACAGTATCATCCTCAGGTTCAAAGCCCATAGGAGTCCATGATGTCAGCCTATTAGCTCAACAAAGGGTGCCAAATTTTAGCAAAGGGGAAAGAGAGAATCTATCATTTACCTTCGCCAACGCTTTGATGGGGGAGAGTGAGAGCGTGACCGTGATGAGGAAGAAGAAGAGGAGGAGGAAGAGGAGGAGTCACTGTCACCATCGGAGCTGGAGCTGAAAGATTGGCTGGCACGGTTTTGGTGGCCTCTCCAGCTGCCCTTCTGGGGACTGACTGACTTCTGTCTTCCCCGGTAGCATCGCAAAGAGCGTTTGGAAGCCAGACGCTTCTGCTGAACCTCCTGAGTTTGCTGCAACGTTGGTTCTTCAGCATCCCGGCAGGGGGATGCAGCTGGAGATAGCAGTACAGAGCATGGGTCATCGCTGCCCCTAGTCACAGACCTTGGTGTAGTAGTCCGGTGGTCCAATGGCTCTTTGTGTGAGCATATGAGGTTGGTCTCTAGCAGTGGCAACTGTGACGTGACAGGGCCTGAGCTGGCTGGAATAGGACTAGAGACTTTGACCTGGCCCTGGCTAGCATGAACAGGGTTTGGAGCCTCTTTGGGCTTCTGGCAGGCAGTGGCCAAACCAAGGGTGCCTACAAGGTCCACTCTGGAAGTAGCAGGGAGCTGGCTTGTAGCAGATTGATCTGGCACTTGTTTTGCCAGGGCCTGGACAGGACTGATACTAATATCCAAATTGTGTTTGACATTCCACCGGGCGCCTCCCTTGGGCTGGGCAGCACTGAGCTGACAGTAGTCATGCTCACCAGAGCCAACATGAACAGGGGCTGTAGCTTTTCTGGGAGGTTTGCTCACAGATTTCAAGAGCCTGGCACCTTTTGGGGAGCCAGCCTTCCCCAGCAGTGAGATGGCTGCCAAAGGTTTCCACAGCTGATGGGGTGGAGTGGCTGGAGGGGTCAGGCCTGTGAAAAGAGAGAAGCCCTCAGGATATGGTGCAACAGCCAGAACAGAAACCTACAAGCTGAAGAACAGGCACAGCACTCCTTTCGATTAGGACAGCCTGGTAAGCCCACCTCCCAGACAAGCCCCACTCTGGGGTCCAGTCATTCAGCATGATAGAGTCAGACAGCAGTGCCTAGTGGTTGGTTTTTTTCAGCAACAACCTCAAAGTTTTGCAACCTCCTCCCACAAGAGTTTAGGAAGGCTCCAACATGGTTGTCTTCTTGGAAAAGCTGTAAAACCTTCTCATTTCACCAAGGCTTTAAGTGAATTTAAACTTCTCTGAGACTACTCTGTCTTACATGCTTTTATTGTAATGTTTTTAATTCCTGGGGGGGGGGGTGTTTTACCTTCTTTTTGTTTAAACTGCTCTGAGTTTGTGGGAAAGCACTATTAAAAAGTTTAAATAAACAAACTCTTAAATCCAAGCAGTACTCTCAAATTCTAGGCATGTAACTTTGCCTCCTCCCACTGTTCCCATGGCTGCACACACACTCCCTTTCAGCACGAACACTTCAAGGTAGCTCCCTCCATACCCCTCAGCAGGAACTCTTAAAATGCACTCTAGGTGCTTAAGGGATAAATTTGTTATGCAAAACAGACAATGAACCACTGTAAGTCCTTCCTCTCCCTCATTCCTTCACTTCATACAGAAAGACAGGTACTAATTTCTAGTTAGATTTTTTTCTGGCATTTCAGCTTGAAAGAGTGTTGGGGTCACCTCCCAACAGGCAAGCAGGTCAACCCTAGAGCTTTCACCTGCAACGTTGGTGAGCTCTGGCGCCTGCAGCCGGTCCACTATTTTCTTTTCCTGCTGTGCCTCGGAGCTGAAGGAGGGAGAAAAGGAATTTATTTCAGAGTGTTACACATCTTCAGCAGTCATCTACCAAGCATACAGAGCACTGAAACAGTGGATGCCTAGTGCTCCTTAGCAGCTTAAGAAGCACCACAAGCAAAGATGCAGTGCTATTTGCAAAGAAAGCTGATACAGAGAGAGAGAGAGAGAGAGAGAGAGAGAGAGAGAGACACACCCTGGACAGGGCTCAGCCCTATACTTACCCATTGCTCCCTGCTGCCACATTTTCCTTGGACTTTGCCAAACTAGAAGCTTCCTTTTTGGCTAAAAAAGGAAGAGCCAAACACATTAGAAGCTAGGAGTAAAACTGGCACTGGAGGCCAGGTGACCTTCCTAAAGCATGCAGGCAGTCATTATAGTCATATTATGGTTGTGCAATTACCTGGCTTATGGCACAGGATTTCATTTTTTTAAAATACCCATTTGGAGATAGTGGCCCAGTTCATATGTCATGGCTACCCAGGCTGTATACAAACCCTGGGTAGCCATGAATAGGTTGTAATGAAATGGTTTGTTCCTTGGTTACAAGTCTGGGTTCGGACATCATGGACAACAACCCAGAGATAGAGCATCCCTGGGTTGCTTAGCAGAGTGGGAGGGAGGCCAGCCAGGACCCATCATGCTCATTCAATCCTGCTTCATTCACAATGTCATGTGAATAAGTCTGTATGTAGAAAAGATGCAGAAAGAATCTGCTGGAGCAAGAAATCCAAGGGGGAAATGCATGGAAGGGGGATTATAGGGGGGAGGAGGTCCAGCTTTTTATCATGCACAACTTCCTGTCTACTAGTCCAGGCACATGCTTATCTTGCTTTCTTGCCCTCTTCTACTTCAAGGCATTCTTAATATATTTTCCCTAATCCAGCCTGAATAATCCACAGGTTAAGCAACATTATGCCAATAAGCATCACTTGCAAAATGTGTTCTGAGCACAGACCTTGCAGTTTTTTCCTATTGAACTGGGAAGTTTTTGATGAAGAACACATTTACCCAAGCCAATGAATAAAGCTCAGCCCGTCCTATTTCATTTCTGCAAGCCGTTGGGGTGTTTTGGGGGGAAAGAAACAGCATGGAAGCATGAGCTAGTCCACTACCCCCACATGAGACATAAAGCAATCAAAAGTGCTTTGGAACTGAGAACTACTCTCTTTGAGAAACTCCAGGCATGGAAGCTAGAAGAATTATCAAGGCAGCACAGAAGTCAGGACACTCAACCGCTTGCTCGAGTTTAGCTCCTCACCTTCTGTCTTTTCAAATTGTTCTAGGAGGCTGGACAGATCAGAAGCCTCAATTCCTGAGGGAGGAAAAAGGATAATGTTGACCAATTTTGCACACCTGTTGGTGGCTTCATGATATCCCCTGGGAGGTCTCCCTGGTTCAGGCTGTGCTCAAATAGCTTCCGGCCCTCTTGTCCCCAGCCCAATCCTATTGGGCATCTGTGATGGGTCAGGACAGAAACAGGCCATTCTTCTGGAGACGCTGGCTAAAAGCATGTCAAATGCATCTACATAAGCATAGAACAAAATGCTTAGACAAGCAGCTCTTTGGAAAAGTATAAGCACAACCCGGGCAGAAGATGGAATGAAAAGGATCAACTCCGTGCTTTAGAGGAAATATGCCACATCTAAAGCTCAATGTTGGCAGGGGCCGTCTGCCATACACAGCAGCAAAAGGCTATCCCAGAGCCATGCCCAACAGCATAGGAATATGGGGAATGATTTCACTTGTGACTGGAGCCAACCCCCACCTGCTAGTGCCAACCTTCCTGGGTCATGGATGTTACCAGCTGTGCCAAGTACCACCACCACCACCACCACCACCACCTTTCAGTGGCATAGTCACTCACCAATCTCACTGATAAACGCTTGGACAATGTCTTTATTGCGGCTGCACTGTGCAATGTTGATGAGAGGCCGGTGTTTCCATGTCTGGGTTGGTTTTCTGGAAAGCTGGCCAGTTTCGTGTACCCTCCGGGGCAGTGATGACACTGGGGAACTAGAAACTGTTGGGGCAGCTTCCTTAATATCTGTCTCCGTGTTAATTGGCACCATTAGCTTTTCTGGCACCGGTTCGTCTGGAAAGGAAGAGTGTCCCATTTCTTGTGGCTGGGAAGCAGGAGAAGCCTCTTTGGCACTCTGAGCTGCAACTGGTACAGTGAAGGTCTTCTCCACAGGGTCAGAGAGAGGCAGGGCCTGCCCTGCAGGCTGGAGAGCAGGCACAAAAAAGGGATCTTCGGAGGATTTCTGTGTGCCAGTGAGATTCCTGCCTTGCTGGGAAGCAGGCACAGAATGGGGCTCCCCTAAAGACTGGGGGATGGAGCTTTTCCCAATATGCCCAGTCAATGCTATTTCCCCTGAAGGCTTGACAACTGATGGGGGAGAAGACAGCTTCCCTAATGGCTGAGAAATGCTTGGAGCCACCCCTGCTTTGGATTTGCCGACAGAGGACGGTGCTTGCCTCCTTGGGTCAAATACTCTTCTGGGGGCAGACTTGACTGCAGAAGGGGCTTGCCCTTGGGGGCCTGGGGCAGGCCGGCCTGGTTGCTCATTGGTTGTCACGCTCTGCACTCGGAAGTGAGAAGGCTCTAGTGTCAAAGCTGTACTCTGTTGGCTGGGTGTCCCTTCGCCAAGAGATGGGGCAGCTAAGGTGCCAACTGGGGGGCTCTGCATGAGAGCTCCATGATCCCCAAAAGGGATGGGCAACATTGGAGGTGGTACTGGGATACCAGCCCAGTAAGGAGGCTGGGGCCGCGGAGCCCACTCTACAGAGCTGTAAGGCAAGCCTGGGGCAAAAAGTGGCAAGGAAACAGGTGGGGGAGGCCAGGTTGGAGGGGGCACAGGAGGAACTGTATGGAAGACAGGGGGGCACGCCTTGGGAGCAAGTGGTGGAGGCGGCAAGCTTTGGTAGCTGGCTGGCAAAGGGGCAAAGTGAGACCAGGAAGGCACTGATGGCGGTGGTGAGCCCAAGATGTAGGAATCGGGAGGGGCTGGCAAGAAAGCCCCTGGGGCCAGGGGGAGGTAGGGTGGGGGTAGAGTTGGGGGCACTTGCACTCCCACAGGGGGAAAGGCACCTACTGTACTAGGCGGTGGGGGCACAGCAGGGATGGGGGTGGTAGGAGCAGCAGTGATCACACAGCCAAGCTGCAGAGGAGGAGAAGGCATCAGCTCAGAAGGGCCAGCGAGGGGCGGCACAGAGAGGGGCAGGGCACTGGCTTTGCCAGCAGCTGGGGCAGGAGGACTGGAGGAGCCAGCAGGCTTCTCAGGCTCCTTCGCCTGACCAGGCACAGCAACTTTGGTGGGTGGTGGTGGTGGGACTATGAGGCAAGGAAGGTCAGCCAACTCCGTGGGGAGCTTAGGGAGACTGGGCCACTTGCTGGCACTCTGGTTCTCTGCTGCGCCCCTGATACTCCCATCGCTAGACTGGCGCTGTTGTTGGCGTTGCCTGTATTCGCTCAGGCTCAGAGGCCTGGGCTTGGCTTCCTTTGGGGGGCAGCTGACCTCCTCGTTACTGATGCAGATGGGGCTCCTCGGAGGCTGCCCTGCAAGATCCATAGTGCTGCCAGGGAGGAACTGGGAGGCCTCTGGGTTAGCCATCTCATTCACTAGCAGGTGAGGCTGGCCCCCTTTGCTGGGCTTCTTCTGCACATCCACCTGGTCTGTAGCCATTGTGTCTGCACTGCCCTGTTGTTGAGCAGGTAACTCTTCCCTTGTGTATGGCATGGCCACTGCACTTTCCGAGCTTGGCGTATTTGGGGTTTTGGACCCTAGATCTGTCTCATATTTCAACAACTCCTCCACCTGAGTGTCCTGGCTTTCCATTGCCTGGGATGCTTGGTCTGGGGGCAGCTCATCCTGCCCTTGGCCTCCAGCTCTCTCCAGCTCCTTCTCTGGAAAGTCAGGATCTGGCAGAGGGCTGCTCATTTTAGTCCTGGGATGGTCTTCAGCACAGGGTGAAACCTGCCTGCAGTTTACAGCCTCCTTCTGCCACTTCGTTTCCTTGCTGGATTTTTTCTTCCTCTCCTTGGTGCGTCCACGTGTTTGACTCTTCTCCGAGGCACTGAGCTTTACATTTCTGGGCGCAACTGGGCCAAGCTCAGATCTATCCTTATCATCATGTGCTGATTTCAAAGCTTCCTCCTCTCCCCGTGGATGAGCATCTTCTAGCTTTGGGAGGGCAGCCCTGCCTACCCTCTCCGCTTCTTTGCCCAATCCAAGCTCTCTGTCCAAGCCTGCATTGTCTTCTGGGGATGCTTTTCCCAGGGCAGGGGCCAAGAGCACCGCCTCTTTATCCACATGGTCAGCTGTGCAACTTCTCTCAGTTTGGCATAGGCACTCCACCTTCATGTTCTGCAGGACCACTGGGATCTCCATGCTCTCTCCATCATCCGGCACTATCTCTAGGACAATGGGACCAGCAAGGAGCTCCTCGGCCAGGGGCTGGTTCTCAGGACTCCGGCACACAGTGATGATGGGTTGGCAATAAGGGTGCATCGACTTCACCAGCTCATTGAGGGAGATGCTCTCTGGGGAAATGATATAGGGGCCGTCACTTTCACCGAGGTCTCTCTCAGGCTCCTTTGCTGCTGCTGCTGCTGCTGCTGGGATCTCTTTCACACCTGCCACGAAACCCTGCCTGCAGCCTGCTGCTGCCTCGTCTTCCTCCTCTTCCTCCCCATCACTGCGTTGCAGCACAGGTGGCTCTCGTTCCCTATGCCAGAACAGCCTCCGTTCCCCCCGGGTTGCCTTGTTGTTGGGTTTCTTTGAAGCAGCTGAGTCCTTGGGACAACTAGGAGCCAGTGCCAAGGGCAGGCTGACAGTGCTGGCTTCAACCTGGAGAAGAGGAAGAGAGTCAGGAAGCAAATTGTGGCTGCCAGTGACCAAGGGAGAAGGGCATTTCTGACACCTTTGATGCTTTCCAAAAAGGAAAGCTACAGGGTTGCACTGTCTACCAATGCTGAAGTATAGAGAATATCAATTTCTGGAATTCAATTGGATGTGTTTATGCCTTTAATAACTATGCCACAGGGAGCAGTTAAACAAGCAACATTTCTCCCATTTCTGAAGTATTATGATAGTGCCCCTCTGTGCAGTCCCCAGTCCAGCAGGATATATCCAAAACAGGGAATCAAGTGATCTTGGTAAACGATCAGGAAAGTGCTGACCATGAAATATTTGCGGAGAAATGTGAGCCAGAAAGATTAAACAGGGTCACCTGCTCTTCAGTCCATGAGTCCCCACCATCTCACCTTCTCTGTCATGAGGGTGCAAAGTCTAGGCTCCTGGAAATCCTCTATGGTGTGTAAGTTTTGCTCAGCGGGTGTCACAGACAAGTTGAGAAATCTCTGAAACTGACAAAAGAAGAGCAGTTCGGAAACAGGGAGTAAAGTGAAGGGTAATATTATCTGAAGATTCTATGCACCAGTTCCGTTCTACCTGTGCGAGTCGAGCCTTCTCAAATACCTACCAATCCATGTTTGCCTGAGATACAGAGAATGACACCCCCCTCACCCCACAAGGCACATTTAGTATCTTTGCTTATCGTTAGCCAACTGGGAGAAGGCTCTTTCAGGCCACTTATGCACAACTTAAGAACTCTTAGTAAATGGCTGAACATGCCCACCAGAGGGCACTCTGACCCTGCAAAGGTCACAGTGCCCAAACCTGTCACACCTGGACACCAACTTGGAAGAGGGATTCTTGCCATGATATGCTGGATGCTTGCTCATATGCACACATCCACAAAAAAATAGTTTTATCTTTGCCAGGAGAAAATGGTGTTACTACTGTCAACATACAGCAAAAGAGATGTGACTGTCAAAAGAAACGTCATCATCAATCACAGGCAGAATGAAATTATGAGATCATTGGTGAGTAGAGGAGCAGCCAAAACTTTCAGTTCTGATGACAATAATGGTGATAAGTATTATCCTTGAGTTATAATCTTGCCTATGAAACCAAGAATTACAAGCCAAGAACAGGAAGCTGTGGCTCATGCATTACTAGTGTGATGACAGCACTGAGCTGGGAAATCAGAATTGAATCCCCCACCCAAAAAGCAGTGTGTAGGCAAAGCCTAGAGCAGCTTTCCCCAACCTGGTGCCCTCCAGATGCTGTCAACTCCCATCAGCCTCAGCCAGTATGGCCAGTGGCCAGGAATATTGAGAGTTCTCATCTAAAACATCTGGAGGACACCAGGTTGGGGAAGTCTTGCCTACAGGGAAGGTTTTGGGGGAAGAGAAAGGCAATTCACATCTAAGGGTGCAATCCAAGGCATGTTTAGACAGAAAAAAGTCATACAACTCCCTGCATTCCCCAGCCAGTAGTCTCCTTTGGATGGAGAAAAATAAACTATGAAATCACTACAGATCAGATGAGACAACCATTATCATGGTTAATCAGTCCCAAGTATCACAAGGTGAAGGCTATGCAGGCTTCTGTCAAATTTATTTACTAATCAGGGATAGGCCGCAATTTGAAAGGAGCTGGGCTGCTATGGTAACCCAGCATTTAACTGATTTGAGAAGGCAAGGAAAATGTTCTGTCCCATAAGTAATACCAGAAAACACACCATACCGAAGAATTATCACGATCCCTGGGTGATGTCAGCAATTCAGAGTCAGGAATAGTGTCAAAAGGGGACAGGGACTCATCATCTGTGCTGTCCAGAATATCTGTGATTGCAGTCAACAGAGAAAGCTCATTCTCTGCATCCATACGGCCTTTAGTCTGTAATTAGGGGGGGGGGGAACAGATCAGGAAAAGCCACTCAATGCATACATAAAATTCAAAGATAGTTGAGTTAGTTTTATCTGGGGAAGTTCAGGGAAGAAGGTGGCAGTTATGCTGGTGGTCGAACTCATTTCCAACATGGGCTTAATTCCCTTAAACCACCCTTCCCCAACCTGGGGGACTCCAGATGTGCTAGTCTGCAACTCCCACCAAGTGCATGCTGGCTGTGCATGATGGGAGGTGTTGTCCAGAACATCTGGAGGATGCCATGTTGGGGAAGCCTGTCTTAAAACTTACATGATAAAGAAATCAGGTAAACAACCTTTGGAGAACAAGGAATGGAATAACAAAGCAAGGCCACTGTTAAGTGCAACCAAACCAGAACTTCAAGTTGAGGGAACACCACTAAAAAACGTTCACAGCTGAGAAGGCCCTGAACACCTGGGACTACTGAATATAAAAGCTTGAAATGTCTAGCCAAATTCTTTAGCACCTACAGCTATTCTAATTTCTTTTGCAAATTCAGAAATTTGCAAGAATTAGGGTGTAAGAATTAGGATTTTTTTAAGGAATTAGGATTATGTAAGAATTAGGATTTTTTTAGGAATTAGGATTTTTTTTAAAGACAGCTACTATTCTGCTTCTTCTGGTGCCCAACAGTACACTGATGATTTACCAAAAACCAATCCCAGATTTTCATCACAGTTACATAATAGCAGCATATTCATGTCCTAGTCACCTCAAGCTGTAGCTGCAGAATGGAAGCTCCACTGGCATCAATCCATATTCCATCTTTTAAATTAATGTTTTAAACTACTTGTCCTCATTGTTGCTGAGAAAATTTGTGTTGGGTGTCAGGTGCTTCATAAACAATTCACTAGGCTGGCCTAGTGAATTGTGAGCTGAAGGTTTGGCATTTTGTTATGAGAAGAAATTGTCTCTGTTTCTCTGCTTATCTCTTGCTGTGGGCCGAAGCCTTGAGTTCTGTGAGAACGAAGGAGTTGTTTAAGAAAGGTGGGGGCTATCATGCAGACTGTTCCTCACATTGTGTTGTCATCAAGAGGAGGTTGAACTGTGCTGCCCTGTTAGCACATGAGTTTAGATTACAGGCCTGAAGCCCTGTCTGTCAAAGTACCTTAGAATTAGCTGGCCTCTGTCTTATATTAGCATCGTGAGAAGGAGGAGTCTTTCGCTAGGAATTATCTCGTCTGCTGCTCTTGTTTCTCTGCTGTTCTGTTTGCTGCTCACTATGCTTGCTAAGAAACTTGTGGTTGAGACTCTATCTGATTTAAAAATGCTTGATGCACTCTGTACATGTTCTGTTACTATTTAGACTCAAAACTTCTAAGAGCTATGCTATGAAAATGCCCTGTAGCTTTTCATAGATTTAGACCTGAGATTACTGTTCTAGATTCGTTTTCTATAGCCTGCTGTTTCCCTGCATAGAGCCAAAGTTATGGGCACAGGGAAACTGAGGCTGATTTGTTGCTGTTCTACAATTCTGTGTGTGTGTGACTTGTGAGAGGACCTTCCTCAGTGCTAAAGCTACGTGAATTAGGAAGGCTCCCTAGGTCAAAGAGGTTCATTTCTTGACATCTTGTTTCCGTGGTCAGCTCAGCGTTCCCTGACAGGCTGAGTAAAGATTTAGTTGTAAAATGATTGTTAATCTACTGTCGGGAGGCCTTCTCCTTGAGTCTCTCTTTGTTCTAGAAGATTTCCAGTGCAGTGTAGCCGCTCCTGACCTCTAAAAACTAGGGTTAACTCTAAATGTCTACCCCTGAGTGAGTGCTGTTCGCATTAAGCCGTTCTACCTGAAAGCTGTCTGGTCCGTCTTCAGCTTCAAGTGTGTGTTTGCAGAAATGAAACTGTTATGCTTTGAATTCCGTGTGATTTACAATAAAAGAAATCTCACTGTTGTTAGAGTGTGTCATTTTGCCTAAAATTCGTGAGCAAAAGCTCTGGGGAGAGCTAAAAGTCAGGACAATTTGAGTGGAGAGGAAGGGAAAGCAGCCCATCATCAATATCTCTCCAAAACACAGCTTAATGAGAAGAGGTTTAAATAGGTCTTCTAATGATCAAAGGAACAGACTTCTGCACCCCACAGAACTCCTCCTTCGCTAGTGGCAAACAAAATGATACACAACCAAAAAATAATGCAATTTGATGACAGAAGAGAATTGTATCTGATTTGCATAGTGCATAATATTTATGGTGAGAACAGAAATTAGAACACTTATTCTAATTCTAGAACATTCGGCTACCATGTGAAGGAGCCCATATAAAGCAATTCACAAGCCATTCACTTCTGACGACACAGAGCATACCATACCTCTGTCAGGTTGCTGAAATCCTCAATGATGGAGATGACAGAAGAATCTAAGTAGCCTTGCATTGTTTCCAGGAACTCTCCTGCTTCAAAGATGGATTCTGCCTCCAATGATGCCAAATGCAAATCCTCTGCCAGTAAGTACTGGAGTGGGGGAAGGAGAGACAGAGAAAGAAGAGCTAGTGAGAAGAGCAGAAAAGGAGCTGAGAAGGCAATATGAGGGGATTAAGTATCACCTGCTAGAGCTACAGGTTAGATCAGCCTTCCCTTGCCTGGTGCCCTACAGGTATGTTAGATTGCAATTACTACCATCCCCAGCTAGCATGGTCCTTCTTTAGGCTGGCTGGGGTTGGTGAGAGTTGTAGTCAAACTCACCTGAGGGGGGGCACCAGGTTGGGGAAGGCTGTGCTAGGCCCTTTCTAAGAGTTGATTCTAATCCAGCGCTAATGCCCTCTTCATTCCAAACAGTCTAAACAACCAAGCCTAGCCTCTAGACAAGCTTTTCTTCCCCACAAACATCAAGTGCCCTCCACGTAGCCCAGACTGGGTAGTAAAGTGCTTGCCCTGTTGCATACAAAAGCAGCAGAGAGGAGCAGGCAAATTCTACAGGTGTCAAGTGTGCATTTGTCGCGTGTACATCTCAGATTCTAGTATCTGGGAGCCTTACAAAGTAATTACTTGCAAACAATTGTGGTCTTAAGGCTGTGGATTTTAATCCACCATTTTTTATCAGCCATTAGTTTTTTTAACAGATGCCATATAATTTGATTTGATTTTCTCTGCTGCCAAGGAATGTTTTGTTTCTTGTCACTGTATTTTAACAGCTTACATTTTGCAAGCCGCCCAAAGAATATTGTTAACCAGCAGCCTATGTAAATATTGTAAAAAGAAAAGCTTCAATGCTAAGAAGGAATTTCCGTGGCCATATGTTGGACTACAGCTCCCATCATCCCCACCCAGTACAGTCATCCTGGAGATGATACCAGCTTACTCCAAGGCATGTGGAGGGTGCTGGGTTAAGAGAGGCTGATCCTATGCACATTTAGATAGAAAAAAACCCTACAATTCCCAGCATTCGTGAGCCTTTAGCTCTTTTCATCGAAGAGCAGCTAGAATCTGCTTCCAAATAATCCAGGATGGTGCGAAACAAGCCATCACGTGAGCAATCATTTTATCAGAGAGGTGGGGCACCTAAAAGAGCAGTGTTACTTTTCTACCCAAAGTTGAGATGCCTTCATGTGCTCCTTCCTTTTCCCTCTTCCCAGCTGCCATGCCCTTCTGTTGGTTAAACCACAGCATGGAACTTCCTTCAGTGAATCACATGAGGGGATTTCAAACCAGATCATCAAAGAGATGTCACAAGCCAGGAAACAAGGCACTTTGTGCTGCTGCGAATGCAGGCAATGGTCATGCCCTCCACTTTGCGAAACACCCACTTTTTGAGGGACAGACCCTCAAACATTCCAGCCAGTGTCAATCATCAGACGAGCACTGTAACATTGGGGGAAGGGACATTTACAGATAAGGGCTGGCATGCTGAGCTCTTGATTGGTTCTGAAGGGTCACTAAGAGTGGTGAGAACAGACCTCAGGATGCTGTACAGCAGGGTGTCAAACCTCTTTCTGCCTGTGGGCCAAAATCAATTTCAGAGAAGCTCTGGGGGCTGCATTCCAGTATTGGGCAGGGCTGAAGGTAAAAGGGGCAGGTGAAAATACCCAAAATACCAACAGATTTTACCTTAAAGCTCTTACTACCAGCAACTAAGTCTTAGGAGAGGCATTTCGATTTGTTGAAATGGGGAAAAATGCAAGAGTTGGGAAACCGCCAAGCAATTAGCAGCCAGGGGAAAGGGGGAGGGCGCGTCTGACAAATCCTGGAGGGACTCGGTTTGGCTTGTGGGCCTGAGGTTCAATGCCCGTGCTGTACCAGAACAGTAGCTGCAACTGCTTATTTTGAAGAAGGAAAACTATTTAAAGGTGAAAGTAAAGCTGGGAGAAAGTAGTGAGAAAATAGCCCTTAAGTGCTATTTCCACTTCATCATTGCAGCTTTTATGGGAGTAGCATTAGCAAGTAGGCAGCACGCCCCAAATCAGTGCTGACTGAGTCAGCAAAGAAAAAAACATGCATGATCTCTGCAAGGAGCCACCCATTCCGTCCTGACCAATGTAAAGAATATTATATTGCTGAATCAACACATTTAGATGGGAATTCTGCTGATGGGCCAAGCCTGCCTTTACTGCAGGTTCTGACAGCGCTCATGCATACGGTAGGAATTCCAGGTGTACCCAACCCCTGCCGTTTGCTATTAGGAAAACACAAGTGAAAGAGAATGCAAAGGACAAACTTATGGGAAAGGAGTGTGGCCATGGATAGGTTACCAAAAAGCCACAGGACCAGCCAGCACAACCCCATTACTGTTCCTTTATTCATAGAGAACACCCTCCACATAGCATAGTCCACTGCTGTCTAGTGCCAACCAAGGAGCAATCAAATCCAAACATGTGTATTTCATGGTACGTGCAATAGTTTTCACCGTTAGCAATGAGGAATCCTTCTTACTTGCTAACACCAAGCTAAAATAATATCATCAATCAAAATAGTCAACATGACATCTACAAGCAGCATTTTATAAATTAAGGCAAGGAAATACCTTAGTATTCACACCAGGGAGGATTTGCTAGCATGGATGGTCAACTGGCAGCCTTGCAATTAACCACAGTTACAATCCCTTGCATGTAAGCAGCTTTCTACAATTCAAGCTGCACTGTGATATACAGGTATATTCAGCAGATGTGCTGGTATTTTTTTCTTTTTCTGGGCTGATAAATGTTATATAATTATTTGTAACAACAGTCAGTGGAATGTACACGGGGGGGAGATGGGGAAATCTATTTCGTTTAAGTAAAGCTCTTCAGGGCAGGTTATGTGAGGCTGTAAAGTGCTATGTACGCTGATGACACACTAAACAATTAAAATCACCATGTGCACTAGAATTAAAACATCCATGTATAGGATGGCTTTTTTCTTTTCCTTTTGAAGGTGCACATGTGTATATATAGATACATACACACATGTAAACAGATAGCAGACATATGTTAGATACCAGGTCACCAAGACTAGTGGTCAATTATCTTCTCCCAAGGCAAAGATGGTACAAGACTAACATGGAAATTCATACACTGGCCTGGTTCGCACAAAACGACAATCCAGAGTAAGGGTTGAATATGAGTCATCATTGAGCGGTGGGTTGTCATGAAGTGTGAACCTTGTACTATGGTTTAACTATGGATTGTTAACCATGAACAACCCATGGTTTATTATTGGGTTGTGAACTCCAGACTGTTCGAGGTTAACAACCCATAGGCTCAATTTGGACGACACGATAGTCAATGGTGGGGTAATAATCAACTTTACAGTTGTTCATCTAGGGGGTACTCCCCACACAACATGGTAATAAATAATCAACTGTGGTGTGGATTAGGATCAGCACTGAGTTGACTATTGCAGCATTCGGATAACACGATAGTCAAAACAACTGACGATTGTTTCCCCCACACCAGTTGTTTATTGTGTCGTCCGAATTGAGCCATAGTTAAACCATAGTACAGGGTTGACAACCCATGATTCAACAACAACCCACGGTTTGACATTCCCAACCCATATTCTGGGTTGTTGTTACATGCAAACCAGATCAATGTATTATATGAAAGTCCACCAGTTATTATGAGTCTTAACGTTGCAGAAGGGAGCAATTTGCTCATAAATACATACGGCTGCTGCATTAAATTTTCATTTTATGTTCATGTTTCAGCCTAGCCACTCTCCAAATGGGTTCTAGAAATAAGGACAGCCAGTTCCTCAACCTTTCTAGAAACTATGGTACTATCTTCCTCAATGAGGTGCCCTCAGACCTCTACCATCAGCACTTGCAAGTGCCCATGCCTCTTTTGATATTAATTTTCCCAATAAACTTTTTACAAAACATTGTTACAAGACGTGCAGCAAAGCAATGCACTAGGCAAAGCTCTAGCTGCCTGCCATCTTTATTTTCTCAGAATGGAAATGAAGATGGCAGATGGATGGAGGCCAGCATTCACTTTGCAGTATGCTCAGCCTCCTAGTAAAAATGTGAGAAAGGGAAAAAAAGAAACCACCACTACCATCGCCACCAGGTAATGGGACCACGGGGAGAAGGAAAGAGGGAGATACATAGGTGTTGGGGGAAAAGTGGAAAGCAAAGAGAGACATGCATCATGGCATAAAAACCATGAATCCAAGGTGTGAATCCTTATGATTTTTACAAGCGATCTCCACAAAACCACCAGCCATTTGATGGTGATCTTGTTCACATCCCAAATAAAATCCATGAGGAACTGTGCCTCAGATCCATTTCAGATTCTTGTTTTTATGCCACAGCAGTGCTGCCAAGCACTGGATCTGCAATGTATATTCAGCAATGTAAGCTTTAATCTGATGATGGTTTGGGGAAAGATCCCAAGTAAAAACCGTACAAATTCACAATGAACCATTTTTTAATTACTAGAACTGACTTCTTTTTTTTGCCATTTGATGATGGGCACACCCTTACAGTAGCCATATTTGTTATGATCCACCCCTTGCACAGGAGCACATTGCTCCCCAAAAGTTGGGATGCCCATATATGCACTATACTTTATGTCTCGTATCTGCGAGGCTGTGTGTGGAGGGGAGAAACAGAGTAAAGTTGCAACAAAAAAAAGGGATCATTATTATTTTAAGTTCAATAGTCCTTGGTGGCTTAAAGCAGGGGTGGGCAAGTAAAATTCATTGAGGAGCCATATGACCTACCCACCCAGGCTTCTGTGGGCCAAATGTCAGGGGGCTGGGCAAGACCACACCCATGATATCACAGGGATGGGGGCGCGCACCCTGGTGTCATTTCGTCCTTGGCTTGCATGCCAGATGGATGATCTACCTAATACATCAGCTGCAAACTGGCCTCATTATATGCCACAACGCAGCTTTGCCTGCTTCATGCCTTCTCCAATGGGGAGAAGACACCAAGCAGGTAAAGCTGCTTAGCATGGCTTTGCTCATTCTTTGCTTGCAAGAGCTCCTGCATGTTCCTGATGAGTGCACAACCTGTCTTTCCTGGTCATTTGCCTTCTCCTCGAGGGAAAGGCGAAGGACAAGCAAAACCCACTCATCTGGTGCTTGCAGAAACTCCTGCAAGCATAAGGCGAGTGTACAGCTGCTGCTCTCCAGGGGAATCCCTTTGTTATCTCCAATCATAGATCTAAGGAGATTCCTCTCTCTGCCTCCTCCCAAAGGCCATGTTAGCCTCCAAGCCAGTAGGCGGGATTTGGAGAGGGGAGTGGCCAGGACCCTTAGACGGAGCCCAAGCCTTCTTGGGCCGTATGGCCAACTTCTATGGACCAAAGGTTGCCCACCTATGGCTTAAAGCCGCACCAACAGTTGCTCTTCCCCAACATCAAAGAAATGCTAAATCTTTTCGGTATGTGCTCTTTCACGTACTCTGTGCTTACTAGCACCATTACAACAATTGTTTTGCCAATGTGAAGTCATGTGAAGACAACATGTAGCTCAGTAGTAGGCAACCCAGTGCCCTCCTTTGGACTGCAACTCCAAGCTAGAGTTTATGCGAGTTGCAGTCCAAAACGTCAAGAGGGTACCAGGTAGCCTACCCCTGAAGTAGCCAAACACAACTACATCTTTCCAGTAAGGATGCTGTGCAACATGTTTTGTTCCTGCTCAATAGTATGTTGATGCAGTAAACAGTCCTATATTTTGCTATTTCATGAAGCAGTGCAGGAACAGGTTTTCAGTTATTAAAAGGACTACAAAATCAGTCAGGTTTCTACAACGAGTTTGTGCTTGGCAATCATCAAAGTCCCGAATTTCTCAGCTTTGCTCTCAAGCCAGTTATTCCAATTGCCAAAAATCCTGGATTCTTCCACTTTGTCCTTGCCACATGGGTGTTCAGAATATAGGAAACTTATTTTCTCATCCACAATCTTGCATGCAGAAAAACACCTAAAAGTGCCACTGTAAAGAGGAGTCTCCTCTACACGTGGGTACTGACCTGGTTACCTTCTGGTCCATTCCAAAATTATGATCTTAAGCATTCTTGTTCCTACTGCTGCCATCATATGCTACCACTACTCTACCGTAGCAGAACATAAAGGGGTTTTGTTTTTCTTTTCATTCTGACCACTCCTACCTTTCAGAGCAGCAAGGCTGGACTCACGGATGCATTATCCATAGCCAGCTTCAACTAGGGGAATAATGTGCCAACCTGGATAGGAAATAGCAACGGAACAAGTTCTAACCCAAAGCATGTTTAACAGCTTCCCAGACACATCCAGCTGAAATTATTGGGCTTTGTGCAGCAGGCTCTAATTAAAAGAAATTGGCAGTACTCCATGAATACCTGGGAGCATTTTTTTGTTTTATTTCTCAGTCACCAAATTTCTCTACGGCAGCTTCCCATCTAGTCATCTTTTTCTTACACAACTAGAGTGGAATTGCAATGCTGTTCTACTTTTTCTACATGGAGTAGTTGGCATAGCTAGCTTCTCAGACCCTGAAGTTCCCCTTATAGTTTCAGCTTGGGAATAAAATGGACAAGTTCAAGACAGGATGACTAGAAACGGTGAAGTGGAGAGAGCCATTCCCACATAACCTCAGATGGTCACTGCACATCTTCTCAGTCAACCAGCAGCAAATGAACAGGCAACCCACCAATGAAAGGAATGCACTCTTTACTGGGGAAGTAGCTTGGTCTATGATCTCTCTCTTGAGGCTAACAGCAATTTCAGAAAGTAAAAGAAGCGAGCCAATAATATGCAAAAGCAGGGGGGGAAATCACTTAAGGTGCGATCCTATCTGGATCCTATGCATAGTGGGAGAAGCATGGAGGCCACCTCCACGCTCCTCCTGCTCTGCATTTTCGCTAGATGGGCTTTTCTGCTCATCTAGCTAGCTAGGACTCTGTGGAGGGGGAAGGTAGGAGGCTGAAGATAGCTTGTATCCTGTCTAGGGGCCATAGGATTGTTCTCTAAAGGACACATAGCTCAAGATGACAACAGGGTCAAACAAACCTCTCTCTCTGTTTATGAAGTCTCAAAAATGTGATGATGTTCCTTTTCTCCACTCAGGGTTGCTACAGCCTAACCTCATTTTCTTACGTTGCTATAAATGGCACTACATCCACCCCCTCTCCTCCCAAAGAAAGTGACCAAACTCCAGAACAGGGCTTGTGTCACCATTTCCCTCAGGATACTCTTTGTGCATCAGTGCCCTACCCCCAAGAAATAAAGCAAAATCCAGAAAAGTAAAGCAAACAGATACCAACATAGAAACCTAGGGTGAGGTGTTTTCTTAATGACTGCACCCAAAGCTTGACTTGCATCGCTTCCCTTTACAATATTTTCCAGAACAAAAAAAGTTCATGGAAATGCACTTCACCCACACCCTACCACTGGAGCTAAAAAATACTTTTGAACAGGGGATAACTCTAAAGGTTTCCCTCAGGTTTTAGGATGTGATGCTTCTGATTTCCTTGCACAAACAAAGGAGATCATTAGTGAAAGCACTGACTCATAGTGGAGACAAACTGAAACCATTAGTAGTTTATTCTAAACAAAGTAAATACCCCATAACAGGGCCTGAATCCATCACCTATGCTGTACTAAGAACTAATCAATGAAAGCACGAACACAAAGCTCAGCAGGATGAAGATTTGATACCTCTCTAGTTCCCTGGGTTGTACATACACCCAAAATTGCGCCTCCTGAAATTACCAATGCTTACATTTGATAAGCTATCAGGTCCCTGATCCCAGCAATATTTTACCTAAGACTAGATCTCAAACCTGATGCCCTTCAAATCTTTTGAACTTTAACTCCCATCAGCCCCAGCTAGCATGACCAATGGTCAGGACCGCTGGGGGTTGTAGTTCAAAACATCTGTAGGGCATCAGATTGGCTGCTGTAGGCAAATAAGAGAAGCAGCGGTTTGCACTGACCTTAGGCTTTTTTGGTCACTTACTTATGCTATCTGGCATATCATGCTGAGCAATCCCAGGAAATTTCCAGGTTTGGCTTCTCCAAAGGGCCAACATAATCATGCACACAAGTTCTACCCAATTCAATACCTCTACTACAGCATTATTTAACTGTGATTTATTGGGCTGTAGCTTATTAAGGGAAGAACGAAATCTTTAAGTTTGGGATGAGATGAAAGAGAAAACACTTGAGTTTAAACGCAACACATGTTCCTCAAACAAAAGTATTTTGTGATGTTCTAAAGAAAAGCTTAAAGGTCAAGCCCCACAGATCTGACCCCCTTCCTTTGCCACGTCCACTGTATGCCCAAACTGTGGAACTCAAGTTCATTTGCAAACTTTGGTGGGTTCCCCCACCCCCAATGTCGCTCTATATTGTATTCAGCTTAGCAATGCATCCTTCATGGTCATTTCCACCCACATTTTCTCTCCTCTTTCTACTAGACACAACAGAAATGGGAGGATGTCAGAGGAAAAGATATGACTGTGTTTAGAAAGAACCTACAGACAAATTGAGTTGATTGCAGTGCAAAATTGAAGACACACATGGAAAACAGTGACAACTGGCAGAGATAAAATCTTGAAAGGCAAGGTTTTAGTTACTCAAGGCATGACAGATATGCTGCTTCCAATCCATGAAGAAAAGCTTAACAAATCACACCCAACTACTACTCTTTATGGCAAGAGAATTAATGAGCATGCCTCACCCTGCTTTACAACAGGCTGGTAATTTAGCAATATAAATTATAAAATACAACTTCCTTTTACCACTTATTGCACAGACACACAAAACAACTTTCCTTTTTTCATGGTTGGGATAGGGGTTGTACCCAATATTAGTCCTACTTAGAGTTGACCCATTGAAATGAATGGGACTTAAGTTAGGCTAACCCTGGATGCAGTCTTCAGTATGAAATCACACACTTGGTACTTTTATCTCATGGTGCAAATGTGGTAGGAAGGAACTTAAATGGAGAAGTTCAGCTGGAGTCTCAGCACATGCTGCCACTGAACAGACTGCAAAGCAGCCAGCGCAGACGTTACTGTTGTTTATCATTCCTAACACGAGCATACACTCTCGACTCCCATAAATGGCTTCTCTTAAATCGCTTTCTGGAAGCCAAAAACTTGCTGCAAGTTATCGGATTTTTTTTAAAAAAATACGCGTTTTTAGGAGCATTGGTAGAATCAGATTCAGGAAACAGGAGACGCCAGTGTTTGGAGCAGAGGGAGGCATGTATAAAGCGCCTTCTCCCAGAAGAATTGAAACCGCTGAAACACGGCATCGTCAAATGGGACTGAAACAGGATCAGCGAGTGGGAGGGCATGAACACACCCAGAAATAAAGAAGGGGAGGAGTTAAGGCAGGCAAAACCATCAAGGCCCATTTTTACATAAGAGAAGCCTTCCTAGTCTGCCTCCTACCCAACGCATTAGGCGTGCCACCGCCTCCCCCCCCCAAACAAGTCACGCTCTTACAAGCATTCTAAGCTACACATGGCGGGATTGGATGGGGCAGAACTTGTGGACAAAGCCCCATCAGTGAAATCAAAGGGAATGATTTAAAAACCCGTTACCAGGCGAAAAATGCCACGAAGAGGGAGGAGGTCCATTTTGGCCCAGAATTGATCAGAACAACGGCGTGGGCATCCCACACCACAATGAGACCCACATGCTGCGATTAAGGATGCTCCTGTTCTTTCGGGCAGCTCCTCCTTTCCCTATACCCTGGACTCCTGCCCTCCACGCAAAGGAACCTAAACATCCCCCAGCAGCTGAGGCCGCATAGAGCCCCTGCCTAACCTAACGACACCGGGACTGCCCTCCCTTACAAACCTCGACTTCACCGTCTCTGTATCCTGAGGCCCGTAACTCTAGAAAGCCCCTTTTCTCTGCCCGCCCCATTCCTGAAGTGCGTGCCCTAAATATTTGTTCCAGGACGCTAACTCCGTCGCACGTCCCGCGCCCACCCAACGAGTCTCTCTCCAGCGCTCCTAGCCACCATTCCCAACTCCACCAAAGCTCAAACCAAAATGCCCCAGCGATAGGCATACGACAGCCAAGGCACTACCATTCCTACCCTAAAATCACCCTTCCGAGGACCACCATGCCTGCCCAGCTTCGGCATGGCCCACTGCTTCTAGAGCCCCACTCCCAAGGCCGCCACACGGATCGTGGTGGCCGGTGCCACCCTCCCTATGCCGGCCATGCCGCCTCCACGTGTCCATTCAACGCTAGCCAGCCCAGCTAGCAGAATCTCCCCAACTGATTTCCAATGACCCGGCCCGGCCAGTACCTGCGTGGAAGAAAGGCCATTGCCCACAGCAGACTCAGAGCCACCTCGCAGAGGGAGGGTACCCCCAGCGCCGGCATGTCCCGCACCGCCACCCCACAGCGCCGCCATCTTGGCACCTCCTTGCAAATAGCTTCAGAAGCCCGGCCGGCACTGTAGAACTATATCTCCCAGAAAGCAACGCGACTAGAGGAAGCTAGGCTTTCTCGCGCGAAGCATGTTGGGAGCTATGTTCCAGTATAAAGCATCATGGGCATTGCAGTTTGCTAAAAGCATTTTGGGCTTGTAGGAGAATCCAATGAAGCGGTGCTTAATTATTTTACTATATAAGGTATTGCTACAGTATTAGCAGTTTATTTGATGGAGTAGTTAATAAAACGGGAGGGGGAAAGTTTTGTACTTCAAGTATGGTTACGGGCAAATTGGTGTTGTTATTCAGCTTATATCTGCTCTGAATCTGATTCTCGAAACGGGCCACCTCTGCAGCCTCTATTCAAACTGATTTTTCCCCAGCAGAGTAATTGGAGATTTCTGCTTTATGAGAAAAGCAACCCTTCTAAAGCCGCTGTATTATGTTATCACTGCGTCATTTTTTACGAGATAGATAGAAAAGCAACGTTTGATGAGAGATGGGTATTTTCGAATGTGATCAGGATATTAAAATCAATTTTAAAGCATGTTTTTTTAAACCAACACTACTGGAAACGGGTGCAGATTCCAAGAATTAAAGCTCCAATCCTTTCCAGAGAATGGTCTCACTGAACACAATGAGACTTACTTCCGAGTAAACGTGTATAGGAATGCGCTACACACCACACCACAAGCATACTGATTGTTCATTTGCAGGTTCGGTGAGGCACAGGCTGTAGTTTTGTTCTGGGTTTTGACACAGTGTTGGCCCATGAAGGGTGGTTCGGTACAAAATAGAATTGCATCATTTCTGACCTGCTTTTACTCTATCCTCACACCACTACGTAGTATTTATGCTTCTTTTGCTGTGCGAGCAATGCAGCCTCTAACAGCAAAGCTCAGCCTTTTTAACAGCAAACCTAAGACCGTTACACGAATAGAGTACAATAGCCCAATTATGCGAAGGAGGAAGGCATTTTGCAGCCGGGCACGAACTATTGCTTCTGCACCATCTTCATCACGGGCAACCCGCCCTCCGACTCAGACAGTAGCTGACGTCTCCCAGCCCCGCCTCTGTGTGGCCTCATTTTCCCGCGGTTAGAGGCCGGAAGTTTTCGCCCACAAGCTTTGCTTCGTGTCTGCTTGGCTTCCACGCGGGCGGCTGTAGTGCTGCGGCGGCGTAGTGACTCAAGTTCAGTTGTCGCTCTGCCAGGAAGGAAGCAGCCAGAGTAAACGCCTCAGGAATAGGTTTAGCAGTCCTAAAGCCTGCCTTATCTGGTGGCAGACACTCGGGCATACGGTATACGTACCCGTGTGAGGCCATATCAACATCACTATCCTGTTCATGTTTGGACAGAAGTAAGTCTCACTGACTTTAGTGCAATTAGTAAGTTAATGTGCTTAGTTTGACTGCTCCAGCCCTATTTAGAAAAAGCAGGCCTGGCCAAGTACATTCAGGGTAGATTTGCTTTAATGCTCTCTATGTGGTGCTGCCTTTAAAGACAATTTAGAAACTTTAATTGGTGCAAAATGAGATGGGCAGGATGCTAGTAGAAGCAAGATGAACTCACCTTACATCAAACTTATATGATTTGCATTGCTTGCTGCTTTGTTTCTTGGTTCAAATTAAAGTGCTGCTCTTGGGACCAGGCTATTTGAATGACCGCTGCCACCAATCTGAATCTGCTCTAGCCTTAGAAACGCTGCTCTATAGCCCACATCTTTGGCTATTTTTAAAATGGCCTTTTAAGGCCTTTTTATTTTGTCTGGTTTTTTTCCTTATTAATTTTATGGTGGCTTATTTATTATAACATACTGTTTTAGCTTATATTATTGCATGTGCTATAGTACTGTTTTACTTTGTATTTCTAGGCTGCCTTGTGAAAAAATTGTCCTAAAAGATGGCAAAGAGGTATTTAAATAAAGATTGTGGAATGGCCATTCTCTGAAGTTCAGTGGATTTTCTTCTTTCTGTTATGTTGTATATCAACATTCTAGAATAAATGGTGACCTTACAATCCCAATATTTCCATGAGTTCATATCAAGTAAAGGTATAATGAGAACATCACCCTCTTTGAGGTTTGCCAGAATAGGGTCAGATCCGGCTTTGTTTTTCACAGGTTGTCCCTCACTTCCTATCTTTGCCCTAAGCTCTGCTACTCCTGCCCCAGCTCTGCAATAGGGTGTCTGCAGTGTAGTTTCCACCAGGATCAAACATAAAAGCCCCACTGGATCAGACTGGAGGGCTACGTAGTCCAGCTTTCTGCTCCCACAGTGGCCAACCAGCAGCCTGTGGGAAGTCCACATGTAGGACATGAGCCTCTGGAATTGGAAGTGATTTATGGCCAACACGACTAGTAGCCATTGAGAGCCTTATCCTCCATGAATTTGTCTAATCCCCTTGTAAACAAGTTTATTTTATTTACTTATTTGAAATATTTTATGCCGTTCCTCAGCCGAAAAGGCTCCCAAAGCGATTACATATAATTAACTAAACAAAATCTAAAAGGACACGACACACAAGGAAAAAGGAATGGGGAGGGAAGAGGGGGAAAATTAATTCTTTCATCAGGGCTGGTGGAATGACCTTGCTTCCCCCTCTCATCTTCCTCAGCCCAATCTGTTGATGGTGGAGATAACAGTTGAGGGAGGAGGTGCTTTCATGAGAGAGGTCTTCAAGTTAATAGTAAATGATACTAAATTAGTGGTTAGTGTATTTCTCCCCTGCTGTGGAAAACCTTGATTAGCAGGACAGTACTTCATTTGCAAAAGAAGAGATACTGGGGATCAAGTTGTGGGTGGAAATTTCACCCCCTAACCCAGGAACCTTACTCCTTATTCACAGATATATGATGTGAATTATTCAGCATGTGTGTAAGTGTGTGGTAGAGGAGGTGGCAGGTGTTTAGGAGAACTCTCCATCATTTAGTTTGCAGATGAAGAGTAAAAGAGTCCCGGTGTTTAATATGGGGAAAGACTCTAGCGTTAAGATCCTGCACTAACTTCTAAAACAGACTCCAGAAGATAAAGAAGAACCTCAGCTAGAATTAAGCACAGAATCTGGTAATTTTGGTTAGTTTATCTGTAGATGTGGCAAGATTACATAGTAATAATAGTAGTAGTCAAGGCCAGCAAACATCCAAACTCACCTGAAATAAAAATCTTTAGGAATTCAAAGCCACTTTTGTAGACAGAAATATCCAGTGTACCACGCAGAGAAGTTGAGTTGCCCAGAAAAATGGGAGGAACTAGTACTAGTAGCAAAATGGTGAGCAGGCTCCAAGGGTTCCGAAGCCATGGTACTGATTGGCCGTAACATGAACCTCCTTGCAGAATAAAGTGGAGCTACTTTGTTACTGAACTAAATATAGGACATTTTGTGAGTTCTGCACTCCACAGTACATTTAGGCACAATCCTATGCATGTTTAGGTAGAAAAAATCCTACAGCTCCCAGCATTGGTGGGAATTATAGGACTTTTTTCTGTCTAAATGTGCATAGGATTGTGCACTTAATTTATCTGAAGTTTATTGTTTGTATTTTATCTTGCAAGCTGCCTCAAGAGGATTTTTGCAACTAAAAGTGGCCTAATATTTTAACATAAAAAGTTCTGTCTTGTGCATTCCAAATCCCATTGCAAGCACAGATCCAGATCCAGTTGGTCATGATTGCTTCTCTGGCACAGTATACTTTACAGATACATACCCCTCACATTTGTGGTGCCACCCATCTTCACCATAATGGCCTATTTTAGTTCTGAGAAGCAGAGGTCAGTATTTATACTGATCCCATATTGATGATTTGCTCAAACTGATCTATTTTTTATATCTACATTTGTGTAATTGTAAATGACATGCCAGATTATGATTTTAAGCTTTGTTTGACATGGTTCTTCAAGAGTCACCTGTAAAAGCTTGGATATGCTGTGGACCATTTGGCATTTTTGTTTGCTGAACATCTGAACTTGTTCATGGGTTTGTTTGTTTTAGGGTTTTGCAAACAATGCATATCGTGAGCTTATGTTCCTCCTTTTGGGTTCATTAATGTACAATTCTTGACCACCTACTTTGTCTTCAAGACAAGGATGTCCCAAAACAAAATAGTTTGCAACTCTGCATCCATGATGCAGGCTGGATCATTGCATCTTATTCATTCAGGCAGCTGCTGTTTGGGTGAAATATCAGCAGGATATGGTACATTTACAACAGCATGCGTCAGATGTATTTCCTGATTCAGTCTGTAGGTGGCACATTTGTGCTTTTGGCCCAAACTTGCTTATGGGGTTGGGGTTAAGGAGCTGATGGCTGGCTTCATGGGCAGAATATCAGGGGGCACAAAAGCCGATATAGGGCAGGGGTGGGCAGAAGGTAGATCTCCAGATGTTTTAGACTGCAACTCCCAGAAGCCCCTGCCAGCTTGTCCAATGGTCAGGAATCATAAGGCTTGACATCCAAAACATCTGGAGATCTACTTGCTGCCCAACCCTGCTGTAGGGAGTGGGAAGTCTTGTGATGAATAGGCATTACTTTGGAATATTTAGGGGAGGTAGTTTTGAAATGGCCTGGAAATGAAAAATCCCTTAATCCATCTGCTCCATCATTTATTGCCCAATTCTCACTACAGATGACACATGCATGCCTCTTGTGACCTCTTGATGAATTTAGGAATTCACTTTGAAGTGTGAGTATATGTCAGTTACATAGAAATGTCAGTTTTCTTCTTTAAAAAAGCCTTGGTGTAAAGCACAATAATTTTTCCCTAGCGTCAAATATAGATGAAAATGCTTCATTTGCTTTCTCCAGGTGATGGACCCCTGTCTGTTCATCAGAATACATTACGTTATCCTTTCAGCTCCATGGTGCTTTACTTCCTTTCCTCCTACATAGCTGTTATGGATGATGTATAATAGTCTCAAGAGCGCTCTCAGATGGCACTAGACTGTAAAATACCAGGGAGACGATTAGTATTGGGACCAGTGCTTTTTAACTTTTTTCATAAATGATCTGGAATTAGGAGTGAGCAGTGAGGTGGCCAAGTTTGCTGATGACACCAAATTATAAGGTGGTTAAAACAAAAAGGACTGTGAAGAGCTACAAAAGGAAATGCAGTTCAGTGTAAGCAAGTGTAAAGTAATGCAAGTTGGAGCAAAAACAAATCCTAACTTCATGTATACACTGATGGGATCCGAGTTGATGGTGACTGACCAAGAAAGAGATCTTGTGGTTGTAGTTGATAGCTCAATGAAAATGTCAAGCCATGCAGCTGTGAAAAAGGCAAATTCCGCATTAGGCATAATTAGAAAAGAAATTGAAAATAATACTGCCATTATCATAGTGCCCTTATACAAATCTATGGTGCGACCACACTTGGAATACTGTGTAAAGTTCTGGTCACTGCACCTCAAAAAGCATATTGTAGAGTTGGAAAAGGGGCAGAGAGGGGCAACCAAACTGATCAAGGAGCTGGAGGAACTCCCCCATGAATAAAAATTGCAACATCTGGGACAATTTCGCTTAGAAAAAAAGACATGTAAAAGGAGACATGATAGAAGTGTACAAAATAATGTGTGGTGTGGGGAATGTGGAGCTGCTTCCTTTCTCATAATACTAGAACCCAGGGTCATCCCATGAAGCTGATTGGTGGGAGATTCAGAAAAGATAAAATGAAGTACTTCTTCACACAGGGCATAATTTAAACTATGGAACTCACGTCCACAAGATGTGTACATTTATACTGAAAGGAATATATGACAACTCTGTGGCATTTAATTGACTAGCATCAATTATTAGGATCCGAATGGGAAGCTTATTCTGAACCTCAGATTGTATGGGCAGATGCTCTCTCCTTCTGTTTTCTTTGTCCTTTTGGTATTTCTTTATCTCCTTCTTTCTCGTTGTTCTTTTAGATTGGACTCCTGCAGGCAGGGTTATTTGGTTTTCCTTCTTTTTAATATACTTTGTACGTTGCCTAATGATTTTAGGCACATTATCATTATTATGGAGAAATAGCAAGCTGCAAGATAAAACAGAATGAAAATGCAACCTGCTACTAGGCTAGAGGTTCAAAGCTTTTCAGTATACCATCTTCTTGAAAGCTGGGATTTCTCCTATTGCATCCTCAGCTTTTGCCCCATGCTGGCCAAAGATGGAAAGACCACTTCCGCCTCAAACCTGTGATTTTACTCAATTTCAACCCTCATATGTTCTGCACTCCTGCTAGCACAGGTGGAACCTGTGGCCCTCCAAATATTGTTGGACTACAGCTCCCATCATGCATTGGCAATGCTGGCTGGGGCTGATGGAAGTTGGAGTCCAATGACCATTGGAGAACCACATGATCCCCACCCCGGATCTAGTACTTCAGTGTGATGATAATTCTACCCCACCCCCACTAGGGTAAACACCCATTAGTCTGTTCACCAGATATAGCTTAGATCAGCCTTCCCCAACCTAGTGTCTTCCAGTTGTTTTGGACTTCAACTCCCATCTTACCTAGCCAGTCAGGCCAATGGTCAGGAATGCTGGGAGCTGTCATCCAAAACATGGAGGTCACCAGGTTGGGGAAGGCTGATTTAGAATGTAATTTTTAAAATGGCTATTTCACTTACTCCCAGGTAAGTCTGTATATAGGATAACGCCCAAAGGATCTTTCAGGAAGCAGATCTCCACCTTAATTTCCCCATCTCCATCTGATCTATCCCAACAGATCACCCTCCAAATGTATGTGCTTGTGAAGCCCTTCATGTTAGGTAAAGCAACATTTATTCTTGAGCCTGACAATCTGCAAAGAGATCCCCAGACTAATATCTGAAAAGTATAGATACTAGCCATTCCTGAATATGGCAGTGGCTACATTTCACTTCTTTTCTTTTACATATGGTAACTTTGCATGACTAAGTATGCAGGTTATGCAAAGTATCAAGTTCAAGAGATGCAATCCTTCCTAGAGGGAGGATTCCTAGAGAGACTGCCCCTCCCCCTTCATCATCACACTAACTTAATGTTTGGATTTGTAATGTTAAAGCAAGATTTCCTACTGTGGTATGCCAAGATGACCTCATGTTTGGAAACCTCTTCCATACCACCAATTCCTGCTGAAGGCCCTGACTCCAGTCTGCAGGAGCCCTGTGTTCCCAGTGGGGGCCCCTTTTTATGTTTTTATTAGCAGCAGCTCCTCCCATGCCACCTCCGCTGTGGTTCCTTTGTCCTTTGCTAAAACTGCTGGAAAACTCCCAGCTGGTTCCCTCAACAGACACATGTACCATAAGCCCCAAGCCAATGACATCATGTTTGCCTCAGTGCTTTTTTCTTAGGTGGGCAATCAGAGTCCAGGTGCCAGGTCAGAGCATTTTTCAGCTGAGATGCAAAACACAGCTTCCAGGATGAGCTGTAAGGCTATGAGTACATTTCCACATTGTATGAAGTGCACCCCGGCTGCATTTAGCAATTACCCCCACACGTCCCTTTTCAATGTCAATAGCATGCTAGCATGCCATGCCATCCACGCACGAGATTGGACAGGAGGCGGGAGGAAAGAACAGTCCTGCTGTGAAGTTCTCTGTATAAGGACCATTCTGCTCTTCTCTGTCTTTAAAAACATGCTCTGCTCAGCCCTTAAAAACATCTCCTAGCTCAGGAGAAGGAGGGCATGCAGTCTCCAAGGAAATGTTAAAAAGAAATCACAAAGGAAGGCTTTATGCTGTTTCCCACTATATATATGGCTCAGTGAATATGGCTCTGTTTATCAGGTCTAGAGATTCTAGGCTGAGCAGTATGCAAGGAATACAGGTTTACCAAATACACATCTTGTGTCAAAATGCTGTTTGTTTGTTTGGGAGCCTTAAGGGATGGATGGATTTTTCTCAAAGGAAATGTGAGGTTTTAATATTGAGCAATCCACTTTCTCTTCATATGATACTAAGTCCTGAGCTTGGCATGTTTTCATGACTTCCATCCCCAGAAAGTTATTAAAGTAAATTGGCATAAGCAGGTGGATTGCAAACACCTTGAGGAAAGTGTGGTGAATAAACACCTAGGGAAAAGTGTGGTGAATAAAAATAATGAAAAACTTGAGTCTCCCATCCTTTTATAACTGGCATACAAAATTACTATACCCCACCATACCCATACACCCCCCTTTTGTTAGATGAATTGTTTCAGGAGATATTAGCGAAGATCATGAATATACAATACTTTGAGTTCAACAAACGTTTTTACATTGGCTGCATGACATTCTCATAAGTTACACAAGTGCCTTGGAGAGAACTACCATTACACGGGGTTCACTATTACTTTGACTTACCCAATATTTAATCAAATAATAACTATTAATTATGAAAATATGAACTGGGTAGATATCCTTATAAGGTCTTTATTGATGGTGTGAATAAAAAGAAGGATCTAGAAAAACGTATAGTAGAACTGGGAAAAAGAAGAAAAGCAACACGAATCTGATAATATTGGTAATATAACAGTATTTATTTATTTATTTCATAGCTGAGGCTCTCTAGGCAGTTCACAAAATACAACAAATCAGAATAAATTTAAAACTTTAAAAGTTAAAAATGCCACATAAAACCAAAATAAGTTACAGCCCAGGGAAAGCTTGCATGAAAAGATATGTTTTCAGGAGGCATTTAAAGGATGCTACATTTTCCACCTCCCGAACTGCACAAGGGACAGTTTTCCAGATAGTGGGTACCACTACAGAGAAGGCCCGCATCAAGGTTTTTCATGGCGACATTCTGTTTGTTTCAGAATGACCAGCAAGACCTCCTCTGAAGAATGTTAAGTGTCATCCAGGTGTATATAAAGGAAGGTGGTCTGCTAGGTCTCCTGGTCCCAAGTTGTTTAGGGCTTTATAGGATAATAACCTTGTACATGGCTTTGTAGCTAACAGGCATTACAGTTAGGAGAAGAGCTAAAAGGGTTTAGACTCTGACTTGGGCAAGTAAAGCTACGGAGAAATATTATTATGAACTGATCAAAAAGAAACTATTTCTTACCCTTGTTGTACACAATGCTAGATTAGAGGGGGAAATTAAATTAACATATATTGATTTAAAAACATGACAATTTTAACAGAAACTTTTGACTGCTGGAACAGCAGTTAGGTGGGGGGGGGGGAAACGATAATAATGAAAGGTAGGAATATATCTAGCTACTAGATAACAGCATAATCCCAATGATATTTACTCAGTCATTAAATTCAATGGGACTTACTCCCAAGTAAGTATGTTTAAGATTGAGGCCTAATGGTGCAATCCTATGCCTGTTTACACTGAAAAAACTCCTACAACTCCCAGCATTCCTCCAACCAGCCATGCTGAATCTGGCATACTGGGAATTGTAGAGCTTTTTCTGTCTGAATATGCATAGGATTGAGCCCTAAAACATTCAGTGCATCCAACAGTGGTTAGGCTGTTATCTATTGCCAGATCTTAAATGCAGTCCTCAAAGTAGCTGACAGGAAATTAATATTGCTTGTGCTATGTACTTCCAGTATCTGGATCTTGACACTGCCAGAAGCAGGTTAGTGGGCTTACATTTCAAAGAGACATAGCTGAAGCCTAAATATACTTGAAACTCAAATGTGATAGACTTGAAGTCTTGCCCCATAGCTGTATATTTCTGAGGAACCAGATGTGGTTATTCAGTGATGAGAAATTAACAAGAGGCTCTCTTTTTTAAAATATTATTTCTCGTGTTCCAAGAACACAGGAAGCTGCCATATATTGGCTCAATTCGGACAACACGATAGTCAATGGTGGGGTAATAATCAACTTTACAGTTGTTCAACTAGGAGGTACTCCCCACACAACATGGTAATAAATAATCAACTGTGGTGTGGATTAGGATCAGCGCTGAGTTGACTATGGAAGCATTCGGATGACACAATAGTCAAAACAACTGACGATTGTTTCCCCCACACTAGTTATTTATTGTGTCGTCCGAATTGAGCCATTGAGTCAGACTCTTGGTCCATCTAGTCCAGTATTGTCAACACTGACTGAAAACAGCTCTCCAGGGTTTCAGGCAGGAGGTTTTCCTGCCCTACCTGGAGATGCTGGAGATTAAACATGGGACCTTCTGCATGCAAAGCACGTGCTTTATCATACTGAGCCATGGTCCTTGCATTTGAAAAGATTCTGGAGCTCAAATTCTCATCCATATTTGGGGGACCTCTTTCTTTTAATATTTTTATGGACTGATAGAGTACTCACCAAGTATACATCTTACCAAAAGATGAAAGAGGTTAAGAGTGAAAATATAACTATTCAGATAACCAATATTACAATCAAATTAATATTTGTTAAAATAAATTAAACTGAACTTGTTCTTGATAGTGACATAATATAGAAATAGCATCATTGGTCCATTAGCCCAGTATTGTCGGACACTGACTGGCAGAGGCTTTCCATGGTTTCAGGCAGGAGTTTTTCCAGCCCTACTTGGAGATGCCAGGGATTGAAGCTGGGACCTTCTGCATGCAAAGTATGGGCGCTACAACTGAATTATGTGCCCTCCCCTAATAATTTAATTTTGTGAGGGTCAGTATGGTGTATTGGTTGGCAGACTAGGACTGGGAAGACTCAGGTTCAAATCTCTATTCAGCCATGAAAATTACTGAGTGATGATAGGCCCGTCATTATCTGTTAGTCTAACCTACTAGGGTTATTGTAAGGATACAATGGTGGTAGGGAGATCCACATATACCATGGCACCTTAAGTTCCTTGGAGAAAACATGATATAGAACTAATTAAATAAAAATGAATAAATAATTTGAAGAGCTGTTGTAAAGTGCAGGATGAAATTCAACAAGAATATCATATTTATTTATTACATTTGTATACCGTCCCATAGCCGAAGCTCTCTGGGCGGTTTACATAGGATTAAAAACAATATACAAAAATTAAAACAGCAAAAACATACAACATACACACAATCTGTACATATAAACACAGTCTAGGGAAAGAATGATGGGATTATATCTCTATTGCGGGGGGGGGGGGAAGAATGTCGCAGTTCTTACAGTAGATCACAGACTACATGACAGGATTCACTAATTTGACATTGTCATAAAAAGGAGAAGGCCATTTTGTATTGCCTTAGCAGAAATGTTAAATCCAAGCCACAGGAAGTATTAGTCCTGCTCTGCTTAACACTGCTTGGCCCTCAGCAGAGAGAAAGGTGTACAAATTTTAGTTGCTACATTTTGAATAGGATGCAAAAAATCTGAAGAATCAGAAAAGAGCATCAGAAACATGGTGGAGGATATAGAAAGTAAGACAGATGGAGAACATTTGAAGGAATGGAACATATTTATCCAATACAGAACAAAATAAATAAATAATGGACAGCGCAGCTAACTGAGTTCTCCTTTGGAATGAAGGGGCTTTTTCCTTTTTATTTTTAGGCAAAGGCTAAAGTAGGAGGATGTGGTTCTTACTTGCCTTGTTGACTTGTGGGAAGAGCCATTGAAATTGTACTTTAGCTCCAGGAACAATTACTTTGGAATACAGGTAGGTGTTTTGTTTGCGGCAGCTCCAAATCTAGCTCCGATAATCAGGGCTGGCTGAGTCCTGGGAAATATGAAGAAATGATTAAGAAAAGCGCCTCTGAACATTGCAGAGTAATTTCCTTTTGCCACAGAGTAATCACAACCTATATCCCCACACACGTAGAAAGCTGGGCTTAACAGGGTAGGTGGAAGGCTTTGTAGGCAGGCTGGAGCTCTCCGCCCCCACCCCATGTCTGTTTTTTAGGGCAACGAAGACCAGTGGTTTAGAAAACCATGGAATCGGGGGCGGATTTGAAGGACTGCTCTGCCCCGGTGAAGGGAAAAGGACGGGTCATCCTTTCTGATTCTATAGGATTTAGCTCAAACCGCAAATTCGCGCCAAAGCAACATGCACACACGTGAGCTATGTCTTTGCACCTCTGCATGCCCACATGCATGCACGCACGCCTGCAAACGTGTCCGCACATGTTTCTATTCGAGCGCACACACATCCGCAACCGTGCGCCTAACCCCTCCTCCCCTCCCCGCGCGAGCCCGCCTAGGGTGGCTGCTGTGGCAGAGATTGGTGTGTTTTTCCCCATCTGCGTCACATGGCTGCCCCTCCCCCCTCCGCCGCCCTCCCCTTCTTTCCCTTCCCTGTCGCGGCTCAGCTCGGCGCTCGGCTCAGGTCACTTTGACAAGCTCGCGCTCGTTCGCTGTCCTCCTCCCCTTTCTCTTCAGCGCAATTAGCATATTAATCAGCCCCGGGATCGGATTCGGAGCTGATCGGAGTGCGTCGTCGGCTCGCGCACGGCGAGGCCAACGCAGCCCAGCCCAGCCCTGGACTCGCCGACGGGCTCAGCGAAAGAGGAATCGGGCTCCTCCGCTTGCTGCAGCTCCTGCGCTCCCAGGCGGAGAGGCCCCGCGATCGGGGGCGGCCTTGCCCGAGGGCTGGGGCCGGAGTCTCTCCCAGGGCGGCGGATGCCAGGGCCCCGCCGAGCGGGCACGTCGCACCTTCCCTGCGCCAGGCCGGGCATGTGAAGATGTCAGTGGGCTGTGCATGCCCAGGTGAGTCTGAGAGCGCGGGGAAGGAGAAGGACGGATGGGATGGGCGTACATCCTTCTCGAAGCCCGAGGGAGCCTCTTTCCTCCCTGCCCCTGTCCGGGCCCCTCTGCAACCGGGAACAGTCAAACAGAAAACAACCTCATAGCAACACTGCCCCCCCCCCCACACTATAAGCTGGAGCAGAGAAACCAACATTTTCGGGGGGATTTTGGGGTCCCAGCCAAGCGCGAGGCGCGGGATTCCTGTTTTATGGTTGCAAGGGGGAACCTGGCGTTGGTTTGGGATCGCTGTGCGCGCAGTGAAATGTTTTGCTTGCCACTAATTGCTGGTATCGGTTGGTGAAGGAGTCTGGGGTTGCGGCGCAGTGCCCCAGTGCCCGTTAAGAGTTCCTCTTCTGGTGGGGGAGGGTCTCGGGGGCTGGGAACGGGGCGCTGTGTAGTAGAGGTATGCTGGGAATGGGGGGGGGGGTGTCGGGCTAGGTCAGCTAGATCAACATTACCAAAATAGTTGTGGGAGGGATCTGTCTTGTGTGGCAGTGTCTGCATAGGTACAGTTCTGGATGGGTGGAGGGCTTCCCCATGGGGATTGCATTCAGCAGTGGGGTGTGAGGTCTCCTGAAAAATACTGCTTTTCTGTGCAGAAAAACTGAATATGCCTCCCCAAATTTATATGGCGTTCTGAAACCCGAAACATCCCTTCCATTTTAGGATCACTTAATGACGCTTATTCAAGGCATGGCAATGCTCAGGGATGTGGTCTATTGGGATTTGCTCTAGTTTTGGAAAGTCAGGCTTTGATTCCAGGTAGTGCAGGAATGGATGATTTGGGCACTTTGGCCCTGGAAAAGGATGAAGAGGGTTTATGTGGAGGATGGGTAGACATCCTCCAGCTCTTCTTTCTAGCTGTCTGTGAAGAAGCTGTTGAGACCACATGGTTGTTTAAGACTGTTGGATGTGGACTTTTCTCCTTGCCAAGCCCCCCCCCCCCCAATAGCTGTTGACTTGGGATGGGGGAAGAGGAAGGCTAGCTGGCTGGTTGGCATATAGTTGGACTATATGACCAGAGACTCAACTCTGTGCCATCTTGTCCATTTCTGGGTCTTCAAAGTGAACATTTCCAGATAAGCCTGGGAGATGTTCCAGAGCCAGGTAGTTCTGCAAATCCTGGGTTCCCCCAAATGCTTGCCCTTGAGTAGCCCTGGCTGTGAAATATGAAACCAAGAATGGACCATCCCAGTAGTGTTTCCTAGTGGGCAGATGGGAATAGGGAAGGCTAAAATTTGGGATGAGATATGTCTGGAAATTTGGAAATGCAACATATATTCCTGGCTTGCCCCTTTTGCTTAAGAGCAGGATTGCTGTCCATGGCTCCTCCACTTCAGTAGCTCTTGATGCAAACAGATCAGGTAGATTTCACTAACAGGTTAGGCTGCTTTTATCAGAGAAGGGAGCCTGCTGTATTTAGGCACCCTTCCACTGAAGAGGCCTAGTTTGTATTGAGGACTTATCCAGTGACCCCCTGTAATTGACAGTGGTGTGCTTTTGACTCTGTGAGAGTGCCTACATTATTCCTATGCCTACAAAGTGTCCCATCCCAAGCTGAGGTAACATTATTTCCATGCTTCAGCAGTGGCCTGATAACGTCCAACTGCTCTGTATCCCAATGCCATGGTAGTTTGGTCCAGATTTATTTAGCATGAAGCAAATTCTTCCAGTGGGGATAGGGCGTTAGAGTATCCCTCTCAGAGCACGGCAGCTTCCTGCCTGCTCTGATATTGGATCTCTGAGTGCCTAGCCTCTCAGGTTTCCTCATTATCCCCTACCTGTTGTCTGCATGTATGTACTTCCCTGACTTGCAGCAATCTCTGTTTCTAAACACCCCCTTCTTTTTCCTTCTGCTTCCCTTCCCCCACTACCACTACCTCCTCCTCCTCCTCCATCTCCCGCTGGAAGCTGCCAGAGTGGCTGCTGCTTCCTCAAGCAGAAAGTCACGTGCTCTCCCTCCAAAGCCAGGCCAAACATTTAAAGCACCAGGCACAGCGTGGGATTCTTCCCCCCCCCCTTTTCCCTCCAGGTTTTCCCAGCTCTCTAGCCCTGCCTTAGCCCACCCTGCCTGCTAGCTAACACACACACACAGACTGGGGCAAGCAGGTACTCTGTGTCCCAAGGAACCTATGCAGAAGATGTACAGCTTCATAATGCCTGACTTTTCATAGAGAATCTTGCATTAAAGGACGCTCAGTGTGTAATCCTTGTTGCACCCTTAGTTGAATAAGGGTGTTGATGCCAACAGATCTGCTCCACTCTTGTTTTACATTTCAGGTTGAACCTGTGGGTACCAAGAGGCTTACTGATTCCCACCTCCCCAAGGTGTGTGTGTGTGAGATGAAAAATGCTGTGTTGTAACGGTGTCCCACGTTATGGTGCAGCAGTGTTTACAGATAAGATCTTACAACTGGCCTGGGATTCGGAAGGTCCCCCAGGAAAACTAAGTCCCCCTGCCAGAAATGAGTGTTAGCTATTTTCAAGGCTGCAAAGGGGAACAAAACAGCTAGGACTGTGTGTCTGTGCATTTAATCTTTCTTCTTGCTGCAACTGTAGATTTCCCCATGATTTTGCTCCTAGAGCTCATGACAGACTGTTTATCGGAATATAGAACAAACAAGCTCTGGTTCTGGCCTCCTGCCAGCTAGAAACATTTAATGAGCCTCTCGCGTGGCTGCTCTTATGGGGGGGCTGCATTAACTTGGAGGAGTATCCAGCTGTGGGTGCCTTTGCCTTTAAAGGGGAAGCAGTGGCATTTGTAAGTTACAACAAAAGAGCTGCCTCTGTTGGGCATTTCTACTTGTAGTGTAGTTCTGTATTCCTTCCATTCTTCTACAACATAAGGCAAGGCTAGTGCCTCACACTCATCCTGTGGAGTGGAGAGAAATATATGACTTCCAGTTCTTGCTGAGCATCTTGTCCAGTGCCAGGCCCCTTCCTTGCTTTCCCCCACACAATTCTCTCAATTTCCCAGATTCGGCTATTCTTTTAGTTCTTGATTTTATGAAGGGGAGACAATGACAGTGGCTAAAGTGCATAATGCAGAAGGACCTGACAGAGAAGGGGGATGAAATGAAGAGATAACTTGGTGCTCAATGTGCCACCTCATTGCCACATTTAGACCTACAAAAGCTGTGTGACATATACCATGTATTGAATTGCATGATGAAGATTCTCATGCAGTCAGGAGACCACAATCTGGGCAAACTGTTGTACATGTAGGTGGTCAAGGTAGGTGGTCTGGCAAGTATGCTATAAAGCCATTTCTTATGGAGTCACAATGGTTCTGACAGTCAGCTCTATTTGAGAAAGGACCTGAAACATTTAGGTTTGTGAATGAGTTGTGATTTTACAATTGGAGTCTAAAAGATTGGTTGCTAAACCTGAGATCCTGGCTTTTCATGTAATATATTACATGGCTCACTTGCTAGAGCTGTCTGAATTTGTTTTCCAAGCATATCCCTTGCCATTCGGACACCTGTGGTGTAGTGCACTTTGCTTTCTTCCTTATTTCTTTCTCTGGAACGCTAATCTGAATGCTATAGAATAACCTGTTAGTAGCAAATAGGATATAGCAGTGCCTGCTTCAATGCAGGAAGTTATACTAGATGACCTCTGGGATATTTCCAGCTCAACAACTCTGGGACGCTCTTTGTAGAGTCTATACAAGCTTGGCCTATTTTGATATTTTATTTGAGCTGTAATGCCTTTGAATATTCTTCAACAAAAATCCCTTTCAGGCAAAGTCAAGGGTAGATGGTTCCATCTCAAATGCTGCGTGTAGACTTTGGACTAGTCAGATCCTGTATCTCTGTCTTTTATATGACAGGAAACCTTTTCTTCACTTTTAAGGACTACTTTATGGCAATCACAAAACACATCTTCTGGCTTTTCTCAGGCAGTTGCTGATGTGGATATCCGGTCAGAGCTGGGCTATAGGGAGCCCTGCAGAAGCCAGAGTGCTTCCACATTAGCCTTATCCTTTATTATAGACAACAGTCATTGGCTCACTCAGTTATTACTGAGAATCTAGATGATGTTCCTCCCATACTGTTTCATTCCCATGGTTTCATCACCTGTGTGTGTGTGTGTTTAAGAACTGGTTTGTGGCCAAAAAAAAGGACTTCCAATGCAGTTGCAGTACAAGTCTTTCAAGGCTAGACTGGCAAAGAGGCATTGTCCCACCTGTTGCAGAAGAGTTGTCTCCAATACAGCTGGTGACAGTATGAAGCCTTGCCTCCGTGCATTGCTTGCTCTGCATTACCTGTATTATAGTTCCTTCTACAATCATTCGTTCAGCATTTATTATCAGCCTTTTGTTTTGTTTTTTTCTCATTAGACTTCAATTTCATTTTATTTATGCATTCAGGCACACATGTGAAACAAAGCATTTTTAAATTTTATTTTGAAAGCCCATCTTTTTCAGCTTTGTTAAACTGGATGGGGGAGAAATACCTGAGACCACTCACTAATACGGTGCCAGAGACCACTCACCTGTAATGTGCTAACTACTTCCACCTTTGCTTTGGGGGCAAGCTTTGGAAGGTAACAGGGAAAATACTTCAATGTTAAGTGCAGTGCGGAATCACAGTGACAGGGTCAAAATTCAGCAAATTAAATAAATAAGAATTGCTTATGCGTGCTTTATTCCATCTCCTGAATTTAGAATAAGCTTGAGCTAGGAAGAGAGGGAGGTGTGGTCTATTGGAGCATTAGAGTCAGGGTGGTAGGCGATAGGGATTGGAATAAGGAACTACCTCAAGAAGTCTTCTCTCCTTATCTCTAGAAACTAGGGTGACCATATGAAAAGGAGGACAGGACTTCTGTATCTTTAACAGATGTGTAGAAAAGGGAATTTCAGCAGGTGTCATTTGTATGCATGCAAAACCTGGTGAAATTCCCTCTTTATCACAACAGTTAAAGTTGCAGGAGCTATACCAGAGTGACCAGATACAAAAGAGGGCAGGGCTCCTGCAGCTTTAACTGTTGTGATGCAGAGGGAATTTCAGCAGGTTCTGCATGCATACAAATGACACCGGCTGAGATTCCATTTTAAGTACAACCATTAAAGATACAGGAGCCCTGTCCTCCTTTTCATATGGTCACTGTACTAGAAACTCTCATCAAGACTTTGGGCCTGTTCATATGATCATGGGGGAGTAAATAAAACATGGTGGCTTATTTCCCTCACCACATGTGCTGGTCACATGGCAGGGGGTTAGCATAATTGCCCTCAGAGGCACAGCTTGCCATGTCATGCAGACCAGGTGAGGGTGGTTTGTTTCTTTGGTTAACAAGCCACCCCAGAACCCTGCAACATCCAGTGAAGATAATTATGCAAATCCCCCGGCATGCAACTGGCCTGCACAGTGGGGGAAATAAGCCACTGTGGCTTATATCTCCCCTCTGTGATCATACGAACTTGGTCATTGACCCAGTTCACACGATCAAAACAAGCCTTGTTGTTTTAAATAAGCCACGGTGCTTTATTTTTTAATACCCTGCATGTCCCAGGCACCATTTTCTTAACTACGTGCCCAGGCATGGCTTGTCATGTCATCCAAATCCTTCCCCTAAAACAAGGCATGCTGCCCCAGGTTCGGATGCAACAGGCCACACCTAGGTCATGTAAATGGTGCCTGGCATGCGACATGGATTAAAACAAGCTACTGTTGCTTATTCAAGCCATGGGGGCTTGTTTGATCATGTGAACTGGCCCATTCTTTGATCTCTGAATTTTCAGCAGAGCCCTTCTCCACAATTGTGCAGGGCCAGAAACCTAATTAAAAAACAAGAACACATATTCTGAAAGTTGAGATCTCCAGTCCAGATACCATGCAATATGGATAAGACCAGTGTCCTCCTCAGGGGAAAGTTCTTCCTATTAATGTGCTGAAGTGCAATAGTAGTTCTTGTTGACCACCTCTCCTATTGATGTCATGTGTATCACAAGGTTGGAGGCCTTGTGATATGTAAGTTGATGCATTAGAAATAGGTTTAGAAAGTCAATGTCTCTGGAAGCTTATCTCTGTCAGAGTTTCTCATAGGAGTAGTCTCTCACTCCCTGTTTTTGGCCTTGCAGCTGTAGCAGGTTTCCCTGAGAACCTGGATTTGGTACAGTGGAGGGGTCACTTTTGGAAGCTGTCACTCAAATTCTAGCATCCTCGTAGTGGGTGGAACAATCCTGCCCAGTTGGCACATGGGCATGGTTTACAGATCAGAGGACCTGTCTGTCAAGTGGCTTTGAATAGGCCAGGCCTCCGGTCTATGAAAGGGGGGAGCAAGGCTGAAGAAGCCTTGCTAGAGACTATCTTTCGACATAAGACCTGCCACCCCTCTTGTTGGATTCTATCTGTTTTGAGATTTTGGAAGCACTCTGCACATTCTCTCTCACGTGCTATTTCGACTCTGGATTTCTAAGGATTGTGCCATGGAAAGTACTGTGAGGCTTTTCATAGACTTGAACTTGTGTTTGCTGTGGTTTGTGTATTTGATGGGCCTGAGGTTTTACCTTCCCTGTGATCCCGCATACTGTATCAGCTCAGTATTCGGCAGGCTGTGTTTGATGGGGCATAATCTTTTGTCTCTGTCCGGCTCTGGTGGCTCAGAGCATAAGTGTTTCCCTCCCTGGGATCTTGTTTAAGCTTTGGCCATGTCCCTTAAGGTGCCAGCGTATGCAGCATCAGGAGAAGCTCAAATCAGATGGTGGCAAACCCTAACCCCCCACCCCCCCAGTGCTTGCCTGAAGGATCGTATCAGGAAAGGAGCCTAAAGCTTTCTATCATCATCAGCTTTAAGTGGGGTTGTTTGAAGAATGTAATCATTATGCTTTTGACCGTGTGATTTCCTCAATAAAAAGAAGTCTCACCAACGTGAGTGTCTCGTGTCAGTTTGCCAGTACGTGTGAATGTGACAGGGAATGGGCATGCTCACAACAATTGGATCACTACCCATGTAAAATGTTTCAAGTACACAAATGGTCTTAGGTAGGGTGACCATATAAAAAGGAGGACAGGGCTCCTGTACCTTTAACAGTTGCAAAGAACAGGGAATTTCAGCAGGTGTCATTCGTATGCATACAGAACCTGGTGAAATTCCCTCTTCATCACAACAGTTAAAGCTGCAGGAGCCCTGTCCTCTTGACCATGTACAAAAGAGGGCAGGGCTTCTGCAGCTTTAACTTTGTGATGATGAGGAAATTTTACCAGGTTCTGCATATATACAAATGACATCTGCTGAAATTCCATTTTCTATGAAACTGTTAAAGATACAGGAGCCCTGTCCTCCTTTTCATATGGTCAGCCTAGTCTTAGGATACATGCAGATATTCCAGTTTCATGAGTGCTGACTGTTTGGAAATTGTCACAAGCTGCATAGCCTGAGATGGGTTTTGCTGGGCTTTGTTGTGTGTGAGAGAGAAATGGGGGAGGAGGAAGAAAAAATTGTTGAATAAATGTTTGTAATTCCTCTTTTTGGTGATTCTGCCCTGGGATTGCCTTTCATGAATATTTGTTGACTCGTATAGAGTCAGAGAGAAAGGAAGGTGGAGGTAGACGCTGCTCAAGGTTGTAGAGAATTCACTCCACTCTGCCTTTCTGCTCCTCTGGTTCAGGGTCCCAATCCCAGAGTGATGGCAGCTTTCCTAGGCTGACCAGATAAAATCCAGAGCCCTGCCTTTTTTTGTATATGGTCACTCTAGGATAGTGCCTGCACCTTTAACAGTTGTGATGAAGAGGGAATTTCACCAGGAACTAATTGCATACAAATGACACTGGCTGAAATTCCCTTTTCTCTACAACTGTTAAAGTTACATGAGCCCTGACCTGGATTTTATCTGGTCACCCTAACTTGGTGCCCTCCAGATGTGTTGGGCTGCAACACCCCTCATGCCCAGACACAATTGGATACTCCCAATGGTTTCCATGAAGATCAAGGTGCCACTAGGCACATTCAAGTGATAAACGCCAGTTTGGTGTTCCCTACCTATGGCTGCCAAGGGATTACTAGTAAAGGTTATTATCTTGTGCAATTCATGACAGACCAGATTCATATTTAGAATGTATAGATTGGAGAATCTGTCCTTAACCCTTTGGAGGCACTGGCCAAGGATGCTGGCATGACAAATGGAACAGTTTGTGGTCAGGAGAGAGAGAGAAGTTATGAGTTAGGAAAATTAACTTGGAGATGGAAGAGGCATCAGTGATGCTCTTTGTGAAATACAAAATGTCACTGCGAGCCTATTTCAATAGATTTATACCAGTGGAAAACTGGGTCTGCCTCCCTTCTGGTGGACACTTGCAGAAACACTAGCCTTACTTGTGCTGAGGGAAGGAGGAAGGGAGGGAGGAGGCAATAGACATTCCCCAGGAGAGAGAAGCAACCATTGCAGTAGCAAGTCTTCAGCCAAAGCCTGGAATTTCATATCCTGTAAACAAATATTTAGGGGAGTTCATGGAGTTTCTGAGGTCCGGATGAGTCTGTGTCTGCCCAGCTGCTTTAAGAGGCACAGTGAACATGACTAGGGCTTTGTGGTCATTATTGTAGTAAATCAGGGATGGGCAACTTGTAGCCCGCCAGATGTTATGGTCTTCACTTCCCATGATCCTTCATCATTTACAGTGCTGACTAGGGCTGATGGTGGTGGTTGGCCAAAACATCTGGAGGTCGGAAGTTGTCTATCCATGTTGTAAAGCAACCCAGAGACTGGAGAATTATGTCTACCATTTGTTTATGGGTGTGAAAGGACCTATGAGTTGCATGAAGCAGCTATTGGGGGAAATGTGGAGCCTCTAAATAGGACACCGGATGTGACTTCATGGGGCTTGGTATATAATACTGAGCTAGACTTCAGACAATGATGCTGTTGCAGTTCCAGTTTCTCCCAGCAGTGGAGGCTGGAAAGAGATGGCCGACTGCATGGCAATCAGAGAGAAGGGAAGTTTCTTATTATCCAAGTCACATGGCTGAGGGTGGTGGTGCAAGAGATGTTTGTTGGGGCCATTGTTCAGATGAGGGTAGGACGTATGATGCAGGGCTCACTGCTGGCTCCAGGTTTTGGAGGGCACTTGTGCAAGACAGCCTAGTGGGGCCCCTCCTTCAGTCTTTTCACTGCCATTGGCACCAGTCTCTATTGCTGCTTACCCACTTTCTCATCACTGCTACCACTTGCTTGCTTGACAGGCAGAGATCCAGTGAGCAAATAGGCAGTGGCATCTACTGCCCATCCTCCTTACCACCAGCACTGCCTGGGCCAGAATGAGAGGCACACGAACTAGCAGATTGCAGTGGTGAAGAGGAGGAGCAATTCCAGGGGGCTCTTGCCAGTGGGCCCCTGCTGGGGTATGTGCCCTTGGCAGGTGCCCAGCCATGCCTACCCTTGACACTGGCCCTGCCAGGGCTGATGCCGCGTGGGGTGTAGGGGCAATCAGCAGAAGCAGCAGACAGAGATTACTGGATGGAGGCGGGAGGTGCTGAGTGTAGGCAGTGGATGCCTGGTGGGGGTTGTTGGGGGGGCGTGAGGGAGCTGCAGTGTCCTACTGGGCCATGCATGCTGCTTTCCCTGTGTGCACTCAGAACTGGAGCGGGAGTTAATTGGGAGCTGTCACATGCTGGGTGCATGTGAGCCCCTGCCAGCCAGGCTGCAGCATCTAGCTCTGCTCTGCCGCTCGGCTGCCCAGGGAATTCACCAGCCAACCAGCTCTGAGACAAACACAAAGGAGCCTCCGTGCTGCCAGCCTGGGGGCACGCACAGTGCCGCCTGGGCATGCACCAGCCTTGGGAATAGGGAGGGGGCAGGCAAGACCTTAAGAGAGAGGACTGCAGGGGGCAGGATGTGCTTCCTACTGGGACAGGCTGGGGCCAGAGCAAATTGGAATTCCCCTCCACCATCCAGGCAGCCTTCCTGCCTTCATTCATACATGGCTTTCTGCTGAAAGAGGCTGCGCCTAAATTAACTCACAGCTCCCCTCACAGCCAAACCATCTGCCTTGCACATTTCGAGAGGAACTTTCCTAGTGCTGTGGTGTCCCTCCATAGACTTAAGAAGGAGCTTCTCTCTTGCAGTAACTAGGGATGAATTGCACTGACAACGGCTGCTTCTATTGGGGCAAAACAGTTTTAGGAGGGGCTGATTTGGAGCAGAGAAGAAGCAAAGTTAGGGGAGGGGGAGGATGAGATTGGGGGGAGAGGTGCTTAAACCTTCTCCCACCTGCCACATTTCTGCTGCAACTTCTGTCCCTCCCTTCTCGCCTGTCTGCTCCCACCTCTCTGCAGACATGTATTTGCAAAGGTAAACTTGCTTCTGAAATTCTGTGGGAGCAGCTGAGTGCAGTAGAAAAGTAGCAGGAGGGGGAAGAGTGAAAGACCCCCTTCTCTCCCCATTCCAAATTGCCCATGTCCTGAAGGTGCTTTGCTGTTGAGGTTTTGTTATGCAGGAAGGATGTTATTCCACCCTTAAGAGATGGTTGGGTAAATTCTCACCACACCTCAACACATTGCATTGGAAAGGGGTGGAACCAGACACCACTCTGGGGGTGGGGAACTCCAGTTCAGAGATGAAGGCGAGAGGCTTTGTGATAATGATATCAGATTGACTGACTGAGGCAGTCCCAGCTTTGGAGATAATAGGATGGTGAAAGACCTGCATGAGGAGAAGCTGTGGACATTTCTTGCACCAAAATAGATTGATTTTTAAGTGGCATTCTGCAAACCTGGGCACTGTACCTCAGAAAGGATATTGTGGAGTTGGAAAAGGTACAGAAAGGGCAACCAAACATTCAAGAGGTAGGAGCAGCTCCCCTCCAAAGAAAGGTTACAATGTTTGGGACTGTTTAAGTTTACAAGAAAGCAAGTATGGAGAGACATGATAGAAGTGTACAACATTATAGGCCAGAAAGAGGCCAGACTGGTGAGGAGAAAGTGGAAAGGGACAAATTTGTCTCCCTCTAATAATATTAGAACCCGGGGTCATCCCATGAAGCTGATTGATGGGAAATTCAGGACAGATAAAAGGAAGTACTTTACACAGTGCATAGTTAAACTATGGAATTCATTACCACAAGATATAGTGATGGCCACCAAATTGGATGACTTTAAAAAGGGACTGGACAAATTCATGGAGGATAAGGCTATCAATGGCCACTAGTCCTGATGGTTATATGTTACCTCCAGTATCAGAGGTACTATGCCTATGTACACCAGTTGCTGGGGACACATAGGCGGAAGGGTGCTGTTGCACTCATGTCCGACTTGTGAGCTTCCCAGAGGCATCTGGTTGGCCACTGTGTGAACAGAATGCTGGACTAGATAGATCCTTGGTCTGATCCAGCATGGCTCTTCTTATGTCTTTATGTTAATCCTAATAAACAGGTTGAAAGTAGAGAAGGTTAATTTAGCAAGTCTAGTTAGAAGAGCCCCTGAGGATGCCCAGGTTCATCACAGCCACTGCTGCAGAGCAGCCTCTGTGGAATAATGAAGGATGTGTTAGGCATCCAGCTGTAGATTAGGAGCCGTCTCCACACTGATGCTGAAGATCTATGAGGCTCCGAAGGGCACCATGGAATGGTGGTGCCTTAATTTGACTGCTGGGATGACAAGCTATACCTCGAGATTCTCATGTCCCACACAAGGCACTGGATGGAGGAAGGTTTCTTCTGAGCCAGAAACATCCCCTTCCTCATCTTCTGGATTTTCTGGACAAGGTTCTCTCCCCCCCACACACACACTTTGTGTTTTGCCAAGGACTGGGCACCCCACCCATCCCCCTGGTGTTTGGGCGCCCATCCCTGTGAAACTATTCTCATCACAGCTTGAAGTGGGACAGCAACCTCCTAAAGGAGATGAGTCACAAATCTATATTTGTGTGTGATTCCGTGCTTGTGGGTGGGCTCTGTCAGATATCCCCCAAGCTATGGTGCACTTTGCTTGTTCTTGCTCTCCTTTTGTTGCGCACCAAAATAATATGGATGAAATCACCCTGGCTTCTCTCTGGCCTAGAACATTCTATTGAATATTCAGATGGGAAGGATCTCATTTTACTATAGGAGTTTGATTGCCTTTAAGTCCCTTCCATATACACAGTCCTGTGTTTCATTCTTCACACCTATCAGTCGTCGCAGTGGAACATGATGGAGGTTTTATTTGCCAAGGGCCAATAGGCAACAATGAACAATAGGGAAAAACGAACCCAACATTGGGATTGAGAACCTGGCATTACATTTGATGCAGCAGGTATTTGTCTAATCTGGAATAATAGCAACTTTTGATTATGTGCTCACAGTCACTAATATAGGCTCAAATCCACTTATTTCACTAGAATAAACTGTCAGCTTGGGGGAGGAGCGGGCTTTTACTACCTTTGTAGCACTTGTAAACTACCTCGATTGTAAGTACAATAAGGAAGCTAAAGAATCTTAATAGGCAACTAATCTATATTAAGTGATCATAACTGTCTTTCCCTAAATGGTGCTAGAAAAATCCAGTTTCAGGTACTTTGACTGCAGTGCCATCCCAAATCTTACCTACCATAATATTGACAGGATCTCTTGGATTCCCAAACCACCACAAAGCTTTACTCTGAGCTATTCATTAGCTGAAGTTGTCCTGTAATGGTGATATTGGGTGAGGACCAAAATCCCTGCATTGTCCTTTCCTACGGAAGACCTATGTCATCTCAAGTGTGTCAGTGGAAGCTATGTTTTGTGTATGCTCCACTGTTCTCTGTTTGCATGTTTCTCTGTGTCTTTACAATGTTGTATGTGCTGTGCAGTTAATCTTGATAGGGACTGGCTGGTTTAGATTTGTACTTCATCTATAGATTCTAGAGAACAGAGTCTCTGTCTCCAGTAATGCAACTGTCATGTGTGTTTGGCACCAAGGGGTGTGTTTCATCTTCATAAAATAAATGTAAAAGGGACTGGGAGGCTACTGAAGTTGGGTGGAGATTTGTGCTTCAGGGATGGGATCACAGAGGGACTGCCACTGAGGGAGGAAGGGAGGAAGAAGGAGAGAAAGAGTCTGGGCTTGTGAAAATCTAGAATTGTGCAATGTTCTCAGCTCTTGCTGCATTCATACTCCCAGCATGAAGCTAGTAGGTTTTGTGGGTCATTCTGTATATTTCTTAAGATCTGTAACTGAAAGCCTATGATCAGCTGATCAGCTGTTCACTTGCATGTCTTGGGCGCTCTCGTTGTCACCACTGCAACTGCAAAATGCAAATAATAATAACCTACCTCACAGAAGTGTTACACGTGAACAAGGTAAGGATTGTAAAGCAGCTGGCACCCAAGAAAGTACCGCACAGATAAAAATAATGAAAACTGCTCCTACTTGGTTTAGAGCCAATATGAAGGCAGCAGGCACTCCCTTTCTCTAGTACAGCTGGGTGTTGAACAAAAAAATGCCTTTCAGCTGTTCACTCTATGGACAAGGGCAAAAACTGTGCCAGTAATGCATATCTAGTAATGTGTGCACCAAAGAGACCAACAGAATATTTTAAAAAATTCTCCCAGCTGTGCAGCTTCTCCATGCAGTTGGAGGCTATATCTAAATAAGGAGAGGGGCAGAAAGTTGATCTCAAGATGTTTTGGACTCCTAACTCCTAGCATTTCTGGTCATGATGGCAGGGTCTTCTGGAAGTTGAAGTCCCAAAGAACTGGAGATCTACCTTCTGCCCCCCCCCCCCCCAATGATCTAAATGACCTATGGGTTTTTACTATTCATGCATGTGGATGCAATTCTGTACTCACCTACCTGGGAGTAAACCCCATTGTTCTCAGTGAGACTTGTTTCTGAGTAGGTATGTAAAGTATTTTACTGTTAGACATAATTGTCAGCTGCATGGGATCCACTTAATGGAATAGTGGCTCCCACACAACTGGGAGAATGTTTAAAGGGCACCAAGGATCATGAGAGAACCTAAACCTGCTCCAGCTTGGATTGTCCAATTTATACTCAAGAGTACCACAGAAATATAACTGATTGCTGCTGCCTGCTCTTTTGATACTCCCAAGTCCTGTTCAGCATGACTACAATGGACCCTAGTAGCTCCAATGTCAGTGGGGTGGTGAATTCGTTCTGGGTTTTAATCAGAACTCTAAAGGAGCTCTCCATAGTGCATTTCTGACTGAAACCTAGAGCGGATTCACTTTCCACGGACTCAGAGTCACCAGCTTCCACTGCGTGACTGTTCCCCAAAATGGGCATTAGCAAACTCCCATTTGGTCTTAATTCTCACTGAGGTAGAAACCTGAGGCTGTACTGCTTCAGATGGCAAGTGGGGATTCAGATAACTGAATGTTCCTCCATACAAAATCAAAATAAAATCCATGCTGCACATAGTTGACTAGAGGTCAGGCTGAGAAGTTTGAGACTCGCCTTCTACCTGCCACCTAGACACTGTTGTGGAGAGAATTTGGAGGGAATCTCCACAACAGTGTCTAGGTGACAGGTAGAAGGCGAGTCTGAAACTTCTCAGCCTGACCAATAGTCAACTATGTGCAGCATGGATTTTATTTTTATTTTGTATGGAGGAGCATTCAGTTATATGAGCCCCCAACTGCTGTCTGAAGTGGTATGGCCCAAACACAGGTTTAAGCCTCAGTGAGAACTAGGCCTTTGGTCTCTTCTGGGTGCCAGCATGTGGATGCTAGCTGCCTTGGCCTGCAAGCAAGCTCACCAAAGGCTCCTACGAGAATGCCCTGGGAAAGGCAGCAGTGACTGCCCCAAACCCAGAGTTCCTTGAGATGTTTGAGAAGAATTAGAAAAAGAATTGCTGATTAGAAAATTCAGAACCTTTGCACTTGAGCTTCATACCCTACTCAATAACCATACAAAACTGTGTCATATTACAATAAATAAAAAAGCAGTTTGTTGGGGGATTAGGAAGAGAATTGGGATGGGATATGAAAAAGAGAGGGGGGCAAATTGCACAGCAAAACCAAATAAAAATGTAGTTGCCTTCTCTTTTTTTATAATAATTATTATTACATCCCACCTTTTTCCCTCTTGCAAGGAACTCAAGGCAGCTTATGTGGTTCTCCTCTCCATGTTTTCCTCACAACAAAGAATCAGGGACTGTGTGAAAGTCACCCAGTGAGCTTCATGGCCATAAGACTAGAACCCAGATCACCTGAGTCCTAGTCCTACACTAACCACTACACCACCCTGGCTCTCACTTCTTGCAGTTGAGTCCCAGTTTAAATTTGCAGCAGTTCGTTTCCAGCATGTCAGCTTTATGGAGTGGGGGGGGGGGCTGGGGACCATCTTTCAGAGCCAAGATGCCTACAGAAACACCTGCCCCACTTGAAGCAATCCTGAGCTGCCCAACACACTCTGTCTTTTTAAGCTCATATGCCATGGCTATTCCCTTCTGGGCAAAACAGGGTAAGTATTTCTTCTCTTTCTTGGAAACTTCAACTGACCATGTCTGTACACAGTTCTTTCCTTGCTATGTCTAAATGCACATCTTATCCCACTGCTAGACCCCACTGTCTGTGTTTTTTTTTGGAACACAGGCTCTTATTGTTAGGGTAGCTTCAGGAGAAAAATAGATTAATCGCAGCCACTGAAATGATATCCTTGAAATTAATGTTTACATTGTCAGAGAGCTCTATATGGGAAACCCCATATGTAGTATGTGGTTTTGTTCTATGGATGTCACTCCTGTTTTTTTGTTTGTTTTAAGCTATCATGTGTCAGGCTCTACCCATATGTAGTTAGGGTTGCAAATGCAGGAATAAGAGCCAAAGTGGAAGCCTGAGATTGTACCTATGACAAGCAGCTGATTTTTTATTGTTATGTATTTATTATATTTATACCTGCTGCTCTTTTAATGAGGTCAGAGCAACAGTTTAGTCTCATGACAATCCTGTGAGGTAGACTAGGCTTGGAGACAGTAACTTGCCAAAGGCAAGTAGGGATTCGAGCCTCCACTGCAGTTGTAGGCAACCTGGCCCTGTCAGATATTTTGGACTACAATTCCCACAATCTCTGACAACAGTTGGCTATGTTGGCTGGGGTTTATGGAAGTTGTAGTCCAAAACATCTGGAGGGAACCAGGTTGCCTACTCCCACACTGATTGTACCTAGTGATAAGGGGTAGCTTTGTAACTCCGAGCAGGCTCTAAATTGCTTCCTGGTTGGTAGGGGTGTGGCTGGCAGGGGCTGAGGAATTATGGGATGCTGCTGTTCTCAGCATGGGCAGCTTCACTGATTACCAGGGAGGAAACACAGTTGCTGAGAGAGTTGGTTAGAGGTGAAGAGCATAGTGGTTTGTCTAAGAGGGGGAAGCAGGTACCTTGGTTTGCTTCAGGATTTTTCTGCATGATCATCTTTGTGATACTTCTTCTTCAAGAACAGGGCTCTTATGGAAACAGGGAAAAGTGGTGCTGAGCATAGAGATTGCCCAACCTTCTGATATTTAGATGGAAAGTTGCCATTGTGCCTTCTGGCATAGATCTGGCTCACTGAGGTTTATGCTGCCTCTGCAGGCCCCACTTACTCTCCTCCTCAAGCTCTGCCCCCTGGCCTGGAAGCTACCAGAAGTGGTAAGCAAACCCAGTAAGTGTGTCACTGTATCTAGCTAGCAGCACCTTTCCTGCTCCCCAGTTCGAACCTGCATCTCTTTGTTTGAAGAACACTCAGATGTATGAGATCGATACTGCCTGCCATATTACACCATTGTGTTCTTTTACCACTGATTACTTTGAACATCACCATCTGAAGAAGAGTTCTGTGCAATGGAAAAGCTTCCAGCACTTGAACATCAGCAGCTACAATAAGAAGTTATCCCTTATTTACAATAAGAAGTTATCGGCCTTCCTCAACTTGGTTGGGGATGATGGGAGCTGTTAGGGAAGGCAGCTCTGTTTTGCCCAATAGGATCAACATTGCTACCAAGATTTGGGGTGGGGGGTGCTCGGTTCTGTCCCTCTGATCAGTGTATAGTAGCAGTTGGTAAAGTTCTGGGCACTGCTATTTCTCCTAAATAGGTGAAGAATCATCAAAAGATTTTCAGTGCTCTTCTATCTTCTAGGGAGTATGTGCTCAAGTGGACAAATTTCTTAGTGTGCTAGGGAAACTAAATTCCTTCTCTTATAAACAATCTAGGCTGGGGTGTGGGAAAAAGGAAATGTGGAATAGTTTGCTCCTCAGCAGAATTTTATGCTGATTTGCTTATCCCAGGAAATGTACACATAGTATTCTCAATTTCCTGCATTGGGGCAGCAGTGCGACTAGTGGAATCTCTCTCCTGCTCCATATCCAGAGAAGTGTGGATTTTCCCTGATTGTGTAGCAATGAAGGGCGACATAAGGCTTTCACGTTTCATGCTGCCAGGTATGCATTTCGTACAGCCTATAGGCTCTTCCTGGGACTGTGGCAATCCCAAATTGTGCGTGCCTGTGTTTACTAAATCTGAGTTTCTAGGTCTCCAACTGCTTAAAGCATTTATTTTATGTTCCTTTCAATTAGCTGTCTTGCTTTTAACCAGTTAGACCAGTATTTCAATTTGGGTGATATTTTGGGGATAATTAATCAAGATCACAGCTTCTGTTCACTAACAAAAACAGACAGATCACTTCTTGTTGGGGAAATTACCTTGACTATATTGCAAGGCTGAGAGTCAAGAGGTGTGTAGAAATTGCTTTCTGCAACATCCTTCCCACAGTGATTAAAACCTGATCTCTAAAAAGCCACATTTTAGATTAAGATTGATTCATCGCTGCTTTCGTCCCTAGACAAAAAAGGCTGAAAGTATTGTGGCAGGATGTATCAGAGTCAGAAACTAGCAATCAAATAAAAAAGACTCCCATGTATTTTGTGTGTTTAGATCTTCTAAAAGTTATTCTTGTGACTTTGAGAGGTTGACCTAAGATTTTGAATATTAGCAGTACTGATGGTGAAAGTCTGGTATTGTTGGAAATGGCTCAAGTTCACACATCACAATAACCCACAATAACTGGGTTATTGTGAATGAGCTGGCATGCTTGTGGATGCTACCAGATTGCTCCTGCTGTGAGCAGCGTGATTGAACAGCCTGAACTAGCATTCTCACTTGTTCATGAGTTTAAAAAAACAACTTGAGTTGTCCTTATGTGCTAATTGAGTCACTCTTAAAGGGGACTCTTGGTTTCAATATTCAGTTGACAAGAACTACGCAATGTATAGGATCAATTGTGTGACTCATCTTGTGAAGGAATTTCAATGGCAGTAGCATCACATGGCCATATGAATTTGTTGCAAGTTAGTTGCAAAGCACCAGTTTATGATACAATATACATACATACAATATCCTCCAACCTAATGTGTCCTCCAGATGTGCCATCATCCCTAGCAAGCATGAAGATGGGACCATTTTGATTGGGGATGATGGGAGTTGTAGTCCAATATTTGGACAGCACATCAGGTTGGGGCAGGCTGATGCATACACGTATATTGCGTAGGTAAGAGTATTTGTACAAACACTAGTAATCACATGTTTCTTTCTCTTGCCTTTTCTAAGTAAGGATGAAAGCATGCTGAGACACAGACTTGGTTCACACATAATGACAACCCTGAGTATGAGTTGTCGTTGAATCATCAGTTGTCATTTCATATGAAATGATGGTTTAACTATGGGTTGTTAACCATAGACAACCAGAGTTTACAACCCAACAACAAACCATGGATTCTCTTCCTGGGTTGGTCATAGTTAACAACCCATGCAGAGTTCACATGTTGAATTGTGAGTTGTTATTACAACAACCCATACTCTAGGTTGTCATTACATGTGAACCAGGCTACAGACAAGCAATGCCATTGTAGCCTAAGACTTTACTTTTCTCCATAAAATAGCCCTGATCATGGCATATAGGTAAGACAAGGACATCACAGAGGGTTACATACTGGCAGTTGGAGGGGGGAATCCAGTAGGGGTCCTTTCCTAAGTGTGGCTTAAGGGTGAATTAAGGCCTATACACAACAACCTAGGCAAAGGAGGAAAATGGGGGCAGGAACCAAGGCCCTTCCCTTAGGCTTTCTGCAGAAGGCAGGCATTTCAAAGTGGGGCTTATGGGTAAGGTTCTTATCGGGCACCTGCACATGTGGCTTGCGGTTTCCTTCAGTTGCTGGGAAATAGGGAGAGTCTGCTCAGCACCTTCTGCATCTGACTGAGGGAGGGAGCACTTCCCCACTCATGCCTTGTGTGACACAGATGACCTTTTTCCTAGAATTCAGAAGGGATGGGTTGGAGACAGTGCTGGAGTTTTGAGCCCCCTTAGGGCTTGCATGAAGCAGCCCTTTTCCCTAGGAATGTAGGGGGGGGGGTGAGATTCCTCTCTGTGCGTGAAGTGAGCCTTAGATTTGGTGTGCTGAGATGAAGCTGCTGATTGCTGTTTTCCTAGGGCATCAGTGCACATTCTGTGGAGAAGGGGCTGCTGAGTTTGACTGCCAGGGTATTACTATCTTGAACTCCAATAGTTCAAATATACACGTTTAGCAAATCAGTTTGGCATACATGTTCTCACACATACAAAAGGAAAACATGTAAGGGCAGTTGCAAATTAACCAAAAAAAGCAGTAAAAAATAATCTCTAGATGTCTATATGCTAAAAAAAAAAAGTAATTAGAATCGCAAACATACAAACTTGGATACTCAGACACAGATAAAAGAAGGTATTATTTTTAGAATCCCAAGTGTATAAACACATTTAGCATATAACCACATATATGTTTGCACAAATGCACGCTCACATTAACACACATGCGCAGTGGCTCAGATGCACTCACTGCCCCACCCTCTACATTAGCTCTAGCATCTGGATTCCTAGGGGATGCTGAATGCACCAGGAATACTGTTTCTCCTGCCAGTTCTGTCTCAGGGGGGCAGTGCAGTGCAGTCCAATCCAGCCCGGCTCACAGTCCCTTTGAGGACTCTGCCTAGTTAAACAGATAGCTCCCTACTGAATAGGTATTCTTCCATCTTCCCAGGCTTGATTCCCCAGCCCTGGGTCCAAGCAGGAAGGAACATTATTAGCAAGTTCTAATCTTAGTGCTGCAGTTGCTGCTGCTGCTCCTGCTGGCTTCAGTGGTGGTGGGAGATAACGTTTTCCAGCTAGCCTGGGATTCAGAAACTACCCCCATGCAAGGGCTCGGTGATAAAGACTAAACTTGCTGCCAAATTGTTCAAGCCTCCTTTTTGCCCGATAGACCCAACTGAGGTTTTCTGTTGTGAAAAAATACCACTTTGTTTTCACCATACCAGAGTCCATTAGAAATGCAGAAAAACTGACTAGGAATTTGCTTGGCAGAGGAAACAGCATCAAGTGAAACCCACTGGTAACCCAGCTTCTGAAAGTGACCTTGAACTGGTCCAGTACTTCAAGCAGCAACAATTGGGAGCTTTTTGAGATGCAAGTCACACAGTGTGTACAGAGACATTTCTGGCACCATCCACATTGCATGTTGGCACACATAACCACTTATGCCACCATCCACACCATATATGTGGCACATACTAATGCACAAACAAACACACAGCCATAACCGCAAGCATAGCAAACATGCCCATCCTCCTCCATACACTGGGCTAAAGTGGGCCAAGCTGGCTACCACTACCACGTCCTCTTCTAGCTGGGACTGTGTGCACTCCAGCTTGCTGGCTGCCTGGCTCTTATCTCCTCTCCCCCTCAGGCCAGAGCCATTACTCAGCTCAGCAGCCCATAGTACTGGCTACCTCAGCAAGGGTGGCGGGTAGGTTGGTGGGTGTTGAAAGCCAGTTGGGCAGCATTCAGATGGGGTGTACGCCAAGTACTATAATGCCATAACAGCCCCACTCCCAGTTTCTGTACCATGATGGGTGTGTGCTCTGTTTGAGTTTGCAATTTAAAATATTTTAAAATAACATTTAACATAGGGGAAGGGGGTTACAAACAAGCAAGTTGGGTCCCTTCTCCCCATTTAGGTGGCGGCCCCATTCCTTTGATTTGTTTCAGTTACACTTGGCTAGCCCAAGTCTCTGTGTTTTCTTAGGGATGGCCTCACCCCTTATGCCCCTGTCTGATCTTTACACCTGAGGGAGAACCCACATGCTCCTGAGGTCAGCAGCAGAGCATTTAGTGTTGGAGCACCGGCTCTCTGGAATGCAGTCAGACCTCCACAGTTCTGTCATTTACACATCTTCTCAAGACCCATTTCTTCCCTGAAGTATGACCCAGCCAGCTGTGGTCTCTGGTGCACAGTAGAGTGTGCAGTTTTAGTATTGATTGGTATTCTTATTATTGTGTACTTTTATCGTTATATTTTACTGTTGTTTTTGATGGAATGATATTGTATGTTCACCGCTTTGAAACTTTGTGGAAAGTGGCATATAAATTTGATGAATAAATAAATAATAAATAATATTATGGGAAAGGGGTAGGAACAATCCTGTTCACTGTCATTTGTGACGTCAAGGTCCTCTTTTATCTTCATAACACCACTTCCAAGTTCATGCAAGCCTTGACTTCCTTCCTTCCTGCTATGTCCCATGGGTCTGCACAAACCTTCCTTGGGTTAACCATGCCCTCCCTTAATCCACTCAAAGGTGTCCAGTTGCCTGTTTACACAACCAGTTATCTTGGGGAAGCTTCAATATCTTATTAGATTCCATGTTCAAAAGATGACGCAGGCTGTGAAGTGAGCTGAAAGTCTATTACCAGTAGCATGGGCAGGACTTTTGAGTTAACTTTCCCCCCAAAGATAAATATTAATCTATATAAGATCAAGGCTGTTTATTTATTTATTTGTTTTATTTGTTTCATTTATATCCCGCTTTTCCTCCAAGGAGTCCAAGGCAGTATACACGACCCATTCCCTTCTCTCCATTTAATCTTCACAACTGCCCTGTGAGGTAGGTTAGGATGAGAGTCAGTGGCCCAAAGTCACCTAGTGAGCTTCATGACCGAGTGAGGTTTAGAACCCAGGGCTCCAGGCTGCTATGGGAGCCCCACATTGCACAAGAAGTGGGGTGAGGGCTTCCTTCATGGAGCTGTGTGAGGCCACTGGTTAGCACACTGTGTGTCGTGCAGCCTCTAAGCAGCTCCCTAGGTAACAAGTTTAAATGGGGGGATATATTGGCAAAGCTTGATAAGCAACTAAATGAAGTTGGGTGGGATGTGTGTTTTGCTTTGGAATTGGTGGAACTGAGTGGGGTAAAAATGTTGGGGTTGGGATAGCTGTGGGTTATGCACTGTGATTAAAAGTGATTTTTGTGACATAGGGGGCTATGGTGATTTTGCTATAGCTCTGTGACTGTGTTGTGTTTCTTTCCTGTCTTTCTTCCAAACATGCTAGCTGGCTTCTTCCCAGCCCCTTTCTCCAGGCTCCCTTACCTGTCTCTAGCTCATGGGATAGTGTGTTGGTCATCTCCATGGCCTTTTTTTGCCACTATGGTCCCCTCTACAAGGATTCGCTTTTGCGCCCGGTTAGGCGATTATGCGCATAATCGCTGAAGCGCATTTACACCTAATACCTCTGCACGAGAGGCGGCGAGAGGCGGTGAACCGCATTAACGGATGACCAAAATGCGCTTTACAAGTAGTTAATGCGCATAAGCGCTTGTTCACATAGTCAAAATGCGCTTTAACGGCCGGAGCAAAATAAAACTCGCGATTTAACGCGCATTCGATAATGCGCATAATCAGAGAGATAACTCGCCTCTACACCCGATTTGCGCTCCGTTCTTGTAGAGGTAAATTTTTTAAAGCGCCTTGAAAGAGCTTTAAACCTCTCTTGTAGAGGCAGCCTATATCTCAAGTATAGGTGAAAAGTGCCTGAGCTCTTATGGGCCTGTCTAAGATTTTCCCTCCTGCTGTTTGGCAGCAGGTGGTTTGAAGACCTGTGGAACAGCTGCCCTGTGTCTTGTTCCAGAAGTTCCTTCTGCCGCTTCCCTAGCAGGAAGAGGATCACTATTGCATGGCGATGGCATGCATAGAAGCAACGTGAAACCAGCCAGTTAAGGAAATGTAGAAATGATGGGGCTGTCAGAAGCTGCTGAAGTGGAACATTTGCATAGGAGTTGTAAGCTGCATGGTGCTACACAGGTAGTATTTTTGCAGCAAGATATCTTGAAAGTACAGTCATTTTCTCCCCTGTAGCATTGTGGTCAGGCAGCAGGTTCAATTTTGACTCTAGATCGGCTGTAAACCTGAGTGGCTCCCTCCTTCACCGTAGGGACTCCCAGTGCCGATTTACAGGGCTCCCTAACTATTCCATGGGAGCCACATGAGCAGTGTTGGTGCCACAGGATTTCCCTCTAGTTACTCACAAAAGCATTCTCAGGAAGCCTTCCCCTTCCCTACACCCTATGCAAGCTTTGGAAACACATCTGTTTCTTGTTATGATTCCCTCAGTTCCACCCACCCTGACCTATAGCATCGATGTCAAAGTAGCTGAGCAGAAAGTGAGCAAGCAAGGATGAGTCAGTAGAGAAATTTCTTTGGTCAGTGGGCCAGATGGCAGCCTTGGTTAGACTGAGTTAGGCCCCCAGGCAACCAGTTGCTGATCATTAATGTGGGGTGCTCAAATAGTCTACTGTGACTTCATGAAACTACCTGATTGTAGGGAGGCAGTGGTTTGTTGTGGTTAGAGAACAGAGAGGAATTGGAAATGGTGTCTCAATAGATTAGAACAGGAAGAGGTGATAATTACAATTTAGGGTTGAATGCTTTCAAATGTTGTGATCAGAATAAATATAAAGTAACTTCCCTTATGTATCTGTGCCTGAATCTTGGATTTTGCAGCATAGAGCCTTTCAGAGAGACTTCAGTTAGCCTGATGTCTCCATGGTCATCTTTCAGGGTCCGTGCAAGGACTTTGCACAAATTATAGTGCGTAATCCAGATTATATTCAGGGTCCATATTCCATATCCCATGAACATTCAGCGCAACCACAGGAATTGTTGTTGGAGAATGGAGTTGAGCATCCTGAGAAAGTTGCCTTTCTTTGTCTTGTAAGATAAGTTTCTAGCCCTTAAGACTGCAAAGACCAGTTTGAAAGTGCCATAGGCAGTGGCTGAATCGGACGACACAATAAGCAACTGGGAGAGGGGAACAATCATCAGTTGTATTGACTATCATGTCGTCCAAATGCTGCCATAATCAACTCAGTGCTGATCCTAATCCACACCACAGTTAATTATTTATTACCATGTTGTGTGGGGAGTACCCCCTAGATGACCAACTGTAAAGTTGATTATTACCCCACCATTGACTATCATGTTGTCCGAATTCAGCCAGTGTCATATGAAATCTCAGAAGTCAGAGGGGAAGCTAACTTAGGGTGACCAGATAAAATCCAGGTCAGGGCTCCTGTAACTTTAACAGTTGTAGAGAAAAGGGAATTTCAGCCAGTGTCATTTGTATGCAATTAGTTCCTGGTGAAATCCCCTCTTCATCACAACAGTTAAAGGTGCATGCACTATACAAGAGTGACCATATACAAAAAAAGGCAGGGTCCCTGCAACTTTAACAGTTGTGATGAAGAGGGAATTTCACCAGGAACTAAATGCATACAAATGACACTGGCTGAAATTCCCTTTTCTCTACAACTGTTAAAGTTACAGGAGCCCTGACCTGGATCTTATCTGGTCAGCTTAAGCTAACTAGATGTGAGGACCTAGGTAAAAAACAGGAAAATAGCCCTTCACATCTCTAAGCGGGGCATACTTTAGAACAGGGACAGGCAACCTGGTGCCCTCCAGATGCTTTGGACTCCAACTCCCATCAGCCCCAGCCAATATGGCCAGTGGCCAGGGATTATAGGAATTGTGGTCCAAAACATCTGGAGGGTACCAAGTTGCCTAGCCCTGCTTTAGTGCTTGATATAGCTCTTTGGCTCTCCCTATGACTAAGAGACGAGGAATATGTTATGCAGAATAATCAAATTGATATCACATACTTTTATATAGACCATACAGTTCAGTTGCCTTGGTCCAAAATATTGATGGACTTGACTCTGAGTGGACAGCAACTTGATAATATTGGGCTACCAACAGAGAACAGAAGAGGTCAAATTGCCCCAGGCCCCTACAGGCTAACGGTGCCTGCAGGGCAATTAAAAAGCTTGGTAAAAATGGCTTTTGAGGTCCTGTTGCTAGGAATAGGGTCCCTTTAAGAATCTGGACATAAACTGAATTGGTTTTTGTAACTTAATAGAATCCACCTGGAGTGAATGCTGCCTGTAGCTGTGAAACCTGCCTGAGGCCCTGCTAGAACAGGAACCACGTGTTCTTATGTGGCAGGGGAAGTAAACTCAGCACCAATACCAGCACAAGCCCATGCGGGTCCTAGGAAAGAATGTCATGTAGATGCTGCCTTGATGGGCAAAACCAGTTGGAAACCACATGAATCAAGAGGGACAGAGTAGTGGGAGACCAAACAATAGGGGAATCTTTGCCTCCAGAACAAGGGCTGGAGTGGGGAAATGAAAGGCCTGGTTCTGCAGGCTTTGAAGGAAGCACTTAACAGTCTGAAACAAGTAACAGGAAACACCTGCTCAGCTGGGGCTTTGCAATGCCCAGAGGCCCCCTTGACTTATTATGTCAAGTAGTCATGAAGCAGGCTGTCTGCCGCAAAAATGAATGTGCTTCTCTCTCCCCACCTGGCAAGTTTGATGATTTGGCAGGCAGTCCTATACCAGCCTTTGCTTCGGTGTTTTCTTTAGAAATCATCCATGGTTTGGCTTTCCTAAAAGTAACAAGCAGGATGAAATCTCAGAAGTCAGAGGGGAAGCTGCTCAGGGCTCAGTCCTGGGCCCAGTGCTCGTCAACATTTTTATTAAAAACTTGGATGAGGTGCAGGGAATGTTTATCAAATTTTCAGATGACACAAAATTGGGTGGGATAGCTAATACCCTGGAAGACAGAAACAAACTTCAAAGTGATCTTGAAAGGCTGGAGCGCTGGGCTGAAAACAACATAATGAAATTTAATAGGGATAAATGCCAAGTTCTACACCTAGGAAAAAGAAACCAAATGCACAGTTACAAGATGGGGGATACTTGGCTCAGCAATAGTACAAGCGAGAAGGATATTGGAGTTGTTGTAGATCACAAACTGAATATGAGACAACAGTGTGATGTGACTGCAAAAAAAAGCAAATGCAATTTTGGATTGCATTAATAGTATAGCTTCCAAATTGTGCATGAGGTACTGGTTCCCCTCTACTCGGCACTGGTTAGGCCTCATCTTGAGTATTGTGTCCAGTTCTGGGCACCACACTTCAAGAAGGATGCAGACAAGCTGGAGGGGGTTCAGAGGAGGGTAAAAAAGACGATCAGGGGTCTGGAAACAAAGCCCTATGAGGAGAGACTGAAAGAACTGGGCATGTTTAGCCTGGAGAAGAGAAGATTGAGGGGAGACATGATAACACTCTTCAAATACTTGACAAGCTGTTACACAGAGGAGGGCCAGGATCTCTTCTTGATTATCCTAGAGTTCAGGATGTGGAATAATGGGCTCAAGTTACAGGAAGCCAGATTCTGGCTGGACATCAGGAAAAACTTCCTGACTGTTAGAGCAGTATGACAATGGAACCAATTACCTAGGGAGATTGTGGGCTCTCCCACACTAGAGGCATTCAAGAGGCAGCTGGATAGCCATCTGTAAGGTATGCTTTAAGGTGGATTCCTGTATTGAGCAGGGAATTGAACTTGATGGCCTTATAGGCCCCTTCCAACTCTACTATTCTATGATTCTATGAAGCTTTCTGTCTTACGATCCTATGCACACAGTCTGGAAATCAAATCCCGCCAGCACCTTCCATGTTTCCTAAGATATCCTAACCCACTGCCATTCCAATCTTGTCAAGTGGACACGGGGGGCACCAGCAAAAAGGCTTGAGTTTCTGAACAGCTGTGTCTCTTATAACAAGGGGAAATGCTCCTTGTCTGAGAGTGGCATCCTCTGCCACATGGTTGGATCAATGGCCATAAAGCTGTGTCCATGTGATTTATGTCTCCCAGAGCACCAGTGCTATCTGCACAGAGTGCAGTAAAAGGGCCGGCGAACTAGGACACACAAAAGGACTCCAAAGAAATCTGCAGGTGTAAGGGGTGTTTGTGCGTGTGTGTGGCAGGAAGAGCTATGGGGGCTCATCCTTGTACTGATGGAGTTCTAAGTACAGAACAGGGAGTCTTAGTACCTCCCATTTGAGACTGAATGGGACTTCTGCCAGCTGCATCCCAATCTTATTTCAGCATTCATTCAGTGCCTCTTTAATTATTAACTTGACCCTAACCAGAATCAGCTGGAGCTGCTGCATCTCCCTGGGCCTGCTCCTAAGACGTATGGCTAAAAATAGGGATACACTGCAAGACTGCTGTACTTCTAGCATGCCCTCAGCAGTCGGGTGGGTGGAGAGGGGAGAAATGGGACTGAAAATAAGATGCAACTGAGTGCACAGACTGTGTATATTTTACTTCTCCCAAATGTTGTTAGAGATGTGCCACTGCTAGGGACTAGGAAGAAAGGTAATACACTGATTAGTCTTACTTTAAAAATGCAATTGCTGACCAATAACCTACAAGTCTGCAGAAAAGAGTTTTTACCTTCCTCAAACACTTGTGGAGGGATTTTCAGGCTGGGTCAGCCTTTGCTTTCTAGATGTTGGTATTAACTGCACCCCAAGAGACACAATCTCTCTCCTCCTCGTGCCACCCCCCCCCCCCAGGCTAGCATGAATAATTATACTTCTATCCTTATGCTCTGTTGGAAAACTTGTATGTCACTTCTCCTAGGCCCATTATATGTTTTCTGTTACTGCAGTGATGACGCTGGCATTAAAATCATGTGGGGTGTGTATCTGGGGTGTAGGATTGGGGAGAGAAGTCCAAAATATGTGTGTACTGAAAGACTGTGTACTCTACTAGATTAATGGATTTAGGATTGGTTTGGGAGATAAGATGTTTCTCTGCACCCTGAAAATATCACCAGATTTTTAAGATTCTTACAGCAAGCAGTTGGGTCTCCATTTCTTTAGGAAGCCCTGAACTTCCATTGGGGCTGGATTAAGAAATACCCACAAATACCTGTTTATCATGGCACTGAAATGCTTCCTAGCCACCATGAGTCATTAGGATAAATCCTGTTAATGCCAGTTAATTCTGTGAGGCAGTAAGGACTTTTTACAGAAAGGGATATATTACAAGTGTCTGTGTTGTTGTTGTTGTTGTTGTTGTTGTTGTTGTTACTACCAAACTTTGGGCTTCTCTGAAAAAAGGGCTTCATAGTCGGTCCTTCAGGTTCATAAAAACAGCTCCATAATAATCTCTGTGTGACCATTCAGCATTCTGTCACACAGTATGGTGCCCAGCATTTTGGGAATGACTCATAAGCTTCAGCTGCAGTAGTGAACATAATAGGAGCAGCATTTCCCAGACATCACCACTACAGCCACAGCAGCTGGGAACAACAAATGAGTGATCCACTATTACTGTGCTTCTGCCAGAAGGAACATCACCCCATGATGATGCTATGTTGTGACCCATCCACTTGTAACAAACATTGCCTGCAAACCCAGAATTGGTTAGAGGACTGCTGGTAGCTTTTTCAGTCAGAATTAGAAGTGGCCCTTGCACTTGGAACTAAAACACTAGGCTATGCTGCTTTTCATGGCATATGTAATGGTGTTGAAGCTGCAAAGGGAAAAAGTCTAAAGCTGTCTTTGTTTATTATGCTAGAAACTATGTGCTCCACTTGTGAGACTAAGCCTAGATCTGAGAATGTGGTAGCAGCTATATAATTTAATCCTGGTTTGGCTAATATAACCTTGATTATTTCCCTGCCTAGTTTCTCTTCTATTGAGCTCAACCAAGAGAAAAATTTAGCATAAAGGATGTCTTTCTGCAGGTGTCTAGGCACTATCTAGAGTACTCACCTTACATTTTTATATTTCCCATCATACTAGAACTAGAGCAGCCTTTCCCAATCTGGTGCCTTCCAGGTGTGTTGGACTACAACTCCCATAATTCCTAGCCAGCATGACAGGTTGGGGAAGGCTGAACTAGAAGGGCACCCAGTAAATTAATACAAAAAGTTTAAAACTAGTTTTTAGAAAGTTGTTTTCTGCACATGCATCATTGATCTTTGAAACATGCTCCCATAAAGATCATGATAGCCAAAGGTATCACTAATTTCAAACAAGGCATAAACTAGTTTTTCAGAAATAAGACTCTCAGTGGACATTAACCAACGTGGTTTGAACATCTTGCTCAGAATGTCTTTGACTAAGTGTGTGCTAGAACTTATCATTAATGGAAGAGACTGGAATTTCAAGTTAATTCAGTGTAGTGTTCAAGACTTCCTCTAGTGAGACTGGCTGCTGTCAGAGAAAATATATTATGCTAGATGCATTGACCACGTAGAGCTGATGGTTTGTTCTTATATATCCCAGACCTAAATCTGGCTGGGCCCTCACTGGAACCAACCGGGTCTTGGGAAATTTGTGATCTGAATTCTGTGGCTTAGAACCTGATAATTAAAACCATTCCTATTGCTATGCTTTTCCCTAAAACAGGATCTTGATTTCACCCAGTGGCAGCTTGACACACAGCACTTTGGCTAAACTGTGTGAGAGAGACATGGTATTTCAGCACATCTTCCAAGTTCCAACTCCTTTTATGAAAAGAAAACAGATGTGCAGCTTTTCGATGCAGTTACAAATGTAGTTGCTCAGAGGATACAGAGTAAATTCTCCTGCAGCGTCCTTCCTTCCTTCCTTCCTTCCTTCCTTCCTTCCTTCCTTCCTTCTCCTACCTGCTCAGATGACTATTTGACATTTTAAGTGTTGTGCTTGTTGACTTCCAATTTAAACATCTGATGAGAATGGAACAGTTCTGAATCAGGCTTACAGTACATGTTGCCTTCCATATTTTGAAGGTTTGCTGTATTACAGTTAAAGCCAGAAATGTGTTATTTTAAAAAGCACCCAGTGTGCATATTTGACAGTCAGCTATACACTTCTGCTCTGTTATTTTCCTCTGCTTGCTAAAGGAAGTGTCTTGTTTTTATATTTTGTAACTTATTGGATTTTTCACATGATGCATATTTCAAAAACACTGTTCTTTGCTGGAGGATTTAGAAAACACATAAAACTCGTAGATGTAGGAAGTGAATTTGTGTAGCTACACACAGTGCAACTAAGTTTACATTGTCAGCCCCATTTATTAGTTCCCAGTTGCATGACCCTTATTTGAGAATATTGCTATTTTACAGAACACACAATGACAAAAGAGCATTCTGTAGTGTCCCTCATTTCTGGGTAGTACTACATTTCTTATCTCTCTGCTCTTTTACTGCAGATCTCCATGTTATAATAACATTTTTAGGCTCTGAAAAATGCCTTGTCTGTTGGGGACTGGACTTGCAATTTTCTTGTGTCTCAGGACAGCTTTATCAGTATTTGGAGGGGGACAGAGTGGCCTTATACCAGTTTTCTCGAACCTTGTGTCCTCCAGATGTACTAGAACTCCCAGCAGCTGGGCAAGGCTGCGTTAGACCAAATCTATAGATTAAGTGAATTTCTAAAATGAGAAGGTGTGAAGAAAACTCAAGCATGTCTGCAAGTCACACTCCTGCACTGGAAACTTTCCATCTAACCCTAGCCATATCCTAGGTATTTGTGGTTATTCAGCAGAGAGGGAAAGACGGTCATCATACGCTCAAAGGCATTCTTATTTACCTATTATTACAAGGAATATTCTTGGGCAGAGCCCCAGGTTAGGGTTGCATCGTTTTTCCTGACAGTGCTTTCTGTGCTATTTACAGTTGCATTATAGGCAAAGATTCAAAAGCAGCAGCTTTTGCTATCCCAGCAGCAACTTACTCCACACTGCACCCGCTGAATTTCTGGCTATCATAAAATTGTGAGAGTCTCTACAGGGGGTGGGTGGAAATGGACAAGCCCAGCCTTGGCTCTGAAAGCAGGTTCCTTGGTGAGCCATAGCGCAAATTCTATTGTTTTAGCCATAACTACGTGACACAAATTCCGCCCTGCTACAAAGGCGGCATAACTAATTGTTCTTGTCTTGTCATTTAGCAAAGATCCCACCTCACAAAAAGCCACCACATCCTGGGGCTTGTAGTCATGCCTTTCAATTGGATGATCATAATATGTCATGCTTCAACACTTTGATGCCCATGATCACCTACACTAGGATCTAAAATATATTTCCCATTGCAGAAATGTAGGCTTTTGTTGTACTCTGAACCAAATCCTAGAAAGAAGGAGGAGCTGGGCTGGTGAAATACCAATTTGCTACAATTCTCTTCCCTCACACATAACTACATGCTTTGTTAATGCTTGTTTTCCATTGTAGTTGTTGTTAGTGGGTAACAAAATACTAATTTCAACCTGAATTGGTGCATATTTATTTGGAAGTAAGTCCTGTTCAATTCAATGGAATTTGCTTGCTAGGACTTGTTCGTCTGCCGTCTTTCTTGTCAGAAACTTCTTCGCAGAAATGCGCACTTCGAGCAATTTCAACGCACCCACTCCCAACCCCTTAACTGAATGAAAACAGTTTGGGCTCTAGGTTTGCGCAGACTGGTGGAAGGAACGAAACCTCCCAACGCAGCGACGTTTTGTTCCGCTCGGGTATTTTCATGCCTTGGAGTCTGCTCTCCATTCCGCTTAGATTGGGGAGTAGGCTTTTACTGGAACAGCCCGAGAGTTTCTTCCAGGGTGGGAGAAGTCAGACCTGGCACTTTCTTGTGAGGTCTCTTTCTTCCACCACGGCAGTTCTGCCTGCCTGCCTGCTTAGGATGGGAGAATCCCCCCTCCCCCGTCGCTGTGCCCTCTCCACCTCTAAGCGATGGCATCATCTCCCACCACAGCTTTCTCTCCCCTGGTCTTTCTGGCTGCGTTGTATCCCCTTCCCTCCCTGGGATTTACCTCTTTCTGTCTGGGTCTGTCTCTCCCTTTTGTTTTTCTCAGCCTAGCATGGCAGATCCCTCCCTCTTTCATGCGATCAGAGCAGCCCCTGGAGCGGGGGGGTGGGTGGAGGGAGGGGGAGGGCCTCCTCCTCCTCCTCCTCCTCCTCCTCCTCCTCGGATAGCTTCTGGGCCTCTTTCTGAAAGGCACAGGGAGGGAGGGTGTGTGTGTGCGTGCGTGTACGCGAGAGCGAGCGTGTGTGCAATAGCAGAGCCTCCTCCATACCCCAACAGAGGGCCTGAGACAGCAGCAGGAGCAGCCATTGTTCAGTGGAAACCTGGCAAACAAAGGACGAGCTTCCTCCTTTTCACCGAAGCCTTCCTATTTCCTCCGGCTGCCATTCGCTCGGCTAGGCCTCTCGGCAACCCCCTTGCTCCGCTCCTGCCTCGTCCAATTGCAACCCGGCTCCTGCCTTCTATTATTTTCATTTTGAACTTTTTCTCTCCCCATGGCTGGCTTGGAGTAAGGCACCCGCCGGCAGGGATGTTCTGAGTTCCTGCCCTGAAATCTCCCACCTTCCTTCCTTCCCTCCCTCCTTCCCGCCCGCCCGCAACAGCGACACTCCAGCAGTTCTCCCCAGGTAAGCCTCTCCGGGTCGCTTCTCACACTCAGACCAAGTTTGGGGAGATCTGGGAAAGGCCGGTGGTAGTAGTGGTGGCGAAAGAGGCGGCCGCGGCGGTTTTCAATGGCTTCGTGCCGGCCGTGGGGCTCTTGGATGCAGCAGCGATGGACTGTAGGGATCGGAGCAGGGCTGCAGTCCCAGAACCATGTGGGAATTTGTAAGTAGCTCTGCAGGACAGAAAGGCAACACAGACTCCAACGGGTGCAGGAAGATTTCAGGTTATCTAGCTTGGATGCCGGGGGCAGGCGGGGGGCGGGGAATCTCCTGGCAGGGAACTTGCTCTTCCTTGCCTGTTTCTGGATTCTCACCACCCGGAATCGACAGGCAAGGATGCTGGGTGCTGCTATGCTTGGAAGACAGTAGTAAGTTGGTCATTAAGGAACTGTGTGTGTCATGGGAGAGATTCATGGTGATGGCTTGGAGGCTTTCTTGGGCTGTGTGCTCTGTTAAGAAGCAGCAGCAGACCAAAGCGAGAAAGATCTGAAAGTTTACACGGAGATGTATGCGTGGCCAGTGGCTGAGTGAGGTGACCAACCTGCAGGCAGCCGTTGAGGCCAGAATTATCCACCAGTAGAGCCAGCAACTTCCCCAGGTCCTTGCTATCTTCCAAACATGAGTGGCATGGCAAAACCTCCACATGTTGGAAAGAAATGGGGATGGTTTAGGGGGGGTAGGTCCCCAGAGATGTGCAGCACTAGGGGTCGCAGCACGCGTGCTGAGGTTGCTTTATTTTTCTGGAGACTGTTCCTTTCGGTGCTGTCAGTCTACGTTTGCAGCAGTGTCCCCAGGCCTCAGACCTTTCACCTGCCCTCGCCCCTGTTTCTTTCTGTAAATCAGAGTAGCTTTCCTGAGCATGACTGAGAGCTTTTCCCCCTGGAAACCCAGTTGCAAGTTTTTCCAGTTTCCAGGCTGCTCCACTAGGCTAGAAGAACTGGACTGGGGAGTATTGGAGGAGTATAGTTTGTATCTTCAGTAGGTGTTTGTTGGAATTGTAGCCTGGCAAAACAGAGGGATTATCTTAGCTAAACCAACTATACTGGGCTTCCCCCTGTCTTCAGCATTTCTAAGTTTGAAACAAATTGGCCCCAAATCTTTGAGCTTATGATACTATGGCAGCTTCTGGGGAAATTGTGGGGGAAATTTTCAACTCCCCTGCCACATCCTATAATTCTATACAATATCCTTGAAACCAAGCATGCTTTGCAGCACTACAGAATGTGTCCTTGTACCATCGTGTATTTATTTGCTATAATCCTCCAGTAGTGGAGAGCACATCTGCTTTGGGACCCCTAGAAACTGGCTAATTCTAGACACTGCAGGTTAATTTAGACCATGGAAAGGGATATTGATCTAATAATTCTCCCTTGAAACTAAGTTTAAACAAAGATGTAAGTCAAGCTCATGGAGAAGGTGGGATCCCTAGGTGGTCTTGGGTTAGGTAATATTGTTCCATATTGCTGGCCACTGTGTTAGTGTATTCATTAGCCCAGTTCATTACAGAACTGAGGCCCTGCAGGAGGCCCTGCATACTAAGTACCAATACTCTTATTTGGTGTGCATAGGCATCACTACAAAATTTGAATTCCCAGTCTAGTATCTCCCCCTATTTCTTGCAAGTCCTCAGAACAGTCCTCAGTCTAACCAGTAGTCAGGGAAGGGGATTATTAAAGACTAGGCTGAAGCCTTGGCAGACTGCATTGAGATCCCTGCATACATTTTTACGCTTGTTTAATATTTGGGTGCCTTAAGGCTTAAATAACTTTCAGCTCGGCAGGGGGATTTTATAGTAAACCATCAGAATCCTTAGACCTTTGTTCTGTGTGCACAGAGTCTGCACTCGCTGTAGAAAATTGGGGAACAGAGATGGCATGAGATGCAGCATCCCTAGAAAATTTGGTGAGTAGCTGCTGCAAAAGAGCTGCTCAAGGGGCACCATCTGTCCTCCAAGGTCTAAGTTTTCCCATCTGGGTTGTTATACTGAGCATGGGATAAGTGAGGCAGTGCTGGAAAGCAACAATATCTGTCAGTGACAGTCTGGCAACATGCTATCTAGTGCTGTGTTATCACTGGGTTCAGCAGGGAGTACTAAGGGGTCAATAAGAGTCATTTTAGGAGATTGAGTAAAGCAGGTAGGGCAACAGTCAATTCAGTCAACTTGTTAAATCTCTTTAACTCCTTGATATGATAAAGTTCTTTCTAGTTGCCTTTGTGCAATATTACAGGCTAATTGCTTGAGTTTATCTGGAGAGTGTGCTTACAAAGCATTTACCATACCTTTTTAGAAAAGATGTCTCATACTCTTATGTCTCCCCTTTTCTAGAAGCAGGCATGAAAGAGTTGATGAAGTCTTCCTGCCAATGATAATTCTAGCCCTGTGGTTTCTGGGACATTTGGAATGCTTGGGGTCCTTTGCTTGAGTTGAATGTCTTGCTTTGGATTCCTTGGCAAGGAAATATTGCAGAATCAGAAAGTATCTTGAAAACGAAAAATGTAAATATGACACAACAGTGCTATCAAGCTTTAAGCTGGTACCTTGCACTTTGGAAGAATTGTCAGAGAACACCTTGTTTCCCAATATTCATATTTTCCATTTTGCCCCATCAAAAGTTCCTAAACTGAACATATATTATACTTGTGACCCAATACTCTTGTATGTATTGCTGTATTTTTTTGTTTCACATTACACAGTGGTTCAGTTTGGGGGGATGTTTTCAACTTCCCAAATCCAAGCAGTTGAGGCCCCCACCCTGGCAATTATAGTCTAGATCCATAATGTTTATATCTTACGGACTCTAGACAATTGCAACTTGCTCTGAGGTCTTCTATGATAGAAAAAGATCCAGTGGATCAGTTTCATATCCTTCTTCTGTCTGTTTGCTTTGTAAAGTGGAGGATGCTCTAGTTGTAGACCCACAGTGCAATGTATGCATGTATCTAGCATACATGTTTATGCAGAAGCAACTTCTGCTGTTTTCAGTGGAACATAGTCCCTATTTAATGAGTATGCTTAGGATTGCAGCCTAGGTTTTCCAGTAGGAATATATCTGGGAAGCTTCTTTACACTTCTACAGGTGGTGGGAATACCTTAGATTTGGAACTATTGTTTAGAAGAGCTTATGTTGTGGTTTTATAAGGTCCTGCTAGCTAAACATCACAGCCTGGATTAGTACAGGGACCTATCCATTGGAATATCTTCCCCATTAGGACACAGTGTTTGCTGCTTCAGAGGAAGCTACAAAATGAAATCACTGGTATTTAGGTGCAAGGTTGTCAGTTCCCAAAAGAAGTGTCTTCTTTGCTCTGTCACGCCATCCTCTGCAGATGCTCAAAACAGATTCAGATCCATTCTGTAGCTTTTGGAAACTGATCTAATGGAAATGTGGCTTTTCATTGTGCTTCTTTATTTAGATTTAGAATTCCACAGCAGAGAGTCCTAGCCCAGACTCTGCAGGCCCTTGGCATTAGATTTAAAGCCTGCCACCCACTCTTTAAAGCACTGTGCTAGTGCCAACCCGTGGGGGCTCATGGTTACACAGCACTTTGCTGATCAAGCTGACAAGTATCATTTAAAAAGCACGCAACTCACACTTCATTCCTCTACTTCCTTGCCAAGGCTTTCCATCTGTATGGAAGTAAATGCTCCATTTGCTTTATTAAATCCTCTCTTTTCTTTTCCTGGATGACACTAAGGGCCAGGCTATGTAAGGGTTAATTCATTTCAAACTTGAGGTAGCCTTGCAGGTTATGGAGAAATGGCAATAATGGATGTGCAGTTGACTCACATTGGGAGTGCAAATAATGGGTTTGCAGTGTCTGCCCCATGGTAAGATGTGGAAACTCCAAATGATAGTATAGCCCATCTCATGCATCTCACTATGTTGGCGGTAGTGATGGGAAGAGATGCAAGTTCCTTTTCACACTGTACACCAGAAACATAAACCACTGACGCATCTGCTTTCTGTACCATCCAAAGATTCTCTAATTTTGACTGACTTTTGCATAGATTTTGAAATGATGAATAGTGCTGCTCCCACTGAACCAGGAATTTAGAGTTAGACTGGAGAATCCTAACATTCTAACCATTGTGGTTCCTGGCCCTAAGTGTGGGTAGGAGTGTGCTGCCTTAGGTTGAAATCATAAGAGCCCTTACCGGAGGTTGCCCTACTGAGCCTAGTGGGGCTATTCTACTGGAGAAGATCAGGCAATTCCCCACCCCATGCTACCCGAATCTTGTCTTTTTCTCTCATGATGCAGTACTGTTGTATAGGCTATGAAGTATCAGTGTTGATAATGGAAATGTGGATGCATAACCTCAGAAATAATATAGACTTAGAACTGGGTTCATAGATTGTAGAACCAAATCTAAAGTAATGCAAATTACTTTGGGGATGAGTTTCTCCAGAGTTGTTGTTGTTGTTGTTGAATTTCAAAACATCGTCTTTTTATGGTGCCCTATTGTCCCTTTTTTAGTACTTCCTAAGGTTTGTGGAACTCTTTAGTGGAATGTTTGATGTGGTGATTTATATTCTCAGAATATTCAGAAACTGCTTACGGGAGCCAGGAGGCACACATTTTATAATGCTGGAGGCAGTGTTAGGATACAAATTTCAGTCTTTCGGACCCATGGCAAGCCAGAGTTGCATGTCCAGTTGCATCATCTCCAAGGGGAGTAAGTTGAAGGATCTCTACAGTAGATTAATGATCATGGAAACTTTGATTTGGATCATTTTGCATTTGATATTACATTCTGTTTTCCAACTGTTCCTTTTGAAATTTCCTAAAGGAAATACTACCATGCTCCAGAGTCCTTGTGGAATGAGATCTGTTACTTGCGTTAACCAAGAAGCTAGTCATTTGCCCGTATCCATAGAGGAAAAGTCACAGAGCTGCAACTAGAACTTGGGAATCCTGTGTCCTTTATCTCCCAAGGATTTATTTGATTTAAGAGTCTGGGAGTTGATATCCTAAACTCTAATCTGCAAGATTTGCATTCTTCTCACTGAGCTGATGATACAGTAGAGGGATGCTGGGTTCCAGCCACCTTGTTGATTTAGCTCTTCCCCTACATTTATTATTAATACCTAGATTGTGATAAGCTCTTCTTTTGAAGACAGCCTTTTCATATATTGCAATCCATGTGGGTCTGTACTTCCCTAAATATTTGTCTGCTCTAAAAAATTGCCACTAACCAACTTACCCTCCAGTGAAGCTGCTGCTTTTTTTGAAGCAAGCCTATACACCTGGGCACAGATCCTAAAGACTAATAAATGCATCATAGCATAAGCCACCCTTCCCCATCCTGGTACCCTCCATGTGTTTTAAACTTCAACTCCCATCAGCCCCAGAACCAGCATAGCTGATGGTTAAGAATGCTGAACTTTAGGAACATAGGACGTTGCCTTGTATTGAGTCAGACCATTGGTCCATCTAGCCCAGTATTGGCAACAGTGACTGGCAATGATTCTCCAGCGTTTCAGGTGGGATCCCTTGCCTTGAGAAGCCAGGGATTGAACCTGGGACCTTCTGCATGCAAAGCATGTGCTTTAATACGCTGAGCTATGGACCCTCTGTGTAGTCCAGAACATCTGGAGGGCATGAAGTTGGGGAAAGTTGGCATAAGCTTTTGTGGCTTAAAGTCCAATTTATCCTAAATTGGCAACTGTAGATACACATGGTTATAGGAAGGGCAGGAATTGTTATAAGGGATGTCGGAGGGAAACGAAATACAAAAAGTACAAGCTGTGGCAATTACATTAAAGCTTACATGTATGTAAAATAACTATAGTGACCATTCACAAAGCATTGTTTAATACAAATATCCTAGATCTGATGAAGTGGACTATAGCTATTGCCATAATAAAATTATTAGGTACCACAAGACTCTTTGGCATGGCTACCCATCTTGAAGCTGCTTGAACGCAGTGAATGCACAACTGCTGAGGTACTCTTTAGGATGTCGAGTTTAACTGGGACAAATTTGGAGGGACATCCTACTGCATCACATGTTCTGGTAGTCATTTGCCTTTAGTTCAAATGCTGGATCTGTAGCTTGAGATGACTGCATCCTCTAGCAAGCACTGCCCCTGTTCAGATAACCCTGTAAGCCATGGTACTTAAGCATTTTGAGCTAAGCATGATGGCTTAGTGTGTTGTGTGAATAATTCCTAATCATGGTGGCTACATAACCATGGTTTAAACACGCTCACTAACCATTTGCTGCAAGAGGGTTAGCAGCCTAACCATGGTGTAGCATGTTGTCTGAACAGACCCACTGTGTCTCTCTGTGTTGTATGCTCGGACCTGTAGTCTGCATCTGCAACCCCCTTTGTTTGAAAAAAGGAGAGAGAAGTCAAGCTTGACCTTCAGCAGTAGAAAGAAGAGTATCTTAAAATGTTCCTGATCTCATTTGCTTCTGCTTTCCCAGCAATTTATGAAAGGTCTTGTATGTTCACACACATGGGGATGAGTGCTCATACAGCCCCATGTTTTCTTTACTCAGAACATGTCAGAATCTGTGTGGATGTGAGAAAAGGGGGTGCAGTTCTCCAAGTCCTCTCTCAAGCATTTATTCTCTTGGATCTTCTTCTGTAGTCCTGTGTTTGTGATCTGTTCACAGCTTCCAAGTCTCCTTCTACCATGTAATAGGCATGGCTGGTAGGAGCCTCCCTGGTGTTTAGAGATCCTGCACTTTCAGGAGTGAAACTAATGGATAGGTGCAGGAAAGAGAAAGCAAGTTAATAAGAGAAGCAAAAAAAGGGTTTTGGATCTACTTTAACTTCTCTCAGAATGAAAGTTCTGCAGAAGTTGATTGAGCCTTGACAACCCATCTCTGTCTCCACTAATGGAATGTTGCAAGTCCTATATTCTAAGGGCTAAACTACATGCTACGTTAAGTGTATAGCAAGAAGCTGATCCTAACTTTTGTTTCCCTTTCCTGTAAGTGCATGGGCCCAGATCAGGGCATCTGTGTACAGGTGATGGGGAGGTTAAACCTTCCAATTCAACTGCTTCCTCTGCTATATTCACACACACACAGATCGTATGGGGCCTAAAGAAAGGAAAAGAACTTCCATTGGTGCTAATTGAGTCCCTCCCCTTTCTTTAGCCCCTGCATATCTGTGTGTGTGTGGGGGAAATTTAGGAGGGGAAAACCGCTAGGTAGGAAGGTTTACCTGATGTACACAACTGCACATAGTGGATCTGGATTGAGGCCCTGCATGCTTATACTAAACAAAAAAAAGAGAAGAAAAGAGAAATGTTAGGATCATCCTCATGTTATGGATTTAATGTATTGGCCTTAAGCCTAATATTTTTGGAGGGCTACAAGAGTACCAGGTGCTGTACCAGAAGAGAATCCTATTCCACAATCCCCTTCCTCAAGTTGCAACTCTCCTGAGGCCCTAAATATGGACATGTGTAATGGAAGAACACAGAAGATTGGGTATGAGTTGTATGGAAGTGAGGTCTAGGTAGATAGGGGGTTTGGTTTTGTGTGTAGGCGGCTCCTGAGTGCTTGGCTGATCTACAGAGAAAGGAAGGTTTTAGTATGCTGGGCTGATCTGTGCACAGGTAATTCAGAATTAAACTGTGTGTAACTGATCTGACAAGAATGTTAAGTGAGACGAGGCTTGGTTCTCATAAGCAGTTGTTTCTAGCATTATAACATTAAAATAATTCCTAAAGTAATTGCCTTGGATTTATTGTTGCATTTGTTTACCCTGATTTAGTGAAAAATACTTTCCCTGTCTCAAGGGGTGTTAAGCCCCATTGTAATACACATTAACCAAAGTAGGACATCGTCATCTTGCGATAACTAATACAAACATGTCGTTTTCAAGTATCTTTCATAATGAAGGATATTCTGATTTAAACTCATTAAGTTATCCCTCAGTACCTCTGCAGTCTCTCCAGCTCCTGCTATGTATGTTCCAAGTCTTCTAATGCTAGTATGAAATGCCTGCCCAGATATAAAGAAGGAATCAATACTGCTTTTGAAATGTGTTCAGGTTAGGGCTCTGGCAAAGAGCTAAGAGAAAAGAGTAGCTACTGCAAACACCTCTCTCTACCTGCTCTTAATGTTCAAAGTCATGCATAGATGGTAGTGGCAAAATGCTCTTCCTGTCAACCTTGAGCATTTGGATAGTGTATAAGGAGGCAGCCTCCATGATATTTAGGCCCCAAGTCAATTAAGGCTTGAAAAGCCATGACCAACCCTTTGCCTTTTTCCAGAAGATGAAATAAAGCTCTTCACCACCACCACCACCACCACTCCTCCAGTAGAAGCCAGAGTAGTGCTATCTGATGTATCTCTTGTCTCATTGATGCTAGTTTGTTTAATACAGTTTTTATTCTAAGAAAAGCTTAATTAAAAATATCACAAGAATTGTGATTAATTAGACTCAAGAATTCATGCAACCCAATATTCTGTCTCTGACCAAGGACAGTTCTAAATGCTTTTACGTGTACAGCTGCACAGAGTACTTGTGAATTGCTCTAACTCCTGTTGATTAGTTCCAGCATGTGGCAGTCTAATGGTGTGGTCCAGTTTCAGTACAGGAAGCAGAGTTCAGGTCACACACAATTTTTTAACTTGGCCATTTTTAACCCAGGACAGCAGCAGTTAGGGAAGCTAGCTGGGGCTATAAAAGTAGGGCCGTCTTGTGAGGGACCCCAGCAATCCAAATGCAAGAAGGAGCTTCAGTGACAAACCATCAAGGTAAAAAGAGCTTAAGCACACACACGAGGTAAGCATCCGTGCAAGCTTAGCAATCCTTCCCTGCCTTTCTGCTATTAAATAACTCAATTTTACAGGTAAACCAACCTAATAATAAAACAACAATGAAGGTAGAAAGCCAACAGGAGCGTGGAGGCTATCCAGTGTATTGCGCAGAGTGTCACATATATGACTATCTGCCTGTTGGACAAAAGCCGTGGGTGTGTGTTTGGTGCAGGGAGCTTCTCAAATAATGAGTTTGTTCCCTTGAGGCCAAGTTTGCTGTGGACCAGACCTTCAGGGACATGATAGCCACTCCCAGGGTGACAACTCCTCTGCTGTCCTGGAGAATGAGGGTCTCAGTAGGGAAGGTATCCTTCTACGGAAGAGAGAAATGGTCCCTTAGAAGGGAACTATTCCTTGGGGAATGAACAGATATTCTCTCTCACAGAAGCTATGCTTCTGGGGGAGTTGGAGTGCTTGGTTTCAAAGGAAAACACAGATATACTGAGCATTACGGGAAACCTGGTGAAATGGAGAGAATCAGTGGGTTACAGTTATCTGGATGCAAACCCTATAGGAAGGACAAGGAAAGGGAGCACCCATCTGTTCTGGGTGACTTGGTGGCAAACTTTATTAGAAATAAAATTCTCAAGCATATAGAAGGAAATAACCTGCTGAATCAGATTCAGGACAGATCAAAGGAAGTAAACTTCTTCACAGAGCACATAGGTAAACTATAGAATTCACTATCACAAGATGTAGCAATGGCCAATAACTTAGATGGCTTTAAAAGGGGATTAGACAAACCCATGGAGGAGAAAGCTATCAATGGCTTCTACTCATGATGTCTATATGTCACCTCCAGTATCAAAGGCAGTATGCCTCTGTGTGCCAATTGCTGGAGAACACGACCAGGACGGTACTGTTGCATTCATGTCCTACTTGTAGGGTTCCCATAGGCATCTTGTTGGCCACTGTGTGAACAGAATTCTGGACTAGAAGGGCCTTTGGTCTGATCCAGCAATGGCTTTTCTTATGTCCTTATGACAGCAGCTTTCACTCTCTATACTACTTCAGACTTTTCAAAGCTTTGGCTGGTTTCTTTCTTTAGCATCTTAATGCCAGTCAGATTTCTGCATTCCCTGATGCAATGTCTTCTGAGTGAATTGGCTCGGCTTACACTGTGGCCAAGCAATTGCAAGAAGGTCCTTCAGACTATCATTGTTTGTGCTCTGGCTTTCTGCCCTGCTAATGCCAAGTAGTCTTCCTTGCTAAGCAGTCTCTTCACTTTACTGCTCAGCAAAGCGTTCAGCAGGTGAGGCCCTGAGCCATTGGGTGTGCTTTTTATGATCTCTGCAGATATTGCCATACCTTGCCCAAATGAATTTATCCTTTATCACAACTCTCTCCCCTCCAGCTGCACAATTATTTCACATTTATACTAAGTAACTGCAGATAACAGAAGTCTGCTCTCAAGAGAGGGCTGTAGCTCACTGGTAGAGCCCATTCTTTGCATATAGACAGTTCTGGGTTCGAACCTTGGCATCTTCAGATAGGGCTTGGAAATACTCTTCCTGTCTGGAACCCCAGACAGCTGCTAATCTGGATCAATGATGTGATAAGGTAGTTTAGTATGAGTTTTCATGAGACCCTCTCACTGGGATACTGTACTGGGATGTCTTGTGGGGACTCCTGTCCAGCATATTCTGTCCTTAAAGCAGCTGTTGTGCTGCTTTGTACTCCAGAAAAGCCAGGAGCCAATTCACATGACCATATTTACCCCCTAATAATTGCTGCAAATGTGTGACAATAATTTCACCCAACCAGGATACCGCAGAATAGCTATTACAGAGATACAGCACGAATCAAAATAGGAAAGCATATAATGAGAAGTTCATCACTTGATGACCCATCGCAACAACTGATTGTGTGAATTGGCAGTGGCTAGGGCACTTTGCTTGATTCTTGAAGATTGTGGGTTTGAGTTTCATTAAAACAACAATTCAGAAAAGGCATGTAGCACAACACCCTGGATGCTGAGGTTTTAAAGGTTGGTGAATTACCTAATAAACTGGATCTGTTCACACAGAAGTTACTTCTTGCAATGTGTGATAGAGAGTCATCTCTGACTTCACAACATCACCTGAAAAAGAGGTTTGGAGATAGCTGTGTGACAGTGCATTTGCCCGGATCTTTCATTCCTACAGAGGAGCATTCAAGACACAGGAAGGAAGGAGGCAATTGCCAGAAACTCTCTTCTTTGTTTTTGCACTGATACTGGAACGTTGTGTTGACTTCCTGGTCTACAGTGTGTTTGCTCTGTTTTTTTTTTTTTTTTTACAGTTTTGCTTTCTATTTGTTTCAGTAGGAAGTAGAGCCCATGAATGGAAGTACATGGCTCCTGGATATTAGGGGGTGTTGACTAGTTGTGGCTTCCGCTCCATTTCTGCCGTTCTTTAGCAAGCTATTTTCTTCCATTGTTTGCTGCCATATGAGCATAGTATGCATATGATTGCAGGATATGCATACTACTTTCGGCCGTCATTCTCCTTTCCACCCATATGAACAGCTCCGGCTCTGTAATTGCCCTCTGTTCTTTACCACTTCTGATGCTGTGCCCAAGTCACATAAGTACATACTTCTGGCACTATTCTCATAAATAATGAGAACCACATAATAAACTGAGTTTATAACTGTTTTAACTTCGATGTGTCCACCAGTCAATATTCTCTCAAGAACGCCCTAGGCAGAGCAGATGCCTGCCAGTCCTAACATCTCCACAAACCCAGATTTAGGTGTGATTTAGGCAAGACACTAGGCAGGTGAAAAGCATTTACACATGCAAGGTTGTACATGGCCTGGTGTCCTATTTAAAGTAGTCTTAACTTGTGCTGGCCCCTGCTCATCAAGCACTTGCATGCTGCTATGGCTTCCTTCCCAGGTGTAGATTGCAAATGCTGCATGCATTGGGATGGGTGAGGGAAGTGCATGGGTGAAGACCCTTTTCAGTATAATGATGGGCCATGTGAAACCCTGTCTTCATGAGTGCTTTTTGTGCATCTTTAAATCAATCTTGAAATTTGTGCTTCCCTGTCCGACTGGGGACTAGAAACCAGATCTCCCGACTTCCAGCCCAGCATTCTAATCACTATACCACACTGGCTCTCATTTGATGAATAGCCCATGGAATAGTCAAACTGTTTTAGTTTTGTTCGAAGCAGGTGAAAACCCCTTCTCATTGCCTTGGGGATCTCGCTGCAGCCTTGATGAAAGGCCACTCACTTGGACGGTTTGAAAAGATTTAGACAAATTCACAAAAGGTAAGGCTCTCAATATAGCATGGATGCCTGAATGGCCTCTCCAGACAACACGCTAAGCCATGGTTTGGCTGCTAACCCTTTTGCATAAAATGGTTAGTGAGCATGCTTAAACCATGGTTATATAGCCACTATGGTTAGGAATGGTTCACACAATCCGCTATGTCATGGTTCATATGACGCACTAAGCCATAATGTTTAACTCAAAATGCTTAACCACTGTGGCTTAGTTTGTTGTCTGAACAGGGTCAATACTAGTTGTAAGGGACAAACAGTTGATAACCATCTTCTTTATGCTCTGCTCATTTGCTTCCAGGGATGACTGACTGGTTACAATTGGAAACAGAGAGCTGAACTAAAGGACCTTGCTGTGATCCAGCAAGGCAACTTTTATGTTTTTAGTATAGATGCTCCTGCCTAGTATATTTGGTTACAGAACTGAGTAAGCAATCCCTTCAGATAATCATCAGTGCTGGAAGATGACTCTCCATCTCTACTTTTCCAGATTCCTTGGGGTAGGCCTGGTCCAAAGAGTATGTTGGGTGTGATGTCTTAGCTCAGTGCATGTCACAGATTGTTGTGAAGGATGCCTTGAATATAGACTGATCTCAAGATTTGGGAACTGTTCCCTCCACTTTGTCCCCCCCTGATTTGTATGGGGTGGGGGTGGGAGTTGCAATAAAGTTGGAATGGGCAAACTCCAAGATTCACAAACTAGAACCTGGAGCAAAAGACATCTTGGAATGAAAGAATTCTTAGCATGAGGATTTCTTTTGAGTACCAAAACTGCATGGAGTTCATAGCCCTTCCATATACAAATCTACTCCTAGTTACACCAAGTTTTCATCTCAGTGGTATAATTTAGGTTGGGAGGGGAATCATTTTGTTGATGCAATTGGCTTTTTTTTTAAGGCACTCTGAAATCCTTGCTGATCTACTGCAACTCGTCCAGAGTTCTATCAATAGATGTAGATCTATCTTCTATGTACCCTTGTATGAAGCATTTATCTTAAATGTTAGAAGCAGACTTTTGCTTTGGAGAAGTAGCAAGCAAAGCTGCAGAGCCTTGAGAAGAATGATAAAATGTGCTATGCAAATCTCTGTCAGGGGTGGGTTTGGTCTAATTAAGCTGCCAGAGTGTAAGGGATGTTAGATGTTCCTTTGGTGCTTTGAACATGTGATCTCTGTCTAGCCTTTTCCTGCAGTTGACAGAAAGCTCTCCTGATGTGGAGATTCAGCCCAAGGAGATATACTTTGAGCTGATCCCATTTAAAATACCTCCTTTTTAAGGCTTTTCTTCACATAGTTTTGGATGCAGTTGCACAAAGATGCTGCCCCACCAGCTGTGTTAGCATATAGAGGTAAACCATGGTGTAGCATTATGAGGGTGACCTCTCCCCTTCCTCCTCTGATGTCTCCTTAAGGGAGAAGTTCAGAAGCTATGGTTAGTCAATGGTTTGTTTAGTCAACTTCAAACCACTGTTTATGAAGCTGGCTAGTTTCAATAAACCACAGTTTGGGGTTCAGATGTAAAGCTAAACAGCAGTTAATCTAAAACAGAAGCAGAAGCTTCCGGTCTCTTACAACCATGCTGGAGGAGGCACAGGGAATTTCTAAGTCCGAGCCTTGCTGTGGTTGGTCTAGCATTAGCTGTAATAACATGGTTTAGTATCACATGTGAACACAGCCACTGATCTAGTTTGCATGTTCAAAACATGCCACTGTGGCTTAAGCCATGGTGGGCTGTGCCATGTGCTGACACATGCTGGTTGGGATTTGCATATTCACAGCCTGGCTGTGGCTTGGGTTATGTGAGGATTAAACAACAGAGCATGGGTTATACAAGGGTTGTTTAACTCTCACATAACGCACGGTCTCTGAGTTCATATGACACAACAAGCCATGGTCGGGTGTTGAATATTCAAAATGGCCACCAGCATACACCACAGTCCATGTAGCTTAAATAGGGCTTACAGCTGTTTTCCTTGCTGGAATACGTGGATGTTGCACACAAGCCATTTTTGACTGATTCCTTTGACTTTCAGAAGGTTTCGGTGTTTCAGGATGACTGGTCCACACATGTTAGAGAGTGAGGGACTTCAAGCCTTTGAGGATAGCAAGTATCAATGCTATGAGAAGTCCAGAATAGACAGGTTTTGTGTTGGTCAAACTGGACCAAGCTGGGTTTGCAGCCGGCCTGGCAAACTCCATTACTCACCCAGCAGCAGATGGTGCCTGTCAAGGGATGCTGGGAGGGGAGGAGCAGGGCGGTTGCCTCGGTGATTTCTCCATCTCCACAGCAACGGAAAGGTCACCCAGAGGGTCCCTCGTGCTCTCTTTTCCTGTGTATGAAGCTCTGAGATATGTTTGAGCTGGAGCCAGAGGGTGTGATTGGAATGAGGGGCTCTTCTGAGGTGGGGGCAGGGTAACCCTATAGGGAAGGCTTCCATGCTACATGGAAATTTTTGGGACCCCACTCCCGAGACTCTGGGCTGCAGCAGGTATCTGTTCCAAATGCGTTTAGATTGGGGTCACGTTGCATGCAAGTGAAATGAAACCCACAATAATTCAAGTTGCTTCATCTTGCAGAGTGAGAACAACCTAATCATTGCTCATATGCATATACATTTAAATATATGCAAAATGAAGATTGCCTTCTACCTAGCATTGAGCGAAAAATCCTCTGTGAATGCACACACATTTCTTTGCTTGCCCAGTGCTTTGTATCATCCTGCATTCACACGGATAGGGACGACTGAAGGAGTTGCAGGTCTATCCGATATGTAGCAGCCTTCTAGATTTAATTTGAACGCCTCATGGAAGGAAGCAGAGATGAGTTCGTCACTGGGGTATCCTGTGTGCATGACTAATGGCTTTGTGGCAAAGTCTAGCTTTTCCTCCCAGAGTAGCCAACTGCATTGAAGCCACAACTTTGAGCCCTAATAGTGGGGCATCATATACTTCAGGAATGTTTCTAGAACAGACAATTCCTCAGTTGCTCTCTTGAGGCAAGATCTAGGAAAGAGAAAGGGCACTGACAGCCTATGTGGTGTAGTGGTTAGAGTGTTGGAATGGAACTGGGGAGATGTGGGTTCTAGTTCCCACTTGGCCATGAAGCTCACTGGGTGACTTTGGGCCAGACACGGACTCTCAACCTAACAGGGTTGTTGTGAGGATAAAATGGAGAGGAGGAAGACCATGTATTGCATCTTGGTTTCCTTACAAGAGGAAAAAGGGCAGGATATAAATGTAAGAATGAATGAATGAATGTCAGTGTTGGCAGAAACATTAGCTTCAATTAAAATAGTACCAGTCTATCTAGGTGAAACGCCAGGGAATTGGGAACATTGTGTTCTATTGCATGTAAATTCCCACTTCTTGGCTCCTCTATCTTTGATCTGGTCTTTTCAGGGTGTTTGCCATTTGACTTGACAGAGGGCCCTTAAATGCCACTCCCCAATGTGGTGGTGATTCTGTGACTGTTAGCTAAACATTCCCAGCTTGAATTAAGTAGCCAGGACCAAAGATCGTGTCTGTTTGGGTGGGGAAGGAGAAATGCTGCAACACATGCTATCCAGACAGGATGGCACCTGCCAGAGGTTGAACTGGTCTTTCTTGCTCAGCAGGAATGGCTGCTGCAATGGCACAGTGTTTCTTCTGGGGAAACAGAGGCAGGCTCTGATCTTCTGATCCAAAGAAGCAGCCCAAATGGGAAGAGAGGAAAATCTGTAACTATGCCATAAGGGAGGGGGGCAAAGGGGGAGGGAGCAAAGGGGAGAGAAGCCAGGATGCTGTCAGTGGGATGGATGGAAGAGTCAATGGAGCCCTCTAGTGACACTTGCTGGTTGGCTTGAGAGATGCTAGATGGAATGACACATACATTTTAAAGAACTTCGATTACAACTCTGGGATCTTCCCCCACTTCCAGTTAATGGGCATCACTACCATTCACAAGCTACACTTTTCCTGTTTAAAATGGCACCACGTCCTCAGTGATAGCCTCCCCGAGAATCCTGTCAAAGTGCAGGATACAAATACCCGAAGGGCACAATCCTACTCATGTTTAGACAGGAAAAAGTCCTACAACTCCCAACATGGCTGGCTGGGGAATGCTGGGAGTTGTAGGTCTTTTTTCTGTCTACACATACATAAGATTACACCTCAATAAATACATAATTTCCAGCCAGTGTGTGGGGAAGACTCTCCCCCACTTGCCTACCCTGGATGCTGGCCCATAAAGCCCTGTGACTTCACTTGGATGCAATCGCCCAACTATTTTTCTGGTCTACAGTGCCACCAATTCCTTCTCTTCTTCCCCCCTCCCCCCTCCAATAAAACTGACATGGTCTGGAGGAAAAAGCCATGTCAGTTTTACCCATGGCTGTGTTCAATGTGCTGGTGAAAGAAAACAAAAACTCTTCTCTTTCTTGGAGCGGTAACAGCAGCATAAATAGCTGCATGAGAAAGGGGTGAGTGGGTGATCCCAAGATTGATGAAACTGCCAAAGTTTCCTCCTCCCCACACACTCTTCTCTATAGAGAAACAGCTTAACATGTGCAAAGAACCCATTCCCAAATACGTACAACTAAGGAAAAATGGTGGGTGGGAGAGAAAAAATGCACTTCGGATAGAATGTTCCACAAAGTGCAGAAAGGATGGAATGCAATTGTAAATCTACCTTCATGCATGACCACCAGCGTATCTAAAAACCTGAACAAGCACACTTAAAATTGCATTTCTGCATGAACATTGGGGGGAGAGTGCAAAAAGTCTTCAAGCAGCACATGTGAAAATTGCCACTGTCTCATGTGAAATTGCAGCAGTCAGTCTCCCAGATTGGGAAGGATTTGGGTAGGTGGGATTTGGGTGAGTAGGTGGGATCATCTTTGCCATTAGGAAAGAGGGCCCTAATTTTGCACGAATGTGTCTCATTGGGGAAGCTGGGGTGCTGTTTCTGATGAGGAGAATGCAGTTGTGTTATATGTAGCTTTAAAAGTTTTGTATGTATTGGGAAGGTGAACATGTTGAGGATGGGGTTGATCAGTTGGTCACCAGCATTGCAGTCCAGATGTTTGCTTTAAAACAGTGATGAGGGAATGTGTGGCACTCCAGATGTTGTTGGATTGAAACTCCCATCATCCCTTTCCATTAGCTATGTTAGCTAGGGTGGATGGGCACTGCAGTTGAACAACATTTGGGGGACACACATGATCCCCACCCCAATTTAAAAAATCTTGTAGTAGCCTGATACATTTTCCTGCCCATTCCCCTATTCCTTGGGCTTCCCTCACTTGGTCCTTGGAAACCCTTTGTACAAGCCTGCTGGAGAATGTTCTCTACCAGTTGCAGGGAGATTAGATAGCAGAAGTGAACTAGGAAGGTGAACCAAAGGCTTGGATTCAACACCACGCTATCCTTGATTCTGCATATGACCTTGGATGGGTTATTTGCCGCCCCCCCTTCTCCATCACCTTTATAAAAGAGCTACTAGTCAAACTAGTGGCAGGGAGGATGTGAGATAGTCAGGATAGAGGGATGTTTTGATACTATGATAAAGGAGGCTGACTGGGTGTTTCACAATGTGGAGCTGCCTGAACTATCAGATGGGGGACTCTGCTCTAGATTTCTGAGAGCACGCAAGTCCGTTACTCTGTAAGACATGTCTTTTAAAATATCTCTTCTGCAATTGACCCTTGAGTTTCTAGACCAGTCTTCCCTAGCCTGGCACCTGCCAGGCTTGTTGGACTACAACTCCCACCATCCCTTGCCAGCGTAGCTATTGGTTTGCTGGTTGGTGTGGTGGGGTTTATAGTCAAGCATATCTGGAGGGTTAATCTAGTAGATTTTGCTTGTGTTGGTGTAGGAAGTGTTTTTACCTGGCCCTTATTGCGACAGACATTTCTGAATTATTGCTCCTCTGGACTTAAAGGAAGCTGGGTCTATACATGCAACAGAAAGAGGTGGTAGAAGACACCATGCCACTTCAAATTGCAAGTCAGGGAGGCAATTTTTAAACGTTCCTCCATATTAAAAAAAACCTCCCTGTCTAAAGAAAATTAGCACAGCGGGAAAAAAGTTCCTAGCTCTTGCCTCTTGTCTGCTGCACTGGTTTTCTACATATGGGGAGGGTGGGTTTTATTTATTTTTTATGTAGGGCACTATTCAAAAACGTTAGCACCCACCACTTGTGGTTTGAAATGGTGCATTCCATTCTGCTACCCCATCTCATTCCATATGTAGACAAAGTCTAAGACTTTATTCTTCCTGATCGTTTTCTTGAAGAAACTGCTGAACCAATTGAGCAAATGGGATGGGATCAAGCTCTCAGAATTGGAGCTTTACATAGAGCCAACAACATTCCACACAAGTTTATACTTGGCAAGGCTTTTTAAATGAAAACAAGGCAAGCCATCTACATGCACGTTACTTTTCTACAGAAAAAGGGTGCTAAGATATCAAAGCATATGCATGTTTCAAGGGGGGGTCCCTTCAGTGGTACCCATAGCCCACCCAGCAATATTGTTAATTTGTCACATGCTGATAGAAGTGCATGCCCTACCTCAGGAACTGTGCTTTTGTCCCCATCATATTTGTGCACATGGAGCAGTTCTGCAGAGACCTGGATCATAGAATCATAGAATAGTAGAGTTGGAAGGGGCCTATAAGTCCATCGAGTCCAACCCCCTGCTCAGTGCAGGAATCCACCTTAAAGCATACCTGACAGATGGCTGTCCAGCTACCTCTTGAATGCCTCTAGTGTGGGAGAGCCATGACCTCCCAAGGTCATTGGTAACATCCTGTTCTAACAGTCAGGAAATTTTTCCTGAATTCCAGCTGGAATTTGGCTTCTTATAACTTGAGCCCATTATTCTGTGTCCTTCACTCTGGGATGATCGAGAAGAGATCCTGGCCCTCCAATGTGTGACAACCTTTCAAGTACTGAAGAGTGCTATCATGTTTCCCCTCAGTCTTCTCTTCTCCAGGCTAAACATGCCCAGGTCTTTCAGTCTCTCCTCATAGGGCTTTGTTTTCAGACTCCTGATTATCCTGTTGCCCTCCTCTGCATCCTTATTTCTGTTATCCCTGACACTATGGAATGCTTCCATCTAAATAGTGCATGCCCATACAGCAACTGTTCTCTCAGAGCTTCAGGAAGGTAGTCAGAAGATCAGACTGGATTCTTGCACTGTGTGCTTCTGTGATGGTGCTCATGCTGAGATTGCCAGCAAGCATGATCACTGGCGTTATAATCTCAGCCATGCAGCATAAAACATTCTCCACAAGCTTAAAACAATCCTGACGTAATAGTCCAAAAGCATGCTGTGTTCATCATAAACAAATGGGATTATGTGCAGGAGGCCGAGAACAGTTCTTCCAACACCGTGCTCTACAAGCTGCTAGGTCCCACTGAGGAACACCAGAAGGAACTGAGCCACTTTTCTAGAGGAGTACAGGAACAAATCTACACAGAGAAACCTCAAGAGCCTGGTCTAGGGGTGTTTTAACTGCTGTTCCAAATCCACAAACTGGTAATTACAGGCACCTCATTGTCATGGGCATTGGCACTGTCACAGCAGGGTTACCTGGTTCTAGTCCCCACTCAGCCATGAAAGCTCACTGGGTGACTTTGGATCAGTCACAAACTCTCAGCCCAACCTACCTCACAGGGTTATTGTTGTGAGGATAAAAGTGGAGAGGAGGAGGATTATGTGCGTCACCTTGGGTTCTTTGAAGGAAAAACGGCGGGATAAAAATGTAATCAATCAATAAATCTCCCAAAAAGAACCATTGTGGAATTTCTACACCAGCCCTCCCCAGTTTGCTGGCTGAGGATAACAGGAGCAGTCTTATATATCTGGCAGGCACCAGGTTGGGAAAGGCTGCTCTATGCTAACATCCCTCACAAAGTGAGATTATGAGCCATCAGGAATGTTATCCGTCATGATGCTACCCTGTCTGTTTAGCTTTACCCATTTATTCCACAACTGTTCCAAATTTAGGGACAGCCTCTATCAGTGGTACTGCTATGATTTCACCTATATGGCTCCACAGTATGCCTATGTCTTTATGACTGACTTAAAGCAGCATTCTTCAGCTCCTATTGCTTCTGCTCTATGTGAGATGCATTGATGGATAGCATCTTCATCATCTGGATCTGGGGAAGCTGGCAGAACCCACCAAGACACAGAATGTAGCTCCAATTAGACTTCCTCTGAAATCGAGGAGGAGCAATATCCTGCAGTGGTCCCTAGCACAGATGGGAGCCCTGGGGATTCAATACCTCCTAAGTCACAGCTAGAAGCTGCTTCCCCAGAAATCACCCTACCCTCCAGAAAGACTCCCACCCTCCATTGTTTCCAGGACCACAGGAGTGGCAACCAGTTTGCGTCAAAGCTCAGGTCCAACGATGCAGTGCCTGAAGCTTCACATATATCAGTCCCACTCAGGAGGATGAGGCAAGCCCCATGCATGCTATACATCCTGGTCCTCAACAGCTCCAGGGGCATCAGACCCTATATATAAACTCATCAGTTCCTGCTCAGTCTTGATGTAACAGCTCCATAAATTAGCTCCTCACCCTTGTAGCTCCAGTCCCTTGCCTGCCTTGAATGGGACAGAAAAAGGCCCTTGAAACATTCCACCAGGCTTTCAATGATACATTGCTGCCACCACCACCACTCCTAATATAAGCCTGTAATATTCCATGCAGCAGGTCCACTCACTGGACATCCCAGAACAGTTGTGTGAGGAGCATAGAAACACCACCTTATGAATGTAACCAACCGACTGCTACCCATACCTACACATTTCAGGATACTATCAGGAAAAACTGCACTTGCTCTGTACCTTCTGAAGTGAGCAGCTCCTGCAGGATCCTTAAAACTATAACACACTCCTGGGGAAGTAAAAAGCAGATCGATACATCTGGATGGGAATCCAGGAGTTGCCTACTGTGGGATAAGCCCAGAAGAAAAGGAAATAGAATGCCACTTGTCACCTTTAAGTCTCTGCTAAAGCTCCTTCAGGAATCATCAACAATCTGCAGCCCATAATGAAGGATGATTCTTCCCTTAGATCAGAGGTGCAGAACCTGAAACTTGGTGGTCAAATTTGATGCTCCGGGGTTCCCAGAAGGCCATGCTGCTTTTCCCCAACCATTGATAATTTGGTAATCTCTTCACTTTTGCATGTTTTTCCCCATTCTAAAAGGTTGAAATGTCTCTCCTAAGGTTTAGTTACTGGCAGTAAGAGCTCCAAGCTAAAATGTGTTGGTACTTTTAGTAAATTTAGCCCCATCCACCACTGGAATGCACCCTCCAAAAGTAGGGTGACCAGATAAAATCCAGGTCAGGGCTCATGTAACTTTAACAGTTGTAGAGAAAAGGGAATTTCAGCCAGTGTCATTTGTATGCAATTAGTTCCTGGTGAAATGCCCTCTTCATCACAACAGTTAAAGGTGCATGCACTATACTAGAGTGACCATATACAAAAGAAGGCAGGGCCCCTGCAACTTTAACTGTTGTGATGAAGAGGGAATTTCACCAGGAACTAATTGCATACAAATGACACTGGCTGAAATTCCCTTTTCTCTACAACTGTTAAAGTTACATGAGCCCTGACCTGGATTTTATCTGGTCACCCTATCCAAAAGCTGATCTAAACTGGAATTTGGCCCTTGGACTGAAAGAGGTTCTGAACCCCTGGCTTAAAGTATAGGATTTTCATTACTTACAGATGGTCCCCCACTTCGAAGCAGTTACTTGGCTGCAACAATGATCCATGCTAACTGAGCTACAAGCCCAACATCATCCTGAAATCTACTCTAGCAGCATCAGCCATACCATCTAGGGTATATGGATTTCAGATGCCTTCAGTGTGACCCATGTAGGTACACACAGCTGACTGCTGGATTATGAGAGAGTAATTTTAATGGAGAGGATGGTGCATGGAGGGGGTTTCCCCCATGCGTCATCTCTCCATGAAAATTGGGCTCTACACAGGCCACCAAACAGCATGATTTAGATGTGTACCAGTCATGTAAAAGAGAGAAAGAAAATGGGGGGAAGGCCGAATGTGTGTTTGTATGGGGGAGTGAGGGACATGTTATGCCAACTTCCAGCCCAGGCACCACTGAGCACTGGCTCTGGCCATTGCTACCAGCATGCAGCCCTTGTTCCCACTCCTGATCTAGAGCTTTTGCACCTGCACATCTTCTAGTGGGGTATATACAATCAGTTGCCAGTAATGTCCTCCTGCCATTTCTATGGGCTGAACTGGCCAGTCTCTGTGCAAGAGAGTAAACAGTACTCGTATTGGCTATTATAGATGGTAATAAAACTTAGAAACCAGTGAGTTGAGGCCGGGGGCGGGGGAGATTTCAGTCTCCCTGGACATTCTGTAGCAAACCTGAATGTCACCATACTTAAAATCAAATTTTAAAAAATCAAAGGGGGACAGATGTGAAGCTACTGAATTGGAACTGAGTAGCAAATTTGACACTTGTGGAATTTGGTCTCATCAATTCCTGGGAATGACTAGCTTGCCATAGGAAGCCATTGACCCTCTTGGAGTGTTTTTCTTGCTATGCCTGTTCATCGCCAGTGGCTGCTTGTTGGGGGTGGGTTGGATGTTGCATTAATTAGATAAGATTCTGTATTCATGTGTGCCCTGCATAGCAACATATTTACTCCAGTCACTTGCACTGCTTGACATTTTGGCCTTGCTCATATATCTTCTCTATACTCAGGTACATATGCCTGCCCACTTAGGTGAACGCTTTGTGCATCTGATGAAGTGGGCTCTGTCCCATGAAACCTTAACAAGAACCTTCTTAGCCTCTTAAGATGTTTCAGGATTTGGTGTTTGGTGTGGGTCTTCCCCTGACACCTTTTATTCCCAGCGGTTGTTCTGAATGTGCTGCCTCCTTGTTGATGCTGGAAGCACAGTGCAAATCTGATTGCGTGTGTGTGTGTGTGCTCACATAGCTCCCAGAAGCAGGTTCCTTCTACCATAGCACATTTCCCTAACTGGGGAACACACACAGCCCCACACTGAGCACTGGTTAGTCCCTATACATTCTTCCTCTTCTCTTCTCCCCCACCCTCCCAGTGTGGTGTAAAGCTACTATCGTGCAGTGTTATGTTTCCACGGCTAAATGATGCACAGCGTTACACCATGGCAGCTATTTATCTCCCCATTGTGGCTTTACACCAGAAGGGAGGAGTGCATGTATCTGTCATAGCAGTTCACAGTGCTCGGGAACCACAGCACACTGCTGTAACAGCTATTGTTCTGGCTCTCTCTGCTTTTCTGGCCCTTGCTGCATTCCTCTGGCCTGGAAAACACAGTGCAGTGTTGTGGCAGCAGTGGAATTTTTGGCAGGGTACTGGCAGTTCATCTTGTCTTCATTTTTGTTGTTGTTCTGCTTGATAATCTGTTAGTAATTTATACATGGAACTTCTCTTTTAGAGGACTTGGGTCCAGGCTGGTGTGGTAGTGGGATGGATGCCAAAGGGGCTGTAGCATCACAATGAAATTACATTTGTGTCATGCTTGTCTATAGTCATTGATTGATGCCCTCACCCTCCCTCCCTTCTTCCTTCCTTCCTTTCTTCTCCAGGCTGTTCCTCTAAGTCATTCAAGCTGTACTCTCCAAAGGAGCCCCCAAACGGCAACGCCTTTCCCCCCTTCCACCCGGGCACTATGCTGGATCGAGATGTCGGGTAAGTGCAAGGCCATTTGGTGCAAGATTGGGGGAATCCTAAACAAAGCCAAGTAAATCCCAAACTTGCCTTGTCCTCCATCCATCTGTGGGTTAGGCCCATGGCAACCATCAGCCAACATAAGGGTTCTGCTCTCCAGATCAAGAAACATGAAATCATTGCAGCTTGACACAGGGCACATCTGACTTCATTGTGGTCCACAGGCCCTCTCCCTTCCCCTTCCCGGCTGCTCAGCTGATTAGTGCTAGAATCAGCTGAGCAGCGTTCTAAGCACTGTGCTTCTTGTTTGCTTCCAGTGTTGATGTGGGGGAATGGGGAGTGAGGGAATCTCAATGCGCCAAGAGGGAAGGTTTAAACCTTCCAATACCTGTGTGCTGAGTGTGGGGGGTTGGGGAGGGAGGAGGAAGGCTGTGTGTGTGTATGTGTGTGAGAGAGGGGTGAGGGGAGAACCCATGCCCCATCCACTGCCTGTTCCAGCCGTGCCTACTGCTAGCATGTGACTCCCAACCTGCCACCCACTGCTGCATGCATCCCTTGGGGCAGGGGGACAAAACCTCAGGCCCAGGGGCCAAATCTCTGGGGTTCCCTGGAAGCCCACATATCCTTCCCTGTCCACTGATCATTTGGTGGTTTCTTGGCTTTTGAGCAGCTTTTCCTCCATTCTAAAAGGTTGAAATACCTCTCCTAAGGCAGTAAGAGCTTCAAGCTAAAATATGTTGGTATTTTGCCCCCACCCATTTCCCCTTTCACCCCGCCCACCACCAGCCCCACCTATCCCAAGAGCATCTCCAAAATCGAATTTGGCCCTCGGGCTGAAAGAGGCTCTGCACCCCTGCCTTGGGGGCAGTAAAGTTGCCCATCCTTGGCAAAGGCCATGTCTGTGGGGCATCAGGGTTACTAAAGTCTGGGAAGCAAAATAGTGAAAGGCACCCTCTTCCTCCCTGGGTTAAGCTAAAAGCTAAGCACCAACATTTTTTCCTTCTGTCCTTGTTTGCCCACAGTTCATTCTTGAGATGAGTTTGCCTTATTTTTGATAGCTGAAGCTTGCTTAATTTGTTTATGAATTTAAAATTGGGGGAACCTTCTGAATAGGGTTTACTTTCTCCAGCTTTCAGAGGAGCCCACCACCTGTGTTTCTACATGAAGCTCTCTTGATTGGAAAGAGGAGAGCCCAGAGCAGCTAGTCATGCAGAGACACAGCAGGCAGCCCCCTCTGGGAGTGGCTACTTTGTGCTGATAGAAGCCTGCCTCATAGCATGCTAGCCATTCTCTCCTGGCAAACTGGTGTGCCCTTGCACACTGCTTGAGAATTGCCAGTCTGAAGCCATCAATATTTACTCCATAGCAGCCAAATTTCAAGGGCACCATGTTTCATGATAGTTGGGTTGCATGATGGTTACCTAGGATATGGGCTAATGACTCTGTGAATCATAGACCTACTGTGATGCTCTGGTGTTTAGTAGCATGGGAGCCTAAAGATGGCTGTGAGGCTTAAAATGCAACCATCTTTATCACAGGAGCTTTGGGACAGGGGCTGGGCTCTGCAGTGCTTGGCTCCAAAGTAGATTAACAATTAGCATACGAGTTGGGCCATGGGAACAGCCTGCAAGTAGTTGGAAAGAGTGCAAAAGCAGAACAGCTTCTTGGCAGGGAAGGAAGGGCAGAAAGCTCCCAAAAGGAACAAGGGGGATCTATCTAAACTAGGGACGGCCAACTTCATGAGCCTGGAGGTCACTATAAGAATATAAGAAGAGAAGAGCATTCTAATCCAGCATTCTTTTCTCACAGGGGCCACCCAACTGTTGACCAGGAACCCACAAGCAGGATAGCACCCTCCCACGCATGTTCCCCAGCAGCTGATGTTCATAGGCTTACTGCCTCTGCTACTGGAGGTAGCACATAGCTATTGGAACATAGGAATATGGAATTTATCTAACCTTTTAAAGCCATCAAAATTGGTGGCCACTACATCATGTGGTAGTGAATTCCATAGTTTAACTATGTGCTGTGTGAAGAAATACTTCCTTTTTCTTTCCTGAATCTCCCACTAATCAGCTTCATGGGATGACCCCTTTGGGTTCTAGTATTTAAGTATAGTGACCAGAACAGTACATTTCCCTGGCTAAGCTGCTGGGATGTGACATAGGACGCTACTTTATACCAAATCAGACCCTTGGTCCATCTAAGTCCAGTACTGTCAAGCAGAATTCTTTCCTAGCCCTACCTGGAGATGTCAGGGATCGAACCAGGGACCTTCTCTATACAAAGCAGGGTGCTCTACCTTGGCTATGATGTCATCCCCCCCCATCTTTACCAGTGGGCATGCTTAAGCCCCCTCCCCAGGCTCAAGAAGTTGCATGACCACTAGACCAAATGGTACCAAGATTGTAACCACAGAGAGGTCGGGGGGGGGGTGTGTGCCCTCCATCTCTCGATGTTCAGTTTTCTATTTATTATTATTATTAAAGGAAATCTCTAGTTCAGGGATGGGGAACATGTGGCCCCCTGGATGTTGCTGCACTGCAACTCCCATCAAAAATGGAGTCCAATAACATCTGGAGGTCTGGACATTCCTCACCCCCACTCTTGTCCTTTTATTTGTGCAGATATAAGGCAAGAAGCAACACTGTTTAAATAAGCCTAGTATGCTACCTGTATTATCTGCTGGCTAGTCTTCAGAGATGCTCCACTCCCATAAGCCTCCCTACTACAAAAGAAAATGTCTATGGCCCTTGCTGCTAATAGCTAATGAAGTCAAACCTTGATGGCTGGCAAGCTAAGAATTAATTCTGTATGCATTGGTAGAGAAGAATGCAATGGAGGGAGTAAACGCCTTGTGGAATGGCCTGCAAAATCTGGGATGCTTGAGGCAAGAATGGCTATCCCTGGCTATTCCCAAGAGTCCTAGGCACTGTATGAAAACTCAGATCATTCGGTCTCTGCCACTACAGATTTAGAAACTAATTAAGATGAGATGATATAATGGGAAGGGAGGAAGTCTGTCAAATACTGAACAGAAATAAGAAAATGAAAGTTATAAAAACAGCTTTCTCCAACCTGGTGTCCTCCAGATGTATTGGAGTACAACACATTGACCATGCTGGATGGTAATGATGTGGGTTGTAAGTCAATACATCTGGAAAGCACCACATTGGGGAAAGCTGTTATAAAATAATAGCGAAAAAGAAGAGTCAAAGAGCATCAAGGAAAGGGAAATAATACAGATCAAGGTGGAAAACGAAAAAGAGAACAGCTTTTTAGAAGTACTTAAACAGTAGATGGGGGAAGAAGCGAGGTGAATATTGGGACAAAGGAAATTGCATGCATCACAAGAAAGAGGACACAAGTAAGAAATACTACACGAGGGCAAGGTTTTAGAAGGAGGTCACAATATGATGTGTGGAGAATGCAAAGAGAGGGGCATGAAAGGAAGTAAAGAACAGAAAGAGCGGAGAGGTTTAAAAGTAAGAACTTCAAACATAAAATGGAAGGAATAAGTAAATTATGAGGGAGCATGAAGAAGCATATTCCACGGCCCTCTTCCAAAATTATCTGTCTGGGTTACACTCTGCATTGTAATGACATGGTCTGGCTGGGGTTTTGATTAATCTGTTCTGTACTGGCTCATTTATCCACAGACCGACTCCTATGTATCCACCAACATACCTGGAGCCTGGAATTGGGTAAGAGTCTGCAGTGTTCTTCCTTCTGACAAGCAAGGTTGACAAGAGGGGAAAGACAGATACAACATTTCAAATGTGGCGGAAGTGATTTTGAGGACTCTTTTGCAGCACTCCCAACGCAGTTGTTTTCAGGATAGAAGATCTGTGTTCAAACACTTCCATCACACCTGAAATGCTATGTCTGTCTTTACCCACACAGAACCATTAAATAAAAGTGCATGCTGTATTTATGTATGCACTTTGGGGGAATAGAAATTGCAGAATACATGCAAAATGTATGCCCCATTTTGATAGGAGTCAGAAAAGGAATCTAAGAGAACTGCTTCCTCTGTGACATGAAAAAAAACTTACTGAATGTAAAAAAGCAATTAAAAGCTATTTATGTTAATAAAATTTATTCAAAAAGTAATTTTACAAATCAAAGGACTTTTGAGTGGGGTAATAAACTTGGAAACCTATTGGCTTATCAACTAGAAACAACAACTAAAGAGACAGTGAAAAGTGACACAGAACTACATAAGACTCCTGTTAAGGTTTCCTAGCCTTTATAAAATAATTATAAAATGTTATAGAAATCAGACCAGTAAAGATGAGATTTATTTTATTTTATTTATTATTACATTTGTATACCGCCCCATAGCCGAAGCTCTCTGGGTGGTTTACATAGGATTAAAAACAATTAAAAACAATTAACAGTTTTGTATTTGAAATAAAAAATCCAAATTAATCTATGAAGATTAGAAGCCCATGGATGAATCAGTGTCAGTACAAGAAATAACATAAACACTATTAAAGTATTGAAAGATAATGACGTACCAGGGACACTTCTGGATGTGTACAGAATTTCCCAATTTGGCAGGAGATTGAATTCCAGTGTGAATGCGAAGTGAGAGAAAATGAAGTGTAATGAAACTGAGAAGGAGGATCCAGGGTGTGTGTGTATGAATCTGCCCTCACCCTGCTTCATGGGTTCAAGGAAATCTATGCAGAGTTTTGCTCCATGCTCCCAGGACACTTTCTGTCTAGGGCTGAAACTTTTACAGCACCTTTCTATGCATTTTTATTTGGAAATAAGCCCCACTGAGTTCAATTGGGCATACTCCCAGGTAAGTGGTTAAAGGATTGCAGTCTTCATCAGTTGAAAACATTTTAATCAACTAAAGATGTGTCTGATCTAATCAGATGGGAGATATTGTGTATTTTTAAAAAACAAATAGGAGTAGCTATATAAACTTCTAATGTGATGCTTCCAGAGACATTATTTGATTTGCTACAAATACTGTAGATAGTTAAAAATATTTTTAGGCCGACCTTCCTTCTCGCAGATACAAAAGTGATATGCAATAAACATGGATAAAATTAATCGTAACAACAATCAATGCCATAAAACAATATAGAGGCAGCTAAAAAGAAGTGCAACAGATTAAACAATATACTAACTTTTAAATACATAGGCAGATAGTTAAATTCTCAGCTGGCACCAGACATACTCCTATGAAATCTCAGACACGGGGTTTCATGGTTAATTGTACATTTAGTGAGATTGCATTTGAGCAGTAATTACAACCCCCATCCCTCTTGGAAAATCCATATGATCTAGTGGGGAGAAAGCTGGACGTAGATGTGGGAAAGCTGAATTCACATCCCTGCTCAGCCATTAACTCACTAGATAGCACTAGAGGGTGAAGGGGGGTGTTTCCTGTCTGTAAAACTTGAATAATGTACATTCTGCACACTTAAACTTCCTGGATAAATGATTTCTTCGCTGATTTGATTGCTGTGGTCGACTGACAGGAGGCACACACCATATGGCAACCAGACAGACTACAGGATATTTGAGCTCAATAAGCGGCTGCAAAACTGGACGGAGGTATAGTTTTGTGGGTTCAGGGTTCTTGAATTGGGGGAGGGGAGGGGATGAGGGTAAATTCCATGTTTTTGAAGGTGGGGGGTTCTGCCACCCTAGTAGGGGAGGGGAAAGGAGGCCGTCAACGGAGCCTTTGGAGTATTGAGGGTGGTAGGGACTAGCTGAAGTTCTCCCATCCGCATAAGTAATGCTCCTCTCTTCTGTGCCTACAGGAATGTGACAATCTGTGGTGGGATGCCTTCACCACTGAGTTCTTTGAAGATGATGCTATGTTAACAATCACCTTCTGTTTGGAAGATGGACCAAAGAGATACAGTGAGTCCCAGGCTAGGGTGGGTCCTACAGGGTGGCTGGTACGCACCACCGCCTTGCATTCAGGAGCCAGTTTTCAGTTAGGAAGGTGATGTTGCAAAGGACTGGATGTTGAGCTGGGCACTTCAGAGTAGCCCCTGTTTTCTCTGCTGGTTGTGAGCTTGGGGTCTGGTTCACAGTTGGTGTGGTTCCATCAGACTCCCTCGTCTTTACAGTCATCATGAAGAGGAAACTTCAAAAGAATAGACTACACAGTTCAGACGCTATGGGAATAATAGGGCAGTATCCAATTGGACACTAGCACTAATATGAACTCGTTGTACTAGCCTAAAGGACCTCTATCGAAAAGCATTTCATAGTATTACAGGTTTTCTGGGGAATCATGTTGTGCCAGCTAATGCTATTGGTGTTGTGATAGAGCTCTGTTACGCTAGTGCAACATAATTTATGTTCATGCTGATGTCTGAATGGATAGTGCTCGGGAATACTGGGAAAGGAATGTATACTAGTTGCTCAGCTATAAAAACCCACCGTTCATTTTGCGTCCCACGATTTCCTACAGCACCTGTGCAGGAGTCCAGTTATCTCCCAACAGAGACTTAGCCTCTGTGACCTTGCTTAGGCGCTCTGCACTCCCCTTCTGTGTACCTCTTTCAAATGGCCTTGGAATTCCTGCCTGGAACATGAAACCTGCTGGTGAAGGAGCAGGGCAGGTTTTCAGACATTTCTGCTGGTTGAAATTTCTCTTGGTTTTCCTCCGTTATAGTTACATGCTCTGTTATTCAAAATAGATTTGGAATGCTTCCTAGATACAGACACAGCTACGTTACTAAAGCAACACCATTTTGCCAACATCCAAATTTGTATGAAGCAAATGCTCCATTTGCTTGACTCTTCCTCCCCCTCCCACTACTTCCAAATCAAGCACCTGGTTAGATTTTCCTTTTGGATACTTTCCAGATATGTTAAGGTAGTAACTCTGAAATATTTCATCCCTATTTGGGAAGATCAAGTACTTCTTCTAAGATACTTCTTAGTTTCCCACTAAAGAAGTGGCAAGTTTCAGGATCAAAATAGTCAAGATTTATTTATTTTGTTTATGTATTTTAAATATTTCTTGGCTGCCTTTCATGCACACACGCACCCAGGGACATTGCCCACCCTGATTCTATTTCTCAGAGCCCTAAGTGTCCATTGGTGCCAATGGATTTTTTTTTCTCAGCTTAAATGCCATACAGGGGGCAATTTTCAAGGGAGAGGTAGCAGCTAGGGAAAAAAAGGATTAACCCCCTCCCCATATGCTGCAACCCCCCATCCAGGAGTAGCAATTAAGCTGGGGGGGGGGGGAAATCCATTGGTGCCAAACGGACATTTTTTCTAAGTTTAGCTGCCCAGCAGAGAGTAGGATTTCCTGGGGGAACCACAGTTGGGGATGGAGGATTATCCCTCCCTGTGCACTGTGCCCACCCCACCAAACCCCTCCTCCACATGGCAGTTAAGCTTAGAACAAAACCTTCCATTGATGCCAATGGAAAGAGTGGAGCCTGTATCTTTGAAGTGCATAGAAACACACCCTTTTATACATCCTATTCTGGAAGACAGGCAAATAGTTTCAAGGCGAGAGTGTGTATTATCTCTATTTAGGGCAACCTGACCTTTCCCCAATCTCACCTAGAGACCCGGGTTTGAATGCCAAGTAGGCCTTAAAAGCAGAGTTTCCTAGAGGCCCAATGTTTACAGTACCTGGCACTTACCATAGTAACTCCATTATTGTGTGAGCTCAGCGCCCGTTCCCATCTTCTGTTCTCTACCACCCTGCTGACAAGACGTGCCTTGAAGGCTGTCTGCCTGGCCCAGCATTGCTGCCAGTCACTTACCTGCCCAGGGCAGAGCAGGGGGTGAGCAGGCAGTGCTGAGACCAGAGCCACACAGCTGAACGTGCCTGCCCCACAATCTTAATTATGCCAGCCTCGCCACCAACATACATCTATTGGGGGTGGTGCTGGCATAATTAAGCTGGGGGCACTAAGGCATTCAGGTGTGTGTCAGTCAGCACCAGTGCCCTCGCTTCAGGGCAAGCTGCCTGCAGCATGGACTGGAGGGTGGGTAGCCCTGCATGTCAGGGGCAGGGTAAGCTAGTTCAGGTGTGTGGTCCTTGGTTCCACAGTCACTGCCATCATTATGGATAGTCCAGCAGTAAGCCTTCAAGTAAGTTAGCGGGCAGACTGCCCAGAGCCCTTCTAAACCTAGTCCCATGCTTGCTCTACATTTTAGTTTAAATAATTCCTCTGCTGCCTTACTATGTAAGCTTTCATCTAGGCCAAAATGGCTCCTGGAGTGGCTCAGATATAACAAGAAAACAAGAGACAGTCCCTGCCTGCTGGTTTACAATAGAAAAAGCCATGACACACAAAGAAAAAAGACTGGGGAGGGAAGAGGAAAAATTAAGTCTTCCAGCAGGGCTGGGGGAATGGCCCTGCTTCCCTCTCTCATTTCTCTCAGCTCAACCTGCTAGAATGGCTGCCAGTGGTGATAGTTGAGGGAGAAAGAGCTTTCAGCAGAGCTGATCAAATAGCCTTGCTTTCCCCTTTCATCTTGAGAACTGCCCATCCCAGTAGTGATCCTGAACCTGCAGTGCAAAGGCTGAAATGTAATTGATTTTTGTCTCCCCTTCCGCCGTGTGTAGCGATTGGCCGCACCCTGATCCCTCGCTACTTTCGGAGCATCTTTGAAGGGGGTGCTACTGAGCTATATTATGTCCTCAAGCATCCGAAGGAGTCCTTCCACAACAACTTTGTGTCGCTTGACTGTGACCAGTGTACCATGGTCACCCAGCATGGCAAGCCCATGTTCACCCAGGTGAGAGTATAGCAGTGTTCCCCTACCCTACCTGGCTGCCTGCATTGAATTGCAGCTGAGAGCAATTCCTCATGGATCCCTGTAAAGAGGTGGTTTGTTTACAGTGAGGAGAAGGCTTGCTTGAGCCTCAAGGCCATTTGCTTGCTTTTCTCTTGGCCAGGTGTGTGTGGAGGGCCGCCTCTACCTGGAGTTCATGTTTGACGACATGATGAGGATAAAGACATGGCACTTCAGTATCCGGCAGCACCGGGAGCTCATTCCCCGCAGCATCCTTGCTATGCATGTGAGTCCAGTGCTTGGTACCAGCTATGAAACTAGCTTGACTTGGTTGAAGCAATTATGCAGGTAGAGTCTTGGGTTCCAGAATTCATTGCTGAGAGGATTGTCTGAGAGAGGGCATCTTAGTCTACAGCTACATGGTACATGGAAGCTTCTAGAAGGAGTGAGCTACCACGTACTTTTACAGGACTGAGTTCAGCAAAAGCCAGCCTCTTAGCGGAGAGTGATTCTTGTTTTCTCCAGTCTTGCAATAGCCACCATTTCTGATGTCAGTAGTCTAGCCAGCAAATCAGAAAATTACTTAGTGAATGGACTCACCTTCCTAGTGATTTTAATTTACATCTCAAAACACTCAGACGGTTTGAACCAGTTAGCCTATTCAAAAAAGGAGCTTATATTTTGGTTGCATTTTGGAGAGCAAAAAAATGAGTGAGATGAGATGAAATAAGCCTATTCAGGTTTCCCAGCAGGCTGCTAACTTACCAGATGCGCTAGAGGGCACTGTTGAACTATATCAGAATTAGAGGGTTGTCACACAGCTTCTCTCTGTAATCAAACGCATTATGTTATTTGTGCTTGCTTTGTGTTATTGAGGTTCCTGCCATCATCCCCCCCAAACTCACACATACATAACACTGAGTTGGTTGTTAAGACTTGGATCTTTGTAAACTGACCTCCTCTGGGCCTAGGCCAGCAGCTGCTATAGAAGTGGATTCAGAATTCCAAATTCCCAAATTCTTGACCTTAGATTGAATGCCACCTTAAAGTTTATTTAGGATTTACATCTTGCTTTTCAGTTAAAATAAAGTGGCTTACAATAGAATAATACAACATACAAATAAAGACAAACACTAAAATTACATAATCAGTTAAAATATTTCATAATCACAAAGAATAAGAGCAGCAAAACAACAGAATATACATCAGAACAAATCTCATTAAAACCACTGATCACTTTTTAAGACCCAAGTTAAAAAGAAATGTATTTACCTGCTGGCCAAAACAAACAGACAAAATGACTCTGGCAAATCTCCATCAGGAGTGAGCTCCATCATTGGGGGAAATTTGCAAAGCTCTAATGTAAACCGCAGTTCCGCTTTGTGGCCTTTGTGCAATTCCACTTGTGCATTTGAAAATGTGCAGTGCCAGCCCAACACTTTGGAATTCGAGCTAGGGAGTAGATAGAATTCTGCCCCTCCTCTCAAGAGGCGAAGTTTGACCATCTGCAAATGTTTGATGGCATAAAATCCGTGGAGGGAAAAAAAACACGGATTGTTTGCCTGTGCAGTCAGTCACATGGCCTTCCTGCTTTTCCTTGCTGCAAGCATCACTTAACAGGAGCTGATATGGGAAGGCGCTCATCCTGGCCCTCCAAGCATGAGATAATTTTTAAACATCCCTTAAGGAGAAAAGGCTTAGAGTTCGTGTGTGTCCCTGGAATTGGCCCTGCACAGGCAACCAGCTCATAAGTGGGACTGCACAGAAGACCACTTAAACATCCTTTACAGGCAAGCACCCTGGTTTGGTATCCCCTCTCATCCCCCATGCTATAAAATGTTAAAGGATAAGGATGAAACTTCAGGTGTTTGACGTGCACAATATTTCCTGATGCCCCATATTCTTGTTTGACTCTTCCATTTCTCTGCCCTAACATTCTCACTCCAGGCACAAGATCCCCAGATGCTGGATCAGTTGTCCAAGAACATCACCCGGTGTGGACTTTCAAATTCCACGCTCAACTACCTCCGAGTAAGTGCCCATGAACCTATGGAGTGAGCTCCCTAGGGCACCTTCCTTTTAGTCTTCAGTGTTTATATCTCACAAGTTGCCTCCAGCTTTAGAGGAGATGGAGTAAATAAATAAAAAGCAAGCATATTTCTCACTAGCTGGCCCTTCTCCAAAGTGGCAATACAGAGAGTTGGTGGGTAATTGAGCTGCATCTCCATGGTTGTGTGAAGGGCTGAATCCTAGCAAGACACCAGGTAGATGTGAAGAAGCCTGTGCTCAGAAAGAGCAAGAGGAAAAGTAGATTTGAAGGTTGTACAAAGGAATGCAAATTTGTGTAAATTCAATCGGCTTGTGGCATGGGCTCTAATGAATGCTCCACAGTTGCCCTAGACAAAAATGCCCCAATACCAGACTGTGCCCATGGGTGCACAGAAAAACCTGAGCATTCTGTGTCTAGTTTACAACTCATGTCTGGAAACTGTCATCCTACCTGTGGATGCCCACTTAACAAAGAAGGGCAAAGAGTGAAGTTGGGAGTGTGCCTTACTGTGTGACCACAGCATCAGACACTGGGAGATAGCTCTGATGTCCCTCTGTTTCTCAGGTAACCTGTCTCCAGGTTCAGATCAGTTCCCATGGACTTTTGTCTGCTTATGTCATAATAACTGGTTAGTCTTCAAGGTGCCACAAGATTCTGTTGCTGTTTTTCAAAATCTAACTCTTGTCTCTCCATCCTACCAGCTTTGTGTAATCCTAGAACCAATGCAGGAGTTGATGTCACGGCATAAGACCTACAGCCTCAGTCCCCGGGACTGCCTCAAGACATGCCTCTTCCAGAAGTGGCAACGCATGGTAGCGCCACCAGGTGAGAGTTTTGCAGGGTAGTCCTGGGTGTTATGATAAAACAAGAGTAGGTGACTTGGTACCCTCTTGATGTTTGGGACTGCAGTTCCCATCAGCCAGTGGTCAAGGATTCTGGGAGTCGTAGTCTGCTGGATTGCCTATCCCTGTGATAAAACATCCTATGGCACCAAGTCAGATGCATTTCCTATGAAGCCCACCAGAGGGTAGTAGAATAATTGCACTTCTACGCTTGCAACTCCTAGTAGAGTCTGGATCATGGTAGATCATACCTGTCTTCATGAGTGCATCATGGGGCCAGAATTCCTGCCATTGGGTATACAAAACAACTGGCACGTGAGAAGTGGGGTTTGTTCAGGCAGCTTCTAGGCGAGTATACCAGTGCATCAGGTTTTGGGGAGAACATACAGCCTAGCAGATGAGTTGCTGTTTGTGGCCATTGGGGGACACAGGCGTCTTCTTTTACTGGGGTGCAGATGTCTCACCAACGTTCCCTTTTGTGAACACCTTCCCAGCTGAGCCTGCACGTCAGCAACCCAGCAAGCGCCGGAAAAGGAAGATGTCGGGAGGCAGCACCATGAGTTCCGGCGGTGGCAACACCAACAACAGCAACAGCAAGAAGAAGAGCCCAGCCAGCACCTTCGCCCTCTCCAGTCAGGTACCTGTAAGCATCCCCTTTTCATTCTCTCTTGTCTTTTCAACCTGAGAACTCCTCCTGCATGGGACTCAGTTCCATGCAGCTGGAGCAGCCTCAGAAATGCCAGGCAGTGCTCCCTGCCTGGCATCCTGGTGGGATCATCTTCATTTTTTTACTAGAACATTGAGGTCTGTCGACCAGAGCCAGGTGCAAAATAATGGCTTGGGCTGGTAAACTTGTGCTGAGAATTCAGGGGAAAGGATGTTTCTGAGCATATGTTCAGCCCAGGAATTTATCACAAATGCTTTCAGACAAAAATCCACTGCCAAGCATTATTTTTCAGCCATCTAATTCTGGGGAAGGGAGCTTTTTAGTTGCCGCTGTTGTTAGACAACTGGGAGGCAGAAACGTCTTCTAATCTTCTGCAGAGGAGTTGCAGCTCAGTGGTAGAGCCCATGTTTTGCATGCAGAAGGTCTCAGGTTCAATCTCTCAGGCATTTCTAGGTAGGGCTGGAAAAATCCCTGCCTGAAACCATGGAAAGCCTCTGCCAGTCAGTGTTGACAATCCTGGGCCAGATGGACCCAAACAGCAGCTTCCTATGTTCCTAAATCATCCAGAGATCTACCAATTCATCCCAATGTACCTTCTGCCCTCCCCTGCCTTACAGCATAACTGGGGCTAGATGGCTTAGTTTGTTCCTTAGTGCTGCAGCTGGTTTGAAGTTACTGAGACCATTTGGGGTCCCTGTTGGTGCCACAGCTGCATCCTCTGTGACCAGGAAGGAGATTCCTTCTCTAGCTCCTGTGTTCTTGGGGTGCAATATGCCTCTTCTCTGTGCTATGTTCTGACATAGTCAAAGGGCAAAGCTCCCTCCACTTGAGCTAACAGTAGTTCTTGAGCCATCCAGGTTGCCCTTCCTTGCGTCAGAATTGGAAGGCCAGGTCTCCCCAGTATCCCAGTGTATCGTTCAACATGTCAAATGGCCACCAGCACCCAAACCCATGGTAGAAAATGAGGAGCGACAGCAGCAGTCTTCCAAGTAGAAGGGGGGGCAGCAAATTGGGAAGGCAGTAGAACAGCCTCCCCCAGCCTGGCGCCCTCCAGATGGGCTGGACTGGAACTCCCATCATTCCCAGCCAGCATAGCTTTGTTGGCTGATAGTGATGGGAGTTATGGTTCAACTACAGATGTTGCGAGTGCCTGACTGGGTCTGGGAGTCTGGTGGACCCTCCTGCGTCCAGCCACACACACACACACACACACACACACACACATACCAGATCCAGTCAGGCGCAGCTGGTACAAGCGCAGACCCTGTCCGAGCGCCCTCAAGGTCCCTGGAGCACTTGGCATCCGTCTGCCCTCACACTGAAATTGCGCACTTCCGTAAAGGCCCCATTGACGCAAGGGCAAGGGCACAAACGGCGCCTTTGCACCTTTCCCCTTGCGTAAATGGGGCCTTTATGGCTGCCATTGACAGTGGGGGAAGTGCGCACTTTATAGAGGCTCCGGAAATTGCGCAGTTCCTCTTGTTGCATCAATAGCGGCCACTATTGACACGGGTGGTGGGGAGGAAGTGTGCCATTTTGGCCTGAGGACAGGTGGCTGTCGAGCGCTCACCAGACCAAGCCAAGGCTCAGAAGAGACTTACATGGCCTGGCGAGGAGGTGGCGATGACGACGACAACACGGTGAGTGCGCCCTGGGAGGGCCGCGGGTGAGTCCACCCTTCCCCAAGTTCAACACATCTGGAGAGCGCCAGGTTGGGGGAGGCTGGAATAGAGACCAGAGGCAGACAGACCGAGTGAGGCCGGGGCTGTCCTGGGAGGGCAGGAGGGGGCACGTCTTCGTTGTGTGACCGCTGGTTCCCTGGAGCCTTGTGGTGTCAGTTGGGGCAGTCTCCACCTCGATTATGTTTCGGGACCCTCTTCCCTCCTCAGGATGTGATGGTGGTGGGCGAGCCGACCCTGATGGGTGGGGAGTTTGGTGACGAGGACGAGCGCCTGATCACGCGGCTGGAGAACACGCAGTTTGACGCGGCCAATGGCATTGATGACGAGGACAGCTTCAACAACTCCCCCGCGTTGGGCGCCAACAGCCCCTGGAACAGCAAGCCCCCCTCCAGTCAGGAGAGCAAGTCTGAGAATCCGACGTCACAAGCATCACAGTAAAGGGCCCCCCACCCGCTGCCCAGCCGGGCCTTGACTTGACTTGGCTGGTGCCCCCACAGACTGAGTTGAAACCGTTCTACCTGGACAATTTGTGAAGAAGCGTGGTTAGCTGGCTGGCTGGCTGGCAAGGATTGGGGCCAATGGGCACTGCAGCACCAGCCTGCCCGCCTGCCCACTCCGGTTGGCCCGGCCACCACTCCCTATGGTCTGCACTCTTGGCTATGCCCATTCGGGCAGACTTGGGGTCCTGGGCCTGGCGGAGCCTGGATCTCCCTCTAGCCCCAGCAGAGTTTTAATTCCTTCTCCTTCCCCACCCTACCCCATGCATCTGCAGCCCCGGACATCACCGGTGGCACTGCTGTGGGATGGTGTCCCATGTTCATTGTGCAGCCCTTGGGAACCCCGGCAGCTTTGCTTGCTTGGCAGGGAACACCTCCAGAGAAGGGCAGGGCCAAGTACTTCAGGAGATTTCACAGAACTTTCAGCCTGATCACATTTTATCAGTCTAGTTCCATATTTGATCTCCAGGGGGCTCCCTTCTAGCAGGAAAGTAGACCCCATTATGACTCGCACTGGGGGCAGCTAGGGTCCTTGTGGGATGGGTCTCTTGCAGCCCCTCCTGCCTGCTGCAGGTGTGGCAGTGCAATGACACTTGCTCTGCCAGAAGAACGCAGGAAACCAACCTAGGAGGGGAAGGAGTGGGGTTTTGACACTGCCTGGAATGTGCTTAGAAAACTACCCTGCAGTGGACATGGAAGGGTTCAAGCCCCTTTCAGTCTGACCTTTGGGCATTGGGCCAACCTTCTGTCTTGCTGCTCCTTCCGAAAACTGCAATCCTGACCCTCCCCAACCCCCAGTACTTTGGTTTTATTTTTTGCTTTTGTTTTTTTAAAAAAATATTATTAAAATTGTAAGTTTTAAAAAAAAGAAAAGAAAGAAAGAATCTGCCCTCCCTCCCTATTTTCCCCAATCCTGATTTTTGTACAGGCTTGTCTACCAATTGGGAGTCTTGGTTTTTATATACAGTTCCGAGAGCTTCAAACCAAGGAGAGACTTTGCAGACTTCCTTTATATGATCCTTTGAGGACAGCATGGCTGCCCAACTTTGCCCCCCCTCTGTGTAACTTGTGTGTGCTGCTTCCCCTGCTCCCCCCTTCTCTACCACCCTCGCCCCCCTTTCGGGTTTGTGTACTTTGTGCTTGTATATTTCTGCGCTGTAGGCCGTGTGTATGATAACTGTTCTTTCACTGTGTTCTCACTGATGCAGCCGCCCACCCCACTCCCTGCCCCCCATTAGTGTGGTTGGGGGTGATCAGTGTGATGGGCATCTTTCTTGGGAGGCACGAGATTTCAGAGGGTAGTGCCACCAGAGTACAGCGTTGCAGAACACGGGGAACAGGGTTGACAACAGGACCTCTTAAGAAACACAATCTGGAGGAGATGGGGAGAACAGGTGTTTCATAAAGACAGAGGGTAATTTCCTCCGTGATGGAGTGATGCTCTGGGAAACCGTTTTACAACCAGACTCATCCTCTTTTTGGATGGGAAGTGACAGGCCTCGCCAGGTCCCCAAGGAAGCAGGAGCTGCTCCTAAGCCCACCCACCCTGCTCTCCAGCGTTTTGATGTCACTCTTGTTCAGCGTTTCCTGCTTGAGTTTTGTTCTGTGCGCCTTGGAGAGAAGTTCCTTTTATATCACCAAGGCCTCAAAGCAACCTTGTGTAAGCCATAGCTTTCTGTCTGAGAGGGGCATACAGAGAAGCTTGAGGTATTTTGGCCACTTCATGGTATGGATTTAATGATGAGGGTCATGGCATTTAGGGGACGCTGTCTGGACCATCATGACAACCCCCCTTTGCCTTACGTAAGCTGTTTCTCCCACCTGTTCCTTGACTGCAAGGATATTTTCTTTAGCAGGATCGTTGCCATCCATTTGCCCTAGAGCTGGTGTTTCTGGCCTGTTGTTGCTCCACGGTGGTTTGTCTGCTACTACAGCATGGATTTCCATCTGAGCCATGCTCTGGAATCGCAGAAATTCTCCTCTCCTCTGGAAGAGCCCAGCTGGATCAACCTGAAACGTCTTCGGGGGGGTGGGGGCTGGTCACTTTTATGTTACTGGACCCAGATGCTCTGTCCTGCTTCGCCCCCTGGAGCAGGCAATACAACAGTCAATACTATCATTTACAGGGCGTTTTTTTTTCTGTATCCTTTTTGTACTTAAAGATACGAGTGTCACGTCCCCCATTGCTGTGGCTCGGCATGAACTGGTGACGTGTACTCTGTCTCCTCTCCCCCACCTTTACCCTTCCCACTTACCACCCACCCCACCCCACCCCCGGGGCACTGTAAAGCCTTTTTTTTTTTTTTGCATAGTTTGTGCCATTTATGGTCATGTATGGTACCAATAAAACAACTTTTCGGTTTGGCGCTCTCCTTCTAAAGTCATTTCTCATCTGGAACTTGAGAAAGGGAACCCACTCTCTCACACCAAGTCCAGCCTTTCAGTATTCCTTGCTTAGCCTGGCAGGAGGGGCTGTGGCTCAATGGTAGAGCACATCCTCTGCATGGAGAAGGTCCCAGGTTCAATCCCAGCATCTCCAGGTAGAACTGGAAAAACTCCCGCTTGAATCCCTGGAGGCAGTCAGTGCTGACAGTACTAGGTTAGATGGGCCCATGTTCTGACTCTGTATAAGGCAGCTTCCTATCTTCCTAGGATATCTTCAAAGACTAGCTCTTGTTTCCTGATGCTTGCAACTCCCGATCTTAAATTATCCTCCTCTTCTCCCACTTCCCCTTCCATTTCTACGGAACTGCGTTTGTCAACAGAGAATGCATTCTGGAATCCGTACACACCAACCAACAAAGAACTAATGGGCACATCTCTGAGCCACAGAGAAGGTCAAGTGTTCTTGTGTGAAAGGGGAAAGCTGAGCCTTGTCCTACCTGCACCTGCAAGAGGGAGGCAGCCGAGAGCGCATGCCTTTGCGACCCACTCTGATTGTGCTGTCAACTGCTTTACTTCTACAGAAGATAGGATAGACAAGCCTGGTAGCTGTTATTTGAATGTCAGAGTGCCTAGAAACCTGGAGCTGGGTTAGTAGTTGCAGCTTTTTACCTATAGCAGTAGAATGCCCTGTAGTACGAACCTGAGCAATCGTCAATTTCACATGCGGGCTGGGAAGAGGAAAAGACCTGTCATTTCAGGCTGACTTAAAGGGTTCTATGGTACGTGCTTTGCATTGGAAAGGCATGATAAGAGGCCATTCTTCTCATTGCCCTGCATCGTTCTGGGTAATAGTGTATCAGCTGCCAAAGTCATTGCAGCCTCACTAGCCAAGGCCACTTAGAGCATTACATTTGCCTGGATGTGTTTTCAAAGGGGGTAGGGTGGGGGGAAAACACTACCAGGAAATAGCCACATTTTATTTCTAGGTAATGTTGGGAAGGTGAGCCATCCATTTTGAGACTCACGTTTGCAAAACCTTTGGAAGATGCAGCTCATGTCTCATATGTGGAACTGACCTTTCCAGCATCGCAAAAACACAAGGCTCTGGACGCTCTCTTGTTCCTTCTCTCCATTCAAATTTTAAAAGTGAAGAGGGGAAGATGATATCAGAAGAGATCCTTGGCGCAGCCATCAGCCACACACAGCTACAGCTAGGCTACACTTCCTGCTCAAGCCTAGCCTGGCATGTTCTCCGTTGTTGAGCCCCTCATAAATGGTTGGGCAGCGCAGGCACAGAAGAAGCCGGCCTCCTGGAAGCCGAGATATTTATTGCTTTACGTTTTATGTGACAGGCCAGCCCCGACTGTTTTCCCGTCAGGATTATTCTTTGTGGTTCTGTAAGAATCCAGAACTTGCAAGGGAGGGGAAGCAGACCTCTCTGTGCCATTGTTCTGGCAACAGTCAAGTTTCTAGCCTCCTGGTGCCTTGGCTGTTGTCCCGTTCGCAGGAAACTACAAGCCTCCAGATGGAAAACCCCCACACCAGCGGGCCTGTTCTGCAGCAGTTTGAAGCCATGTGCTTCAAACAGTTTGAAGCCAACTGCCATGAGGGTGAGCAGTTGTTCACATTGTGAATTGCCCTGTCCCATTAGCAAAGGGGTTTAGGGTCAGGCAAGTCCTGGCATAGATGGAATTGGCCCAGGTTGCCTGCTCATTTCCTAATTGGCATGAGCACCCAAGAAGCGACTTTTAGGCTAGATATCCTAACCTCCTCCCCTATAAAACCATAATGGGTTACTTAAAGCCCAGTAGGAAGGGAATGGTGTGTGGAATAAAAACTGGATCTGTTGTGTTGCTTATCAGCTACTTTCTTTTTGTGGTCTTGGGCCCAAAGGCAAAGTTTCTGTTCCCGTCAGAGTTCAGATGTGGGACTGTGAAGATGGAGGGAGAGATGTAACTAGTCACTTGTCTTAGCTTTTGATATTTGGTAGCTATTGGAAGTGAGTAGCATGTTCTACACACACATGTATGTGGTCATACTTCACAGGTTTTCTTTGCTACAACACATTACTGCAGCGAGACAGGAGTGAAGGAAGGCTAGTACCAGGCAGGAAAGGGCTGTTTTTGCTCATGTTATGAGTGCCTGTCAAGGAGACTCGGGCAACAGCGTTGCTTCACTGAAGAAAATTGGACAAATCGCTTAAACTACTTTCTCCCTTAGTGGTAACCTAAAAGGGAAGAGAGCAGTTGACCTGTGCCACAGAAAGCTATGCAGATAGACCTGGAAGGCACCTGAGAAAGGAGAGACTATCTTTGTGCAGGCAGCGCTGTGTCTCCACAAGCACCAGATGTCTCTAGCTGCATAAACCCTTAGAAATTCACACCCAGTGAGGATGCTGGACAAAATAACTTTCTTCCCACTTGTTCTGTAGCTATTAGGAGCTGATGTTTTGCTCCAAAGGGTGAGTTGTTGCAGAGTGATTGCCAACTTATTTTTTCCTCTGCACTGCAATAGCTTACAATATGATTGTCCAACAATAGGTCAACCAGCTCTATAAAATTATCAGACATGTGCTGACTGCTCTAGGGTACAGAGGGAACTTTTGGGAAGACTTCAGCAGGGGTGGGCAACCTGGCTCTCCAGGTGTTTTGGCCTACAACTCCCATCATCCTCGCCACCAGCTGTGCTGGCTTGTGTTGATGGGAGTTGTAGGCCAAAACATCTGGAGGGCCACAAGTTGCCCGCCCTTACCTATTACTAGACCCAGAGTCTTCAAACCTTGACAGAAAACACATTCTAAGTGTGGACCCCTTCAGATGTTGCTTTTCAAAAGCTTATGTGTCACGTGCTTTACTTACTTTATTATGTATTTATACCTCACTTTTCAACCAAGATTGAGATGGCTTCTAATTAAAACCCACATGGAGGTACAATAAAAGTTGGGATACGTTTGGGTGGGTGGATCCAGATTGTTCTTTCCAGGGAGATGGGACAGAAGAAGCTGCATATGTATTCAGGTGACACATGATGGTAAAGGTGTCAAACCACAGAAGCATCCTTTCCCTTGGTCATATTTATCTGGCTAGCATTCCTCCCAGGATGTTGCACTGAGTACATACTGGTACCTATTTAATATGTTATGAATAACAACTAGATTGTGAAATGTGTGTCTTTCTGCATTGAAGTGTTCCTGAAGCAAAATACAAATACATGGGTGGGAGAATGAAATTTTTACTGGTCCGTTTGGCTATCTTGTTCATGAAGTACGGGAAGATAGTTTTACAAAGAGAATCCCATAATCCAAGGTAGGAAAGTGCCATGATGGGCAGAAAAAGGAGTTGGATGCATCCTTGCAAGAGGGGGGATCAGCACCATCCCTGCAGCAAATTTCCTCAATCACTTTGCCGCAGACCATGCATGGCTTTCTAACTTTGCCCTGTAAAAAGTTCCCTTGCGCAGGGGAAGCGACTCTCTCACTGACCAGCCTGAATCTGGGAGGGAGAATGAATGCAAGCCATTTAGACGGGTAAGAACACATCTTCATCCTTAACATTTATGAAGCACATTTTACATTTTTAAAGTGTGTTGCATTATCTCTATAATCTGGTGGCATCCTGTATATGATGTATTGTGCAACATTGGAAAGTGTTTTGTTTACCAAGTAATTTTATAATAGGTTTCTCATATTAGAGATCCTTACAGGATTATTATATGAAGAACAATTGTTCTGAAAGCTCTGTTGCACTCCCTGAACAATGGCACGTTGTCCTTTGGATTCTTTAGGTTGATCCTTGGAGGATGCCTTCGACTCTCAGGGTGTGGGCTAGATAGCCTTTGGGTCCCATCAATTCTGAATCTCTGGTTCTCTAAAGATAACCCATTCCAACTTGTCCTGAAACTGAAATGAAACATGTCATTGTAGAGATGGCTTTGTGATCAAATGAACATGGTGTATTACATGCAGGGTCTCTCAAAGAGGAAGTGGTCCTGATATCAGCACCAGCTCCATCCCTCAACAAGAACAGTGTGGCCTTACTCTCTTCCACTGGCTGCCCATAATGTTCTTGCTTCCTGTTTGTGTTCTCATGTGTAGCTAATCTCTACAGAGATGTTCCTGTCAGCCGCACCCACTTCAAAAATAAACAGCACCCTGGTGATTAAGAAATGTTTAAATAATTACAAGTCCAATAATAACAGAAAAGTAGCCTTTGGGTTTCTCTTTTAAGTACATGTGGCCATATATATTGATGTGCCTTACACAGCTGTTGTAAGGATTATTGAGATTAGGCATGTGAAACTCTTTAGTCAGAAGATGTTATGTATTGTTTTATTATGTATGCATATATTTAAAAGCACATACACACACACAGACTGATTGAGTAGGCTTTAGAGGAGTAGAGCTTGCTTACATTAGACAGGCTGTCGCCATTGCACTCTACCTGCTGTTACCTATTGGCTGCCTCGTTACTGGGGTAACTGATACTTTGCTCTGCTGAAAGGCCTTGTACTCATGTGCACCAAGCTGAGCAGAAAAAAGAATATAAGAGGAGCCATGTTGGATCAGACCATGGGTCTATCTAGTGCAGCATTCTGTTCGCATAGTGGCCAAGTAGCTGCCCATGGAAAACCCACAAGCAGGTGACACAAGATTAGTTCCTGGTGAAATCCCCTCTTCATCACAACAGTTAAAGGTGCAGGCACTATACTAGAGTAACCATATAAAAAATAAGGCAGGGACCCTGCACCTTTAACTGTTGTGATGAAGAGGGAATATCACCAGGAACTAATTGCATACAAATGACACTGGCTGAAATTCCCTTTTCTCTACAACTGTTAAAGTTACATGAGCCCTGACCTGGATTTTATCTGGTCACCCTATACTAAATTATTAATTCTCTATGAAAAATGGTTCAGTGCTTACTGAGAGTGGGCTTACCAGCAAGCCCAGTATATCAAGCTGAGTAGAAAATAAATTTCCGATTATTATAATCAAACCAAGCAGCCAAACTCATAAGTATGTACTGACAATCTAGTTGCACATGTAACAAATATATATTGAAAATACAAACATACAATATCTGATATTGAGATCATACAGACTATTGCCGATGATACAACAAAATACAATATTTGATGATACAAGGAATAATATGCTAATACAAAAAATAATAGACAGTAACTTCTAGAATTATGAAATCCGTTTCAATTATCTTTTCCTCAGTATTGTTTTTGCATGTATGAGAACCTTTCAAACTGGAGGGGACAGGGCACTACAAAAAATGAAAAGAAGTAATTGTGGAAAAGATATTACTCTAACTCTACTCTGAGAATTACTGAATGTAGTAAAATATAACGAATACTTTGGTGGTGTAAACGTTGATTCTCCTTTAGTAATCAGTATTACTTGTTTAAACTGTAATATCATTTGACAACTGTAATAGTAAAACAATTCAGAAATTAAAAATTAAATTCATGCATGTTAAATTAAATACCACCAAGGTATTCGTTATATTTTACTACATTCAGTAATTCTCAGAGTAGAGTTAGAGTAATATCTTTTTCACAATTACTCCTTTTCATTTTTTGTAGTGCTCTGTCCCCTCCAGTTGTGAAAGGTTCTCATACATGCAAAAACAATACTGAGGAAAAGATAATTGAAACGGATTTCATAATTCTAGAAGTATATTATTATTTTTTGTATTAGCATATTCTTGTATCATCAAATATTGTATTTTGTTCTATCATCGGCAATAGTCTGTATGATCTCAATATCAGATATTGTATGTTTGTATTTTCAATATATATTTGTTGCATGTGCAACTAGATTGTCAGTACATACTTATGAGTTTGGCTGCTTGGTTTGATTATAATAATCGGAAATTTATTTTCTACTCAGCTTGATTTACTGGGCTTGCTGGGTATCAGCATATTTACCACTCTCAGTAAGCACTGAACCATTTTTCATAGAGAATTAATCATTTAGTACCAGTAGGTCCTTTTTTCTTTACCAGTTTGTTTGTGAGGTCTTCTCTTTTTTTGTTGGACTGTGGGGCTGGCCAGTAGACCAACTATGCTAGCCACTAATGTTGGGCTTGAAAGCACATTCAATATTTGTTCTTTACCTAGGCTGACCATATGAAAAGGAGGACAGGGCTCATGTAACTTTAACAGTTGTAGAGAAAAGGGAATTTCAGCCAAGGTCATTTGTATGCAATTAGTTCCTGGTGAAATTCTCTCTTCATCACAACTGTTAAAGTTGCAGGGGTCCTGCCTTCTTTTGTATATGGTCACTCTAGTATAGTGCCTGCAACTTTAACTGTTGTGATGAAGAGGGAATTTCACCAGGAACTAATTGCATACAAATGACACTGGCTGAAATTCCCTTTTCTCTGCAACTGTTAAAGTTACATGAGCCCTGTCCTCCTTTTCATATGGTCAGCCTATCTTTACCACCTAGAGGGGAATAAAGAGAAGACAAAACCAATTAATACATGATAGGTTTGTTTGCAGACTGGTTAATATGCTAGTCTAGCCTTCCCCAGCCTGTTATGCTCCAGATTTCTGAACTATTGTTGCCATCAGGCCCAGTAAGCATGGGCAATGGTCAGGAATTCTGGGAGTTGTAGTCCAAAACATCTGGAGAAGGCTGTACTAGTCTGCCAGGGAGAGCAACTTTCCTTTATCAAAGAAAACTGCATAGAAACAATGCTAAAATTGTTGAAATAGACCAGCTACTATGAAAGAAGTTTGAAAGAGATTGTATTCAACTTAAACACAACTGAAGTTTCTCAGAGGAAGAGCATGTAAGTTTGAAATGTATTGGGGAAATTGCTATTATTATTATTAGCCACATTGATGTTTAGAGCATTTCACAAAGTAATATAAGCAAAAAGACAGATCCCTGCCTCAAACGCTTGCAGTCTAAATTTCAGCCAAGCGGGGACAACAGAGGGAGGAGAGAAAAAGGCATAGGAATGATGGCAATTGTGACGATTATAATTTTGCACCGTTGCTTACTGTCAAATGGAAACATCTTCAATGCATCAAATACTGGACTGCCCCCGTTCTAATCTCTTATGAAAGAAACATGCATGCCAATTTAAAGTAAAAAAGCATGGTACTTAAACTTTTAAAATGCATGGTCAGAAAATGGTGTGCCCTACAGGCTATTATCTTCTGCTTTCCAATTCACAAGCTGCTCTTTAACCCAGGATGGAAGCTTCAAAAGCAGAGCTGTTGCAGTTGGGGTGTGAAAGCCCTGCTGGGCACATGCCAGTCCCTTTGCAGGCTTCAGTGTGCTTGCCAGAATTGGCCTCTGGTATATAATTGCTTTAAGGAACACGCCCGTGGATTCTTCAGCACAGTCTGGACAAAGGACCTGAATTGCGGGTGTTCGCATTTTATATTACAAATCTGGGTCCCCTTGGCCCTCTTTCCTTGGATGACTCTCCCTTGGAAAGAGTCCTTGAGCGGAGGATAACTTCTGGAGCAAGGCTCTGGTGGTGTGCGCTGATGTGTGTGGCCCTTTTCAATTACAGCCAAGTGCAGTTTGTTTTGTGTTCACACTAGCTCAAATCCCTAAGCAAACAAGTCTTTTCTCCCGTCAACAGATACCTCTGCCTCTTTTGTCAATAGTGAGCAGAACTTCTGGTTTTGGTAGAGCCCAGTTCCAACTGTGTGTGTGTGTGTGTATAAAATCCCTTTTTGTATTTGACGTATGAGGAAACACACTACAGTGGTTTCAAAGCTTCTTTCCATCTAGTAGAATTCCTTTTAAGGGTAATTAAATGGGTGGCAGTCAATAGCTGTACACTCATTCTCCTGCCCCGCTAGTCTGCTCCCTCAAGCTCCCCTCACATCCTGGGGGCAGGGGAGAGAATCTAGTAACAGTAATCAAACGCACCAGGAGAAAACAAGGAAAATCCTGCCAGTTATCAGCTGTACCTCATGTACCATAATATACACATAAGAACCAAAGCCCATGTTAAGAAGTGTGGTACTAAAGGATTAGCTGCAATGGGATTGCTGTACTGCAATATTTAGCTGCCAGAATCTGCCCTCAAAGCCATTGGGCAGATATAAACTTAAAGTGACGTCAAGAGTCGCAGAAGGCTGTATGTGTGTCTTGGTGTAAGCTGCCTAGAAAGAATGGAAAAGTAACTTGCCTAAAAGTAACACAGTAATATGGATTTTGAAATTCTTCTTACAGTCAACACCACTGCCTTTGTTGTTCTTGTTTTGTGTGTATGTGTGTTACTTAATAATGTCTTTTTCTGTTCTACCATTACAAGATAAACGTTGGCAATTTCAGAAACAAGCTCCTTTCTAATCAGGAGGGGCTTAATCTAGCAAAATAGGCGAGTTTCAATCCTCTGTATTTTTCTAGGGCAAAGAACAAACTGCATGAAAGCAAGCAACCCTGTCCCTGAATCCTTGCTCCAGCAATCTTTATTGAATCCTATTGTTTGAACTATTTGTTTTTTGTTTGTTTGTTTTTGCAAAACAATTCCCTTCCCCTAAGTCATGAGCTGTTTCCTAAGGAATGTCCCTCTGGAAGGATGAACCTGAAGCTCAGACTCCCAGGTAGCTGCTTTAGTCTACCCCAAGGCACTCTTGGTGGGTTTAACAAGGAAGGCCCTGTCAGAAAATCCTCATTCTCTAGGCATCACAAAGGTGAAGCAACTGGAAAAGTGGTGGTACAAGCTCCCCTGAGGGTGCTCACTTTTGGAACAGGGCAGGGGCTGGTTCCTTTCACAGGAGAGGAGAACCTGACAGACCAAACGAAAAGAAAAAAATGGTAGCCCCTTTCTGAGTTGGGATATATAATATAATAATAGCATCACAGTTTCTATAGCATGAGTTATGTGGGAGAGAGTGGATCAGGGGCAGGGTGACACACTCTTGAGTCAGAAGAAAGAAGTCAATAGGTTCATATAGAAATGTGAGTCAGAAATTCAAAATAAATGGAGTCTTTGCAATGTCAGTCCTGACATTAAAGTCATCCATTGTGCCTCGGAAAATATGAAGCATGGAAATAAGTTTGATGAGACTATGGCCTCATCTACAAGAATTCGCCTTTATGCTTGGTTAGGCGATTATGCGCATATTCGAAGAAGCGCATTTACGCCTAATACCTCTGTACGAGAGGCGGTGAAGCGCATTACTGGACGACCGAAACGCGATTTAAAATGTTGACATGCGGAGAATCGCTTGTTCATATAGTCAAAATGCGCTTTAACGGCCGGAGCAAAATAAAACTCGCTATTTAACGCTCATTCGATAATGTGCATAATCGGATGTTTAAAGCGCCTCTACGCCCGATTTGTGCTCTGTTCTTGTAGAGGTAATTTTTTTAATGCGCCTTGAAAGAGCTTTAAATGCCTCTTGTAGAGGCAGCCTTTGATATTCTGAACTAAAAGTATTGTTCCATTTGTGAACAAATTAGAGAAACATGTTCATTTAGTGAGCACAGGACTTTCCCCTATATCTCCTTTGCTGTAGTATGTATCTAAGTTGAGATTCGTGAGAAACTATTTCAGGACAAATTCCAGGGGGAAGAGATGCCTGTTTTAGTAAAAAAAAAAAGTATTTTGTCACTTTGAAGTCTAACAAACATACTGAGAAAGAGTTTTCATAGGCAAAAAGTCACTAAGAGTGCATTCTGACTGGGCTGGCTGGGGAATGCCAAAAGTTTTAGGACTTTTTTTCTGTCTAAACATGCATAGGATTGTGCCCTTAATCAAATACTTGAAAATGGCTGAATTCGGACAACATGATAGTCAATGGTGGGGTTATACTCAACTTTACAGTTGTTCATCTAGGAGGTACTCCCCACACAACATGGTAATAAATGATAAATTGTGGTGTGGATTAGGATCAGCGCTGAGTTGACTATGGCAGCATTCGGACAACATGATAGTCAATACGATTGTTTCCCCCCCCCCCCCCAGCTGCTTATTGTGTCATCCGAATTCAGCCAATGTTTCTGTTAGGCCCAGAGAGAGGTTCAGTTAATTGCAGGCAAACCCTAACACTTGTTTAGTGGGCCTTGTTGAGGAAAGAAACAAGCGCTGCCTGCGCTTGAGTAAGCAATAAAGTCCAGGAAAAAATCCCAGCAGCAGAAGAAATACTCACACTCAGCAAAATGGTGTATAATACAATTCCTTTTACTTGTGTTCCAATATAAAATATATACAAGGCAAAAACTGGTTTCTCCAGATATATACAGGCTTTTCCTTATGGCTATAGCGTAGCCTAGTCCTCCATCAAATCTCTCACACACCAGTCTCCGTTCCACATAACTCCAGCCTGACCCACCACACAGTCATTTCTATAGGCTGATTTATATACACATTTCTGGACCCTAGCTCAGCATATTCAATTATCTTATCCTAGTAGAAACATTCCCACTATCAGATTGACCTTCTCAGCAGTATAGAAAAAACTCTCTCTCTCTGCTCATTGACTTTAGCTGGCTTGTTCAGTCCTTCTGGACACTCAAACTTTTGTCCAATCAACTTTTAGACAACTTACACTAAAAAATTTCCCTGACAGGCCTTCCCTCCAAATATATCCATATTGGATCGCTGCCTTAGATTCATTTTGCTCAGGAAACAGACAAACACAACATTGATCAGAGGGGAGCAAAATATTATTTAACAAGCTTGGAATACATGTTACTACAATTAACAGAAATTCTCACTGGTAGTAAATATCAAACGTATTACGTAACAGCTCATACAATATACGACTTCTTATTTAATCAAGAGAAGGTGAATGAAGGAAAGGAAATCAGGATTAATAACCTTCCACTTTTTATTATTACTTCTAGTGTTTCTGCCTTCTTCTGCTCTTTGTTTCACCAAACACCTTTTCACATGAGCTGCATCTTTGAGTTCGCTGTCAGTTATTCTGCCTACATGTAGCCAGAGTTGGGATTCACAAATGCATTCTAGAGTGTGCTGATCAATGTTGGGTACTACATCCTTCCATCTGCACCTTATTGAAATAGCCCCTGTCTTTCCAGCTATGATATTGTTTCCTCTTCTTCTCCACATACTCTCCTCATTCCCCCTCCCCTTTGGTTGTCAACTATTGTGGAATCTTCATTGTTCCCTTTATGCAGCTCAGCATTCTCTACCACAAATACATTTAAATGGAATATGGAGAGAAATGTTGGATGCTGAAATTATATCACTAGTCATTGGTTCAGTTCGGACTATACGATAACCAACAGTAGTTTAAGTAGTCAACGGTTAGTTGAATAGTCAATGGTTGGTTATTGTGCTATCTGTCAGGAAAAAGCACCCACAGTTGACTATTTCCTCAAAATAGCCAACGGAGATAACCAATGCTCTGCAGAGTTGACTAGTCGCACAAACGTTGGTTAGCGTGTTGTCTGTCAGACTCAGTGGACTATTTTGCAGGGTTGAGTGGACTATCTCGTCTGGCTACAGAGTTCCCTGGCAAGAGTGACCAAAGCAGTGGCTGCTACTCTAGTCCAGACAGTAGAACTCACAATGGCTGCTAGGATAGCACCAGGAGGACTGAGGGAGGAGGGAGAGTGGGGAGACAGGCAGGGTCTGTGTCAGTCAAACGCCAGGTTGACTATTAGTCCACTCAACACTGGCCTCAACCACAGTTGTTTAGGAACATGTTGTGTGGGGAGTACCCCCTCTGTAATTAACCATGGAGTTGACTATTAACCCACCATTGACTATTATGTTGTCCGAATGCAGCCGTAGAATAAAAACTTAATAGCAGGTGCAGGCAGAATTCATTCATATGGGATCTACTTTGGTTATGGATGTTTTTTTTACTAGCACCCAGAGGCCCACCAGCCAAATCCTGGTTGGGCAAAATGGTAGCTCAGGGAGTGGGGGCAGATGCAAAATAGTGGCTCATGGGCAGAGCCTATTGCATACCATGAGCTATGCACTTCATTGACCTGCCTCTGAGTCACTACAGATCAGACACACTAACTGCCTGTCTTGGGGGTGGGGAGCCTTTTTGTTATGATTCAGAAACCATTACTAATCTACTTCAAATCACTCCGATATCTACCAGTAGATCCCAAATACCGTCTGCTCATCCTTGCTTTATAGTTATGCTTGTTAGATGTTATCTAGCAATCCATCGTCTTCCACATGCAGCTCCTCCAGAACATATTGGGGCAGGCCTTGGGGCAGGTGAAGATGTGAGTGTTGCGGCAGAAATACCGTGTCTGCAGCAGTAACAAGTACGCGGAACCAATGTTCAGCGATGAGACGGTTCAGTGCTTCCTCCACAATTTGGTGCAGAAGATCCTTGAAAAATGCTATGAAAAAGGCGGCAGGTCCTATCCCTTGTGTCACCCTGTTGCTGAGGTGGTTGTGGAGGGCCCACATGATAAGGGCAATTGTGAGGCATGTGAACATGGGATGTGCTTTGCGTGAACGGCTCCCACTTCCCTGGGGCAGTCTCTTCAGTGGGAGGGCAGCTTTGTGAGACCCGCTCCCTCAGTTGAACTAAGAGAGTGGGAGAGGGATTGTTGCAAAATCTTGGGTTTTTTACTAGCCGTGATTATTTTCATCCTATTTGCCTCTAACCAGGGGAAGTAAAAAAAAAACTGGCATTCAAAAATGCTTTTTCTTTCTCCACAATATAAGCTGGAGACATTTCTGTGGGCACAAATTTGCTCTTAATACCCTTATTATTTTGTAAACCGCCCAGAGAGCTTCGGCTATGGGGCGGTATATAAATGTAATTAATAATAATAATAATAATAATTATTATTATTATTATTTCAGTGGGGAATGAAAGTGAAAAATGCAGTTTCCTTCTGTCATGGAAAATTGAAATCCTAGAATTCCTCCCCCCCCCCCCCCCCCGAGCTTGGTATCATTACCAAGAAAAATATTAACAAAAACGCTGAACAGCAGTAATCTTCTTGAAGTAACACCACCTGAATGCCAGGTCCACAAAAAAAGTTTCTCCATACTCAGCTACAGTTTACGAATGTCCCATCATTCAGCTTACTCTTTGATGGTCTATGCAAGCATTAACCTAATAACCAATCAAACCCCAGAAAATGCCACCCAGCTTGCCACACAATATGGATAATGTGGGAATAGAAATGTCAGTAAGTGTAGGGAGTGTTCCAGAATACTTTCCAGTAGCCTGGCCAACCCACCATCAGACTCTGGTGAACCTCTAGTAGGTCCCAATCCTACTAGAAGTTCATCACAATCCTAAACATGTTTAAGCTAGGCTGACCATATGAAAAGGAGGACAGAGCTCATGTAACTTTAACAGTTGTAGAGAAAAGGGAATTTCAGCCAGTGTCATTTGTATTCAATTAGTTCCTGGTGAAATTCCCTCTTCATCACAACAGTTAGAGTTGCAGGCACTATACTAGAGTGATCATATACAAAAGAAGGCAGGGCCCCTGCAAGTTTAACTGGTGTGATGAAGAGGGAATTTCACCAGGAACTAATTGCATACAAATGACACTGGCTGAAATTCCCTTTTCTCTACAACTGTTAAAGTTACATGAGCCCTGTCCTCCTTTTCATATGGTCAGCCTAGTTTAAGCAGAAATAAATCTTACAACTCCCAGCATTCTCCAGTCAGACATTGGCAGCACCAGGAAGCCTTGATTCTGGTAGCACCCTTAAAAGTGAATTACAAAATCAACTGACTAATGTGTTTTTGAAAGAACCACCTTGCCCCAGGAAAGGAGAGGAGAGGAGAGGAGAGGAGAGGGGGGAGCAGAAACAGCTTAGTGAGCTGCCTCCATCCAGTTCCCATTGTTTCTGGAGAGGTGGCTCCTCTCTGCCCCAAATGACAGCACAGGGCTACAGGGAAAAGAGAGAACTGAAAGAAGCATGAAAAACAAGTTTTTTCAAAAAGGAGTTTTCCACTGCTGTTTATCTTATCTGTTTTACTGTATAGTTTTTTTATTGATGCTTATTGCTTTAATAATTTTATATATTTTTGTGTAAATCACTTTGAATTTTGCCTGAAAAGTGCTATTGAAATACCTTAAATATTTAATTAGCTGAAATAAATATTTCTATTACTCCCATGGGTTGCTGGGAAGAAGAAACAATGAAACATTGGCTGATTCCCTATTTCTGAAAATACAAAATCCAGTACTTACTCAAAAACGTCTCCAGCCCTAGGCAAAAAACAGAATTTCCTTGGTAGACAGAAAACAGAAGGAGAGAATATCGAAACAAGTTTTTATATTAACAAAGCTGAAGATAAATTTAGATGGTGTGCTAGGTTAAAAATGTAAATGGAAGCTACATTGGGGAGCTTTGCCTAGTAGTTGGAAGGGATTGTAATCCCAAAGAGAATGAAGTTCCCAGCTTCAGGTGATATAAATCATCTTTCTCTAGTGTAGATTCCCACTGGGAACAGCTTAATTTGGTATTCTCCACAAAAAGCAAAGGTTTACACACCTTGTGATAGCTCCTTTAGAGTTCTGACTGAAACCCAGAGCGGATTCACCGCCCTACTGACATCAGAGTCACCAACTTCCACTGACTCAACGGAACACAGACTCGTATTGTAGGTTCAAAGCTTTATTAATACGTACAACTGACAATTGTACTGTACACAAATATTCAATATTTTACCATTTTTCCATTAATGGCACACCAAAATCTGCATTGAGAGGTATGCCAGTTTCTCCTGCATAATAGCTGGACCAGCCCTGATAATAATAAAATTTGGTGGTACCATGCTGATTACTATGTTAGTAAAATGGGGCCATCTAAAGGCAGGAGTTTTTGCATACTCAGTGGACTTTCCTTTTATGCAAATATTATGCTGTTGGCTTTTTAAAAAAGGACTCCCACCTGGAACCTGCCCAATGAGGGCAGCATATATGCAAAGCCCCTCCCCCCCACCTCCAGAACAGAATGTTCAAAAGCGTTAAAAGCCTTGGCAGTAACAAAAGCAAGATTGGGGTCCCAACCAGCCCCCCTCCCCAGGGCCAGATCTGCTCTTTGTGTCAAATTATTATGATCCCATCATGGTGACGCTACATCCTTCTTGTGCATTTATACCTCGTAGGACACACACTGACATTTGTTGCGGTATTTTGGATAATGTGGAATAAAAAGCAGGAACAACATGAAAGCGGTATATGGAAGGTGTAATTTGCCCAAACAGTTATCAGTGCACTTCAATAATGCTATAAAGAAGTAGTGTAGAACTAGCCCAGGTCTCCCCAGGCGGCCACATGCCCTGTTCCCTTGACCACCAATCATTTGGTGATTAACCAGCTTTTGCGGGTGGGCGCACACACACTGTTCTAAAAGATGGAAAATGCCTCTCCTAAGGGTTATTTACTGGCATTACGCTAAAATACACTGGCATTGTGGGTATTTTGACCCTGCTCATTTGGTCCCCACCTTCTCTCCCCCTCCCACTCCATGGTCCCCACCTTCTCTCCCCCCCTCCACCAACCACAGGAATATGGATTCTGACAGCTTCTCCAAAATTGAATTTGGCCTTCAGGTTGAAAGAAGTTCAACAAGAGATTCCACTCTCAGAGGAGATAGAAACAGCCCGGTGGGCTGCCAATCACCCAGCTCTCACGGCTTCCAGCTGAGGCAGCCCTTCCTTTCCTAGCTGCCCACATGGGGTCTATTTGAGAACAATCTTATCCTGAGGGGAGGAGAAAACAGACAAAATGTTTGGCGAGAGCTACCCAACACCCATCTTCCACTTGTTCAGCTGAGGACGTGGACCCTCCCTTCCCTGGCTGCCACCTCAGGGCGACTGAAGAGCACTTGAGGCGAGGCGAGAGAAGGAAGGAAGGAAGGAATCACCTATAACATAACCTGGCTGAAAAGAGCGGCATGGGAAAGGGCGGGCAAGAGCGCGCACGCAGTTTGATTAGCCCGTGAAAAGCACGGCAGGTAACAAATGCCAACGGCATTTTTGATCCACAGCAGCATTTTTATTGTGCGTTGCCTCGGGCACTTTTAAAAGCGGAAATGCGATTCAGAATGACAATAAATGAATAAAAATAAGAAGGAACGGTGCGTGTATGGAGAATATATTTTCGGGTTCAACAGGTTAAAAGGAACTTCAGAGGGTTTAAAACAACAACCAACGTTTATTAACACTGAAACAGAGTGACGTATTGAAGTCTAATAGGGAAGCATAAATTTCAACTAGAGAGTTATGGGGCGGCTATTTCTGTGGGGCTCTTGTACTGAAGAGCTCGTCGGTCTGATCCTCCAGTGCTCGCCTTTATTGCTGTAGTAGATAAGAGCGGACTATAATGTATTGCCCCCCCCCCCCCATTTCCGCTTTCTCATACTTTTTCCTATGAACCTGGGTGTTCAGTCCGGCTACCACCTCCTCCACCACCACCACCTATTCAATTTTCAGGAAGGGGGGGAACACCCCACGAAATGGAAGCCACAGGAGAGCTTACTCGCGTTACCTCTTTTCAAAAGAAAAAGCGAGGGAAAGTAGACGACACTACCAGGCCACCTCGGACTGAGGGGGGAGTGCGGTGTGTGCTTTGGACTGTGAGAGGCGGACCTCGTCTTCGGGGGAGCAACAGCTCCTGCGTAGAGGTCCCCAGTAGCACCCCCGGGCCGGGGAGGGGCTGGCCGGGGGCCTTGGCGTATTGGAGGGTCAGAGAGCGGCCAGGCCAGCGCCCTGTAGAGGATCCAGGCGGGAAAGGGCAGGGCGGGGAGTTGACGGGGTTGGATCCGAAAGGAGGTGAAAGCTGTCCAGCCCCTTTGTTTCGCGTCGAGGAAAACAACTTTGAGACTCCGCGCTCGACCGAGCACCCTCGCCCGCCTCCTGCTCCTTCTGCACAGGCTGCGCCCCCCAGTGTTCGCGAAGCCGCAACGTCAGGTGAGCTCTAGCCCCTTTCTCCGCGGGCACCGCGGGGGATTGTGTGTGTGTGTGTGTGTGTGCGCGCGTCCCCCAATCAACGCCTTCTCTCCCCCCCCCCCCCCACCCCGACCCGTGAGTTTTCCGGCAGTAGAAAGTGGCGGAAAGCCGGGGCTGCTGCTGGCGCAAGGGGAGGGGATGGAAATGTAGACTTCCCTGGCTGCTCTCTCAAGAGTCGCGGAGGGAAACCGAGGGTTTGGAGCCGCCTGGAGCGAGCCGAGCGTGGCGTGGCGCTAGCGCGCCTTGATCTGACCGGCTGGTCCCTCCCCGCGCCCTAGTGGGCCAGAGCTGGGCGCTCCCGTTGTTGCCTAGCTCTGAGCGCTGCTTGATCTAGCCGGGGTCATGCGCGCACACTCAGGTGAGAACTTTTGGCTGCGGGAAGAACTTTCCACGAATTTTTTCTTGTAGTGTATTTGATATTTAAAGACAGAGAGATCCTAAGGAGATGATACATGGGATCTGGATTTAGCCACTACTTAGAGTAGACCCATTGAAAAAAAGGGAATTAAGATAGTCATGGCTAACTTAAGTTCCATTGATTTCAGTCGGTCTGCTCTAAGGAGGACTGATTCTGGATACAACCCATAATTTCAGAAGAGAGCTAACCCCACAATTGCACAGGTAGGCAGGACAGTGTCTCAAGGACACCACCAGATCTTGGAATCACAAGAGTAAGGTGTAAAAATGGTTCTTAACTACAAAGCTTAACCTAAATAATAACCCCACTAACATGTATGCAACTATCACAGCGGTCTGCTGGGGAGAAGGGCACTGCCCTGTGTTATTTCGCATTTGCAGTTACTTTCTTTTATGCACCTTTCTCCCCAATTTCTAATTATCAGTATTTTCTGCCCATGTATTGTTGGTAACTGAGTTTGGTCAAGGAGAAGGTGGCCCCTAATCTTTTGTGCAAGCCCTCTCAGCTACTGTTTTTAAAAGGCTAAAGAGTGGCATGATTTGGCTAACACTGGAGGGAGTTGGGATTGGGGTCAGGCTTGAGGATTTAATTAAAGGCCTTCTACTTTCCCTTCCATAATTTGAGTACTGGTAAGTGCATCTCACTTTCCAGAACACCTGTGTTAAACATACTCTCCACCCCATCATTCCTCAGACAAGGAAGCAAGTGCTGATTGATATTTTTCTACCTGACCTTTTCCTGGTTGGTTGCTGGGGTTGTACTAACATCTCTGCTTTATTTTAGGTAGACAGCAGCCAAGTTCCCTGGACTGGTGGGGGAAAACATCTGAATGCCTCATGCCCAAGTGGAGGGTGAATTGAATTCATTGCAGAGGCCAGGCTGCCTTTCCACAGCAGTGTGGGCCAGGGATTCCTATGAAGGAAACCTCCTGAAGCTCCTTGGAGTCTTTACCTGGGACTTGTGCTGCGCATTTACCTTGCTAAGATGTCTCTTCAAAATACCACGCAACCTGATTACCGCCCTATTACACAACCTGACTACCACCCACTGCCCTCTGCTTCAGGTGGTGGCCTGCAAGGCTTGTTCAATATGGTGCACTCTTTCCTGGGAGTGGTGCAACCCAATGATTTCCCAGAAGGTAAGAGGTATAGAAAGGCAGGACTATTTTGCCAGTCCCGCTATCATCATGGTCTGTTGTGGTACAGAATACAATTGGGTTATATAGTAAGGAAGGGTAGTCTTTTCTTCTCCATAGGCTATAATCAGCAACTAATTTTCTCCATTGTATGTTTATTAATGCTGCTGCCTGGAGGTAAATGTTGTGGATGACAGTCTTAATCTTCTGAGTTCTCAGACTAAGGTTGGGCATTTGACTGGAATGGGATGTGGATGGCAAATAACTTTTGAGTGTCTACTACCTTGCTATGGCACTGTGGAAGAATGCAATGATTAGCTGTCTTAATAAAAGAGCTGAAGACAGATGCAGTATTTTACCATGCTGAGATGAGATGTTGTTTCTGGGTGTTCGTTTGTTTTTAATCCAAGCTCTGAACAATATGATAGAAACTGGGTGGGTGGATGAGGGTGCTGTGGGGCATAATTTGCATAGAAGTTCTGTGAACCCAGCAGATAGATGTGATCAACCACTCATCTGCTCCACTTGGTGCATTTATTCTGCAATATTTCCTTCCTCAAATGCTGAAAAGCATGAACCAATCTTTGGAGGGGTTTCCTATTTACTGAAAAAACAACACATGCAATTCAACCCTGTTCATGCTTACTTAGAAGTAAACTTTACTCAGTGCAATAGGATTCATCTCAAGGAAGTGTACATTGGATTACAGCTTTTATTTGTTTTCCGTGCCTTGGCCTGCTTCCTTGTTTCAGGTTCTTTAGTACATTTTTCAAATCAACCCCCTTCTTCTGCTGTGAGTTCTAGGAAACTTGTTTTTTTATGGAAGTGATTGCACTAAGGTGCTTTTGTGGCTTATCACTAGGAATTAACGTGGGACACAGTCAACCTGTACAGTATTTTATAGTACTGAAAACTTGACATGACTCTGTAGAATAATATTTCTTTTCTTTTTTCCTTCTTCCAATTGTGTGTACAAATGTACACAGTTTTTACAGTGAGCCGTTTGTGGATATGCACTCACTGTATTTGAGGTACATGAGCTGTCGTTGTCCCCAGATTGAACTTGGGGCTAACTGTTTCTTTGTCTTGCAGCAGAAACCAGATTTCTACTATGTTGTTAGATCTGCCCTTGTGTCGGTCAAAAAGCCACTTTCCCTTTTTTGGAGTAGAGCTTTGCACTGTGCTGATTGGCTGGCCCTTGAATCAGTCATCCCCTCTCAGAGCAGATGTTTTTAGGTGTAAAAATCATCTTAAAAAGAAAAATCAAGCACTGAACAAATGTTTGATTAGGCAACCATGCTGGTGTTTAAAAAAGAAAACAAAAAGAGATCAGTCACCTGTAGCATCAGGGCAGGCGAGATGATAGATGATCAATTCATATGCTGGTATATGTGAGGAAGAAAGGCAGAGGAAAACAGCTTGTTCTGGAGTAACAACAACAACAACAACAAGCCATCTGCATTCCTCTTTCCAGCCTAAGTGGAGCCCCACAAGTAACTTTCAGTCTTCCCCTGTATATTTTGCATTATGATCAGCAATATTGTCTAATGGATGGTGCCAAACCTTCATGCAGGAGGAACTCCAGTGGAAGGCCTCAGAGATGCTAAAGTGTGTGATTATCCAGAGGTGGTTCCAGGCATTTTGGTGTCAGAGGCAGGAAATACAAATGCCCCTCACCACTGATGGTGGCACTAATACAGTATATAAACAATTATAATCATCTTGAAATAATTTACTGCCCTATAATGATTCACTAAAATCTGCCATTTGATGGCTAGATGTTACTAGATATGATGGCAGCAGCATAGTCTTTAATTGTGTCTCTTCAGTTTTATGTATAATGTGGGGGAATGAGAGGTCTTATTTTAACATGAAAAGGGGCACATGACTGTTTGAGGCTGCACCTTTTCCTGTCTTACATCCGTATAGCTAGTTGCCCAAATTTGTTCCCCCTCCTCCCCATCTGGCTCTGATACCAGAAGTGAGTCAGGCTGGAGGAAATTGCCAGAGTATGTATTTAAAATAATTCTATATGGACCTTCAAATTTCCAAGGTAATTTAATAAAAGCATAGTCAGCCTAGTAAACTTTAAAGTAGTATTAAAAACCATTTACCGCAGGTGTCCAGCGAACTTCCCTGGGGAGAGAGCGCCACAAGTCAGATGCTACAGAGAAAAAGCTCTCTTCCCCTGTAGCCACCCGCCTCACTTCAGATGGCAGAATAAGGACCTTGCAAAGGGCTCTGAAATGGACTGAAAACTAGCAGAGTTTTTAAAGCACTAGCAAGATGTGTTCTCAATGTCTGGTTCCAGTTAGTAGTAGCTTAAAGGCTGTGTTTTGAAACTAACACATTTCAAAGGCAAACCTACATACTATGCACTGCAGGAGTCTGACTTGGAGCATGGATGACTATAGCCAGGTTTTCTCTATCCAGGAAGGCTTACAACACAGATCACCTCACCACCAGCATGTCTCTTTGCATCTTAAAATAAGATCCCCTCACTTTCTCTGTTGTGGCACCCCACTTGTGAAATACCCTCCCCTTGGAGGCCCAACTGGCACTGACACTGGCTTCATTTTGGTGCCAAGTTAAAACAGGGCTTCTTATCAAAACCTTCGAGGGCTACATTCTCCATGGCTACATATAATTTTAATTGTTTTAATTGTTTTATTGCTTTTTAAAAAATTCTACCAGTTTAAATTAGTTAACGGTTTAATACATTTTTAGCTGTGTAAATTATGTTTATATTGTTCTAATTTTATCTCTATGCCACCCTGAGATCCCAGTGATAATAGGGTGGGATACAAATGTTTCAATAAATATGATGCTTTATATATAGAAAGAGTAGAAATGTGATGAAGGTGGCTGCAGCCCTCTCATCTAGTTTGGCCCTGAGGTGGGTTGCTTTATCGTATGTATTGTTGAGGCGGGCCCTGATTTCCTATCTTGGATGTAAATCAGATTGTGATGTAACTCAATGTGTTGCTAGATTGTCTTGATAACAGTGTTGCATGCTGATTCATATTCAGTTTATAGTCTACACTATAATCTAAAGTGTATGACCTTCCTAACAATGGCCATCTCTTTTTCCTTTAAGGACTAGTTCTAAGTCTACCACAAATATGTTATAACCTTGGGGTCACCAATGTGGTGCCAATGGGCAGCAATGTACCACTACAGACATTTCTCTTGGGGCCTGACACGTTCCCTGCTCCTCCTGATGTTTATTTTATTAGGGTTTTTAAAAAAAATTGTTGGGTTTTTAAAAATTTAACTGGGAGGCTGGCATGCTGCAAAACCAAAGTGCTGCCCCCTAGCACCATCTTTACTTGGATCCTAAAGAGCAGTTTTGTATTTTGAGCTCAGACCTCACCCGTGTCCTATATTTAGTTTCTTTGGCAAGTTACTTTTCCTTTGTCTTTTGGGAAATGTGTGTTTTGTAACAAGCCATGCCCACTACAGTAGCCATTTTATGATTGGGCAAGCACCCATGCCTGCCATTTTGTGAGCACACCCACAACACTCAAAATTCCAGGTGTGCCCACTGACCCAAAAAGGTTAGGGACCAGTCACAATTTTAATAGGATTGAATAATACTTAGTGAAAATTCTCTGGCTTTTTCTATCTAGAGCCTTTTGACCTTCAAATGGTTGAATTTGAAATTATGAAGTGGTTAATCATGAGTAAGAACCAATCTAAGAGCAGTTCAAAAGCTATCTTTGGTCCAATATTCTGCTTCCAAGAGTAGCCATCTGGGAAGCTCATTAGCAGGGTACGAAGGCAAAAGCCATTGATCTAGTATCTAGTATTCAGACATTTATTGCTTCCAGAAACAGGTTTTGTCAAGCCATAATGGCTAATAGCTGTGATTAAATTCATAATCCGTGGATTTTGTCTAATCCTTAAAAAGAAAAGCCATTTGAGGACCAAGCAAGGTGTGTGGGGGCAAAAGTGTTTGACCTGTTCAGTTCAGAATAAAGAGTTTAGGGCAACTCAAAAAATGGGAATATGGAGAAAGGACAGCAAAACCTACCCCCTCCCCAGCTGTGTTATGTCGATTTAACTAATTTTCCTTTTACCTGGCTCACTTATACTATTGGAACTAGGGTAGGGAAAACTGCATAAAGGCAATGGAGCTGAGGAAGATAAAGGGGAGAAGTGGTTTTGATGCCCTCCCCTACCTGTTCTAGTAGCCCTCCCACCCCCATTTTATATTTGAACAGGGATCATATGTGTTAAACATATATGTGATTGCCCTCATGTGTTGAGTTTGGCCCTCAGCTAATAGCCATAATTACATCTTGTGCAATTAAATTCCATCGATTATTTATGGGTTGTGTGAAGGAGTACATTCTTTTGAACGGCCCCATATTCTAGTGTGGTTAGAAGCATTTTTTCCCCTCTGCCACACCATTCATGAATGTATAAATCTCTAGTATGTCCCCCTCAGGGTTTTTTTTCTAATTGAAAAATCTCCAAATGCTTTAGCCTTTTCTCATAGGGAAAATGCTCCAACCCTTTCATAATTTTTGTTGCCCTGTTTTGGAACTTTTCCAGTTCTGTCATACCTTTTTTGAGCTGTTGCATGCAGTATTGTAAATGTGTCCGCACCACAGATATTTATTATGACACTATTCTACTTACAATTTTAGTTTCAATCCAGTATTAATTAACTTTTAACATGACATTTGTCATCTTCACTGCTACTATATACTAGGTTCATGCTTTCAATGAGTTATCTACGACACCCCCAAAATGTGGGTACATGCAGCCAGTTCAGGAACTCATTAATTTATATGTGAATTTATGTGGTGGATTTGCCCCATGTATATCACATTCGTTACACTTAACATACACTGACCTAGTTCGCATGTAACAGCAGTTAATGAGTAAAACAACTCATGAACTGGTGGGGCTGCGTTCACCTCTTCTGGTTTGCATCTGCTTTCTGAAATACTCCAGGAATGCCCTGTTACTGGGTTGTTAGTTGTGATGGCAGAACCTGGCACTTTAAGTTGTTGAGGATTGAACAACCCAGAGTTTAAACCCATAGTTTGTTGTTGAGTGAAAACTCTTAAATCATTTAACCTTCAACAAACCTGCCAGGTTTGGCCATGATAATAATAATAATAATAATAATGATGGAGAGCCCAAAAACTGGGCACTCTGAGTTGTTTTGGAAACCACATGTAAATCAGAAGCAGCAGCAGGCAGCTTGCTTGCTTGTGCTCGGCCAGTGAACTGGGCCACTGAGTTTAATTTTGCTGTTCATTCACAGTTTCAAGAGATCCTCTTGAGTTATTTATGGATTTGGATTTTACCTTTTAGAATATTTTGGTGCCATCTAGAAACTTGGCAACTTCACTGCACTCATCCCTGACTCCAGAACAGGTTAAATATTGTTCTTCCCAATACAGATCTGTGAGGCAGGGTCCACTACTTACTTCATTGTGTAGAATTTCCTTTAGTTTCTATCCTCTGCTTTTCCTTTTTTTAAGCAGGTATTATTCCATAAGGGTACTTGTCCTTTTATCCTATGCCTGCTAAATTAACACAGCCTTTGGTAAGGAACCTAGCCAGATGTTTGTTGGGTCTTGAAATATATGTATGCTGGATCACCCTGCTCAACATGCTTTTGTTGACAATCTCACATACTGAAAAGATTGGTTAGGTCAGACTCCTCTGAGCCTGAAGAGCTGGGCTAAAGCGTTCCTTCAGCAAGGCTTTTGTCAAGTGCAGAATGCAGGTTATAATAGACATCCCCAGCTATTTTTCTATCCTGTCCATCACAGGCTCTTGATGCCCTCTGTGGCTACCATTTTATACCTTGTAAACCGCCCAGAGAGCTTCGGCTATGGGGTGGTATATAAGTGTAATAAATAATAATAATAATAATAATAATAATAATAATAACTCTAAATGTAGCCCATCATATATGAAGGATACAGAAAGGATAAATCTCATCGAACAGGACAACTACTTAGCATTCCAGGGTCCTCTAAAAGAGTTGTGGAGTGAATTTGGGATTCTATTCCAATCCTTGGGAGGGCAATGAGGTGTAATGTGTTGTCATGAGGACCAGAAGCAGATTAGAAGATTGGTTTCCAGTGTATTGGTTTCCAGTGTATTTATTCACTTTAGGAGGAACTGCAGTCTTCATAGAGGGCTTGGGTACCAATATTTCTGGTTGCTGCAAGAGAGCGGTTCTAGCTTCAGCTTCAGTCAATTCTTAACTTTTAAAAAATTATTTTCAGCCCAGGATCCTAGCTAGGGAGCAGAGACGTGTGTTAGAGGGGGAGGAGGAAGAAAAAAGAACTTAGAGAGATGTCAAAGGGGAGATAAAGGTGATGTTGGGGTGGAAATGTGGTTACCTTTCATCAGATACACAAGAGGTGTGGTCAGCAAGGATTTTCAGTGTCTCCTTTCAGCATTATAAAGTTTTTCAAAGCTTAGTTTAGAGCCACATCTTCAAGCTGCGTGGAGCTGTTACGAGCATTCAAAGAATATGAGTCAGGGTTTACACATTTATCTTTGTTTTTTTGAGGTTCTAGTTTCCTTAGCATGGGGGCTACAGATTACTATTTTTTTGCAGCTATGGATCATGCAGTGTATTGATATTTCTGCTTATTTAATCATAGTAATATTGTCACTCTGGCTCCAATACTTCATTTTTGAAGTTAGGGGAGCCTAATGCCTCTGGAACTACATCTTCCAACCACAGAGTATGCCCTCACCCAGACCGAAGCCTCAATGCCTTCTTCTTATAGCAATAAAAATATTCTGTATGCAGTGAACCACTGCCTGCCTTTCTATGCTGCTGTGCTTTTCAAAGGTTTTGAATATATTTCTTGTTCTCTTTAAAATCCTCTCCAGTTTACTCAAATCTTTAGAATGTCGTCCCTGGAACTGGTCTCCATATTTCAGTTGAGATCTTATTAATGCTGAATAGAATGGTACTGTTAATCTCCCAAATATTTTGTTCATACAGGAATTTCCCCTTTCCTGTAGCGTCACTCTATTTGACTCCTATTTAGTTCATATTCTGGTATAACACAAGTTGTTAAACAATGCCAGCACCTAGCCAGTTTATCCCCTTCTTTAATTTGTGTTCCTCCCCCACCCCCCATCTAAGGTGCAATACTTCATATTTTTCTTTACTAGTTGCAGTGGAGGCTGGTGGCTCCAATGTTGGTGGGGCAGTGAATCCGTCCCGGGTTTCAGTCAAAAATCTAAAGGAGCTATCTGAGCATCTTGGGTGCCTTCTTTAGAATTCTGACTGAAACCCAGAGCAGATTCACTGCCCCACTGACATTAAAGCTACCAGTCTCCACCGACAAAATGCGATTCTATGGATTACAGCCCAGTGTTTCAATTTACTGCTAATGTCCCATCTCTTTTATTAGTACAAGAATTCCCCCCTTTTGGTAACATCACTCTGCTGACTCATATTTAGATCATAAACATCACAGTGTTTCTTCAACAATGCCATTGCCCAGCTAGTTTCTCCCCTTCTTACATGTCAATATTTGGGCTTGGATCCAGATTTCGAATAGAGCCACTGAAATCAACGGATTTTGTTACATTACTAACTTATCTCTCATTGAATTCAATGGGCATACTCTTAAGTAAATATGGTTCCAACTCTTGGGGCATTTGTTTAATCCTTCCCCCAACTCTCAAAGAATAACATTTCATATTTGTCTGAACTGAATGTGATCCTGTGGATCATAGGCCAACATATCAGTGCATTTCACTTTTTAATCCTGCTGATTATCATCTTTGCTATTTGTCACAATTCACTCAATCTGAGTTTTTCCACAGTTAAACTTTTGGGGATAGGGTTTGGGAAAGGGAAGTTACATTGACATTAGGAAGGTAAGTATAGGAGGTCTGCTTATTTTTCCTTTTGATGTGGAAACGTTTTCCTGTGATGACTCTACCACATGAGGAAATATTGATTTTAAAGGTTATTGCTGATATGATAATCCTTATCTGTGTGGTGATTATCCAGTTCAGCACCTCACATAAAAACGAGGCAGTAAAGTCACAACAGTTAGCTCTTCACAAATAAATCTATGACTCAGGGCCAAACCAGACATTACACAGGAAACAGATAAATTGTCCCACAACTTAAACTAAACAAAAACAAAAAACCTCTGGGAGACTGTCAGTTTGGGCAGAGGAATAGCGGGGGAGTGGCAGTTATTTATTTATTGCATTTATATCCCACCTTTTTTCTTCCAAGGAACCCAAGGCGGTGTACATAATCCTCTTCCTGTCCATTTTATCCTCACAGCAACAACCCTGTGAGGGAGGTTGGGTTGAGAGTCTGTGACCAGCCCAAAGTCACCGAGTGGGTTTCATGGCTGAGTAGGGACTAGAACCTGGATCTCCTGGCTCCAAGTCCAATACTTTAGCCGCTACACCACACTGGCTCTGTGTTCAAAATTGATCTGTTCAAAATCCCATCCCCTCCAGCTGCATTCCTACCTGCAACTTTTCTGAAACAAGTTACACACAGAGCTGTGTACAAAAAAATTGAGGCTTCTCATATCTCCCCCCATTCCTACAGTGACAAAAGGAGATCGGAACAAGAAAGGGATCAAAAAGAGAAAAAAAGAATACACAGCTTCACTTATTATTTATTTATTTATTTATTACATTTATATACCGCCTCATAGCTGAAGCAATCTGGGCGGTTTACAAAGATTAAAAGATTGAACATTAAAAAGTGATATAAAAAATTTAAAACTATAAAAGCATAAAAACAGATTACAGACCAACTATTCTGGGGTCAGTTAAAAAAACTCAACTTATGCTGTTAAATGCCTGGGAGAAGAGAAAAGTCTTGACTTGGCACTGAAAAGATGACAGTGTTGATGCCCGGTGGGCCACATTGGGAAGATCGTTCCTTAATTGGGGGGCTACCACTGAAAAGGCCCTCTCCCTTGTTGCCATCCTCCGAACGTCCCTCGGAGTAGGCACCATTAGAAATGATTATAATAATTTAAGTTATATTTTGAAGTTAGGGGAGCCCTAATGTCTCTGAGGCTACATCTTCCAATCAGAGAATATGCCTTCAGCCTCAATGCCTTCTTATTATAGCAATACAAAAATTTTGTATGATACTCCTTTCTATGCTGTTGTGCTTGTCAAAGCTTTTGAATACATTTCTTGTTCTCCATATACTCTCCAGTTTAATTATCATAATTTAAATAGAAATACAGTACATATCACCATATTGTGGAAAACTGTGACCCCTGTGTGCCTTGTTACATCTGCTGTCCAAGTGCTATTGATGGGCGAGTTTAAGACCCAGCTCTTCTTTCTCTAAGAGCTGGGCTTTCAACCAGGCAGACTGGCCACATGGCCACTCTGTGTTCGCACTCGCCTGAGTGTGGAACTACCCTGCAAGTGAGCAGATAAGCAGGTAGACCAGTATTCTGCCCGTACAGAGGAATAACCTTGGTCCCCCTCCTATGCTCAGACTGAGGGAGTGCAGCAGAACTGGAAGCTTGACATCACAATGGCCCAGGTTTCGCCTTGTGGGTGTCACTGATTCTCCAGATCCAAAGGATTTGGGGTTGTTGTGCAAGTTTCCCAATTTGCCTCTAGTCCCTTCCTCTCAGCAGCCCTGCTGGTGCAGGAAGCAGGGAACCCATGCTGACCCACAGGGCTCTCAATTTGAGCCCCATGGCACCAGATATCAGCTGAGACTGTCCATAATTTTTTTCAAGCTTTGCTCTGCCTTATTGTGGACTAGGAAAATGCTTTTCTAGAAACAAACACCCAGGATCTGAGGATGAGTTTCAGGCCAAAAGAGCTGCATTTCATGCTGGCAGTGGAATCTTGGCCATGCAGATTTGCTAGACTCTGTTGCTAGTGGAGAGGCTGTAACAAGAAGAGACAACCTTCAAAGTTCTCTCTGCTTGTTCCTTTACTGGTGTTCCCCCTCCTTTTCTCCTCCAGGAGGGTGGCTGTGCCAGGACCAGAGTGTTGTCTTGGCTTTGCTTAGTGGGATAGATGAGGTGTGGAATTTCATGCCAGTTCAATCTTCTCATCTTTTGGGCCAGTTCCATAATGCCTCTGTGCTGCAGAGCCTGTTGGCCAAAAACAACTTTCCCCTTTCCTGCTCTAAACTGCATCATGCAGTGAGGTGATCCCCACTGCACACTAATGTCTGCATTTCAGCAGAGGATCCTTAGTTCACAGGAGCATAGCAATGCAAGTCCTTCATGGCATGCCAGCAGCCTTTTTAAAAAATATATATTATTTTTAAGGAACCAATGCTCTTTCAATGTACAAAAATGCCCTACTTGTTTACTGTGATCTTTACTCACCACAGGAGAATAAGCAAGTTATAAGCACAGGAGGGTACTACTATGCTATTCATTTATTATACCTGTACCCAACCTTTCAACCAAAATTGGTTCCCAAGGCACTGTTAGTCATGCGGGGAGGCAGAGGCAGGATGTGCATTATGAGGAAGCAAAAGCAGAAACTCTCTGAGCAAACAGGAGAGCTGTTCATGCAAATAGAGCAAACCTTATCTGGAATCATGTAAACAACTGTGATGGGAGCTGTGACTTGCAATATGCAGAACAACTTCCTTCCACCAGCCTGGCGACAAGTACCAATCTTCCATTGCTAAATTTCAAGATGAGAGACCTCTTGATGGATAGTGGCAGTGATGGCGGCAGCAGCAGCGTTGATTTCCTTGCTGTAAATCATTTTGAAAAAGAGAAGTTTCTTGCCTCGAGTTCCTGTTTTCTGTATCTTCTGGAGGGCATTGGCTTAGCCCCTCCCACTGGACGACACTGGACGAAAGGCAGGGTCCAATAAAAAAAGTCCCTAGGGGGAGGAGCTACCCAAACGTCCCATATGAGACTGGAAAAGCCAGGAACTCTACCAACTCCATCTTCAAAAGGAACCATGGAAGTTAGAACTAAGCGCCCAAAAAGAAGAGGGCACCAACTCAGATCCATGTAATGTCACAAAACAGTGAAAACAAGAGAAGAGGATTAAACCATGTTCCAGGAAAACTAACCACAACCCCCTGCAGGTACAGTGGGAGCAGAATCCCGTAAAGAATAAAATGGATACACCAGCTCTCAGGGAGTGGGGAAAGCTCTCCAGAAGATACAGAAAACAGACATTCACTGCAAGAAACTCCCCTTTCTCCTGTATCTTCTGGAGAGCATTCCAAGACCCTAGGGTTGTTCCAATGCGATACTATCCCCTGGGGGGTGATATAGGTGGTGTACCATTCACTGGATGTGAGCCCCCTGCAAGACCTGTTTACCAAAAGCAGCATCTGCTAGAAGATGATGTCAAATTTACAGTGTTTGGTGAAAGTATGTAGAGAAGCTCAAGTGGCTGCTCTGTATATTTCATACATAGAGACATTGCCTCTAACTGCCACTGTTGTGGCTACCCCTTAAGGAAAAGTTCCATAATCCCAGAGGGAGGGGACCTTCCCAGCAACTGGTAAGACAGCACAATGCATTCCCTTAGATATTTTGAAATGGTGGAAGAGGAAACCTTCCTTCCAACAGAACAACTCTAGTGCAATACAAGCAACGCCTAGGTTTTCCAGATAGACACCATCTTATCCCGGTATAAGTGAAGGGCTCTACACATGTCTAATTTATACCAAGCCTGATCCTGGGAATGAATAGGCTTGGGACAAAAAGAAGATAGAACCACATCATGTCAGTGAAAAAACTAGTTGACCTTGGGGAGAAAGGTGAGATCTGCTGTTAGCACCACCGTATCCTGATGAAAAATACAGAGTTGGGGTTTCAAAGATGGCATCAACAATTCCGGAACTCTTCTAGTGGAAATGATTGCAAAAAGAAAAAGATTTTTAAAAGTCAATATTTTAATAGAACAGGAGGCTACGGCTCGAATGAAGAGGCTATGAGAGCCTTAAGGACCCAAGTCAGATTCCATGTGGAGAATCTATAGGAGGGTTGATAAGGGAAGCTCCTTGTAGAAACCTTCGAATGTGAGGATGATTGGTAAAAGTCTGCTTCCACCTACAGTTCAATATAGTGTTTTGGGCAGCCATCTGGCATTTAAGCATACTGGTGCTAAGGTCCTTTAGCAGACCAGCTTGAAGGAATTCCAAAATGGCATTCATATCGTTTGCTTTGGAAATCATACCCATCATGCCACACCGGACAAGGAAGGCCTTCCAGGTATTGTTATAAATCCTATTGGTAGATCTATGACAAGAAGCAAGAAGGGTGTTCAATACCACTTCTGAATACCCTAAACTACTGAGCCATTGCCACTCAGCCTCCAAATAGTCAGCTGGAACATCTCTGGCTGGGGATGGACAATGGGACCTTGGGAGAGCAGGTCCTCACTAGGAGGAAGTGGGCAACAATCCTGAATTGACATGTTCACTACCTCCGGGAACCGTGGCCTTCTCAACCAATGTACAGCAACCAGAATCACTTCCGCTGCTAATAGACGGACTTGCTGAAGAACCTGTGGGATGAAGGGAATTGGAGGAAAAGCATACAGCAGACCCCCTGGCTAAGGGTAGGAGAAGCTGTCGAGACCCTGACAGCAGATGCCGATATCTTGAAAGGAACCAATTCACTTGGACGTTTTCTGGCATAGCAAAAAGATCCATCCTTGGCTGCCCCAAACATGTCATCTGCTTGAACACTCGAGGATGAAGCCTCCATTCTTTATCTAGTACTGTCTGTCTGCTGAGCTAGTTGGCAATGTTGTTGTCTCACCCAGCCAGATGAACTACTGAAAGGAAAAGGAGGTGCTCCTCCTCCTCCCTGTAGAAGATCTCTATTGCTTCTTTGTTTAGGACATCTGATTTTGTACCCCATTGTTGATATATGCTTTGGCTGACACACTGTCTGTTTGCACAAGCACGTGGTTGCCCCTGATCTGATTGTGAAAGTGATGAAGTGTCAACTTGATTGCTCTTAGCTCCAGGAAGTTGATACTGAAATGCGACTCTTGGGCCGACTACAGACTCTAGCCCACCTGATCCACGAGGTGAGCCCCCCAGCCTAACAGGCTTGCATCTGTGGTGATCACCATCTTAACTGGGACAGCCACTCTGACTCCCCTGGAGACCCTTTGGGGAGCTAACCACCAAGTCCATGATGCTTGGAAGTTTTGAGGGAGAGAGGCTAACTGTCTTGACTTGCATGCTATTGCTTCCTGAAAGGGAATAAGTAATCCCAGCAGTTCCCTGCTGTGCTGTGCTGTCGTGTCCATGCCATGAGATCCTGATAGGAAACCATTAGCCCCATCAGATGGACCAAGAACCTCAGATCCACCTTCTTCACCCCCTGCATGGTGAAAATTGCCATAAGAATTTCTACTGACAGTCCTCCATAAAACAACATTCAAATTGGATTATGTCTAGAACTCCTTGGTGCTCCAGAGACTGTAATGGAATCAGGGAGCAATTTTCTATATTGACTATGGAGCCATTGTCTTGCAAGCAGTCAATTATTGTCTTGACATCCTCCAATCCTTTCTGAAGGGAGGGGGACCTGATAAATATATTGTCTAAATAAGGGTACAGATAGATGCCCCCCAACCTCAGCTGAGCCACCACTACCACCAGTGGTTTGGTAAATACCCTGGGGGCTGATGTTAAGCCAAAGGACAGTGCCCTGTACTGGAAGTGATTGTTCCTGTATGCAAAGTGTAAATCATACAGTGATAGGGACATATAGGCACATGCAGTTATGCCTCTGTCAAGTCCAGAGATGCCAGGAGGTCATTTTGAGTGATAGTTGCTGATAAAGATTTGAGGGATTCCATCTTGAAGTGTCTGTGGGATAGGAACTTGTTGAGCCATTTCAGAGTTAGGACAGCTCTTAATCCTATTCTATTTGAGAACTAAGAAAAAATAGAATAGACCCTGGAGGACGTTTGGCCCCATAGAACCGGTTCTATTGCCTCCATCTCCAAGAGACAAGAAATCTCTCCCAGCATTACTTGATGTTGGGAGGGATTTATGGAATTTGAGGAGATCTGAAATTTGTCCTTTGGGTGGTGAGCAAAATCTAGACTACAGCCCAAGGACACTGTCTCTCTGATACATGTGTTTGAAGTGGTTGATGGCCAAATCAGATCATAGTTCAGGAGACAATCCCCAATTTTCCAAGTTTGGACAATGGTGTCAGTATGGGGGGGGGGCTTTTTGGAACCATTAGATGAACTTGACAAGAGTATACTGACTGGCATGCAATGTTATGCCCCTCTACCTGCAGTCCTGGGATGAAATTATTTGGATCCTTATCTACCTGAGGACCTGCCTTTATTGTGAAACCTGGCAGAATGAAAAGGTTGGCAGGATCTTTTTTCATCCTTCTTGGAAGTGTGCAAGCCCTTGGTTTTATCTTTGATTTCAACCAACACCTTGTCTAATGGCTCACCAAATAGCTTGTTGCCAGAAAAGGTAGTACCAGCCCGCCTGGCCTGGGAACCAGTATCAACCTTCCACATTCTCAGCCAAATGTTTCTCTGGACAACTATTACTTGCCATAGTCCCAGATCTCAATTGAATTGCATCCAAGGAGTCCGCTAGAAGGGCTGTGGACAGGGCAATTTTCTTAATGGGTTTAGGTGTCTCTTCCAACTCTGCAAGGTCTTCTGCCCACAAGTATACTGCTGAGGCAAAGATAGAATTGGTAACTAAGGCCTTAAAGGCTGTAGCTGAGTCTCAAAACCCCTTCACAAAGCAGCCTCCACCTGTTTGTCACAGAGATTCTTAGGGCCACCCTTCCCCTCAGTAGGGAAGATAGCAGAAGAGGCCAGAGGTGCTACCAGAGCAACCACCATTGGTACTTTGAGAGAGTCTATAGCCATCTCCAACAAAGAACAAAGCCCTTAGCCACTCATCCCTCTGCTCCTCGTCCATCAAGTCTGGAAAAGGAACCTTGAAAGGCTTGGAGGAGGCACATCAGAAGGACAGTCTTGTGATCCATGTCTCCCAACTTCAAAACATGAATGGGTTTGGTAAGTAAGGTGGGAAAAAGCTCAAGAGGAAAAAGCCTCTGTTGCACTAAGTATCCAACTCTAAATCTTCTCCTGAAAGTTCCCCCTTCTCCTGCTCTTCTGAATTTACTCAAACCTCTGAGCTTTCTGGCAAGAGGGGAGGGGAAAGCCTTTTCTTTGTAAGAAACCCCACTCATGCCCTCCTTGTTGCTGGAAGGCAGAAGCAGGTGAACAAGAGGGGGTACGTTTATGTCTCCTTTTCATTGGCCTTTCCTCCTCTGAGAGAGTGTCTGGGGAGGCAGACCATCTGGAGGAACTGTGTGGTGAGGAAGACATAGAAAAAGGAGTTCTGTGCCCCCTCTTTCCTTTTCTACATGTAGATCTGCTCCTTGAGGAATGACTATGCTTCTTTCACTTCAACTTATGGGATTTATGGTCTTCTGAAGAGGAATGCTAGGAGCAGGGTCTCTCCCCTTCTCCTAGCTGTGGGACATGGATCTAACCTTTTAAAACCAGCTGCCTAACCCATGCCAGAAAGTTGGGATGGGCTAGATCCCCACTAAGGTTGGGTGTTCCCTGGACTGGGCAGGTGGGATTCACAGAATGACTCACCCCTGCCATTTCATCCACCAAATCTACAGGCTGCTGAGGAGATCTCTGAGAAGAGTCATCTCCCCATGATAGTGCCACCTCTCCCACTCTCCCATTGAAGCTTCCAGCCTAAGCTTTAGACTCCTCAGCCCTCCTGAGCCCCTGTTAGGGAAAGGTTAGAGTGAGTTTTGAGGGAGATGCACAGTGAAACAAGACTTGCTTCCCAGTCCCTTATTGGGAAGGGCAGAGGGCCACTTGACTGATGGACTCTTGCACTGCAAAAGGTGGAAAAAATCAACACACAATGATAGATGCTCTTCTCTGTTAGAGAAAGTGTGGGTGGTTTGGTGTTCTCCGAGGCATGACCTCTTCTTGGTTAGGGAGAGTGAGGGGGCTGGGTGATGAAGGTCCAAATGCTTTGTGCATCTAAAAAAGAAAATAGACCTGAGAGCCACAGTCCCTCCTGTCATGGATGGGTGAGGCTGTGTGTGTCAGGCCTGCTGGTTTTGAGGTGAATAAGGTTACCAAAGTTAACTCAACAGTCCAGATTCCTCCCAGTTAGGATACCTTTGGACGAGTGATTTGTGCCTCCTTGACTTCGCTGTGACGGCATTTAGGACAGACAAGCAGGGTGCAAATCAGATGTCTATGCGATTTATAGCCTCCGTTAATGCACATTTCCAAGGTGTTGATTTAACTCTACTTTTAATTTTTCTCCGAAGTTTGAGTGCATTATCATATAACCAATCTACAGACCATTCGGATTAATGTTGATAGTGGGCGTAGTTTGGTGGTGATGTCATGACTGAATGACTGCCCCTTCTCTGGCTACCCCTCCCAGTTGTGGACAAGGTGGGAGGGGATTGACCCAATGCTTGCTTTGTCATTTCCTGTCTCCTCCTTCCTACTTCCTTCTTCTTCTTCCCTTGACTCATGGAGCGTTCAGTAATGGCTGACCTTAAGTTACTGGTACTTAAAGTAAAGTTTCTTTTAAATCCCCACTGGAATCTTTCTTTTGTCGAGACGCGTGTAGAAAGCCAGGGGGGTGGAATAAGGATGTGCATTGTTCATTTTGAGGTCTGCTAAGGCTCCCCACCCCCTGCGCTCCCTTGCTGGGATCCTGGCGGGAAAAAGGCAGGAAAATTTGTCTCTGTGCAGTGCAAGCGAGTTCCTGCCATTGAGCTGTTGTCTTGCGCGCTGTTACTCGAGAGTAAGGTGCATTGAGCAGGTGGGGGGACTTGTTCCCCGGGAAGCATGGTGCAGGATTGGGGATCGGGCTTCGTATCTACTCCTGTTACCTCCCCCCCTCTCCCTTCTGTCATTGCTTTACCAGGAAGTTGTGTGTGTGTGTCTGTCTGTGTGTGTGTATTGCACCAAAATGACCATTTAGTACTGAGAAACCACTGCAATATCTTTATTCTAGAAATGGTTACATGTGGGCACAAGCCCATTGCAAAGCATGGTCAGAGTAATCCGAAAGGCACGCCACGGAGGGGCAAGACAGGGGCTTGGGCGGAACACGGCGACCAAAAGGCAAACGGCAACAGTTGCATGGGAAGGAATGTCAGTACACAGACGCCACATCACAGCCGCCACACAGTGAGGGGCCCTGCCTGGTCATTCCAATGGAACGGCCAGTTGGCGGAGGGGTACCGGAGGGCAAGCATGCCAGACTATCCACTCCAGTCTCCTCATGCAACGCTGAAGGAAACGCAATGAGTGCACCACACCATGGAGGCGCAGCTGCAAATGCCCCTTCTGCCTCTTGAGTACAGCTAGGAGGAATAACATCACCCGCACTGTGTGGGGATGAGGGGACAAAGAGACAGTGCCAGCCAGGGTTTTTTTGGGGGGGGGCAGAGACCTGCTGGGACGGCGAGGTTGCCCTTTAGCCCGCTCAGCGTGGGGCAGCCCAGAACCGTTGCGAGCTGGCATCTCGGGGTCTGGAGACAGGCAGAATAATTGCCAGTTTGTATGGAACTGGGACATCAGTGCGAAATGCAACATTGTAACAGAAAGGCTACACAAAAATTTGACCTTGAAGCAGCACATTTCCAAAATGGCAGAGGTTGCTAGGGCGCAGGAGATAAGGGGCAGCTGCCGCAAGCATGGTGAGGTGGGAGTGTCCTGTGGCAGATTCTTGGTGGGAGGAATGGGGGGGTGGACACTCCGCATGCTGGTGTTCGCCATGGCCGTCCAGTATCTGGATAAATGATGCTTTTATAGTTTTACATTTGGTCCCAAAGCCAATGCTGCCCTGCTAAAAACTCTAATTGTAGGCACATCCAATGTTTAGAAATTGTACCCACATGTGAAGTAACGTGTGATTGTGATTGGCCAGGGGCTAATATGTAATCAGTGGTGAGATACTCAGGTGGGCAGGGTTAACGAATGGCGGGAAAGTCCGGGGGAGGTACCATCAGGAGACAGGGTGGCGTTTCTGTCAAATTTTCCTCGTTCAACCATAGACCCCTGATCCGACTCTGCTGCAAAACTCCGCATATAAACAATTGTAAAGCGCATTGTATGGAGCCCGTAATTCGCCTTCACAGCTCTCGTCTACCGCTAATAGACGTAAAATCGAATATAGGAAAAAGCGCGTATTTGGAGAAACAGGCGCCAAAGCGACGTTGTATAGAGGGACCCTTAGAGAGAGCTTTGGATCCAGTCAGCATGTGAGGTGCTTCCACCCAGAAGTACAGAGCCCACTTACCCAGTTAGGAAGGGCTTGCCAGCGAGATGTTCTGAGGTAAACCTCCAATAGCCAGCGTGGATGGCTGTTCCTCCTAATGAAACAACCTGGCTAAAACTGCCTCTGGTGAACACTGAGCCCTTCCCTGATCTCTAAGCTGGAAAAGGAAGGAAAAGGAGGGAAAATATGGAGAGGAAAAAATCCAGTCAAAAACACTACTGCTGAGTTTCTAGAGCTCCGCAAAGACCCTGTTGTCCTGTCGCCAGGTACGGCCTGCCTGGAAAGGTTGGATAGCCTCTCCTACTGGAGAGGAAATATTTTTGAGTGGACCCTGCCTGCTGTTCAATGGGAGGGGCTAACCCAAACATCTTGGAATGCCCTCCAAATGATACAGGAGAATGGAAAAGGCTGAGGCTTCAGCCTGTCTAGCAGTTATACTTCCAAACCTGCAGAAGCTCTTAATCTTAATTGCGGATGGAGGAAGTAAATAAAGAGACGAGACACAAGAAATGGGATTAAACAAGGGCCACATTTATTGAAAGGATCTGCAAAGGGGTGAGTCCTAAGGGGCATCCCTTATAGGCCTATCCACAGACCTCTGTTTCCCCCGTTTTGGGCAAGCCATTCTAGCCCGTGAGTAGGCGGAATAACTCCGCCTCTCCACGTGCTGCCCCTTTCGGGGAGGGAGACCTTCCTGTGTCGCCTCCCCCCAGGCCGCATGGCTCTGGGTAGGTGAGAACGGTTGGTCCCACTAGTAACCCTTATCTCCCAAGCCAGGCCGCGGGGCTCAAAGCTGGGAGCCTCAGGAATTACGAGTCACCAGAACAGTGCCTGTGAATGCTCACCGCTTTCCCATACCTCTCTGGATGCCCCTTCCTATCCGCCACTGGGAGCATCAAGCTACTTGCTTAGTCGCTCACGCCCCATCTAGCTACCAATACGTCCTGTAAGCCCCTCTGCAGATCCTGCAAGAACAAATCATTTCCTTGGTCCGACAGATGGACCCCATCTGGCCTATACAGCTCCCTCCGGACAAGCGTAATGTCTGGATGCTGGTTACTAAAATCGTTGTGTTTAGTCAAATCATGAAATATCTCCGTATTTAGTTTCCAAAGCCCTATGGTCACTACCCATTCGCCAAATGAACCTGGGTAGCACGCATGACCACACAATCGAAATGCCGGGCCACTGTTGCCTGATGTGCTGAAAATCGGCCACCGCTTGGAGTATCAGGGCCTTGCCTTTCAATAGCCCCAGATCATTACCACCCAGGTGTATTAACAGCACCTGGGGTGAAAAGCCTGTCACCTGATGTTGACCCAATGTGGGCAGGAGACGTTCCCACCGCATACCACGTCTGCCATACCACTTTATGTTAGCAAGAAGGTTCAAGCCCAGTTGGGATCTGAAACTCGAATTGGCGGCTCGCCTGCCCGCCCAGAAGACATAGCTGTGGCCGCAGATGATCACGCGGACTGGGGCATGGCCTCTCCAGCGATCTATAGAAAACACATACAATTTTAAAATCCAGCCAGGTAAAACCTCTCACATAGAAAGTTTGCAGATATATGTTTTATATGCCGCCGACCGCCATCTGCCGACCGCATGGATTTTAGAAGGAGAAAACCCCACCGCTGCTGCGGTCAATGCTGCCCCAATCCGAAAAGAATGAAAACCGAAGGCTGATTCCATCAAACCTAAGGCATGCAAGGCTTTCTTTGCCACTGCCCAGAATTGAAACTTGGTCAGTGGGGCACCATCCTGATGGCAGAAAAATATCCCTGGATTGTCCCCACGCAGAGAAATGAATTGCCTCAGCGCCTGTACGGGGCATAATGCCTCCAGCGGGGCCTGGTTCAACTGGATAGCAGCCCCCTTTCCAGCCTGATCAGTTTTTAACCTCCTAAGGGTTAAAACTATGCCCTGCTCATTAAACTCCACATCCTTAAACCAGAGCGCACGCTCCGACTGGTTGTGTCTAGAAAATGCTAACAGTTCCGAAATCCGAAATGCCCCAAAGAAGGCAATAGAGGCTGTAGCCTGAAATAAAGTTGCCTCGTAAGGGGAAAAACATAGCCGTTTCCACTGATCCGTTAAATTTAACAAAATATCAGGGGAAACAGGACGCCAGGAGTCCGGGGGGCATGGGGACGCCCTATTCCAGCCCCGTAGAACGCACCTAACTCTGGGATCCATGGTGTTATCACTTACCCCTTTTACCTTTGCTAAAAATGCCAGGGCGGCCAACTTACCCATTATGGTTCTAGCTGAGAGGCCCTTTCAATGGAAAGCTACACAAAACTGCAAGATATGCTCCACTGGGATGGGCCAAGCCAAAGGCAAGTGCAACTCCTCCCTGAAATCGGCAAATTCTCTACCTGCTCTCAAGTAGGCCGCTTCTGTACTTGGTGCAACCGATTGCCACATGGCACACTCGACTTCTCATCGCCAATCTCCCAAAGGGTGTCTGGGAATCTCTCCGGGAGCTGACGAGCCCATGGAGCAAGATCCCGAAATCTCTGGACCTGCTGACGCGATAAAGTGTCTGCAATTGAATTGTCTAATCCTGGGACATGTCAGGCACGAAACAAAATATTGTGGCGGAGACAATGCAGCATAAATCTACATAGCATTGCCATAACTCTCAGGTTCCTAGATGTCAACGTATTTATGACATGGACAGTGGCCAGATTGTCACACCAAAACAGCACCGTGGAGTTGGAAAACTCCCGTGCCCAAATATGCACTGTGACGTAAATTGGAAAAAAATCCAAAAATGTCATGTCTCTGAGAATGGCAGACGAACTCCATTTCTCTGGCCACTGCTGAGCACACCACCTGTTGTCCCAAATGATCCCAAATCCCAAGGCTCCTGAAGCATCAGAATGAACTTGCATCTCGGCTTCAATAGTCAGCTCCTGTCTCCAGAATGAGACCCCATTGTATTCGTTCAAAAATGTGAGCCACACTTGCAAGTCCTCCCGTATAGCTCCAGTCACTCTGGTTCTGTGATAGAGCTGAGATAGCCCCTTCATAGCATCGCAAAAGCGCCGCAAAAAGGCCCTACCAAGGGCGACCACACGGCACGCGAAATTTAAGTGTCCCACTAACTCCTGAAGCTGTACCAAGGCCACCTTTTTGGCCCTGAAAACAGTCTCTATTTTAACCCGCAGGTTAACCAGTTTTTCCTGTGGCAAGCGGCTGCTTTGCTTTATAGAATCGAGTTCGATTCCCAAGAACGTGATCATGCTATGGGGGCCCTCTTTCTTCTCGTGCGCCAATGGAACGCCCAGTTCCTCCGCCAAATGATGGAACTCCTGCATTAAGTGTGCACACTGGTTAGTGTTAGATAATCCAGCAAACAGGAAGTCATCCATGTAATGAACAATGTTTGTTGACCCGGTTCTACTCCTGATAGCCCATTCCAAGAAGGTACTGCATGTTTCAAACATGGCGCACGAGATCAAGCATCCCATAGGCAAAGCCCTGTCGACATAATATTTCCCTTGAAAAAAGAAGCCTAAAAGGTCAAAATCCTCAGGGTGAATGGGCAGAATTCGAAAAGCAGACTTAATGTCACACTTTCCCATCAAAGCCCCAACCCCATTGATTCGGACCATTAAAACCGCAGAGTCAAATGATGTATACCGTACCGAGCATAACTGCTCAGGGATATAATAATTAACTGACTCCCCTTTTGGAAAAGACAAGTTATGTATTAACCGAAATTCACCTACACCCTTCTTGGGGACAATGCCAAGGGGTGAAACCCTTAAATTTTGAATTGGTGGTTCCAAAAATGGGCCCGACACTCTCCCAGCTGCAATTTCTTTGTTAATTTTGTCCAAAACCAATGCTTCCGTCTCGTAAATTGATCTCTGTTTTTTTGCAAAAAGGGGGAGCCTAGGTCCCATAAATGGAATGCGGAATCCAGCTGTAAAACCTAACTCTAAGTATCTTGCATCCTCAGCCTTAGGGTAGGTAGCCAGCAAGCGTTGCAAAGGTGCAATCTTAATGGGGCTGGGGCCCTTTGGGAGGCGGCTGTTGCGCCCCACCCGGTTTCCTGTCACCTTGCCCATCCTTGGCTGCTCCCTGCCCCCCTCTGTATCTGTTGCAGTGGATAGTTGAGTGCAATCCCCCACAGACCGTACAGTCGTGCCTGTATTTACAAGGAGATCTGGAACACGACCCCTTGGCTCCATAATCCCAGCAGGGCGGGCGGGATTGAACCCCCTGCTCTGCCCTCCCTCTAAATGAGGGTGTGGGTTGTTGTTTAGCGATTAAATGTCCACTATCGGCCCTTTCACCAAACCCTGGCCTCGCTGGGGTCATAAACTGCAGCCAAAGATCATGATCCCGTGTATCCCACTGTAATGTGTGGTCGAATGCTGCCTTACGACGAAAATATTCGTCATAAGCCAACCATGCCCCGCCTTCATACTCTGTGTATGCTTGATATACTATATCGAGATACTTGGTCAGAGTATAGCCTTTTTCTGGGAAACGCTGCTGAATGATTCCCATATAAATCAGGAATCCTGGCAGCCAATTTGCCCAAATCCTGGCCACTTTTCTCCTCCTAAGTCTTTCTGCTTCTTTCTCCCCAATTTTCTCCTCATCGTTAGCCTCCAATTCCCTAAACAGCAGAGAAAAAATGTCGATGTATTCTCCCTTCAGAATTTTTTCCCTCGTGGCCGGGAGCAAGTGATATCCTAATGGGGAAGCAGTGCTACCCTTAGGAATGGCATGCCGATCTGCCCCCCCAAAAGGATCGCCTGCAGATGTCCCAGCTCTCTGGTCAGACCTGCTACCGCTCGATGCCGGGCCTTTCCATACCGCAGTGCAAGCCGCAGCAGTATTGCCCGCTGGAGTCGTCGCAGTGCCCTCTGCTGCTCTCGTGACCGTGTTCTGCACCTGTCCCCCCAGCGGCTGTGCCATTGCATCCACTGAGGCCCCGCAGCCAGCTAAGTTCGCGAGACCTGAGACCACCTGTAACGGCCGCTCTCCCACTATGTGTCCATCCGTTGTCCCCAACTGCTGAAACTGCAAATTGGGAAAGTACGTATACCAACCCCATGGATGTGCTGGGACCATGTGTGGTGTATGTGGTGAAATTACAACCTGGCCCCCACCATCCAATACCTGATTATTACCTTGTGGTGTGACAGGAACGGGCGCCCTTGCCACCAAATCGGTTCCAGCTGCCATCGCTACCGGCTCTCCTGCCACCAGCCCTGGATTGATGGAGTTGCCTCCTTCCTGAACCTCTCCATGAGATGCACGAGATTCCTGCGCTGCTGCGGCCTCCATCGCATCTATGCGACTTGAAAGAGATTGCAATAAATTGTCATGCATCTGCCTCTGTGTCTGGCGACCGCCTGGACTTTCCCTATCAGACAGGCCGGGCGCTATAGAAGGGGCAAGACCTCTGCCACTTTCCAAGGACTGTACCCATGCCATCAACGCTTCTACAGCAGGGTCTAACTCGTCCTCGAATGAATCCTGCCTATTGCTACCACATACCTTCTTCGCAGGAGGGGCTTTTCCCTTTCCCTTAGCACCGCCAACCCCTTTCTTTGAAGGCATGATGTTTGCAGGCAGTTAGTATGCAGGAGAAAGTGTCAGTCCAACGACTAGTGTTGACCGCTAGCCCACACTAAACCCCCCCCCCTTTGGGAATGAGCCTGTACAGTTGGGCTAAAGTGTACTAGGCTGCAATTTCTCTCTGCTTCTGCTGTTGTCCCGCTATTGGGCCGTAACAGCCACAGCGAATTGACAACCCCAACAAAGTTGCCTGTGCCGCTGGCCCAGCCTCCTCCCTTTTGAGTGAAAAGAGTCGCTGTCTGGTTTCCCCCTCACCCTTTGTAAAGGCCAGGGACAGTTGACACCTCACCGGCGTCCCAACAGTTGCATAAAATGGCAGTCACACCCAGCGTCCACGAAAGCGACTGTCTTTATGCAGCCTGCCTGCTCCCCAAAATGGCTGCCGCCACCGCGCCTGGCCGTCTGCGCCACCGCCTCAAAGCAAGCTGTCTGCTCATCTAAAATGGCCGCTGCCACCGGCGCGGGGCCTGCTGAGCAGCCGCCTCTATATAGGCTGCTTACTCGCCCCTGAAATGGCCTCTGCCACCCGCCCTAGGGGCCTGTCACGCCGCTGCCTCCGCCCGCCCCGGGGCCCGCCGCGCGGCCGCTTGTCTGCTGACTCCAAATGGAGCCGCCGCCATCTTCCCCGTGCCCATGCGGCTCGCGTGTGCTCTCCTGCCCACGCTGGAGTAGCTGCCTCCACCCGCAGCCCCCGCGCGGCCCCAGGGGCGACCAAACCTGTGGCCCAAAGGCCAAATTGCGTCCTCTTCTCTTCTCCCTCTTCTCTTCCTCCCGGGTTGTTGTCCACGAGGCGCCGCCCGCGGCTCCTTCAAGAGGTAAGAGCCGAGTGGAGAAAGAGAAGGAAGGGGAGGGTGGCTCCTGCTTATATAGCCATCCAGCCCTCCCCTTCCAGTGGCGCCTTCGTGCCCGATCAGGAGCGGGCACGTCTCCTCTCTTTCCCCCTCCCACCCGCAAAAGCCTTCCCGCCCCCAGGCCTTCGGCCGGGGGCGGCAGAATGGCGCTTTCAGATGTATACGAGCTGGTTATTGTTGCTGCTCAGAGAAGAAATCTGGATAAGTTCAAATAAAGTTGTTCAACTCTGGCACACACTGACAATAGTTCTGTAACCAAAGCCTAGTTCAGATTACGTGAGGATTGCGTAGAAAGCAACATAGCCTCCTGCTTCAGCCCACTGATGCCAAACATCTCATAGCATAGACTTGATGCACATATAACTTCCACCTGACGTCCTTGTAGCTGCACCCAGTCGCCATGAGGGGATGAACTGCACTGTTGAGTGTCATCCCTGTTAGATTATTCATTTTCTGCTGTCTCCGTGGCATAGCGCCCCTTCCTTTAAATCTGTTGAAGCTCAGGGACTATCAAAGTGGAGCATATCTGTGAAGCATGTAGCACAGCACCCCTTAGTGGCAACGTGGGGCACTACTTGTCCTGAGCTTCAAAGTTTCCTTTCCGGCAGTGTAGTGTTTCTTGGTATTAGGAACAAATCCAATGTCCTTACTTTGAAGCTTCTAGAAAAATAAAGGGAGAGATTTCATGTGTATATAGCCATTCATATGAGTTATAGCAGGCTAGCTTTCATGAAGGGTAGCTGCAGAAAAAAGGGTCTCATCCTGATGTCTGTTTTGGACTACATCCAAATGTCCAAATGATTAATTGGTGATGCCTTCTCGTTTGTCCCCCCCCCCCCCATTCACTACTAACCTCTCTATTCTTCTCTCCAGATCTCCTGACTGGCCTGATCAAGCCCAATAACACTGGAATTCCAAACCCAGAAGTGTATAAAGAAGTGAGTTTTTCAGCAGTTCATCTTGGAACTCCAAGGCTAGTGGGTGGCAATAGGAGACTCATTGGACTTAGACAGGGCTGTGGGAGAATGGGGAAATGTTAGTGGTGGAGGAAATATTAATGAAGTAAGCACCAGCCCATCGAGGAGAAGGTGACTCCTCACCCAGAAGCAAAAATTGCTTTAGTAAATATATAAATAGTACTAATATAAATACATTGTAATTTTCTCACTGTTAGCGAAGGAATTTTAATAGATGGTGCAGGTTCTAGTAAACACAGAGTTGCATGATGGCTCTTGCTTCCATGATTGTGAACTTTGGATCAGCTGTGACTTAAAATGCTAGAATTCTAGGGGGCGAAATTGGAGGCAATTTTTAGGATCAAACTAGGCTAAACCCACTGTAAAATCTGGGGCCACTGCCTGAGGGGTATCTGTCTGAGTCTGGGATCCCACAGATTTCTACACATAGTGACAACTTTTTTCCTGGAGGACTAAGGGGGAAGTGGGGAGTGCAGTCTCTGCTATTCTGGTGAAAGCTGAGCCTAAGGTCCAGGAACCCAGGGTCACATCATTCAAGCCTTTCTCTCAAAAAGACTCAAAGCATTTTACAGCAGGGATTAAAATATACAAAGATTTAAAACAGCCGAAACAATTACTAATGCCAAGATCTGGTGAAACAACTAAAGTAAGAAGCCACATCATATGCTGTCAAATGCCTGTGAGTAGAGGAAAATCTTAACCTGGTGGCAAAAATATGATAATGGGACCAGGCGGACCTCATTGGGGCAAGCATTCCACAATCAGGGGGCCACCACTGAGAAGACCTTGTTGCCATTCTCCAAACCTCAGAGGAGGGCCTCAGATATTGATCATAATGTACACGTAAATTCATATCAGGAGAGGTTCTCTGTCAGGTATTGTGAACCTAAGCCATATAAAGTTTTATAGGTCAAATGCAGCACCTTGAATTGGAAATGTACAAGCAGCCAGTGCATGCAAGCCAAAATTGGTATTATATGCTTAGAGTTTCTGGTCCCTGGAAATCACACACAGATGCTGATGACTTGATAGGGGGCAGCCAGATCTATCACATAAATGCAAGTGCTGAGGCTTCTAAGCCCTGCCACATGCTAAAGGCATTGCTGGCTCTTGCCAGATTACCAAATAAGACTCTAAAATAACAAACCTGATGTCCAGTGAGTATTCAGGAAAATATTCTAATAAATCCAGATAATTTTTGAAGCAGAACCGATGGGTTTTGCCCACCCTAGGGCCTTCTCTTGAGGCCTCTATTCTTCTCCCTGGATTTTGGGGCAAACAGGTATTGTCAGCATTTATAAATTGCCGTGACAGCTAACCAGGGCTGTGCAGAAGCTGGTAATATGCCCAGGCCAGATGTATGTCCCGTTCCCCCCCCCCCCCCCCCCATTTCAAACTGCTCATTAAATGTTTTTTAATCAGTGGCACTGATTCAGAACATATATGAACTAGAATGATTTATAACAAAAGGTAAGGGGAAGCACTTTTATTCAAGATGTAAGACATCACTTCTTCACATTCAGAATTTCAGGACAGATGGCTTCTGCGCTGTTTCCGCAAGGCGGGCTCCTCGCTTCTTGATGGGCCACTTATGCTACGGAAGCAGTAGCGTAAGCTGGGGGGGACCTCCTTGTCGGGGTGCCCCCTCAAAATCGTGGGCCCCGGGCCAACTGGCCCCCCTGGCCCCCCTCTGCACTGCCCTCCCTCTGCCCTGCCCTGCAGCTAACTGCTGTGTCCTCCCTCTTTCTCTCTCTCTCTCTCCCCCACCACCCCCATCTCTAGGCACTCAGATATGAGACAGGCTTCCTAGTTTGTGCTGCCATTGGGCTACTGTTCGTCATCCTCGTGCCTCTGGTGGGCTTGTTTTTCTGCTGCTGTCGTTGCTGTGGAAATTGCGGGGGTTCCATGTACCAGAAGCAGACCAAGAACATGAACTGCAAGAGGAAGGCATTATTTGCATCCCTGCTAGCAGTCACGATCATTCTTCTGTGAGTTTTTTTTAAAAAAAATATTTGTTACATTTATATCCTGCCTTTTCCTCCAAGGATCCCAAGGCAGCATATATGATCTTCCTCCTCTCCATTTTATTTTTACAACAACCCTGTAAGGTAGGTTATACTGAGAGTCAGTTATTGGCCCAAAGTTACCCAGTGGGCTGAGTGGGAACTTGTACCTGGGCCTCTCTAGTCTCAGTCCAGCACTGTAATCACTACATCACATTGTCTCTCCTACCCCACACATAGTTTTGTATATGCAGAATATTGGGTGAATGGGGGAAGCTCCATGCTTTTTCTTACCTTCCTGTGTCCTGTTTCAGCAGGGAATTGATTACAAACTTTCCACTTCCTTTGCAGTCGTTCAGTTTCATTTTAAATCCAGAAGCACCTACTATTCACACATCACTCTGCACTGTCTTGCTTAAATCAGGTTGCCTCCCCTGCATGTGCACTTTTAGCTTGCTCACTTGGCATTGGTTTTAAATCTGGCTGCAGTGTATGTGAAATGGCTTCCTGGAGCAAGGGGAGGATGGGCCGGTCCCAGCAGGGAGGCCCTACAGGAAGCTGCCACTGTGAGAGCTGATTCCATTGTGCGGAACAAAGAGCTGAGACAGGAGTTCTGGCAACAGAGAGTGAGTTTCTGAACCAGTGGTGGGACAGAGCGCTGCCACTGGCGGTGTCTAGCAGCCTGGATTGACTTAGGCAGGACTAAATTTGTGTCAGTGCTCAACCCAGGCACCATTTTCAATGCGAAGCATAGCCCTCAAACATGAATGTGTCCTTGAACAAATGGTGGGTATATTCATTTCTTTGCTGAATCACTACAGAGATCTCCCACACACTTGGGACCCCGGAGAAGGGTTTCCAGGTGAGTATTTATGGCCAGACTTGAGCTCCAGCAACCTTTCTCCTAGAAATTAATTACAGGATCTAATTCTGAGATGTGGCTCACTAAAAACATTGAGACACATACAGTGCATAAAGTGTGAAAGGGGGCCCTGTGGAGCCACTTGAACTTTCTTGGAAAGCAAGGAGCGTTTTGCACTGGAGCACATCCTCCACTGCAACCAATCATTTCCCTGGTCTTGCCATGGTCCTTACTACACCATTTCCCCAGTACTTTCTATTCCTACAGAAGTTCCTGCAGACCTGAGTGAGTCAGGTTATCTATGAAATGCTGACTTCTTTTAAATGCAGGCAGGATCACCAAGATCATACATAGTATTACAAAGTTGGGAGGAATCAAAAGGCAATCTTGTCTAACCCCTGGTCATGAAGAAGGGCAGTCCATTACCATCCGCTCCGCAGTGTATTGTAAACACAGAGGAGGTGCTACAGGGCACTGAATTAGAGATGGGTCACATAGAGATACCAAGCCAAGAATCCATGAATGACACCGCTGTGTTCGGAAGTACCAGTTGGCACAGAGTGCTTACTCCAAACCCCGCTCACCTTTCACTCCACTATATCTCTGTTACCTCCCAAATAATGAGCACACAATCAAGGAACTTTGAGCTATATGCAACGTCATGCATTCAGATTTCTACTTACACAATAGGATTTCCTCTTCCTCCCCTCCCCCATGCCCCACACTTCCCCTGGCCTGCAGATATACTTAAAAGGGTCAACCAACCCCATGGAGCAGATTTGGGGGTGCACATGGGGTTGCAGTGAAAGGGCAGGAAAAGAGAATCCTTTCTGGCAGTGGTGACTATTCTGCTGGCGCATGGACACCACTGGATACAACCCTGTTGGCTGTCTGCTGCTGTTTTTGACCTATATCATGATACTACTCGCCTGACATCTGTGGAGTATAAAAAACTGCTCTCCTACCTCTGAGTCTTTGTTCCCTTCTGTTCCTTCCTCCATTGTAGGGCTGGGGTTATCTGTGCATTTGTCAGCAACAAGCGTGTAACTCAGTCTGTAGAGAAAGGCTTCAGGACTTTGAACGATACGATGGACAACCTGAATGGTTACCTGAACTCTATCCCTCAGGTATATAGAGTATATGCTGTATTATATTTCTGTCCCTGCTTCCTTTCTCCTGTCCCATCCTCCATGCATGACTACCTTTACTCTTCCCACATATTTAGGTATTCTTGCCACTTGCTCTACTTGTTTCCTACCCCACCCTCCATTCACCTTGCCCCATTCTCCAGCAAAGCACCTCTGCCTCGTGTTTCCATCCTCCAATTTTATTTCCACTTCACATGGGCAAGCGCTATGGCACTGTTTGGTCCCCATTATCCCACTGACATGATTTCCTGTATCTGCAGTTCCATTACTTCGTTGATCATGGTAAACTTCTCAGCCACTGCCAGTTGGCAACTGGAAGTCAGGCTCTATTGAAAACGAGTCAAGGATCCCACGCCAGAGACAGAGCCCCATGGCTTCCCTGGCACAGGGGGCTAGAGTACAAGGTGCACTGAGCTCCTGAAAGGGATGCATGAATCTTATCATTTCTGGACTGCAATGTGTTTTCATGCACCTGTTTCCCCTATCTGCATTAGCTGAGATATTAAGGTACTTTGAATGATTATCTAAGCTTTGTTTAAACAACAATGCAAACGAAGTATAATGTGACATTCATAATACCAGAAAGAACAAACATGCTTTGCTTTTAACAGAGAAGCATGACAAAAGTGGTGTGGAACTACATTGTTTTTTCAACAATCTTTCTTTAATGGCACCTCCCTTTAAAGGCCTCTCTCATGCTAAGTGCTTTGACCAGGATATCATGTCATGCTGACTTTTGAGAACTAAAGTGAATTTATTTGTCATCTAGGAAAACTTCAGCAAAACCCACAGAGGTACCTGAAGTGATAAAGGTTTTTTAACCCCTTGTCTGCTATGCGGAACTGGCAGGAGTTGGTGTGGGTTACAGCATTCTGTACATCTGGACTACAGGGAGGCAGGAGCACTACAACTATTCTCTCAGTCCACAAAATCTTGGGTTGGCTGTTCCTCAGTTACCCTTCACTAGAATTAGTTTCTTTTGACCAGTCAGCTTGTTAACTATTTTATTTTAGTATTTGTCTCTCTGATGGAAGTCATTTATGGGTACTTCCTTTAAAGCAGTGGTCCTTTATGACCTTCTGCAAATATTTTTGCAGGACAAACCTAAACATGTTTATTTTGAATTAAGATCTATAGATTGAAATGGGATTGATTTCCTAGTAAGTGTATACATGGGATTTCAGTTTAGTATTTAATTATCCTTTTGGGGTTCAGAGACCTTTTCCTAATAGAGCCAAGTAAAAATGGTCAGTATGTCAATGAGTGCATTTCAGTACAATCGACAAATTCAGTACTAGTGTTCAAACTGTACACAGCATCCTATATCCCTTACAAAAAGAATGGGAACCTCTGGGGGTTCCCCATCCTGCTGGCCAGCTTCTCTTGTTATCTCCAATCACTGATAGGAGATAAGAGGGTATTTAAAGGCCTGCAAGTTGCTTCTGCTGTTATCTCCAAACAGTAATTGGAGACAAAAGGGTCATGCAGGCATGAAAACTGTTCCATAGAATTGAGCTGTCTTTTGCAGGCATGAAAGATGTTGCACTGGGGTTTACTCCTGAGTAGAAATGCATCAAATTGAACTGTACTCTGCATGCCTGAAAGCTGCTGCACTGGGGCTTATTCCTGAGTATATTTGTACAAAACTGAGCTCTGTTTTATATGCTTAGTGGGAAAATGTCCAAACTGGTAAAAATTATATCTGGCCTTGTCCACTTTGCTTTCTCTTTCATTGACCCTGCTTTGTGCTCTTATCCTTGCCCACTGCTGGAATGTGTTAGTAATTGAAAGGAATGCAATTAAGTATGTATTTTTTTTAAAAAACAAGGAAGATAAGGAGAGAATGAAAGTGGAAATTGAAAGCAGGTGTTCTGAATTAAGGTATAAGACACACCTGAAAGTTAACTCTATTAACTGCATAAAAAAGAAAGGAAAAAGCTAAGCAGTGGTGAGGTCTGTGGGGGGTTGGGGGGTTGGGGGGTTGGGGGGTTGGGGGGTTGGGGGGTTGGGGGGTTGGGGGGTTGGGGGGTTGGGGGGTTGGGGGGTTGGGAAGTAAGCTAACTGGATTCTGAAGAAAGCTGTCTGGAGAAGAAAGCTGGAAGAGTAAGCTGTGCTGAGAAGTAAGCTGACTGGAAAAGCTGCGAGGAACAGGCAAAGTATTTTGTGCTGTGGAAAGAGCAGAAGAAAGCAAAGGAATGTTTGAATATTGTTTTGCTTCATCATTTTGTTAAAGGCTGCTCAATGCAAGAAAGAGATTGTGTTAAGTATGAAGATAAGTTGGTATCAGTTCATTTTAAATGCTTGTCTGAACAAGTAAAATACTTCCTTAAAGTAAATCCCTGTTGTTATGAGCAGTGATTTATCTGAGCTGTGGGAGGAAGTGCATCTGCTGGAATATCGGACTAAACTCACAGGAGGAAAACAAACAAAACTCTATCACCAACAGAATGTAGCCCCCAAGATCCTTCCCAAATTGGAATTCCACCCCCAGGCTAAAATGTTTTGTTGTCTCTGCCTTATAATTTTGTGTACATGATCATGATTATATTCAAGATCTTGATCCTGATTGCTATGCTCTCCTCTGAATTTTTAAGAATATATTTCACCATTTTCCTGGTTCTCTGCAGGAGATTAATGTCCTAGTTGACTCTATCTCGGTGCCACTTAATCAAGCCAATAAAAGCCTGCAAGGTGAGTCTATGCCACTGGCCATAAACTGGGCAGAGAGGTATGGGGGGCACTGTCTAGAACTCAAGTGAGGGAGGTGGCTTCAAGGTGACATTTGGAAATCAACGGACATTGCACAATTTATTTATTTATTTATTACATTTGTATACCGCCCCATAGCCGAAGCTCTCTGGGCGGTTTACATAGGATTAAAACAATTAAAAACAATATACAAAAATTAAAACAGCAAAAACATACAACATACACACAATACACACATACATTTAAAACTGCTACAACAGCCCAAAAAAGCTACAAAAACAGAAAACAAAACCAGGCTCCTCAGATATTGCCAAATGCCTGAGAGAAGAGGAAAGTCTTGACCTGGCGCTGAAAAGATAACAATGTTGGCGCCAGGTGGGCCTCGTCAGGGAGATCGTTCCACAATCTTATTGGTGGACTATATCATGTGATCTTAGGGAACCAGGTTGAAATGGATGCCTCAGACCATGCTCAGAGCACTTAGATTTTCAACATGGTGCCCATCAGGTTCTTATTCTTTAATTAAAAAAAAAATTAAAGCATTTTTTTAAACACGGAGGTTGGCATATTGCGAAGTGAAGTGCTGATCTCCAATGTCATCTTTATTTGGATTCATAGGAGTGGCTTTTGTGTTTTGGAGTACAGAACCTATCTCTGCCTTTTACTTACATTCTTTTGCAAGTTACTTTGCTTTTAGTCTCATCAGTTTGCCTTCTGGAAAATTAGTGTTTTGTGACTGGCCATGCCCAATATTGCAGTCATTTTATGAATGGATAAGTCCCACTGCCATGACACACTTTCACAATACCAGCTGTGCCCACTGGTGCAAAATGCTTGGGGACTCCTGATTTAGAGGCACTTACCGGTCATAACCTCAGCTCTTGACTAGCTTTATAGATACACCAGGTATTCAATGGTCCTCCATGGACTTTCTATACTATTACTGCTTGCCTCCTCCAAGACATGTTGCTGGTTCCTACTCCTGCTATATTGCAGAATGTTGGTATGAGCTGAGAGCACTGTATTGTCCATTAGATTATCCTTTCATCTTCCATGGGGATCAGGTGGATTGGGTTTAAGTCCCAAGATCCACCAAACATGGTTCTGGGGCTTGAAAAACTACAAAACAGTAGGAAGTACTTCTGTTGATTGCCATACTGTGATGCTATTCTATCTTTGCAGATATTGGAGACCATTTGGGCGAGAAGATCAAAGCTCACCTAGGCGAGCAAGCTTATAGGGCACTGGATTCGGCTGAACAGCTTCTTGGAGGTATCAAAAAAGAGATTGGATTGGGGAATGTTAGTGAGATACAACAGTAGAGCTGTGGGCACAGAAACTGGGTCTGTATATTTGTTGTACAGGGGCATAAGATGTGCAAAGGCTCAGAAGACAAAGGAATTTTAGAGGAAGGTACTTGTAAGACAACCAAGATTTGGTGGGGGTGGACTTTGGGAGGGTTCATTGTGGAGCCTGAGATGAATGCCTTGGCCAACTTCATCCTGAGAGATGCCATGACGAAAACCTACTTGTTTCCAGAATCTGAGTTAAGGCTAGAGGGCTGCCAGTGACCCATTTATTTAGGTCTCTTTAGTTGTGGTTCATATATTTGAAGGGTAATTCTCTTATGGTAATAGTTACCCATGAACAGGGTGCACCATGCAGACTGGAAAGTTCCTTCTCAGTTTTTTTCCACTGTCTCTTGCAGTGACTAGCAATGTGGAACAGGAACTCTATACAGTCAACAATTCAGCCAGTAGCTTGCAGAATCTGCAGAAGGAGCTGGACGTAAAACTTACCACCATGAGAGATAACATCAACAAAACCTTGGAAGAGTGTGGCACATCTTGCAAACGTGTGTCAGTGAGCAACCTGAAATCTGGAGCCAATCTCAGCACGGTAAAGTAGGGCTGGGAAGGCAGAGAGCAATTTGGATAGGAATGGTGGAATATTAGATAACACATATTTTTGGTGAACTGACCAGGCAGTACAGAAATGCCCAATTGTTTATTTAATGAATTAATTATCAATAAATAATTAATTAAAAATATGAGACTAAGTGTGATTAGAGCCTTTGGGTGAGACTACCACAAGGCCAGGAGAGGCTAACGGCAGTGTTAGTGGAGCATATCAGGTTGTAACTCAAGGGGTGGGGGTGGTCACAATGGCAGAGCATGTCTTAAAGATGCACCTGCATATGTCCACCAGCTCTTAATATACAAGACCAATTCATGGAATATAAGGCTGTTAACGGCTACTAGTCATGATAGTGAGATAGATAGATAGATAGATAGATAGATAGATAGATAGATAGATAGCCTCTAGTACTAGAGGCACTGGTTGACTGCTGTTTGAACAGGCCTTTGGACTGATCCAACATGGCTTTTGTCAGGTTCTTATACAAATGCTTTCATGGATGCCCAGCTTACTCTCACATCAGTGAAACACTGAGTGAAACACAGTTACACCCCACCCAGAACACAATTAACTCTCTGTGGCTTAACTGTTTTTTGTGTATTCAGATAGCTAGATAAGTTCTTGCCATATCTGCTCCCACAGGTTCCTGATGTCAAAGACCTACTAAAGCTAATAAATGACCTGAAAATCTCAGACCTCAATGCCACTTTTGTGAAGGTAACATCCCCTTTTTTCTGTGCTCTACTTCCCCCTCCCCCCCTTCAAATGGGCTATGCAGAGGCAGCTGGCTGGTGGGGCAGAGGACAGGGCGGATACTTAGTATACTATTCCATACTCAATATTCCACTGAGATTGTCAGAGGAGGACATGAGAAGATCATGCCCGACAGTTCGCAACTGCATGCTGTGCATTGGCGCAAATGTACATGGTTGGGGGATTTCTCGGCTATAAGTGGGTGAGGGAAAGGTAGAAGGACTCCATCCCATTTCCCCCAAATATAGAGCCATCACTGGCAGAATGCCCACTCCAAGTGGGAATGTGCCAGGATGGTATGCCTGGAGGAGGCTGTGCAGCAGGTACAGAATTGCTGGCACCATGGAGTAAGCCACAGACGGAGTCTAGGAGCATTAATCATGGCTTTGGGCCAGTGGGGTTCACTGAGCTCTTGAGCCTTTAGTGAATATTCCCAATCCTATGCCCCCTATGGGTATTGTTAGCTTGCCTGGCCTTTGGAAGTAGTATGCATATCCAGCTGTGGCTTTGTCTGCTGTTGGACCAGCTTTGAGCCACATTATGGCATATGTGGTTTCAGGACCTGTGCCTTCTTTGTCTATGTCTTTATCTCCGTCTTTATCCTGGGTTCCTATGCCTGCAGGCAAGAAAGGCCCTGGATGATATACCACAGGAGGTCTCCAAACAAACAAAAAGGGTGGTGACTGGTAAGTAGCTCCAGCACATAGCCTGTTTCCCATTTCATGTACTGTGTGAAAGGCTATTCCTTGGGGAATGGCCAATAGTTATTCCTATAATGGCCTCAGAAGCCAGAGGTGTTTTGCTAATGTCCTGTCTGATTAGCTCAAATGAATATAAGAAATTTACCCTACCAGCTTAATTGCTCAGTATAACTATTCAGAGTTATGCCATAATGCAGTTTTTCCTTTGTTTGAAACATGTTATTCTACAGATACAATTTTTACATACAAACTGGAGATCATAACCGCTTGTTTCTCACATTTGCACATTCAGGGCTGCTTCATGAATCATGACATTTCTACCTTAAAGTCAGGAATTGCAGCTAATTGCTGTGTATGCCCAGAATGAAAAAGACATGTGAAAGTTCGTCAGTGGCAGTAGCTTTACAGATCCCATGTGAGATCCCTTAAACTGGAGATGTTAGGAATTAAATCTGGGATGTTGTAAATCAAAACATGTGGTCTGCCAGTGAGCTACAGCCTCTGCCCAAACTAAAAGGAAAAACAGGAGAGGAAATTGTCTCAACATTTCATGCAGTTGATAAAGTGGGCTTTAGTAAAAAGCAAGCAAACAAAATCAGGGGTGGGGAAATTTGTGGCTCTCCAGAAGTTTTAGCCTACACTCCCATTAGCCCAAGTCAGCCAAAACATCTGGAGGGCCTCTCTTGCGATAAAAGCTTATTCTATAATAAACTTGTTAGTCACAGGAAAAGTGTGTGTGTGCTCTGTGTAGAACATTTTTCTAAAGAGAAGAGGCCCTCTTGCTTGTTTCATATGCAACATTTCTTGCACAGGCAGGTGCAAATGGGAATAGGGGGGAAAGATGGAAACCCACATTCCCTGTCATCTGTATGGTTTGTACTGTACATGCAAACAGCTACATGTTGCAACTTCCAAAGACATGGACCAGTGGCAAAATAAAAACATGATTTTGACATAATGGTGTATATAGTGTTTTTGTATCCATGCGTAAGAAAAAGGTTGTGTGAGCTGTCTCTCTCTCACACAGAGATACTCCTAAAACGGGTGAACAATCTCTGTCAGCCAAAGGGCTGAATTAAATTTAGGAGAAATCCTCTGGGGAGGGGACATTCCAGTGGTGGGAGGGTCTGAAGGCAAAGGGGGCAGGCCAAAGGCAGAAGGGATGAGGCAGCATATTTTAGCTTAAAGCTCTTGCTGACAATAACTAAGCCGCAGGAGAGGCATTTCATCATTTTAGAATGGAGGAAAAACTACACAAACCCCAGAAAGCCACTAAATGATTGATAGTTGGGGAAAACGGACTGGGGTCAGGGAAAGGGGGCATAGCCAGATTTGTCCCTTGGGCCTGAGGTTCCAAACCATGCATACATACTACAGCAAATGTAGACTGTCTCCCAGCAAATATAAAGACCCTATTCAGATGACATGCTAAACCATGGTGGTTAAGCGTTTTGTGCTAAACATTATGGCTTAGCATGTCATGTGAACCATTCCTAACCATGGTGGCTACATAACCATGGTTAAAACACACTCATTAACCATGGTTTAAACACACTCACTAGCCAAACTGAGGGAATTATGGCATTTTTCACTTCTTGTATGCATCTTTGTTTTTAATTTGGATTCTTTTCTCTGCTGGTATGCTGTCATTCCCTCAGTTTCTTGCAACCCACAATCTTGCCAGCTTTCTCTGAAATGCAAACTGATGCCCTTTTTGGTTTCACTGGTAAAGTTTGCTCTCCTGGGGGTGGGGGTTGTGCTTTCAGCTTTCCAGGGTTTGGTAGGTATAAAATTCATGAATGGGATTGTAAGATTCCCAGTCACCACATATCTGGTGTCAATCTGAAGGGGCAGGTGTACAAATCTTATCCCCACTATTATATTGCTCACCATTTATTTATTGATTTATTTATTTATTAATTAAAATGGCATCTTACATATCCAATTACATTGTTTTTGTAAAGGACTGCAATCATTTCTTTGGATTCTGGGACACAAAATTGCACAGCTGTGTCAGCCTTCCACTCTCGCAAATTGTACTTGTCTGTATAAGCACAGACTCTTCAGTTTCCACCATTTTCCAGCTTTTTGGGCTAGACATCCCCAGGATCCTGACTTACCCTTGCCCTTTTCCTTTTTTCCCCATTCCTCCCATGTGCAACTATTTTCCTGCTCCTGCAATTCTTTTTGTGCTCCTAGTCCTGGTCCACAGTTTTTTCTGAATCCTACCTGCCTCTGGTTCCATTTCATTCCACCTAATGGGAATTGAGTCGAGGAAAAGAAGCTAGGATTCAGAGATGGCAATACTATCAGATTTTGCCATTGCCTATCCCTGTGGACTATCTGCTTTGTCATATATGCCTCTCAAGTATATTAGGATTGAATTACATGAGCCTTGTAGAGGTGTGGTGGGAACTGTATTTGCATGGAAAGTTCAAGAGCTGCTTGGCTATGGGACATGAAGCACCATAATTTGCACATCTAGAATGCATAGATGATGGCCGCTGTATGTTAGGGGTCTGCTATAGTGCACAAAGTATAGTGGTTTATCTGTGTCCCCTCTAAACCTTGCAGATGCACAGGATCAACTACAACATGTCAAAGCTCAGACTGACAACATCCAAGGCACCTTTTCTATACTTAATGCATTGGGGAATGCATCTGAGTTCATGAATGACCTCACTAAGAAGGCAAATGACTTTGAGCCAACCGTTGCAACCTATGATGGCTACAGGTAGGAGCCAAAAGCTGTTCAGGGTATTGTAGGTTGCAGAATCCCTTGGTTTAGTTCAGGCCATGATAGATCCATGGCACAGGATGTCTGGCTTGCCTTAGGTCAGATGAAATGGATGCCCTCTGTCCCTGCTGTGTATTTAATGGGTGGCAACTCTGATGTTCTTAAAATAACAGCTGCAGAAAATGTGTGAGAGTTGTACCTCAGGAGAAGAGCTGAAGCTGATGTGAAGTTTCATGGTTTATTTATTTATTGCATTTTTATACTGCCCAATAGCCGAAGCTCTCTGGGCGGTTTACAAAAATTAAAACCATCAAAGTATAAAACAACAACAGTATAAAAATACAATATAAGAACAGAAGCAGGATAAAACCAAACAGCAATGCAAAATTAATACCAATTTAAAATACAGATTTAAAACAGCAAAGTTAAAAATTAAACTGATAAACAGTTAAAACACTGAGAAAATAAAAAGGTCTTCACCTGGCATCTAAAAGAGTATAATGTAGGTGCCAGGCGAACCTCTCTAGGGAGCTCATTCCGCAGCCGGGGTGCCACAACAGAGAAGGCCCTTACGGAGAAGGACCCCCGAGGATGATCTTAGTGTCCGGGCAGGTACATTAATGTGTTTGCACGGCGTTTTTTGATGGGACCAAATCTGCAAAGTTTGAGGGCATAATTCTTGTCTTCCTTCTAATTTGATTAATTGGATCAGTTAGCATTTATATTTCCCAACTACTTTACCATTCATTGTTCATATATGGGCTTGAATGGAGTTCCATATTTTCTGATCGCTTCCTCTTGTTGCATGTTTTGATGATGCATTTTGCATATGCCAACAAAGCATAGTCCTCCTGATACTGGTTTAGCAGAGATCTGGCACATTACCCAGTTGGGGATGTTTTAACCTTTCCACTCCCTTAGTTGTTGTTTTCTCTTGGGAATATTTGCTGTACTCACCTGACTAGCCTTATTTCTCTCACTCCAGGTGGATTGTTGGCTTCTGCCTCTGCTGTCTGGTGCTTTTGATCATTGTATTCAATGTATTGGGCTTGTTGTTCGGGGCCCTTGGGCTAGACCCAAAGGTGATGCCTATCCATCGGGGCTGCTCCTCCCATTCTGGTGGAAACTTCCTCATGACGTAAGAGTCTTTGCATCGTTTTTCTCTTCCAACTCAGGATGGGATGGGGTCACCGAAACATCCCCCTCCTGATCATGGCCAAAGAGACAGACATTTGTTGAACTGTTGTATGGCATTGGGATTGTGAGAGCACAGAGGAGGAGAACATTTCTATATAACGTTGGTTACATGGGTACCATTCTGTGGATGGATTTCTAGTGTACAATGTGTGTTGTGTAGTTAGCACAGGCTCCTACTAGGAAAAGATAGGGTGGGCTGCTGTAACAACCAGAGAATACTCCGTAGTCCTACAGCTGGAATGGTATAACGCTAAGCTACAAATCTGTGCCTCCCACTCAATTATTTTGACATGCTGCTGTTCTGGCCCTGTCTTCTAGATCTTCAGCTGCTTAATGTGTTTTATTTGCTGGATTTCCTGTGTCAGAATTGCCCCCATGAATGTAAGGGTTGATTGTGGGGAACATGTGAGGGCTCTGATGGCTGCTCTGCCCATCCAGCCTTCCAGTGAAATCTCAGCCTTCTGATTATTTCTAACTTTCCCTGACAGGAGTGCTGGGTTCAGCTTCATATTTGGATGGCTGCTGATGCTGCTGGTTGGACTGATATTTTTAATAGGAGGCAATACCTATACACTAGTTTGCCAACCCTGGGCCAGTGGACGTCTCCTTGAGGTAAGATCCCCAGGCTGCCAGTGTGATTATAGATGCTTCTGTGGCCCCTCAGGAGTGGGAATGAGGGGGAAGGGGAAATAATGTATATCAGGGAAAGTTAGCTCATGGTCAAGGTATCCCAAAATTCCAGACTAGAACTCACACTGCAACTCCAGGTTACAGTCCTGGGCTCCAAATCCCCTCTCTCCATTCTTGTCAATCATGCAATTTTGACATGAAAGTTACTGAAGTAGGCCAAAGGCAGCCGCTGTTCTACATTCTAGAGTGGAGAGTATCACAACTAGAGGGGAGCACTAAAGGCATTGTTTTGAGTAGGTGGAGAAGGAATCTCATCAGCTGTGTTACTGAATCTTCCCCTCTAGAAGCATATACAAACTTGGGCATTGTCAGGACCAACATTCATACAGGGATCGTTTTTAATTTTGGCGTTAGTGCATCTTTGACAAGACAGAACTCAATAATCCATACACTCACATGCACAAGCGTCTTCAAAAAATGGGGAATGAACAAGATTTTCAAATATAAAATCATTAATCAGGGAAATTAATATGGTAGAGTGTTTATGAATCAAAACAGGCAAAACATACATAAACATGTAAGAAATCCTCAGCAGATGAGTAGAGAGCTGGATAGTGGGGAAATTAGGTTAGTTTGCTCAGTGGCAGAAACCAAAGGCTCCAGTACTTCAAGTTAGGCCACAGACACTATGAACAATTCAGCCTGGTCTGGGATGGGCTTGTGAGTGTGAAAAAGTCGAGTTGGGGATTAATTAAACAGGAATCCCTAACACTGATGGAAAAGGAAAAAGAAAGGTTTAGGTTGAGCATGTAAGAACAGGGAGGAGAAAAGGATTTTAGGGAGGTGCTGTGATCAGGATAGTCCTGATGCATTGTCACAGTAAGAAAAGGGGATGGGGGAAGGGTGCTACTTTGGATGAAGTACACACACCACATTAATAAAAAAGGGGGCACAAAGTAGGGGGCTACAATTTGTACAAGGACCTTCTGAATATAGCATAGAAATTAAAAGATACCTCTCCTTGGGCCCATGTGACCTGTTCTTGTAGCTAGAGTGGGGCCTGTTCAAGTTTCTGAGTCTCAGTAGGTGAAGGAAAAATATGTGTCTTTAAAAAGAGGCAAGGACCTAAACAACCAGATGGCTTAGTCTGGTGAACTTCAGTATCACGTAGCCTTTGGGTAGTTCTCTCTGAGCTTTTCTGAAGGGGACTCCAGGGTCTCTCTGTCTCTCTGTTAGATTGTTTGGAGCTCCTGCCAAGGTGTGGGTGGGCCAAGAGTCTGAGGGGTTCAGTAGCGAGGATCTAGATACTACTGGTCATCTATCTATGATTGGAAGCAATTGAAAACCAGCACTCTTTTTTTTTTTTGTAATAATTTTATTAATTTTCAACATATATCACATAAAATAAACACAATACTTATAAACCCTCGACAACCCCCCGTGCTCCCCTTCCCGAGACCTTCTTACTCTATTATTTTATACAATTTTCCAAAATTGCATTGATTCTTTTGAAGGTGTACATCCTCTCCCCTTTTCTAAAACATATTCTACAAATACTCCCCAAATACTTCCAAAATCATTCTTTTTAGTTAATTCCATCTTAACTTTCATTATACATGTTAATCTATCATTAATTGCAATATCCCACACTCCTTTATACCATTCTTCTATACTATAATTCCCTTGTAATTTCCAACTTTTAGCTATCATTAGTCTCGCCGATGTCAGGAGATTGTTTATCAATTATTTTATATTATTATTACCATAATCTTTATCAAATACCCCCAATAAAGCTATATTTGGACTTGCTTCTACCTTCTTACCTAATATCTCACTTATCTCCTTAAACACTCTATCCCAATTTTTTTTAACATATTCACAAGTCCACCACATATGGTAATATGTCCCCACATCCTGACATCCCCTCCAGCAAAACTTTGATGTTTTCTTGTCTATCTGATGTAATCTTACAGGGGTGAGATACCGTCTCCACATTATTTTATAATGATTTTCTTTTATCCTTATTGAAAGTAACTTTAATGTTCTGGATTTCCATATCTTTCCCCAACTGTCCCCATTAATTTGAATTTTTAAATCTTCTTCCCAGATTGTTTTCAAGCTTCCTTGAGCCACGTCCTCCTCTATTAATATCTTGTATATATCACTCATTAAACCTTTTTTACTTTTACCAGCACTCTTGAGTAGATGAAACCCCAGGGGGAGGGGCTTATACAGTTTACACAAAGGTTTTGACCTCAAGACAAAAGCACAAAAATTGCAGGAAGATAAAATTGCAGGAAGATTCTCAACTATTAAGAATGGCTGTTCCTGGCTGAAAACAATGAGGTTGATCACCCTACTACCAGAGCTATCAGTAATATAAAAGAGGGTGATCCTTGGGAATGGGTGCTCCATCCAGAGGAGCTGAGCTCCTAGTATGCAAAATTGTGAAACTTTTCCAAACTAGACAACATCCCATCCTTATACCTGGAAGTTGTTTACTCTAATCAGGTTGGGGATTCACTTCAGAGTTGATTTCTTGCATGTTTGATTAATTTTACCTCTTGTATGCTTTGAGACTTTTTTGCATGTATGCAGTCTTTATTGGTTTGGTACTGCCATCTATCCTTATGTCAATGAACGGCTCAGCAATCTCCTTTGTTAATGCTAAAGCCTCCCACCTTGGTTCAAGCCAAAATTTCTCTTAAAAGGCACCATGGTTATAGTTGCCAGGATCATGGAGGTCTCAGGGCCTGCATGACAACAAGCACCTTATAACTGCTGTTTATCTTGTTCCAGTTCCTGGACACACCAAAGTTGTTTCCTGAATTAAACCTGACGCGGATCTTGCAGCTGAACAATTCTAATGTGACCTTGACTAGCCTATACAAGTGAGTGCCAGACTGACTGACTGGCTGGCTGGCTGGTTTTCTCTTTGACACCCTGCCTGCCATGACTTTGGTCCTTGGCTTCTGCAAAGGGGGAGGGAGGTTCTTTTCTTGAGGGTAGGGTGAGAGCTACAGGCCTGATGGGAGCATGCAGTGGAAGACCTGTGAATGGAACTGGTGGGAGATCATCTGCTCATTAGCATGTCAATGTATCCTGCCCAAACTTGCCAAGGATCCAAATACAAGGAAACCTAACCCAGAACCACAATTTCTCTACTTCTCCACTCTTGTCAAGACCTTGCTGGAGAAGCCTTAAGAGAGGCATTTTAACCATTTAGAATGGCAGGGGGACGGGGGACTCCACAAAAACTAAGAAATCATGAAATGATTGGTGTCTGGGGGGAGGATTGTGGCCTTCTGGGAAATCATGGAGGCCCAGATCGGAAGCCCCAGAGGGACAGATTTGAGGTTTTCATCCCTGTGCTAAGAGTATCGATGTGAGCCTTGCTTTTTTCCCCAAGCACCCCCAGCATGGTCGCTGTGCCTCCCAGTCATACTAGTTCTTACCTAGGAGCCATTTTCCCAATCTGTTGGGCTGAGCTATATCACCAGCAATCCTCTGGTGCCTTAGGAGAGATTCTGGCTGTGAGGGGAAAGCCAGGCTGCCTGATCTGGTTTATATGATGCTTGTCACCCAGTTACTGTTTGACAAAGCATAATGTATCTTGGTCTCTTAGCTCAGTTTTCCTTCTTGCAGGAGTTGTCAGAGCAATAAGCCCTTGTGGAGCAGCCTTCATATGGATGATTTTATCCATCTGGATGAGATCTTCAACCTCAGTAAGGTCAGTGATGGTGCCTATAGATGAATCAAGCCTGCCACAAGATAAATTGAATGATCTTCCAGTATCTGCTTTAGATCCTCTGTGTGAATAGTTTGAAGACCTAGTCTGGGACATGTCTTTATCCCACCCCTGGAGACCCTCAGACAGTGTACGAGGACTAGTGTATGCCTGCTCACTTTGTTTTTCTGTCATTCCTGTAGTACACAGGTGATATTGAGTCAACCTTGAAAAAAATTAATGTCAGTATGGACCCTACTGAACTCCTGGAAGAGAACCAGAAACAGCGCTTGCAAAATCTGAGCAAGGAAGATGGGCCACTGCATCTGGACTTTGCCGCTGCTCAGAAACAAGTAAGATGGGAAATAAGGAAAAGGGGTTGTTGAAAAGAGGAAGGGTTTATCACAAGACAATTTCCTTTCTAGAACAGGCATTGCCTGGCATCTGTGAGATGTACCTTGTCTAAAAAAAGCATCATGGCATAAATGACATTAAAAATGGGCAGCCCATTCAGAAGGGCTTGGATTGGCTGGTAGGGACTGCTGTGACATCATGGTCACCATTCAATGTGCCAATGACATTAGTGCAGTTTCTATCCTCACAGAAAAATGTGTGTTATTCACGCATGCTGGGACATGAATTGCTGTTCCCCAGCAACTGCTGCTAGGACTCTGCCAGCTAGGAAACGGAGGTTTAACTGACAATGGAAGGCTTACTGGGTTGAGGTTACCTTGGCAGTTTATTGGTGGCTACTCAGTCTGCCCAAAAGAAAAGGCAGTGTTTGGAAAGAGCCTTGAGTGGCCTCCATGCCAGTGTTAGAACTTGCAGCCAAACAAAGAAGTGGTTGCCCAGCAATGCCTAAGGGAGTACTTGAGTCGAGGAGCTTTATGTCTAAGATTGAGTGTGTTTACTGTCGTTTAAAAACAACAATAACACATGCCACCTTCCTGCTATAGTTAGGCAGTTTAATAAAATCTAAGTAAAATTGTTTCAAGTTTAACCTGATAAAAGTATCAGTATAATAAAAAACATGCCATTCTGCATAAACAAAAACAGCACTTAGGTAGTCGACAGCAGACAGAACCACCCAACAAATCAATTTACCTACTAAAAGGCCATGTAAAACAAGACAGACTTTGTCTGGTGCTTAAAAGGTAGTAATAAAGGTGCTGATGGATCACCCTTGGGAGGGAATTCACCTGCACAGGAAAAGCCACTTCTCTCTAGTAGGCACCCACCTAACCTTTGCAGGTGGAGGCATTAAGAGGGCTTGATTACTATCTGACATCTCAATGGACAGGCAGGGTTAAGGTGGGCTTTCCCTTCCTAGAGCTGGGATTAGGAGAAAGAATAACATGTCTATGAATGAGTTAGAAATGAATTTACGCATATTGGAAAGAACATGCTAGGAAGTGCCCAAACATAAATCTACTCCCAGCCCCAGACCTTGCTCAATCCCATGTCTCTTGTTTCCCCAAAGGAACTGACCCCTGTGTTTTCTCTGTTTCTTTCTTGTACAGATAAACCAGAACATGACAAAACAGGACTTGTCTGCCTTGGAAAATGAGCTAAGGAAGCTGGCAAATGAGGCAGTGAGTGGTGCCTGGGCAGGATATCCCCAGCTTCCCACAGGGCTTCTCTCCCCCAGCTCCTCTTCTAATGGTGCCTTTGGGGAATCTTTTCAGGGTTTGAACTCCAAAGAGCCTGGGATTCTGTATGTCTCGTGGCTCTCATACTTTACATGCACACTGAAGATGGGGAAACAATTGCATCCTAAATCGCCTCATGGAAATGCACCGGCCAAAGAGGATTTGCAGTGAACTGCTGCAAGAATAAGAGATGCACAGCAGAGAGTTTTGGGTAGTGGTGCCTATGAAATGGAGGACATTGTTTGAACCAGAGATGACTGTTGAGGGGAGGGTGGAGGGGTTGGAAATATAGGGCATAGGAGTCCACTAAATGCAGCCTCATGGTGGGCTTTTTGAGTGAGTGTGTGCATGCATGTGTGTGTATGAAAGTAGCAGACAACCCATCAGTATCTCTTGACAGTAGTGGTTGTATGCAATCAGGTTCAGCCAAATGCAACCAGGAAGGAGCTACGAGATGAGGCAGATGAGCTGAAAAAAATCCACGACTGGGTGAACACCAATTTTCCTCCAGAGATTGTGAGTGCTGCTCCCCTCTGCCCCACTCAACCTTCTTTATCTCCTTTGGCCTGGCCCTGGTGCAGCCCTAAAAGAGGGCTCTTAGGTGGGGTTGGCTCCTGTCATAGAATGTGTACGCTGGTTGGTATTCCCTGTTCCATCTTCTTCCAACTCAGCCTGTTCAGTTCTGTGGGAGGGATCCTCTCTAATGAGCTTTCTTTGCCCTCAGAGAACCCTGAATAGTAGCATCCAGAAGCTGCAGAAGGACTTGCCTCAGATTCCGGTAAGTAGCTCAGGACTGGGTGGAGGAGAAACCTGGGAGATGGGGCTTTGATTCCCAGAGCTCCTAAAGGGTTCCTGAAATGGCACCTTGCTAGATATTTGAGAGGTGGAGAATGACCACTAGCAGACGTTCTGTCCAGGCCGTGTGGCATAAGCAAGAATGTGTGAATTCACGTTAGTGAGTGCCATTTGGGAAGTGCAGGGGTTTCTCTTGGCATTGATCCTGCAAGGGTGGGGTTTTTAGGGTTGCTAAGAAGAGTGAAGGTTGAATTGGTGGGCATCACACAGATGGATAGAGGGGGCGTTAAAGGCTGGCGCTGGAGCACTAGTGCATTTGGGAGTTTGCATGGTGCAGGGTAACTTATTTATTTAAAATATAACCTCCTGTCTCTGAAATCCAACCATGTTTAATTTTGCTATAGCACAGCCTTCCCCAACCTGTGGCCCTCCAGATGTGTTGGACTGCAACTCCCAGCATTCCCAGACAGCAAGGCTGTGCTGTAGCATATCAAAGGGTCTGTCTGGACCTTTCTGCTAATATACCAGTGCTGCTCCCTTATGTCATTGGGATATGTCATGTCAGCTTTATAAGGTGTTTTTCAGAGTAAGTTGCATGGAAAGTTATGGTCTGCCAAGGGCAGTACCTAAGATGGTCTCTGTCAGGGAGTAAACCTAACAGTACTGTATGTTGCTAGGTGCTGGTGAACTCCACGTTGTTGCAAATCAAGGAAGCTCAAACGTTTTTGAAGGTGCAGACGAAGGAAGTTATCAAGACAGTGAGTCCTCTTCTCCTCACTGACCCTGTTTCCTGGTGAGGGTGGTGTATACCCAGTGGGCATCCCAGGTCTAGATTTAGCCTTGTCTACATAATATAATGTTGAGGCCCATTCCCAGCATTCCTGACTGCCAGCTGACATGCCGGTGAACGGATTATGGAAATGGGAATGCAGGAAAGAGGCCCTTTTGAAGACACGCTTACAGAAGCCCATTTGTCAGGCACGTGGGAAAGGGCTTTCTCTTATGTTGCTCCCATACTCAGGGATGCTCTCTGGATGGAGTTGTGACTGGTCTCCACTTCCTCTGCATTTAGAAAAGGGATCAAGACACATCTATTTCATTTGGCTTTTAAAATCGTTATGTTTTTAGTGTTGGTTTCTCATGTTTTACCATGTTTTTATTTGTCTATGTTCTGAAGTTTTTGTAAACTATCTTGGTCCCAGAAAGGTGGTATAGAATTATGATAAATTAAATAAATAATAAATACAGCAGAGAGAAGCTCATTAAAATGTAGGGACTTCTGCTCCCAAGGTGGAGCATGTGATTCCCAGTTGATCAAGCGTGGATCAGCCTTGCGTCTTCCCTCCCCCCCCACCCGTAGTTTTTTAGCACCTCATTTTTCCTTCCATTCAGCCATAAATGGAGTCAGAGGTATGTAAGTTGCAGAAGTGAACTCCTGAGTTTGAAAGGGGTTATTCTATCCTCACCTGCATTTTCTTCTGTCCGTACATCTAGGAGACCTTGGCTTTTGTGAACTCTATGGTGGGTTTCTTTGAGAAATACCTGGATTGGGCCAAGAGTGAGGTAATTAATGTCAACTCCTGTTGTTGAAGATTGGGCTTAATCCTTGGTAATGGAAAGGTGGGAGCAAGTTTGCCTGCCTGCCCTTGCTTGTACACTTATCCAGTCATATCTAAGCTGACAGAGGATGAGTACTTGTCTGAGGTTATACACAACCAGGCCAGTCAGTCATTGGCTGGGTTCACACAACATGCTAATCACCCAGTGTAGGTTGATGTTGAACCGTGGGCTATGATGTTGTATGAACGCAGTGTGTTTTCCACAGGATGGGTTATCATGTCTCAACATAGCTCATTTTCTGCAGGGTTGCTCCTTAACTGTGCAGTGTGGTTTGTTAATTAACCATGAACAACTCAACATCCCATGGGTTCTCAAAGTGGCTTGTTGGAGAAAAATGAACCACATTGCATAGTTAACAAGCAGTTAACAAGGTGGGTTAGTGTGCTGTATGAACCCAGCCAGTAACTTATTGAAGCTAAAGGCCATAATAAATTGCATGCCTGGGTAAACATTCACACTTCTGCCTGCATACATCTGTGTGCCAGTCTTATGGCCACATGCACAAGTGGCAACGGATGCATATATAAGCAAAACCAAGTTGACTTTATTGAAAGCATTCTGAGTTGTTTCCCTATTTATAGGACACATAGGCAGCATGGAGTTGTTGGGTTCATAATGTTGGAGCAATTGCTACCGTATCAGGGGAGGGGCTGCTGAGCTGGGTTGACAACACATATATGATGAGGACAACATGGTGAGGAGGTTCTAAGTCCATGAGGGGAGCGTGGGGCTGGGTTTTCTCCTTTGATAGTCATCCTGTTTTCTTGTTTCCTTTGCTGGCAGATAAGAGAGGAAGTGGGTCGCTGTGGACCTGCAGCCGGGGTACTGGACAGTGCGAACACCATTTTCTGCAACTACATTGTTGATTCTGTGGTGAGGGAATCAGCAGGAGGTCTAAGCACAGGGCAGCAGACATTGTAATTGGGATAGAGAGAATTGATAGATGTCATGGGACCACGTGGATAAGGAGTGACAACAAGAGGATGGAAAGATGGCAGGTATAGCTTGGGGGTGTGGGAGTAAATTGTAGGTGGAAGTTGTACAGAAATGCCAGCTATGTTGGGTGGTAGGTTTGCTAAGTCTTTGGAGAGTTGTGACTTTGGGAGGGCTTATGGGGAGGAGCTGGAGAAACATCTTCATTTATGCATTTATTTACATTTATATCCCACTCTTCCTCCAAGGAGCTGTATGTGATCCTCCTTCATTTTATTCTTGCAGCAATCTTGTGAGGCAGATTAGGCTGACCCAGTGATGGTTCATGGAAGTGTGGGGACTAGAACTCAGGTCTCCCTAGTCTTTCTCCAGCACTTGAACCACTATACCATACTGGCTCTCCTGACATATGAAAACAATGTCTCTTGAATGGGCACTGGTGTAGGAAATGCAGAATGTACATGCACGCCAAGTTGGGAGCATGTATGGAAAATGGATAGGTAGGCAGTAGGTGAGGATACATCCTTCAGTAGTGATGCTTCTCTCAGGGGCATGTGTAACCTTAAGCAGTAAAGGTGGAAGCTACAATGGGGCAGTTGAAATACCATTCCACTAACACTGACAGCCTCCCTTTCCTCTTATTTGTCCAGAATGCCTTCTGGTTCAGTCTGGGTTGGTGCACTGTCTTTCTGCTGCCGAACATCATCTTGACTGTGCGGCTTGCCAAGTTTTACCGCAGGATGCTCATGGATGACTTCTACGAGTAAGGATGGTTCATACTCCTGTCTGTCACTCTTCCTATGGCCATAGATTAGATCAGGCTTAGACGGCCTTTTCAGGGCCGCAGGCACATGTGCCTTTTTTTTGGAGGGCCACAGACACATTTTCTTGTCCTCCCCCCCCCCCCCCAAATTTCCAGGATTCCCATTCTTCTTGGCCCCTTCTTCGTCCCCACTTGGGGTTTCCTTTCCCTGCTGCCTCTCCTTTCGTATTTCCATGCCCACTGCTTCTGCCCTTCTCACCTGTTGTCCCACCCCACTCACCCACCACTGTCACTTCTGCTGCAGCTTCTGCCTCCTGCCATGCTCACCTCAGCTGCAAGGAAGCAGGAAGTTGGCAGATCAGGCAATGAGTTTCCTAGTCTGCTGATTACCTGCATCCTAGCTGCTGAGCTCAACAGGACAATGGAGGTCCTGTTGGAAGCATTCAAAAGTCCTAGCAGGCACCAAATTGCTAACTCCTGGACTATATACCTTTCTTGTCTCCTGTGAGCAGCATTCTTTGTTGACCATAGCTTAGACACCTCATAAGGATTATAGGTGGAAGCCTCTCAGTGGTTCCATTGCCTAGGAGAATGACTCCAGGTATGGGGCTGCTGCCATAGCATAGCTATAAAATACCCCCTCCCTTGTGATAATATCAGCTTTGAAGATCCTAATGGAAAGTTGGGTGCCCCAGAGCCTCATAGGGGTGGTACTACCTGCTTTCCCTAGGAAATGAAGAAGTGAAGCTTTTGCTCTTCTTACTACTAATATGACTCTGCTTCCACCCTTACTGGATGTAGCTAAAACTGGTCCCATGGAAGCCACACTGCTACTGGTCTTGTTTCCATTCAGTTTGTCATTTGGGTTCTATGGAGCAATAAAAACACAACAAACTATGATCCTAAACATGCATTGCAGCCATGGCAAACTCAAGAAACTTATCTGACAAGGGAGGATTTCTGGTGTTAAGGCAGCACAGAGGTGGCTGATTCTCTTCTTAACATTATGGCTAAATTTCCATACACCCAGTTTGGCTGCATGGTGTCAGTAGCAGACTCAGAACATGCAAGTGCCAAGATCTACAGGGATCATGCTAGCCAGTACCCAGGAGTTGGGGCTACTAGTTTGGTTGGTGGCCATGGCTGTTTTAGCAATTCAGTAGGTGCCCAGGACTGGAAGTACTGCTAAAAGGTTACACCAGCTTTATCCAACCTGGCACTCTCCAGATATGTTGGACTGCAACTCCCATCATTCCCAGCAGCATGGACAATGGAATGATGGAAGTTGCAATCCAACACATCTGGAGGGTGCCAGGTTGGGTTATACTGGCCTGCCATTTGGGTTTTCTGTAAGCACTTACCGTTTTAACTCCTTGCCCAGTTTACGGAACGGGCTTCGCCTGCTTCCTGGCCAGCCTTTGTGGGAGGGATGTGGGAGTGACAACCGATACCCCATTGACACTCTCCCTCTCTCCTACCAGGGATGAAGTTTTGGAAACCATGGAACTGTAGGTATCTTTCCATATCTCCCGTCTTATCTTTGTTATATAGCACTAAAGTTCAAGTCAAAATCAGTATTCGAGGGAGGAAATAGTCATATAATTGGGATAAAAGGAAGCTGAACCAGTACTGGGGAAGGTGCTGAAGAAGCATAGAAGCCATTTCAGGTGTGGAGCATGGCCAGTACAATGTCAGAAGCTTCCTTAGTGTCTGAGTCAAAGTACATTGAATGCTGTGCAGGGTAGGCCTTGATATTGTTTGCAATAAGGGAGCTTTCTGTTGTATGCTGGCTCCAGCTGCAGAGAGGCACCATCTGGGATGGTACTAGGTGGCTGTGTTAACAGTGTACACAGACCCCACAAAATCCTATCCTTGCATGAACTGAAATTGAGGATCTGAGCTCTAAGAGATGCTCTTACAGGAAGATATTCATCCCTACTTCCACTGTAGGACACTAAGACCAGTCCAAACCATAGGCCTAAGAGGGCATTCTCAAATCATCCATTCTCCCTTAATGCCCCCACCCACAATCTAGGACTGGCTCAAGCCTGGAAAAATTGTTCTCCCTCTTTTCTTCCTTTGCAGATCACGACAAAGTTTGTTCAAAATGCCCCGGGCAGAGCTGAGGGACTAGCATCTGTTTTCTCAACTCCCTGTCTCTGAACAGCACAAGGGATGACACATGAATGTCTACAGAACTCCTTGACCTTTCTTGCCAAAGTGGAGCATGTGGGTCACCACCTTATAACAAATTTTCTCTGGCAAAGACTGAAATGGGGCAGCAGGGTTTCCCCACCCCGCCACCAAAGGGACAGTCAGGGGTTACTACACTGATTTGCAAGTTCTCTTACATGTAGCTGAGTTCCCGATATATAATCTCACATGGGAGCTCTGCCTGTCCCTAACCTACTGTACAGCCTGGACTTGCAGTGTCTGCACTACATCCTTTCTACAAAGCCATGATGTTGTTGGGACCACTGACTCCTTATCCTCTGGAGCTCCTACCTGATCTTTAGATTTCATCATGTGGCACACTTATATCCCTGAGTTTTCTGACTGTGGCTGCTCACTGTCCGTAATGCTGCTTTCATCCCAGGAGAGTTGAAATTATGCTATTTTTTTCCTACAGAAGGACATTGGTTTGAGGAGCATCTTCCTAGATTGTGATGAATCTAGGATTTTGTGTGACAAAGTTAACTGACATTGGCCTATTTGATAGTTACTCGTGGACATTACAGGTAGCACATTACACCTGGACAACATGGTCATTCTTCCTCTAGAGCGTGGGGAATGCACACTATTTCAGTTTTATGTAGCTTTTTATTTTTATTGGAACTCAGTGGTCCTCCAATGTGTGTTTAGATTTACAAAGAAAGAGTGCATATGCTGTATTCCATAAGGGTAAGGTGTAATTTATCTGCATTAAGCAAAGTTGAATGGATACTCTTGCTCAAAAATGTAAGTACCACCTTTCTGGATCAGATCAAGGTTCACCTAGGTCTGCATTCTTTGCATGAATCTTAGCAAACAGAAAGTGCTAGGTTGCCCACTATTTGCCCATTTCTGCTCTAGAGAACATGACTGGAAAGAAAGGAGCAAGTGTGAGCCATAGCTAAAACCTACTGTACCGCTCTATTAACCTGGGTGTGTCCAGAGAGCATACATTGCCTTAGGTAGTTTCTAGAGCACTTTTTCACATTTCATTTTGTCCCTTGATGTCCTAGTATGTAACTTTGAATTCTCCAGTCATATGCACTTCTCTCCCTACAGTCCTTCATTTGCATAATTTAGCATTGTATATTTTCCCCAAAATAATGTTGAATTTATGCAAATGCATTGTGCCAAAAATTCAATCCCCCTCTCAAATGGTGGGGAAAACTCAAATAGAATTAGGAATGTCTTTGAAATTAGCAGTGGAAACTGACAAGTTGTTTAAGCTAATTGATGCAAAACATTAGAGGCTTCAATAAAAGAGGAAGAGGTCTGATAGCAGTCCACTAGAGGAGCAATAGGAGACTTCCATTCCTGTAGACCAGGGATGGACAACTTGTGGGCCAAAACACCTGGAGGGCCACAACTCCCATGACCCCTTATCATTAGCTGTGTTGACTAGAGCTGAGTTGTGGGCCAAAACACCTGGAGGGCCACGAGTTGCTCACCTGTTCTAGACCAAAAGCAGAAAAATGTGCCTCTTTAACATGTTACAAGCTTTTAGTAAGAGAACCAAGAAATGATAAACAGGTGCCAGGCCCTGAAATGCACTTCTCCCTGCACAGCAACCAGTAGACTGTGCAACACCACTGGAAATGATGGCCAGAATGTATTCTTAAATCAAGGTATTGGAGATCAGGAGTGTAGATGCACCATATATTTCTTAAAATGAATCTTCGTTTTTCCAGTGATGAAATTTTCTGTGTGGGAGAAAAGCCTACCATACATCCTTTTTCTGTTTGCAATAAACTTTAAATCAGAATCCTATTATGGTACATAAAAGCATGGTTTTTGCTAGGCTTCTACTGCAGGAGGAGCTACGCACATCAATGTTGTTGAATTTGGGCTATTATCTTTGAACTCAACTAGGGTATGGAGACTGGGCAGATTCCCCAATTAAAGGCCTTTCCTAATGATGTGTTTCCTCAACAACTTTGAAGTTGGTTCACAGTTGCTATATGGAATCTGACCGTCGTTTCCCCAAGTCACTAGTTGTGTTCTGGGGATTCTGCAACACTTTTGTTGCTGGGAAATGCATGTCAATTGCTATACTCAGTCGTAAGAAGAATGTGGCTATGTATTGGCTAGTGCCTATAACTTCTCTGGTGCAAAACAATATTGATTTCTCTAAATGTCTTTTTGCAAACTTTTGCAAGATTCACTACTTCCTTACTATACAGATAAGTGTGGGAGCATTCAGAGCCCTTTAAAAATGAACAAGAATCAGACATTTTTGCTTTTTATTGGCAATTCTATCCTCCCTAAATGGCTTATATACTTCTTTACCACCTTTCCCCATTACCAGAATTCTATTGCTTCCTGCAACATTGAGTCATTTTATATGAACTTCCATTCTTTGGTCTTGTACACTCCCCTTGTACCATTGGCCCTATCTCCTAACTTAAATATAAACTACTATAGCAATCTCTTAATTCATTGCTAAGGCACAGGACAGTATGCTATTGGTGGTAGAGACCAGCACAAATATTAAATCCAGAATAAAAACCTGGGTGTTTTTAACCAGCTGAAAAGGCCCTATAATATTACAACAGAAGGACATGATAATTCTTAAAATGTTTTGCGTCTGTTTCCATGAATGTGCTAGAGTTTGTAGAGTAAGGCAGAAGCCTAACTGAACTGAAAATTTGGTTAGGGTACAAGTTCAATTAGGGTGCGTACCTGAGTGTGAAAACAGGTGTGCTGAGTAGGTGGGGATCTCCTGCTGAATATTATATTGAGAAACAGTACCTCTGTTCATACAAACGAGTTACAAGCCAAATTTAGTTGGTCAGGATAATAAAGTCATGTAAAACATGACACTTTCCCATCTCATCCTATTGCTTTGGGGAAGGGATCACAATATACAGAGGAACAAGTCTGTAATCAAAAGAAACAAAAAGCTGAAACACACTACCTTCACCACTGGGTCATCACCAGAAGTGGCCTTCCCCTAAAAAATAATCTACAACCCACCTCCGGCTGTGCTCACTAGTGGTGGGGGGAAAGGCCATGTAAAAACACTCATCAGCAGGGTGTGGTGAACCATACGTGAAGTAATTCCACATTATTACTGCCAAGATTGGAGTCACTGATGATACGAATATAATTCTCTCTGGTATTTCTGCTGTGAATTCATTATGTACTTTGACCTACTAAGTGTCAAAATAGTGGTATTTCCCACTGACACACTCTTAAGTGATTTCCAGTGAAAGAGAAAATATACTTAATTGGGATGCAAGATAGTACTTGTTATAAAGTCCCAGGATCACGAGTGAGAAGTGATTAGCAGTTGAGAGTGAGGAAATTTCTACCCCATCTTTTATATTTAGATCTTTGTATCAAATAAAGAAATTTGAATTAAATAACTGATTCAGTCTTATTCTACATAGATACTATTCTTCATGTGAGTGAAAATTCTTATCTAGCATTTTTAAAATTATCATTACATTTATTTTGCCTTTTATATATATTCCATACATTTTTCATGGCTTTTGTAGGATTTAAGCCAAGTCTGGAATATTTAGAAGTTTAATGTAGTGAAGAACATTTATAGGTTGCTGGGCCCTGATAAATAAGAATTGCAAACTACAATGACATCTTATTGTCACTGGAAGTTGCTCCGTCAGATGTGCCCATGAAAAGAAACTGGTCCAAAGAACAAGCCAACACCTTACCTATTTTGTGACCCTTTTAAAATAAGCTCATCATGCCTGCCTGTTGAAATATCAGGAGTAACTCTCAGATGGCAAGGAAGCCACGTCTGTCTCTGGATCCTTAAACAGGTGGTACCTAAGTACAAAAATATGTAAAGAGAACAGCAAAGAAATCGGATAAAGTATTCTAAGAAAGCAGATTGCGGCTGTTGTGACTGACATGTTTTTGTAGTGGGGCGATAACCTCGCCTCCCACCCATGCCAAGTCCCGTCCATCTCCTACCACTTGAATAGCAGAGACAAAGCAGAACATGGTAGCTCTTAAAGCATCACAGTATCTTGTTGCTTATACTTCTAAGACCCATCTTCAAAACTAAAGAGGTTTCTTGTTCTGATGCTTAATGAGACATCCCAATCTCCACTCCCCTTATGTCGGATAGGCAATTTGCAGCCCTCTGGAAGTTTTGGCCTACAACTCCCATCATCCCACTATGCTGGTTAGGGCTCATGGGAGTTGTAGGCCAAAACATCTGGAGAACCACAAGCTGCTTTATGGTATGAAATGAAACCTAATTTTAGGCTAGTTTATACCTATTTTTCCTTCTTCCCAGGCTTTGTTGTGTAATTCCATAAAACCTCTCTGCATTATTTCTACTTAAATGGCTGCTTTTAACCTCCACCACCCTTTGTTGGAAGCAACAGTGAGGGAACCTAAAGGTGGACAGTGAACCCATAATTGCTTTCACAGAAGAAGCTGAGCAGCTGCCAGCACAGCTCTTGTGCTATGACTCAGCAGACAAAGGTGCATTGATTGCTAGCAAAACAGCCTGTTCGCTGCAGTCTTCCCTTCCCAGCAACGATCTGTTTTCTTAGTGGAGGGACTTTCTGGGTCAGGCTGCAATTTATCTGCTGGGATTGTTCCCCATTAACAAGTGAGGCCCAGACTGAATCAACAGTTCGGAGAGAAAAGATACACACAGCTAGGTGCCCACAATGCACACGCCAGAGACAGACTTCTCTTTTAAGGTTAACCATCATCTTTTAATATTGCATACAGGACACAGAAATGGCTTCAAATACCAGAAATGCATTAAAAATAGAATAGACTCGTTTGTCAAGGTTAGCATAAAAAGAACCCCCTTGTCCCTCTGCCAAATTACTCAAGTTGGGCAGGGCACAGACCATCCAAAAACATTATGTGGACAGTTTCATTTTCTCTCTCCCTTGCCTAGGAGGCCCCATTACCAAGGTAACATCAGAAAGAACATCCAAACCATGCGGAGCCTCGCACTATCAGAGCCTCATTACTTTTGCCAAAAAGAGGAGGAAGAGGCTTGTGTATGGCTTGGAAAGAGAAAGTGTTCTCCCATCTACAGTCTTTGCAAGCACCTACACCCTCCGTTCTAAACTTTTAACTAGGAGAGGCAAGATTTACTCTATTCTCACTCTTAATTTTTTTTTTTTAGAATTGGTTCCAGGCTGAGGAAGCTTGTGTGTGCTTGGAAAACACGAAGGGAGCCTATAAATAATAGGAAACATTGTAGATATGAGCTGCCTAGATTTGCTATGAGTCCTGCACTTGGGCTTTTCCGATACAGATGTCTCAGAAGGGAATTCACTCTCCTCAGTAACACACTTCATGCCCCTGAGTGCTAAGTACTGCATTATCCTCTTTCTTGCTATCTGGTAGAGATGGAATAGAGGGAGATCCAAAGCTGATCCTATGTCCTGCTACTTATTCATCCTTCCACCCGAGAAAGGGGTAGCTTGCAGACAGAAAGGAAAATACAGGAAATTTCCAGGATTGCTGAGGTGTGCTGAAGGCTTGGGCCTAGTCCACAGGGAGTGGACAACTGATAGCCCTCCAAATGCTTTGGCGTACAACTCCCAGCATCCCTTACTATGCTGGCTAGGGCTGATGTGAGTAGTAAGCCAAAACATCTGGAGGGCCATAAATTGCCCAAATCTGGCCTAGTCAGAACACATGTGATTTGCTTGAAATTCAGCCAGCTCAGTATCAGGACAGGGTCCTGTCTGACCAGGGGCCATTTGCCACTAAACAGTTTCCTAACAAATTCTACAAGGTGGGGGAGGAGAATTAAAGAGCATAAACAATATTAGAAGAAAATATCAAGAAGCTCATGACCTTGTAACTAAAGAGCCCAGGCCATTCCCATTGCCTTCTTCCACAACTGTTAAACCTATACTTTGAGCAGAGAGAACCAAAGTGCACTAACTTGCTTTCACTCAATCAGCTATCTGCCTCCTTTGTGCCACATGAAGGAATCTTTGCACTTTTAAAAATTTGAGCAATTTCACAAGGTTTAAAACCACATGCATGGAATAGTTAACACTCCTCTCCCTCAATTCCTCCTGTTTCATCTGTGGGAAAAGGCTACAGTGATGAAACTCTAGCTAGGTGTACCTAGGCATGTAGAATGGCCTCTTCATTCTTGGTAAGAAGTTACACTTAGGTAGAACAGACAAATTGCCAAGACACTGATAAAAATCATGGGCTGAGTGCAATACAGCATTGATCCAAGCCCCCTCTTTCTTCTTCTATAACACAGAAGGATTGGTTTAAGTCAGTGGGGGCCCACACTAAAGCACTAGGCAAGAGGCACACTCCCCTGCAAGCATGCAAGGTGTGGATAATCCAGTGAAACGCAGAATCCCCCCTCTACTTACAGCCTCCACCATTTAAAAATACACACAAAAAATAAGGCCACTATAGGGGGCAAAGGTGCATGTATGTATCTGTGGTGGAAATAGTTGGGGTTTCCCCTTCTGCAGATAAATATTGCATGCTTAACAGCTTGGGTGCATCTGAGGAGTGGGTCTCCAAACAGAGAAGCAGACAGCTGACATGCTCTCAAGCAGGGAGTTTCAAAAGCTTTAGTTTCATGAGGAAGTAATGCTTGCTAGTGAAACTTGAGTCCACTGCTGGCTTATTGCCAGGAAAAAAAGTCCCCCACATCTAAAGATAAATGCACATATTGATGGAAATTTGAGCATACCTTCAAGGTAATCAAAGCAAGGCAATTCCCCAGTTACACAAAGCTCACATGCAAATACGACTGGTGAATGTAGACTGACATTTTACCTAGATGTAGAGAAAGATTTTAAATCCTGCCCACTGGCATTATTCGTAAAAGGATGGGAGTACATCAGCAGTAGTTCTTCATCTAATCTCACTATTTCAGCAATGGTGCAGTTCCGATACACAATTAACTGCTCTTGTTTAAGGCACCAGAAACCTCCAATCCTTGCTACTAGCTCTGCACTTTTCTAAATAAACCCACTGGCAGTACAAGAATCTTTGGGGTTTTCCTCCACTTTGGCAGGACCAACTTGCTGATGTAAGGTCTAAGTGGGATGCATAGGCTGTAGCTCCTGACTTTACCAGCAGCAATAACTTGGGATGCCCTTTTGCCTATCTCCACTTCTATGCTTCATGCCACCTCACACAATGTACACTATGTGTGGTTCTGAAAGGAGATTTGCTCTTCCTGGGACACTGCCCTTGGAGCAACCTGCTGGTCCCTGGGAGGGGTTGGTGGAGGAAAAGTCGGCCCCTGTAAGATGTCAGCATAAATTTCAGCCTGGCCCAATGGGCACTGCGCCAGTCTGTGCAATAGGGGCTTGAGCAGGCTGATGGTCATCTGGTTTGTCCTATCTGAAGGGAAGGGAGAGGGGTCCTGTTCTTCTGGAGCTACGTGTTGCTGAATAATGCTCAGGACATCAGAAGCACTCAGATCTGCAGGACAGAGTTCCCACAACTTGTCCAAGTAAGGGTCCAGTGCCCTGTGCTGGCAAAATTCTCCCAAGAGGATAATAAAAATCTCTTTGTTCAGCAAAGGGCTTAGCATGGAGAACTTTTCGGCTGCCTCCATCACACGCTGCCATCGCCCATGCTGGATAAGGAGGTCCATGGCTTGTAGGATGGCTTTGGGCCGCTGGCTAGAAAGCAGGAGCTCGATTTCCATTTCCCCATCTGCCAAGGAGCACTTCCTCCTCCTTCTTGGCAGCACAGCCAGTGCTCTCTTGTAGAGGGGAACACCACACTCAGGGCCCTCCTTGTTGCTGTAAGTCCAAGAAGCACCCATATACTGTTGAGACAGTTCCACAAACTGCGGCAGCCATTTAGGTTTGAACTGGTGGAGAGAGAGACAGACAAGCTCAAAGAGGGGGACCACCCCATTTACAGACCCCTCCTCTTGTTTGCTCAGGCTGGGCACAGGTCCCCCAAGAATTTTCTTCCATACATCTGGAGTGGCTCTGGCTACTAAAACACCATCACCATTCTGTTGCAGCTGCAGGTGATTCTGGATGGCCTTCCAGGAGGCCCCAGGAAAGGAACCGAAGATGGCATTCAAGTATGCCAGATTCTCCCTGTTCAAGTCCAAGTGCAGAAGGCGGCTGAGCTCCTGCTCCACCAGCGCCTCGCCATAGCTCTGCACCTCACTTTCTGAAGCCCCAACCACACATGACTTGAGGAATTCCAGGTTCTGGAAGCTTTGCAGTTCTAACTGCATTGTGCCCAGCAGTTTGGCATAAGGCTCCGGGAGGGCTCTGGACCTTCTCTCCTTGGGAGCAAGGCTATGGCACAGGATGGACGACAGCGCAATGGGTGCTTGAAACATGTCCCCCTTCTTCAGTTTCTCCACGGTGAGTTGGGAGCTGCTAAGACTCCGCCGCTGGTAGTACTTGCAGGCCTCTTCAAACACCATCTCCACTAGGTTAGGCTCCGGCTGGCTGCTCTTGTCAGTGCCAGAGAAGTCAAGGCTGTAAATGCCACTTGGAGCAAGAAGCTGCATTTCCTCCTCGTCCTCAGCATGGAAATCCAAAAACAACACTTCTTCCATGCTCAGGATTTTCTTTTCTATTAACTGCCTACTGTCCAGGTCCACGAGATAAAGGACTCCTCCCAGCAAGCAGGTAAGAGTGTCACCAAATACCTTCAGCTGGACCTGCTCCCCTGGGGTTAAGGCCCGGCCCTCTAAGTCAAAGACAGGCCTCCACACCCCATTAGGCTGAACCAGCTCCACAGCACCCGCTTTGGTAACCAGGAGGAGGCCTCTGCAGCTAGAGAGGGTACAGCTATGAATGTCCAATGTTTCCATGGATGCCAAGAGTCCCACATAGCCCAGCACCAGCTTCTTGAAGTCCACTTCACTGCCAGGCTGCGAAGCTTTCATGCCAATGCATCCTCTGGACGGAGCAGCAATGACGATGTTAGAATGTTCAGGTTGCCAGATGAGGACAAACTTGGCAATAGCCGGGAAGGTGGTGGGGGTGGGCACCAGGAAGACACCTGAAGGTGAGGCCAGCACTTGGTAAAGGGGGCTGTTGTGCAAGACAATCCTCAGTGGGCTCAGCTGGGCTCCCTGCTCCCCAAACTGAAGGCCTCTGGTGCAGATACAGTATTGGAAGGCTCTTCTCTCCAGGCTCAGCTGGGCATCCAATGGGGGCCTCTCCTCACACCACAGGAGCTGCCCACCCCAGCTGCAAATGGAGACAATCCGGGCCCGGGCCCCATGGCAGAGCTCCAGGCTCTGCAGCAATTGCCACCCTGCAGCGGGCACAAAGCGCCAGAGTTCAGTCCGGCCTTGCTCGCAGATGATAGTCAGCACCCAGGAGATGGCTGTTGCAGGGCTCTCCAGGAAAAGCAATCCCACCACGGGCGGCTGAGGAGGCTGCCAAGTCCGCTCCAGGTCGCCCCCATCGACACCCAGGCGCTGGAAGGCCACCACCCGAGCCTGGCAGGCCGGCTGGTTCCACAGCAGGAGCAGATGCTGCCTGTCAGGGCTGGCGACGATGCGGCTGGGAGTCTCACCCGGGAGGCGCTGCTCCAGAAGCTTCCGCAGGCAGCGGCCGCGCACGAAGTCGCTCCAGTCCGAGACCTGCCGCAGCACCCCGGCTCGCTTCATCTCGGGGCGACTGCCGGCCACATGGGGAAAGATGTTGAGAGAGAAAGTGACCCGAGCCGCAGCGGGGCCAAGCTCGGAGCTCCTCACTAGCTCTCCTTATCCATGGCGGGGCTGCCGCGTCTCTTCCAGCTGGGAAAAGCGCCTCAGCCTGCCCCGGGGTCTTCCCGTCACCTCTGGCGCTATTCTATGCCGATTACACGTCTCCACAAGCACTCCGACGTCCGCGCGAGCTCCGTCCTCGATGAGTCCCGCTCCTTGGCTCGAGTCTTTCTCGGAGCTCCCAGGCGCCGTCCTCTCCACTTCTCCAGCTCCGGCGCGCCCTGCTCGCTAACTCTCCTCCTGCTGTTGCTGGTGGTCTCTAGTCTCCGGGAGTCACCTATTTTTCCTGCGCCCCGGCATCGTCCCACGTCACCTACTCCTAAGCGCAGCTGCTCCCCTGTCCCCACTCGCGCTAGCTAGTTAGCTTGCTTCCCCGTTTCCCGCCTGTCTTGCTTCCCGCACCCCGAGGGAAGGCAGCGGCTTTTTCTATGTGCCTGGGGAGGCTGGGCGCTGCGTTACGGATCGATCCAAGCGTATCTCTAGAAAGAATTGGGCGGGCGAGGGACGAAAACCTTCCGTGCTACCTTCTCTCTCCAGGTCCAGGAGTAACAGCGCGCTGCCCCTTACTGCAATCACGAGACCGTTCGTTTCCGGGCGGAGCCGCTCCCCTCCCTGTACCTCGGCGCCAAACCCGAACTGCCTCCAGCTCTTTCACTTCCGTCCCTGCCCGATGAGGTTAAAACCTCGCGGTCCCGGCGGCTGAGCTACCCCCTCCCCCATAGTGCGCAGCGGCTGGAAGAGAACAGCAGCTTTGTCCGGCCTATTTGGCAGCTCCGCCCTGCGTTAAAGGGACACTGAGGACCAAAACCAGGCATCGCTTTTAATGTGTGTCTAGCAGCTGCTTTTCATTATTTTTTTAAAAGCTCCGCTAGGGTTCTGATCTGAATTATGGCCCTGCAGACGGACGTTAATTAAAATGTGTTTCTAGTAGCTAGATGTCTTTCTTTTTTAGTTTTACTCTAGAGTAATCTAGAGTCAAATTGAAAAAAGAAAGAAAAACATCAAGCTACTAGAAACACATTTAAACTAACGTCTGTCTTTGCCCAATAAGAGAGGACAGGACGTGTGCTACTTTCCAGAACTCAATTCCGGCCGACGGTCGGAGGACTCGGTTGGTATTTAGCACGTCTGTGGTACAGTCCTTATCCTGTTCTTTTTGCATTCTTATTTAGGCTGAAGTTTAGGATTTCTGGCTAAACTTCTAACATGTGCAGTCCACAAACAACTTGAACCATGTGTGGTAATGGCCTAAAATTTCCACCAAAGGAACCATCCTATGCACCCTTGGGAATAACTGAATAGTACTTCTGAATATGCACATATAGGCTGTGTCTGCGATCCTAAACGCACTCATTAATAAGTAAGCCCTCCTAAAATTAATGGGCGTTACCTTACCTTGAAGGAAGGTTCAGTCTTTTGCACCTTTACTTTAGAGTAAGTACAACTGAACACAGTGACTTCTGAGTAAACATGTATATAATTAGACTGCATGTGTGTTTAGAGTCAGGATATTAGTTAGGAATATATTTTGTAATCTGTCCTATGCCTTTTAAATGGCAGCTTCCTCACCTTTATTTGCAAAGGAGCAATTGAGAATAGGATAGGAAAGATGGCGTGCATGAGTATGTAGGCTCGTGTCGGTACAGCAGAACTAACCAGGCCTTTTGTTTTTCCAAGAGTGCTCTGGATCCAAAAATGCACTTGTTGCTGTTAAATTTCGTGTCTCTGCATCTATTTCTTCTGCAGAGCTAAGAAGCAGGAAATAATCTGGGATTACAAACATGCCGGGAATATCAGCAAAGCAGAAACCTGGAGAGCAACCATTCTAGACGAGGAATTCCTATAAATCTGCCGACTACCAAGAAAGAAACTATGTTAACGATATGTCACACTCCACCGCGAGCATGCGCTGCAGTGCATAATGTGCACACAGTCACTAGACAACAAACTGTCCCGTTCCTTTGGCCCCTGGTTGTTTCCCCTAGCACGAAAGTTGGGGGCGGACGGGGCGGGAGAGATATTTTCCGTTAGGAAGGATTAGGATTCCTATGCACAAGACGGTGGATCATGCTGCCCGATGCTATGAACGTTTCCTCTGGAGTAAGTCCCCTTGTGTTCAATGGGTCTTTATCCTAGCTAACAGTCCGTAGGAAAACTGCATAGGACTGAACTGTGAGAATTACAACTGCTTCCATCATCAACTCTGGGTTTGGTAGAGAAAATGCGGTTGGGATCTGCCTTCTCCAAATTTCTTTCCCCCCTTCTTTACACTTTCGAAGCTTGTCTTACCATGCAGTTCGCTTTCATCCGCACTCGCACTAGGACCGAGAAGAAGCCAGTCCACAAAACGATAGTAGGTGGGCCCCGGGCGGTCAAGAAGAATGCGCCTGCGTGTTGGGAAGAAGGGCGGGGCAAAGGCTTCCCGGTGACGCATGCGCACAGGTAGGCGGTCGCCCCGCTCAGGTAACAGAGGGTACGTTTCCCTCCCTCACAAGGGGTCTGGCCTCGGTTGTACCCCCGTTCTGTTTTTTCAGGCCGCATTCCCTGATGACCGAGACGTAGTTACTAGGGTTCGACGTTGGGACCAGAGGGCGTGATAGTGTTGCATGCGCTCCGGCAACAAAACGTGACGATGAGGGCAAAAGGAGGGAGGCGTATTGGGGTCTAGCTGGGATTTTTTTAAGGAGCGTGTCTGTGGGGACACAAGGGGCCTGTTTCCGTGAGGGTGGCTTTGTGTGTATATAGGGAGGCTTTTCTGGGATGGGGAGAGGATAGTTTGGCTCCATGTAGAACCAGGATAGGGTGGGGTAAAGACAGGCATGCAGGAGCTGCTCATGAGGCACCTTTATGCATTTCCTGTTCCAGTTCTAACGCCCCTCTTCATCAGATGCTTTGATCTTTCTGCCCCTGTTGTGGTTTAGAAGTTGTAAGGGCTTCCTTGGGCAGTGAAGGCTGTTGCCCCAGGTATTTCTGTGTTTACACACTCCTCATGGTTCCCGGGCCACAGAACCAGGGATAATGTGCCCTTTCTTTTAATTTCTATCTTCTTCAAACAAAATGTTGGGATGTCAAACTGTCTATACTTGTGTCTAATCTAGCTACGTTAAAAACTTTAAATTTGCAGCTCTCACTTCTACTCTGGTGACATTTTAAAATAGTGGCTCAGTCTGAATCAGCAAATGATCAATCCAGATAATAGAGACTTCTGTCTACCCTTTTTGTCTCTCTGTGCCCTGGTTCGGACAACACGATAATCAACGGGGTGGGGGGAACAAACATCAGTTGTGTTGCTTATTGTGTTGCGTGGAGGGCAACACACAACTGACAGTACGCTATTTTGAGCACTTAAACAACGGAGAAAAACAACGGGCTTGCACGTTGTTTATCTCGAATTCTGTTGTTTAAAGTGTCGTGTGGAGGGAACCCTCCTCTCTCCGTGTATTATTCTGTTTGGTCATAGAGTTCGCCGGCCTGAGCACTGGAAAAAAACCCTGCTGCTCTGATACGGCCAGCAGAACTTGCGGTGCATGCTGGGATATGGCTGGAGGACTGAGGGAGTGGGGAGGGAGGAGATGCAGCAGCCCAGGAGGACGCTGGGACTTTTAGCTGCGTGACGGGGGAGGGGAAACATGCCGTGTGGCGGGTGCTGCCGCGCCTCCTCCTCTTCCTCCTCCAAAATAACGCACCCTCCGTTGCCTAAAGTGTCGTCCGAACTCAGCCTGTGTGTCTTCTTTTCTCCTTCTTTTTGTCCATCCACTGTCAATTCCATTATCTCTTCCACCCAGTTTTCAGTTCTCCCCTGCCTCCACAGTCTATTAACTTTCTGTGCCCGTTGAGTTATGATTAGACTGTTTTTTGAGTGGGTCCCTTTGTCAGGGTTTTTTCCCTTAAGGTTTTGTGTACTCCTGTAAAACTTGGAATTACCCCAATTCTGCTAATATCTACCTTTTGTGTAAGGATGGTGTGGTTTTAGCTGCTTTCACACATGTATGGAAAATTTGATTCAGTATTTGAAGGAAATGATTAGGTGTTTCAAGGGTGGATTTTTCCCTCTCTTCTCTACCACCTATTAGTGCATGCTTATGGGTGAAGTAGCACTTTCTAATTTGTGTTGATGAAAGTGACAGCTGAACCAGGAATAGTTCTGGACTCATTAACATAGATAACAAGTTTGTGATCATGTGAGTAGTGATTGCTTGTATAATAACTTCTTTGGGTTAATGTGAATGTCAAAACATCTGTACATGGAACACTTATGTGAAGAAACTACATTGTAATATGCAGATAGATTATCAGGTCACAATTGCATATATGTACTTTGTTCACAGGGAAGCTGGTTGTGATTTTGTGTGTGAGAGAGTGGTTTGTGTATATGCATGTATCAAGGTACATATGACTATGGTCACTTCACATAATCATCTATATACATGTCACATATAAATTCCTACACAAAAATAATTTCATGCAGGAATTCTGTAGTGCCTGAATGTTCTTGCCTATGTAAAAAAATCAAGCATCCTCTCAAAAGTACTATAACGTCCGTATGCCAGTGGTATTCATGTAAATATATATATGGAATATATATATATATATATATATATTCCATTGAGTTCCAGAGACTAAGCTCTTGTGGGACATACATTATGAAGTGGGGTGAAATCTAGAATTGAAATGTCTAAAACTGTGTGACATCATGACAAATGTTTTAAAAGTGGCTAATAACATTTTTTGTATATAGTTTTCCATTTGATAAAGCAGGCTATCTGGGGTGAACGAGAAGCTATAAATTCTAAAGTAGGGATTTAGATCCAAACCTCTAAGGTTTGAGTTTAACATTGTTCGCTAGGTCATACTGCTATAGGAAAACGTAATTAGAAGTTTGGCCCTGTTTTGGCAGTTAGGTTAGCATAACAGAGATTAGCCCAGAGAATGGTTTGGAAGCACCTGGCAGTTTTCCTGCTGAAATGAGGCAGGTTTGGGCCTGTAAGATGCCTTAATGGGAGGCTTCTTGGAAATCCTTCATAAACAATTCCGAGGCACTGAGGAAGAAGAATGTCATAAATAAGACTCCATTTGCATATATGTAACCTATATGTCTATTGGGAGTCGCTACAGGGTAACTCTTAGTGTGTCTGCTGTTCTTCAAAAATAGTTGTGCTTGATTATACCAACATGAACTATTCCTCTTCTAGCTTACTCTTCTTTTTTGCTACTGTATTTTGAAGAAATAAGAGCAGCTTATTGGGGATTCCAGGTGGTGATTCAGAGACATCTGAGCCATGAGAAGAGCTAAGGGTGCAATCTTATGCACGTTTAGTCAGAAACATGTATAGGATTTCTGTTTAAACATGCACAAGATTGTGCCCTAAATGTGTTAAGTCATTGTCAGGCATGTTTTAACCTGAGGGCTGGAAGATGGCAGGAAAGCAGGAGTACTTGCATTATAAAATTTATCTTATTGTACTCTTCCCCACACCCTGTTTGTACAACAGAGATAGTGGTGGCTTCACCACTGGTCAAAGATCCAAGTACTTATGCTAGGTACAATACTTATGTTACACCTGTAATCACTCAGGCTTTCAGACTTTGTTGGAATGTTTGATAATAATTTCCATCAGAAACTTGGTTTTCTCAGGAGTTTGGCATTTTAAAAAATGGCTCAGTTTGTACCACAACTGTAGGATGAAAAAAGTGCTCTTCATCCCCTTTATGGCTGTGGAGTGGCTTTACACCTCATGCTGTGGCAATTAGAGCTTATGGCTTATGCACAAGTTGTTTCTTTACTTCCAATTATATGTACAAATGTATTCATGGCAGTTGGATCACAAGGGGCTTAATTTAGAGAGAGAGTAGATCATTCTGATGGGAGAGGTCACTGTGGGCTTAATTTTGTTCCCTTTTAGTTTTTAACTCTGGCAATAGAAAGCAATGAGCTTCAATCAGCTTCAATCATGAGGATACTTCAAGCTTTGATTTCGAATATAGTGTTTATACAGAGACTTCCTTTTCAAGTAATATTCCAACTTCAGCATATCTAGTAAAGTTTGGTGCCATTATTCGGTCATTTTTTCAGCTTGCAACCATAAGTCAGATCTGAAAATCTATTTACAATGGCTAGAGAAAACTTTGAACGGTTCACAAGCGTCACATGCTGACAATATCCTGGCCCTTGTTAATTCATAGCATTTGGTGCATTGTTTGAAAATGCAGGCTGAATGGCTGTCATTTTGGCCCATTGCTGAGTGTGGCGTACTGCAGGATCAAACTGCTACACATGAAAAATAACTCTCAGTATGGCTGTTGGGAGAGTGCTGTGATCCATCCCACCCACTGGTCTCTTGAGCTCAGCTTCTTGGTGATCTCCTGTTGTTGAGGGATCTTGGGTTTCAGCTCAACCTGCTTGCTGGCTTGTATAGAAACCTCGTAAGTGCTCTATCAAAATAATTTATTTCAGCAGCTTCTCTCATAAGCAGATTCTCTCCCTTATAAAACTGGAGAGAGAAAAAACCCTCAGTGCTGTTGATCTCTTTAGGTCATGAGACCAAAGAAAGCCCTTGAAGTTCCAGAAAGAGGATATTTGTGCTTTTCATTTGCTTTCAATGCATTCTTTTGGATCCCTTAATCTAGGGATTTATAAGGCCAAAGGCTTGTTTAATTGTTGCCACTAGCAATTTCTCTTATGCATGTACATTCTATGTCCAAGCTTGAACTTGTCTGCATCATCACATTAGTAGCACTCAATTTACAAAGGGACCTAGAATCTTTTGCCTTCCTGGACATCCAACAAAAGTGCTGACATCTGCTCCTACGAGAAGAATATTTTTTTAGCCCATATAAGAACATTGAACTGGAAGCATGGCATGTTATTAGCTCAGACATTGATTGGTTAACTGTAATCGAATTAGAGCACTGTGAGTGGATGTGTACAGGCTTGTGCTGATGCCCAAAATATTTAATTCTGTTAGTGAAGGATGGAAGCCTGTTCAAATTTTCATCTTTCCCTGTCCTCCTGTTTCTATTTTCTATGCATAGATAGAAAGATAGTTTTTTTTTTCATTTCCCCCATGATACAGGGAAAGAGCAGTAAACCTACAGTATATACACCAGTTGTTGGGGAACATGGGTAGGGGGGTGCTGTTGCACTCATGTTCTGCTTGTGGGTTTCATGTGGGCAGTTGGTTGGCCACTATTTGAACAGAGTACTGGACTAGATGGACCCTTGGTCTGATCCAGCATGGCTCTTCTTATGTTCTTAGAATGGGAGGCTTTTCAGGAGAGAGAACATGTAACTGAGTTAGCCGTTTTTGTACTTGAACTTAAACTCTTTTGCAGTTACCATAAGGTTCCATACAACTGTGAGTATGATAAACAAAGAATAGTAGTAAGGTGATAACTGTAGTCCATTACAGTTGGATTGCACATGCTCACTAGGGAGATCTGCTTACACTAGTCAGATATGGACATTATTTTCCAAAGTTATGGAGAAAACTGGAAAAAATTGACCCCCCCCCCAGCCTGTCCCCTCCAAGGACTGCTTTTGTTTGTTTCTGAAAAAATAAACTGTTTTGGATTATGATTTTTTTAGAATGATTAATAAAATGTTAACACATGTTCATATATTGCTACCCAGCTTTTATTCCCTCAAAATGATTTCTGAAATCTCTGCAATAAGTAGACTAGAGATATTAGGGATATTCTTAAGTCATGCTCAGTTTTCCAAAATTTGAATAGAGTTGCATTATAATATGTGAAGGAAATGTACATTCTTGACGGTTTCGGTTTTGTCCTGTGTTTCTTGGCTTGTTCTGGTTAGATGTTGTAGCAGTCAATGTATGTAGTCCTAAAATCCACATGTGAAGCCACCTCATGCGACCGAACAACTTATGGGTTATTACACCTATGTTTCTTTTTAAACAACAACAATATTTGGTCTATGGAACTCACTACCACAATTTTTAATAAAGTTCCCAATTAGAATTCACTGTTAGGGAATGCTTTTTCTACTATACTGTCTTTTCCAACATAAACCTAGAAACTCAACCTGGTTCCTATGGTAAAGGTATGGGATTGACAAAATGAACAAAAAATAAGATGTTTATTAAGGGGAATTATTTACAAAAGGGAATAAAATGTCACTCTTCAAATGAAAGGCTAAGATTGTGGAAATATTCTTAAATATTTTTAATTACCATTCCTAATCAATAAGAGTCTTCCCCAGCGAAATTAACTCTCAATTGCTTTTCCTTCAGACTAGATTTCCCTAAACTCTACCTGGTTGCTCTCAAGCATGAACAGATGTTGTACACAGTCTTCCTCTGTCTAAATCTCTTTCTGTTTCTTCTGGTTTCTAGGATAATTCATATGTTTCAGGGGCTACTTGCTGAAGTTCCTAAAATGTATTATGTATAACTTGATTTGCTCATGTTTGGTATATTAAATTTAAAAGTATAGTTTAGTCAGACAATATTTGCAAATTTACTGAGTTGGATTTAAATTTTTAATTAAATAATTTATGACAAAGCCAAGTTTTACATAATATATTTTATGTTCCTAAAGTCACAAAGTGACTTAATATCTGGAAATAGGGCTAAAGAAATAAGTATTGCATATTTTTCCAGTTCCTCCCAAATTTCAGTTTTTTTCTGACAGGTGGGAAATGGGACAAAAGCAAGTTTTTCTCCATGGTGTCAAAATTTCTGAAAATGTTGCATTTCTACAAAGGTAGCAATTGTTACAGTTCCTGTAGTTTGTCTCTTATCCCAGACAGACATGTAGTGGGAATGTACTGCATTATGACTTGCTTCATAAGCTTGGTATTTGCAGAAAATAAATCCCTTCAGTGGTCTGAAAGAGGTATGTGTCAGTCACTGAAAATGCTCCTGGAGGGGAATAGTTATGCTATTTTCTCCCTGCTGCGTTCTCTGCTGCAGGCAGAATTGTGGCACTCTTTAGGCACTGCACACATTCTGCGATGTTTGTACTGTTACGTGCATTATTTATTGTGCCTTAACAGAACTGCCGCATGTCCTTTCTTCTGCTTTTTGTCTAATAGTCTGCATGAATACAGATCCTAAATACATTGCTCTCAGAGAAGGGGGAGATGCTGGCAAAAGAAAAGAAAAGAAAAGAAAGGGTACGTTTGCAAATTACATATAGGCTGTGGGATTGGTGGTAGGGTGACACTTATTTTGTGACTTCATGTACTCAAAAAAAGCTAATGGGAAAGAATAGTCCCCAGTCAGACATCATTCGTTAAGGCCACTTCACATGTTACATGATGTCATAAGAATATAAGAAGAGCCATGCTGGATCAGACGAAAGGCCTATCTAGTCCAGCATTCTGTTTGCACGGCGGTCAAGTGGATGCCCATGGGAAGCCCACAGCAGGACGTGGGTGCAATAGCACCTTCCTGCTCATGTTCCCTAGCAACTGGCATACAGAGACATAATGCCTCTGATAAAAGCATGTTTACTATCACGTGGAGAACTGTGGTCAATCCTAGCTTCTGGAGCATTATTTCTTTACTTAAAGTATTTTTATTCAATTTCTCAGCCAAAAAGCCTCAGTGGCTTACCAACAATCAGGTAAACAAGGCAGCCCCCACCTGCAGGCTTAACAATATAAAAGTACACAAGAGGAAAAAGAGATAGGTAGGGAAGATGGGGGGAAAATGAATCAGTGTTTTAGCAGGGCTGTTGGAATGATCCTGCTCCACTCTCATCTCCCTCTGTACTACTTGCTGGAATATGTGATGCACACACTCTTAAATGTGCATCAGTGCCTTGTGTGCATTATATTTTTACATGAACATGTTTTGCATATACAGGTTGGTATGAAGTCATATTGCAGGATTTTATTTATTTATATATAGAAATTTATATCCTGCTCTTCTATATATAAGTGCATTATTAGGGTGGCTTAAAATGACAACTTCACAATAATACAACAGTATATGATACAACTCAAGCAGTCTAAGGCAATCTTGGCCGATAAAAATAATAAAATAAAACATCTACTTAGCAAGGCAAACGCCTGCTGGAACAGAAAAATGTTCACTAACCAGTGAAAGATAGTAAGAGAGGTGGCAAATGAAGCTTCTTTGGCAAAGAGTTTCACAATTTGGGTGTGGCCATTGAAAAAGTCTTTTATCTTATCTCAGTCTATCATGCCTCCATCTAGGAAAGACACAGAGAAGGGCCTCTCCAACAGATCTAAGAAAGCAGGTAGGCTGATATGCAAGGAGGCAGTCCCTAAGGTAAGGACCAGGACCCAAGTCAGGACTGAATCAGTAGGATTTGCGGTCTTTCCTGGAATGCATTATGGCAGTTCTTGCTTCCTTAGATAGCTGCTACTAGTACGGGTTTCCTGGACATCTTTGAACTGAGAGAGTTTCCTCTGCAAATTAGGGTAAACTTGCATTAGAAAATTTTCTGATGCCCTGGGCTCTAAAGGCCTAGAGCATGTTAGTTTACTTATATTTAATAACCAGCAAAGCTTTAAAAAGGCTGATTTTTTTTTGTGCCCAATACACCATAAGTATTTGACTTGTAATATATGATGGGAAAAATAAAGTACACTTCATGCAATTTAAATCTTCTATTACTTAGAAACTTTTATCAGAATACTTTTAAAAGTTAAAGTCTTGAGCACATACTTCCCTTTAACTGTTTACATTGAAGGCAAAAAAGAGGTACTGAAAGCTGTTGACACACTAATAAATTTTAGCAACTCAAAGAACTGTACATGATCTACCGACAACCACTCATCTACAACTTTGAAACCACCAAGCTTACCCAATATTATATTTGCAACTGGCATTCATCCATCGTTACGAATAAACTTAGGAAATGGAAAAATTTCTGTGGAAAAATAAAACACTGGAAAATTTTCTTTCACACATCACCGTGCACTAGATTTACACTTCTGGGCTGTTAAAATCTAAGTCTTGAGTGAGCTACAATGGTCCTCTGAGCAGTATATGAGAGATCTGAGTTTGAATTTTGGCTTGACCATGGATTTTTTGGGGGCTCCTTTTGTCAAGACTTTCTGTCCAATTTGTCATTTGTTTAAAAACAATCTACGGCCTTCTCTTTCCCCACGCACCCCCTACCTATCAAGATACTTCATGTGAAATGATTTCTATATAGGGTATAAGAAGAAAGTATTATGTGTAAAAATCATGTGCATATCTATTTGCCATGTGTAATAAAATGTATGGTTGCATTTCTCTAAACCTTTTTATACTTTGTATATATTATATGTAGGAAAAATGTTGTGTCTGTAATAACCCAGCTGATATCATGATGGTTCTAAGGTATAATATAATAATTATATGAAGTGCTTTGTGAGCACCTTAAATTGCTGAGATGATTAAGCATAATTTGAGAAGATGTGAGAGCTATGAAGGTTTGTCTTTAGAGAGCGTCTCTGAAGTGTAGCATGTCTCTCAATCCGTAGGTTGTAAACCATGGCACAAGCTGAGAAGAAAGGTGGATTGCTTCGGAAATCTTCAGCTAGTAAGAAACCCTTGAAAGAGAAGGTTGTGCTAATGTACGATGAGATCTTCATGGTAAGGGTTGTATTTCTACTCCTCTCATTGTGGCATTTTCATATATCTGGATCCTGTTCTCAATTTAAATACTGTAAATTGTATTTATATATTAGTAATATCAAGTTTTAAGAATGAGATGTGGAGAGCAGTGAACCTTGCCTCATGGAGCGTCTCTGGCCATGTTTTTACTTTCCTGTTTTGAAGAATATATCTCTGCACTGGAGCAGACTTCCTATTTTTGAAGTGTCTCTGCAGTGGGTTCTATTGATAATTTGCAGACAGAAGTATGCTGTACCTCAAGAGCCTTCTGTGCATGCTGTTTCCTGGATTTAGAACGGTTAAACTAGTGCAATAAGAATAATATTTTGTGTCCAGTTCATAGCAGCCATTGTAACAGTGATTCCTTTCTGTTTCAGACAGAAGATCCCAGTAAATGCAACCCTCGGTTTTGGGAGGAGCTCTTCCTGATGAAGGTAATATACCAGAGATTATACCCATTCTCTTTCCTCTGAATGCATGTTTACTCTTCCAGGTACCGATTTCCAGCCTTTAGCCATGTTCTCAGTGGCTCCATGATTTGGCTTTTCCTTCTTTGTCTTACAGGTGAACTTGGAGTACCTGGAAGGGAAGCTGGAGTCTCTAGATGGTGAAGAGTTAATGAAGATAAAAGATAACATTAATTGTTTGTTCCAGCACTGCATCCGAGCCTTGGGAGAAGAGCATCCCATCAGAGTGGTCAATGCTTTACAGGTGCATTTCTCACAGGCAGACCTTAGCTTTCATTGAGCTAAATGTATGGGCATGATGATGATGGAAAGAGTCTGCTTATTATTAAGTTCCACTAGCATGCATTCAAGTTCATTGTGCTAGACCAGATATCTTCTCTTGAGATGCTGTTAACATTTAGACAATAATAATGTATTTTCCTCTTGCTTGCTTCTTTGTTGGCCTTTGTATAGTAACTGATTTAGGATTGCATTTGAGAGTAATTATATGCAAACATATGTTAAATGCAAAAAGTAAACATACTAAATATCCTGTAAATTAGGGGTGGGGACTATGACAATGGTCATAGATGATGTCAGTTGTAGTCCAGCAACATCTGGAGGGACACATATTCCCCGTTCCTTCTGTAACGACATAGAAGAGAAAAAAGGCTGTAGTATTGACATGCTGTATTACACTAATCAGAGATCCCCCCCAAATGTGCCTTTAAGCTTCTGGGGTACAAAGTGGTCCTTGGTGGTATGGAAGCTTTGTCTAACAATTCCTGTCTTTTCTTTTTTCTGCTGCAGACGCTATGTGCCCTGATCCGTGGGGTTCATCAAAAGAACAAATCCACATCTGGCTTTGACATCATCAACATGCTGATGGGCTTTGACAAGGCTGAACTCTGCATGAAGGTGAGCGTGGGCTTGCTAGACTGCAATAAGGGCAGTGGTGTGAATGTGGAAGAGACATGGTAAACCATTGTTAAGCACGTTGGACACAGTTTCTCCCATAGTATTAAAGACCCAGTTCAAAGTGTGGACAGAGCCACAACTTAAATGTAGTTCATGTCGGGATGTCTTCTCATGGTTTTGTTTTTACTCTGCTTTCTTGCTTGGCCTTCTGAATACTGGTAACAGAGTAGAAACATTAGTAGATGTCACCTTTTCTACAGTTGCTATGTTGACTTCTTGACAGTGGCTTGTATCCAATGATGTTCCACTAGCAGAACAAGTTTCTTCTTTGGCCTTCAGTCCCCCAAATCTGCTCTGGTGGGTTGGGGGACTCAAATAGATTGGGGCTGTAAGTGTAGGGAAAGGTAGAGGATGGGGAGTCATGTCTTGCAAGGGATGGATACAATCCAGTGTATAAATCTCTATAGTAAGATTGTGGTCTGCAACTGAAGTTCAAAAATATAAATGTGTTAAGCTGGTAACAGAGTAACCCTTGGCTAGAATAATGTTATGCTTCCACAAACACATACTCAATACTCCCTGAATAGACTATCCCTGAAGACACCTCAGAACTAAATGTATTATCCCAACTGGAGGCTATTATCTGACTGTGGAAGAAAGGTAGATTACATTATAATTGTGTTTGACAATTGTAGCATAACGAGACAGTGTAGGGAGGTCCCACCCAAGGTTCCTTTGGGCAGATGCAGGCTTTACACTTTCAGATTTCTGTTTCCAACCATAAGGGTAACAGGTCCTCAGGATGCAAAAAGATTTATTTGTATGAATTTGTATTTGTTGGGCTTCATACAAATAAATCTTTTTGCATCCTGAGGACCTGTTTCTTTCTTCTTTTGATTCGACTTTTGGTTTTGGTTTTTCGACCATAAGGGTACACAGTTTTTTGTTGTTGTCTGAGCTGAGATTCTGCGGGAAGAAAATTATGTGTCACAAACCACATTGTTCTGGGGAGAATTGTTTGTTTAATATGTCCTGGTTGTATTAATGGAAAACCAGTGATATTTGTAGTTCTTGTGGTTGGAAATAATATTTGCTAAGGACTGAAATAAACTAAATTGGAATTCTTCAACCTGCTGTCTTCCAGATATGTTGGACTGCAATCCCCATCATCCCCGTCCAGCATGGTCAATGAACATGGGATGATGGAGGGCACCAAGTGGGGGAAGGCTGATCTAAATCAGTAGCATATTAGCTAGACAACTTGACTTGGATTCTTACCAGCATAGGTCCTGCCCTACTGATGGGATTCAGTATGGCACAGAGCACAGCATCAGTATTGTGGACTATAAACAGTGTGGGTGTGCATTGCTTCATAGTAACTGTTCTCTTCTCTAGCATCTGATGGAGAGTTTGGATACTCTGCTTTGTGCAGAAGGCTCTGAAAGCCTCAAGAGTTTGTGCCTGAAGCTACTGCTCTGCTTGGTCACTGTAAGTAAAAGATAATGGAGGGTTAACTATAAGTATTTACTATCCAGGCTACGAAAATGTTGTATTCCTAATCTCTAGTGAAGGGCAGTTTCACTTCCAGCTTAAAAATGTTTCTATTGTGGACACAACTGTTTTCTAAATTACAGTCTTGTAATTTCTAAATTACAATCTTGTTGTGTTAGCTACATTAATGAGAAGCTGCTTTCCCTCCACATACATGGATGTGCTTTCAGTATAGTTCCTATTTTAAAATAGTTTAGCATCTGTCTACTCGAGGGGGTTTTGGTACCATTAATTTTTTAGGGACGATACATTAATTTATTTTAAAAAAGCATTTTTGTCTCTGCTGCCTACCTGCAAGAGCATGTAATTGGTTTCTTTTTCTTATTGCAAATTTCTACTGATTCTTAAAATTTCTTTACAAATATACACAAAATAAACGAAACGCCCAATCTTGTCCATGCTAAAATACAGCTTTCCCCAAGAGCTAACCAGGAACAAAGCCAAATAATTATGAAGAGCAAAAGAGAAAGGGGTGAGAGATAGGTTAAACCAGAACTAATGGAAATACATGAGCTTCAGGACTTAAACACATTGCAAACTTCTGCCAAATAAAACTGTAAGTTTCAAAAGTCTCTTTCCTACCATAAAAAATAAAGATAGCCATGGTGGCCATAAGAAAATTTCAAAAAGCTATATTAGTATAATACCCTTATGAGGCAAACTCAAAAATGGTTAATCCACTTTTGAAAATATAAACACCAACTGATATTCCAAATTGTTTCCATTCTAGATCCAGACAAATTAGTCCTTCGTTTTTTAGCCCCATTGAAATCAATAGGACAAATTAGTCATAACTTAAGTCTCATTGGCTCCAACCAGTATTTTCTAGCACTCTGAGAACTCTAACTTGCCCTCTTGTCTACTGCTCAATAGTAGGAGAAGTATTCTGCTGATACTTCTGGTGTTGAAGTATCAGTCACATTACTGCTACAGAAGCTTGTTGAACCCATAAAATAACATATTTGGAAAGTATACTTAGAAGGATGGAATATAATCCAGAACCAAATCATTAAAGATGAAGACAAAGTAAAATTAATATTATAGTAAATAAATTTAAGATAGTGTTTCATGTCATGCCAAAAATCAGTAACGTTAGGGTAGTTCCAATATACACAGAGCCCACAAAAATGGGTTTCTTTACACAAAATACAGGAGAGTTAAATGACATAGTTTAGGAATGCATGGATTCTTTCATTACTGCTTCTTTGAAGTAGCAGATAATCAAAATTACAATAGATCAGTAGGTGCAGTAGAGTAATTTTGCATGGATAGTAATGATGAGAGCATATTTTAATTGTGTTGTAGCTCACAGAAGATTCTAAAAAAACCAAATTCTTTTGGTGCCATTCAGGTGACGGATAACATCAGTCAAAACACAATCCTGGAGTATGTGATGATTAATAGCATCTTTGAAGCTATTTTACAGGCAAGTTCCTCCCCCTTTATCTCTGAATTGGACAGTTAATTTTCCATTGTGCAGTCTTATCAATCATATATTTTTACTTGTTGTTGCTTAAATCAAACCTAAAATGAGTGTCAGGAACATGTTAACTTCTCTCTTACTTTAATCTTCTGTTTTGTTCTTGGTTTAATAACTGCTTAGATTTTAAGAGCTCTTCATCCATGTTATTTATGAACTTGGTATGAACGGAGCGACACAATACTCTGAGCCTAATTCTCTAGAGTGGTGTTAGATTGATTCCCCTAAAATTGGGTTATTCTTGACTAAGCTTGTACCCAGCTATTTATTACCCTCAAATGCACCCACACTTTTTAAAAATAAATAAACAAATTTTATTTTTGAAAAAAGTACAATTTGCTAAAATAAGAATGAGACAATATTTCATGTCATCATTCCATAATTACATTTACCAAAGAGAAGAAAAATGATCATATTAATGCTAACAATGCATGTAGCTGAAGTACACCTTGAACCTTATCATTTGAATGCGTTACAAACAAACTCCATCTTTCAATGAACGGATTCATTTCTTCCCTTTCCACCATTACCCTCACTAAATTAATGAGTTTAACCATGCAAATTATGTGCTTATTCTTTTTAAGGTAAGAATTTGGCTCCAATTTGCTCTTTGTGCATGTGGGACTATGGTTCAGCCCTTGTTTGAGCTGTATAGATTAATTCTGAATACTGGAAGCTTTGAATCTGTCCGTTCTTCACATTTTTTCAGAACGGCTGTCCATGGTTCTTAGTTAATCTAAGCTATTCCTTCTCTTGGTTTTAGATCCTTTCCAGTCTTCCCAGTCGCCGGGAACATGGTTATGATGCTGTTGTTCTGCTTGCCTTATTAGTAAACTATAGAAAGTATGAGGTGAGTGCTTCATGTAGAGTGTGTGTGCATTACCTTGGAACAGGTCTGCAAATTTTGTCTGGCCTTAGTAGTCATCCAAAAATGTGATGTACAAGGGGAGGGCGTCTTATCTATAATGATGTGTCGTGAACTGAAAGCGTAATGCAAGGCTGGGGACTATTTCCACTCCTCTAGGTTTGAGATTGTTCCTGAAATAGTTCTGCTTTTCTGTGGTGCTCCAAATACCAGGCAAGTGCAGCATGAAAAGTACAGCAGTCCTTTCCAGCCTGGAGCTGCAGAAGGGCTGGGATTGTTGCACTTTCTAGGTCCGTGGTAGTACAGTACAGTTGCAGGTTGGTCTACATCTTCCTCTCCAGTTCCAAGCTGGAGAGGAAGTCTGGGACTTGAACTTCTGAGGAGCTTCAGAAATGTAGTGGCAAAACAAGTAGCAGTTTTCCTCCCAACCTTGTAGCTAAAAGGGGGGGCATAGATGGTCCCCACAGTGGTTGCTGTGTGCTTCATAAGTGCTCAAAGCCTGCTTCTGAAGCATAGTGCAACTGCAGGGATGATCCCTGCTGTCCTCTTTAGCTCTAAAGTTGGGGTGAAAGCTGGGGATCGTTGCACTCGCGTAATGGTGATGGAAAGTGGTAGTGAGCAGAATTGTGAACCTGTACCCTGGTGTTTCCATTGCCTTAGCCATTAGGACACCACATGCTTGTTACTAGTTCAATAATAGAATGGTAGCAGGATCATGTTAAAATGTGTGTCCTGTTTGAATCAAGGTAGTGTTCCCAGTGTACTTTATGTATGTGTTCAGAAATAATTCTGCAGTTCTTTCCTATAAAGATAGAAGGAAAAGCTATTTTATTAAATGTGTGTCTTTAGTTTGGGAATGTTTAGTTGGCATGACTGCAAATTTCTTTCTCCCCCAGAAAAGTTGTCAGTGTGGGAAGGAAGTTCCTTGTTGAGACTTACACTCCAGGTTTAGAGAGCCTAAGCATATGATTTGGTAACCAGCCAGCATGAGTCTTGGGAGCATTAGTGGTCATGTGATCAGAGGATGACCTGGAATGTTATGACGCTTGAGAGAATAATGTCTGTGTGATTCTAGTGCTCTCCACCTATTTTGTTTCTGCCTCCTGTTCACATGAGACACAGTATTTTATCTATGCCTTTTATTGTTTCGCCTAGTCTGCGAGATTTGAGCCCATTGTTTTTAATAGTTGCTGAAATCCATAATGGCTGGCCAGAGAAGCAAGGAGTATCAGGATGCTTCATATTTCTGTAGTCCCCATGGGATGTTAATACAAGCTCTGGTCATGAAGAAATACAAGAAAGGGGAATTAAACATAAGAAATATAGCTAGCTATAACCTCTCAAGAGTTGACGTGAACAAGAGCACACAACTGTTGTAGAAAGAGAGGACTTGCATAGAGATGGAGTGTTGCTGGTTAGATGGTATGGACAAGGACATCAGAGGCAAAGGTGGGGGATGGCAAAAGCAAAAAGCCTTTAATTTTTCTTGAAGGGTTTGTCTTGGCTTTACATTACAGCTGAGAGAATTTCTTTCTATGTGGTATTGTGTAAAGTAGTCATAAAAGTTTGAGGAAAGGATAACTATTTTTTTCCTGGTCAGTCTTGGGAGACATTAGAATAGTGCTGCAAATCTTCTCTTGGAGTATGTATGTGTTCTTTTTTGGTATGCTGTGAAAGGCTTTTCATGTTGACCACACTGTTGCTGATCATACTCTGTTTCCTCTAGAGCCTCGTGAGCTGCTAAATTGTTCCATTAGGTTAAGGAAATCTAATTGCAATGAGAGCGTATTTGTTGCTTATGACTGTAATGCTTGTCTATAAAAAAAACCACTAGTGTGCTTGCAAAAACATGTTTTTAAATGTGTTCCAAGTTAAGTGGCATTTCTGCTCCAGTCTTTATTACTGATCCAGCTGCTCCTTATACTTTTTATTGCAAAATCATTCTGATTTACAGAAACTGTCCAAACCAACACAGAATTTCAATCTGTTGGCCTGGCTGAGAGTTACACTGCTACCCCCGAAGGCTGTCTTTATATGTAGGTGGGTAGGACTTCCCTGAACATAGAGATTTCACTTCTTCCTAGCTCAGAGCCCTTTGATACCAACTCTCAGCATTAAGCTTTTCTGAAGCATGAAATCATGCAATTCAGCAGTCTTAAATTGTGATAGGGGTGCTGTCCTAAGGTATAGCATGAAAATCTGTACAAATATATCCTTGCTTGAAGGAAAAACAAAATAAAAGCATAAAATGAATGCACTATATAAACTCATCTTTAGTCACAATATGGTACCCAAGGGTAGGGCATGATCTACTTTTGAAATGTAAATCAGGTATTTCTTTTCCATTTGCATTCTCCTCTCTGTTCAAACAGCTTGATTAATTCTGTCTGTCTTTATTTATATTTTATACCACCTTTCAAGGCAGAGCCTCTGCAAGGTAGTTTACAAAGTAAAATTTTGCAATAACATGAAATACAGTTAACTAAAACTGTAGGAAGGGTAGATAACCTATGGCTCTTGGATGTTCGCATGTGGCCTCTAACTTGTCCCCACAGCCCATCAGCTGGGCGATGGGGGAAAGACAGCTGTTCCAGTGCTCATCATCAATTCTTATTAGGTCTAATGAAGTGCAATCCTATGCATATCTACTTAGATGTAGGTCTCTTCGAGTTCAGTTGGATTTATTTCTGTTCCAGGTGAGTTTGTTTAGGATTTCAGACTTAATTATTTTCTACTTAAGCAACTACCTCACTATTGTATTACTTTGGACTACAGTATTCCTGACCATTGCCCATGTTGGTTAGGGCTGATGGGAGCTGAAATACAGAACATCTGCAGGATGTCATATTGGGGAAGACTGTGTTACAGTATTAAGATGGAGAGTGAGAGGAGGCTGCAGACATTCAAATGAGGCTCTACCAGGTATTGAGATGGTTGCTGGGAAATAGAAGCCAGCAAACAATGGTTGATCCCCCATTTTTGAAAAGATAAAATCAAGCTGCTACACAAAAACAGTCTCCATCCTCAAGCTTCTTGGGATATGGCTGATCAGCTGGGTTGAGAGGAAAAGTGGGTGGGGCACCCATATGCGCTGTATACACTTACCTGTGAGAAGTCCATTAAACTCAGTGGCTGAATTCGGACAACACATCAGTCAATGGTGGGGTAATAATCAACTTTACAGTTGTTCATCTAGGGGGTACTCCCCACACAACATGGTAATAAATAATCAACTGTGGTGTGGATTAGGATCAGCGCTGAGTTGACTATGGCAGCATTCGGACGACACGATAGTCAATACAACTGATGATTGTTCCCCCCCCCCCCCCCAGTTGCTTATTGTGTTGTCCAAATTCAGCCAGTGAGTAGACATGCATAGGATTGCACTGTGAGATACCTTGTTTCTGGTGGTTTAGTTGTATTGGCCTACTTTCCTAACGTTTAGCAATCTATGGGCTTGTTCTGTTAAGCTAGGCTTTTGCCGATGAAAGCTCATGGCACATACACTCATCTGCCTTTCAGATGATAAAGGGGTCTCTGTGATTGCTGCACCATACTGTAATGCTTTTTTAAAATTTCCCCCTCCCCCAAACATTTGGCTCCATTTAGGTTCTCACAGTGATCTGGAATCGGCATTTAGTTTTTGGGTCCAGGTTCTAATTGTTTACTTGACATTGATTCTGACACAACCTTTTGAATAATTTGGCAGTTCTGTCTTAGATCTTCCTACACTGAGTTGTTGTCCTGGTGGTGGTTAATGAATTCTTGGCATTGTTAGGACGTCTTTGAATTGAGTAGGCTTTGTAATAGTCCTAGAACAAAAGCAGAGCTCTGGGCGTTATATATGGTTTTAATTAATGGGCTTGCAATTCCTCTTGTTCTGGGTGCTTCAGTCTCTACTGGTCCATACTTTGCATATGAACCAGCATGGGATTATTGTGTGTTGGGCAGTCTGAATAATCAGTATTGCATTGCTTGATGTGTGTAGGTGTGTTGTGGGGGCAGGGAGGAAGGTTAGTATACCTTTCTTTAATTTGGAATGCTATTCTACCAGAGCATGACAAGCTGGCAGGGGATTGAGTACTGCATTGAACTATGTAGTATTCAATCCCCTACATCTACTGGCTTGTCTGCTTTTTTCTAAAATTATATTGTTGCTAACATATAAAGTGTGACCAAGCTTGAAGTAAATCTCAGCATTGTTGAGGGGCTCTTTATTTTTGTGGAAGGCTGATGCACTGGGAGAAGGAGTAGATATAGAATACCATGCTTTTAATTGAGGGACATGTGGATAGCCTGGCAGGACAAGGAGAGCAAGGTCATGTATGAAGCTGTGTTAGCTTTGCTGAATCACTAAACTAACCCATATCTTTCCTTCTTCCCACTGCAGTCTGTGAATCCTTATATAGTGAAGCTGTCAATCATAGATGATGAGGCCACACTCAATGTGAGTATGATAGGTCGTGAGTGGTGTGTGAGGGTAGCAAGTTACTCAAAGTATTAGGATTACAGCAAGGAAGTGAAGTACATCGATTAAAAAGGATCCCTTCAGACACTTTGGCTCAAAGCATACCACAATATATGAGGGAGGAATAAACCTGTGACCACGGGCAAACTGGACAAATGATGGGAACTGTAGTAAAGTGAAGCCTCCAGATTTCCTTTTTTTGTCTGACCTTTGAGGACGTTAATTCAAAGTCCGTGGCCATAGCTTTTGCATCCTCCAATAAAATAGCTAATTCTGGATTTTATTATATTATATTTACATCCCACCTTTCTTCCAAAGAGCTCAAGCTGGTGTACGTTGTCCCCTCGCCCCTTGCCAATGTTTTTCTCACAACAACCGTGTAAGATAGGTTAAGCTGAGAGATAGTGTGACTGGCCCAAGGTCATCCAATGAGCATCTTGGTTGACTGGTGATTAACACCTGGGTCTCCCTTTCCTAGTATGGCACTCTAACCACTACACCATACTGACTCACTTGGAATGAGGCTACTTGGAGGGGGATACAGAAAAGTCATTGTCTTGGAAAATGCTTGACCTGTAGCTGATAGACCTAGTGTTATGAGCATTATTATGGGTAATTTGGAGATTAAACATTTGGAGGCAGAGGGCTGTGTATCTACCCTGCTTTACATATTACATGGTTAGGGATAGAATGTAACATCTTACTCTATTACAGGGAATGGGTCTTGTTGTTGCTCAGGCATTATCAGAGTACAACCGGTAAGTCAACTTAAGGCATGCTTTTACAGCTGCATGAGTAGTTACTGTTTCCTTCTGAAAAAACTTGATGTGCCTGTCAGCTGGTTGCTTAGGCAACCTAGTGTCAGATAAAAATGTTTGAATCTTTTGAGATATACTGTATTCCTACTGTCATTCCTCTCGTCAGATCTGTGCTAGGCCTCACAGAGCAGATTAAGTAGAGGTCTGGTTTCACAAGGGAACTGGCAGAATTGCATTTGTTTTCTTCTGGCTTAATCGTCATTGGGTGTACCTTTCTGTGAACTGCCTGCAACATCTTCTACTCCCCAGTGATGTCTGACTAAGTAAACCACTGAGTATTGCTTGTGACAGAAAATCCATTTAGGTTAAAGCAGTTCTGAAATAAACAAAAATATCTAACCATATAGAAACTAATAGAGTGGATCAGCCCCATGATCCACCTCATCTAATGTCCAGATAGTAACTCTGATGTGGGGCCAGCTGCTTGAAGGAAAGCCCAAAGCTTCCAGCAGAGAAGGATGTCTACTAGACATAGGTTACTTTCCATTCTACAACTTTCTATACCTTGCAATACCTGAATGCATTACTGTAGCTCAGACAAATAGTTTAGAAGGTCCCAGCTCCTTGTCTTCTCCAGTTCAACAATCTTGAGTAGCAGCATGGTAAAGAGCTGTGTATAACCCCATAGTAGACACGATGCTGGGATAAATGGACCATTGGCTTGATAGGGTATTGATAAGTCATTTTCTCTTATCTTTCCTTAAAACTGCCCAGTTTATTGAGGAAGCAGAGCTTTTGCACCTCCTCTTGGTAGCAAATGCTGCTTCTTCCCTTTACAAGCCATGCACCATTTTGAGGCCCCTGTAGCTTTGAAAAAACCCAGTGTTATAACCACATGGAGCAGATTTTCCTTTCCCAGTAATGTTGCTCATGTAAACATCAGACTAGATTCTGCTTATTCTTCGTCTGTACAATAGTAGTCCCAGACAAATTGAGATTTTACATAGGTTCAGTTGATAGAGAGAGGTTAGTGACTGTGGCACATACTATATTAAATCCTTTTGGGTTAGTCAGCCTTGTAGATTCCTAAACTTGAACATGCAAGTTGAGAAGTTCCAGTTTTCATTCTCCTTTCTTTTCTCCATTGCTCTCGTCTCTGACTCAAGTAGTTGTCTGTCTAAGTTAGAGGCTGTCTATATGGGTTAAAAGCTCTGTGGTAGCTGTGTGGTGGTGTTGTGTCGATTATATGATGCAGCAGTCACCTCGCAGCCACCATGTGGCTTTCCCGCGAAGCTGAGTGTTGGGAAAGTTGGAGACTTATCCTGACTTTTCCTGCTGGAGCGAGTTGACTGTGGCTCTTCCACTGTCTGTCCTTGCTCCGGCATCATGCTGTGGGCGTTCCCAGGCAGAAGGCGACTCCTGATTATTCACTGGAAACCAAGCAAGAGGCAGGGGGCAGGCCCACCAAGCCAAATGGCTGCTGGAAAGCCGTGCTGCCTCCTCTGTCAATGCCATCACATAGCAGCAAAAGTGTGGTCTCCCCCCCAAAAGTGCAGGCAACACCGTGCCGTCAAGGCAGCCTCTGGGAGTCATGCAATGTTTCTGCTGGGACAAAATAATCATACTAATTTCAAGACAGAATTGGCTGATACCTCACTTGTGACCTTCTTCTTACTTTCCTTTGCACCTCTGGGACTGCCAAAATAACTATGTTAGAATATGAGCTCCAATAATATTTCCCCGGGAATGATTCTACGGATGGAATTAGTTGAGGGTTGTGCAGTAAAAGTGGAACTGATGGGCGTACTGCAGGCAGTGTGCTGAGTTTGTCCCTGTCCGTATATGACAACCCGGCAGTTTTTGAACCTATGAGTTGTCGTTACGTGTGAACCAGTCTTGAGGTCAAAAAGGAATCTTCCTCTGGGTCAGACTCACTATTAACCTTAATTATTTTTGTATTGCCCTGAAGCACCTGACTAGGATTACATGTTAGAATGATCAGGGTGTATTCTGCAGGCACTGAAGAGAAGGAGTTTAGGCCAAACTACTTCCCCTCTAATCTCTTCCAACCTAAAACAGCCAAACTAAAGATGGTGTTAACTGTGTTACTGCATTTAATGTGCCTGTTTAAAAATATGTAAATAGCCACTGCATGAGAGGGGCAGAAGCAGAATTGGGATAGTGATCACTGGGGAGCAGGAAATTAACGCCCCCCCCCCCCCTGCATTACATTGGGAGAAAATTTCCCATGGGCTCCACTGGGGACTTTCCTCCCAATACAGAACAGCAGAAGCGATTATAATCAGGATTGTGCGTGTGTTCAATTCAGTCCTGCTGTGGTCTCAATGCTGTTGTCTTTCTCCTTGCCTTCCGGTTTTTAAAAAAGTCTCTGCTTTTGGCCTGTTCATATATTTGCTCTAAATCCTCGAACTTTCTATACTGTGCAGGTTAGAGAAATGACTGACATATTTTTTTAGAGTAGTAGTGAGATGTCTTTGAGAGAGCCTTGGAGAGTTGCACAGCAAGGCTTTGAGGATGATTTTAAAAGATAAAGTTTAACCCTTTTTATTTGCTTATAACAAGGGGGTAATGTGTATTTGGGTCTTCAACAGAACAATGCAATGGGATGACAGAAGGTTGGGGGGCTGCCACACTGGTCTCAAAAAACAGGGATAACAAGAGTAGGTATATCATCTTTTATTGGACCAATTTAAGGCAAATTAATATGTAAACTTCCAATTCTTACGGAATTTCTCATCATATGGAATTAGTCCAGTAAAAGATGTGTTTGCCTACTTTGCATCTGCTATAATGAGCAAATCTTGGATGCTTTCTGATTTTTTTTTCTTCTTCTGAGAGTTTGGCCCAGCTAAGAGTATGGGAATGGGTTGTGGGATCATGAATTGCTCTCTCCACAGCTCTTCTGTCCTTTTGTTTAAATCCTGATCATAGTTTTCTGGTCAACCTTAACTATGGTCAAACATTACAGTGGTATTGTTAACCAGAGGTTAACATTAACTAAGGTTTGCTAACATGCTTTAGACCCTGGTTTCAAAACCTTGTTAAGAGGGTATTCTCGTTAACATTAACAATAGTTAATATAAGTGCTGATGTACTGCTTAATCATGGTGAAGGTAGGCATGGGGATAGATATTTGTGCTTAAAAGAGAATGGGAAGTAGAATGTGATCCTCCTTCTGATTTCTTGATCTTGGTTAAAGGATCACTAGTGTTATATCTGTATTGTCCAGGATAGAGCCACATTGAGCTTCCATTAGCTAAAGTTAGGCTTGATCTTAGTTACTTTTCCTAACTGCTATACAGCGCAACACTAGGTACCTTACGTAGCATGAGTTTCCACTTTCTCTTCAGTTTCTGGCCAATTTCTTTCATGAATACAAGCCAATTTCCAAACATTGCTAATGTACAAGCAATTAAAAATATTCCCTGATGTCTTCATAACTACTACTTTAAAAGCAAAAGTGGATGGCTGTTGAGGTTTTCCCTTTTGTTTTAAGTAAGAATTTTGGTCAAACAACTCTTTGTTTACATAGTTCTGCAGCTTCATGGTTTTATCTATCTATTGCTGTATTCCTTGTTCAGGCAGTACAAAGACAAGGAAGAAGAACACCAGAGTGGCTTTTTCTCAGCTTTGAGCAACATGGTAAGAAATGAGTGTGTGTTGCTGGTCATTGTTTGCCATGTGATGGGCCCATTTCAAAATTTGTGAAAGGAACTAAATAATATTCCTATATATATTAAAATAGATTCCAGCTCCAGAAAACGTTTGTAGTGTCAGTATTGTTTTGAGAGTTATTAGCCAGCTCTTCTCTGGGGAAGATCTCAGTAGATCCTAAAGCTGTGCAATACTGCTTCTTTCCATAGGTGGGCAGCATGTTCATAGCTGATGCGGATGAGAAAATCTCAGTCCAGTAAGTACATTCATCAGATGGCAATTTGCCATTTTGTTTTAGAAATATAAACATTATCCAATGCTGACTTGTTCTGGAACTCTCACTTAACTTAACGATATATAATAAGAGAAAATTAGCACTAACTCAGCAGCCTGTATTGGACATGATAGCACTTATTCTGGTACGTGAGCGAATTAGCAGATGCTGCAGTTGTACTCTGATTTTTTTAGGGCAGATCATTACGCATTGGGAATGAGAAGGAAATGGGACAAGTAGGAAGGAGGAATTGTCATACGCAGCACTTGGTATCATTATTCAGGAGAAGGAGCAGGCAACTTCTTTAGCCCTGGTGACCATATCAGAAAGTTTTCCACATTCAAACTTAACTTAAAACAAACAAACAAACAAACACTTGGTGCCTATAGAATCTCGTGGAGCTGTGTCAGCTCCTTGGTTTTCTGAGGAACCGAAGACAATAAAACAATTGGGTTGAAAGCTAGAACACAGACGGCTGCAAACTGACCATGAGCCAGTGTGATGTAGTGGTTAGAGTGTTTGACTGGTACTCAGGAGATCCGGGTTCTAGTCTCCACTCAGCCATGAAGATCACTGGGTGACTTTGGGCCAGTCACTTGACGCTTGGCCTCCCCTGCTTCAGAGGGTTGTTGTGATGATAAAATGGAGAGGAGGAGGACCATATGAGCCACTTGCAAGAGGAAAATGTAATAAATAAAATACAGGAAAGTGCCATTTAGGGATGTATGCTGTGGTGATGAGAACAGCAGAGTAATTGTACTTTGCTTCCACCACTGCATCCACACAATGTTAACCTGTAGAGCTTCGTAGAATGACTAATGGTCTCCTTGGTAGAGGCCTACTGTGGTCAGTTTGCCTTACATTTTACAGATTAAATCACTGTCTTTTCCACTGATTTAGATGCCATAGTTTTAATGTAGTCAGAGATGGAAAGGGTTAGGATACCCTCTTGTCATGTTGTTTCTATATATGTTTTGCTTGTGCAGCTTGTGAATGTGAACAAGTGGCTTGGAGGGTTGAGGCCTACCATCTGTTCTCAGGATCCATGCCCTTCTTGGGTAACAAAAAGAGCCAGGTTGAGTTTAGGGTTTTGGATTTTGGAGGTGGTTAATGCCTCCTAGAGGCAAGGCATTGTCACCCGGCGTTCTGAAGGAAGCAGCAGCGCTGCCTTTGTTAAAGAAATCAAGTCTGGTCCTGATGATTTTTGATAACTATTGTTCAGTCTTCAAGGCATTGGAGATGGCAGTGGCCTCTTCTCTCCAGGTGCTCTTGGAGAATACAGATGGTTTGGATCCATTCTATTCCAGACTCTGGCTTGGGTTTGGAACAGAAACAGCCTGTTGGTTCTTTTGGAACTCTCAATACAATTGAACATTCCTATATTTTATAACCTAATTGTGTGCTGTTGCCTGGTTTTATTGAATGTGGTTTTATTGAATGTGGTTTTATTGAATGTGGTTTTATTGTATTTTATGATTTTATTTATTGTTGTGAGCTGCCTTTTAAGGACTACAGCCTAAAAGGCAAGGCTATAAAGGTGGTTATAAATAAATACATATGTGCTGCATGTTGATCATATGATTCTGGATGGAATGACTAAGGATGTATAAGAAATTCATTTCAGTTAATTTTTGACCAAAATTTACCTAGTTCGCACCTCCTGGAATCAAGCACAGACCTGAACGAAACCTGTGGTCAAAGGTTGTACATTTCCATGCTTGCAATGTGATTTGCGGAACAAAAAAAAAGCATACAAAAATACATACATCTGAAAAAAATGTATAAAATTTTTAACTTTTCAAACATTTCCACATTGATGTGAATGAAAATATGCACAACATATGCCCCCCACCCCCAAGCTTGCAATCTGATACAGGAACAAGTTGGAATGAGCTTTGTGGTGGAATTTGGAGAATCTCAACAAGCTCTGGTTTTGCTGACTGGTACATTCCTAGGTATGGCACGGCACAACTTTGCCATAGTCCTCTTTCCTCCTTAATTGTGGGTCAGAGGGGTGTAATCATGGCGGCAGGATGCTATACACAAATTACTTTGAACACTATAAAGTGCTACATATAACTGTTAAGTGCTATGATGAATGAGGCTGCAGCTATACAAAGTGATCCTGTTGGTGCTGATGGGATGTGTGTAGATTTTGCCAAGTACCTGGCAGTTTTGGAAGCTCTGAGGGAAGAAAGCTTAAAAGGGCCTAGATTTTCAATATGATGATTTTGGTTGTCAAGCTAGGTGCCCAATGTTGCCAGGTGATGTTGCGGGGAGGGGGGAATAAATACTTCAGGATATTAACATAAATTACTGCAACAAATTAGTTTGTCTTTTGTTCTTTTTGTAGAACCAATGAGGCTATCCTTTTGGCCCTTTATGAAGCTGTACATTTGAACCGAAATTTCATCACTGTATTGGCACAGGTAGGGTGCAATTTCTTTTTGGATATCTGAGGCTGTGAGTGGAATCTAAATGGTAAAATGGTTGCTCTAACAAATCTTGGAACTCAACCTGGTTTTTGTCAAGTGTATCATTTGGCCATAACGGTGTGCTTACTTGGTGGTTTGGCACATGGGGTAGGTCTTCCTCTGAATTTTTTAGCTTAGGGAGCAAATACTCCTTGCTTCTTTGGCTCTTTCTCCTCCTCTCCCCCCCCCCTTAAGAAAAGCCAGGAGGTCGATCTTGCTGCCCATATACACCTTAGTTTCCAGGAGGATTGCATAAAGTCTGTTGTTGAAACTATCCTGAAACAGGATGTGGTATGTCCTTATTAACTACCAAGTAAGGAGGGAAGCTTAAGGCTCTTTTGAATTTGTGAGATTGTTGTGCAATGTCTGCATGTTATGGGGCAAGCTATTATAATGCAGAATGGCTCTCCTTTCCCCCTTGAAATGTCCAAGTCAATCTGTGTAGGTGGAAACAGACATCTTTGCAGGGAAGGGTAGGTAGTCCTGGAGGAAAGGAAATTCACCCTCAGTTTGGAAGAAACAGCACAGATTGCTGTAGTATCCTAGAATCAAGGGTTTTGAGTATTTCTCCCTGTTGACTGGTGTCTGACTCTGTGGCATACTATGTCTTGCTCTTAAAGTCTTTTGAACGTTGCTTTCAATCTCTGCCTTTCTGTTTAATTTTATCTACCTGGAATAAAAAAAAATCTTGTTCCCTCTGGCAAGACTTGACATGTGCAGCTTTTTCTTCTTGGCTTGTGCTCTTGCCATCTTTGCTTGTGCAGTTTTGGCTTTCCTTAGGTTTTAGGTTTTTGCAAAAAAGTTGGTTTTTATTTTTCTGCCCATGAAGTTACTGCAGGATTGAGCCCTGTTCCTGCTGTAGTGAATGTGATGGTATTGTTTTAAATCAGTTTTAAATTAATCCAAACAGGATCAAGCTATTCTCATGGTGCTAGCACACTTGTGTTTCTCCAGCTAATGTTTTGAAGGCCTCAATGAATGAAAATCATTCTAATAATAAACCTGGCATACAGGGTGGGGGTACTTTGTAGGTGTGCTTATTTGATGTTGGAATCACATCTAAAACTTGGATGATTTTATATGGATTTGAATAGTGTTGTTTAGTTTACATCTGCTTTGCATGCTATGCAGACTACAGAGCACAGGTAAAGAGGCTGTACGTTGGTTTAATAGATATTTTGGTTGAGCCAGGCAGGAGCTGCCATAGCTTGCACAAAATTATATTGGAAGTTACGTTTCAGAAATGCTGTGCCAAACTCTTGCTGCTAGGCGGTGCTGTTATTCCTTCACTGACACAAGAGTTATAAAACCCCATTATAGCAAAATTCAAGCTTTTATTCCATGGAAATAAGTTGTTTGTAATATTTTCAATGGACAGTTCATTTCAAAGCTTTCTTGAGAGGATGGTTTCAAAAATCAAGGCTACAACAGTTGGCCAGGTGTTCCCTTACAAGATGGGGTGATAAGAGTCCATTAATAAACCAGACTTTCTGACATGGCAAGTCCCTGTGTGAACTTCCATGAAATGGTGTGTGCATAAAAGCAGATTGATGGTTTTAGAATGCGTTTCAAATCATCGCACTGCTTGTTGCCGAGAGAACATTTGGAAGTGCATTGGTATGAAAGGCATTCTGTGAAACAGACTTCATTACTTCACTGTTGGATATAAAATAGAATATAGTATGCTGATCTGAAATCTTGCCCGTTCTCATGGATGACAGTGACACAAATGGAACTCTATTGAGAATAAAGTTAAATCAGAAATTAGGTGGGGAGCTGCTGGCAGCAATGCAATGCGGAGTGGAACTATTGGAAGAAGGCAGCGAAAATCGGCAACAATAATATTATTTATTGGGGATAAGCAGTTGTGGGGAGGGAAGCATGATGCACTGACTTCCTTTTTAAACAAGAATATATTGAGAGAGGGAATATAAGGACAGGGAGAAAAATACTGCTTTCCCAGCAACTGTCTGTTTTGGAGGGCAGAAGACTCTTTAAGAGTCATGCTTTGCAGTATTTTCAATACTTATGGAAACAAAATTACAGATTTCAGCTGGGATTGCAGGTCCAGTCAGGTAGCGGAGGAGGAATACCCACAGGACCAGGAGTGGAATGGGGTTGGAGCAATTCGCATGTAATGTAGTACAGGCCTCTTGAAATACAACTGATATGCATATGTTCAATTCCTAGAGTCATCCTGAAATTGGTTTGGTGACTATGCCAGTAAGCCCAGTTCCAACAACTCCGGTCACTCCACTTGGAACCACACCACCTTCTTCTGATGGTGAGCTTTTTACCTAGTCATTGGTTTCTGTGACACATCTGGGCAAGATAGCAACTGCTCACTTTGTCCATAGAAAGCTTAAGACTCCATAGTTTAATACTAACATTTTCAACTGCACCTGGAACCCCACCACCAGCAAGAATGAAACTCAGCACGATGGTTTCATGTGGCTCAGTCATAAATTGGCCCCAGATGAGATTTTCCTGTGACTGTTTTTGTAATGTGGGAGGGCAGTAGCCCTTAGGTAGGCAGCAGTACACAGCAAGGTGTGCAAAATTGTAGGTGGTCATCCTGGAGAAAATAGGATAAATTGTTTATACCTGGTTGCATAGTTTCCCTGTGCGTTGACTGCTTTATGCAGCACAAATGCCTTAATGCAAGAATGTGATGGGTTTGAATAGAGCTCAGTTTGTCAGAGTCTCAGGGTGAAAGCTGAGTATTTCACCCTCTTGCAGTTTCTATTCAGGTCACTCTGATATCGTAGCAGATATTCTTCTTCTTCTCTAGGAGGATAAATTCTTCTTGGTTGCCATGGATATCAAAAGCCTCAGTTTTAAAAAATTATGTCTTCTACCTCTGCGTATGTATTCCATATGATGCCGAGGGTTGGGAGCTGCTTAAGCTTCTTTCAGATTGTTCACTGCAAATGTATCCACCCACACACTTTTTTTATACAGCGGGCAAAGTGTGTGCTTACCTTCATCTCCCTCTCTCTTTTTAATTTACATAGACAAACCCAGACTTCTGCAGTTAGGCATAGTGAATGCTGCCTTCCTATTGCTGGGAGGTTGATTAACAATTATAGAGGAAATTTTATGTTGACCTGCATCAGAAAAGGTCTCTGTTCAGTTATGCTTTTCATTCCTCTTCTGTTCTCTTGGTGATTGAAAGTAGAAGTCTACTTTGTTTTGCTTCCCAAGATTTTTGGCTCTGTGTTTGTTTGTTTGTTTGTTTAAAAAGGCATGCAAGGATTACTCTTCCCCAACCCCCCCCCCCCCCAACCTCCTACACAAAGGCCTAGCAATGTAGTAATAAAATGTTATCCTGGCTCCTTTCAGCTTTAAAGGCCAGTTTTCTTTTTGGGTTGATTCCTGAAAAGAATTTAGTTGAGTCCCTGTGAGCCCCTGTACATGTGGTTCTTGGTGCTTTCCCAGCTGCTGGACTTTGCAAACTGGCTTAATGTCTGAAACTAGTTCCTCTGCATCTTGTAACATGGATTAAATACTCTTTTAACATTTCTAAATAAATGCCTGTTCCTTTCATGAAGGAGTCAAAGCTGCAGGGGTTGAGTTATGATAAGTAGTAACTTCTTGCACAGTGATTAAAAAAAGAGAGGGGGGAAAGAAGACCCACCTTTTTCTGTTGTTGCATGAACTGTGTCTAAGGTGCCTGTCACCATGGTATCTAAAGTGGTTTTTGTTTGCTGCTGTTAAATATTTATTCCCGATGTGCATCATAGCAGCTCCAGAAGGATCCATTATAGCTGTTGAATACATATTAGCTAAATCTTTGAGTGGATTAGGTCTACCATGGGAAGGTTGTGTACTTGTAATGGCAGAGTTTGCTACTGAACTGTGGAGCCTGCTAGTAGTAAGCTGAGATCTGCCTCTTTGCCAGTTAAATATTGAGATATGACTGCAGAAGATATAAGTCAGTCCAGCAACCAATTTCAAACTGCCTTTTTATGTTCATGGTATATCTTTGGTGCCACAGAAGTAAAGGCAGTAAAATATATGTAGGCCTTGCAATGTGTATTATTAGGTCATAGTATTTTAAAGATATGGTTCCTAAACCTGGCAGTGTCTTTGTCTGGAAATGTTTTTACCCATAAGAAAATGCATGTAACAGTTTGCTGTATGGGTTAGTCATTGGATGGAAGGTAAAAGCTAATGGGGTTTTGAGGCTGTCAGATGCTGTTAATGATCAAACAGATGCATGCCCTTTCTGGGAGCAGTAGAGTGAAGGGAAAGAAAAAGATGCATTTTCTGCTTGGGCTTCAGCTGAAGCTCAGCTCTGGGGTTCTTTTCATGTCCCATACCTGGATGGCAACCTTTGAGGGGTGATGAAGCATGTGTACGGATATTGAAAGAAAGGGGAGCCAACAAAGAATATGCTTATCTGGATGAACAAAGTTGAGTTTTTTATTCACACTCCTTGCCTCAATGATCTGGTTGTCTCAAGACTGGCCAGCTGGGAACAGAAAGGATGTCCTGCTGAGGCTTTTGAGCTTCTTTCAGTTAGGGCCGTACCTAAAGAACAGGGTATCTGGCAGGATGGCAAAAGCACTACAAAAATGAAATATTTCTGTGGTGGTGGATGATCCTATCCCATGGCAGGCAGGAGCATGGGTGTGTGCAACAGGTGTGCAGGGTGTGCCCAGGTACACCCTGATGTCTCAAGCAATAAGCACCAAATTGAGGGGACCATTGAGTAGGGATCCAGAGGGGGATCCAGACGCAGCAGGAATGGCCTTCCAGTTGCCCTCCTGCTGCTCCACTGCCATGCTGAAGAACCACTGCCTCCGAGAGAGCACCGTTGCTCCCAGCAGCAGGAGCAAAATGGGATCGCTCTTCTGGGAGCCTGTCTGAGCCAGGAGGAAGGCCCCCAAAGGCTAATATCGCCTTGTAAGCCCCTTCTCCGGCCAGTGTCACCATAAAGCCCCACCAATACTGGGGCTTGAGGAGCATCTCATTCCCCCCTCCCCCAATCAGAAATGGCCCTCCTGTGGCCAGGCAAGCCAATTGCAGAATGGGGCATCAGTATCTACAGTGTTTAATAAATAAAAGAATAAAAATAATGTCCTTTATGATTGAGTATTCAATAAATGTTCGCCTTTAAAAAAAATACCCTGGGAGCGCACCCTAATGAAATGTGCTGAACTCGCCCATGGGCAGGAGGTGGTTGGGGTGGCTGTGTGGAACAAATTTACCTTAAACTCTTTTGGCTCATGACTTGGTGATCTGTCATGGCACTGCCTGGCACCACAAATAGTTGAGAGGATGAAGAGAAATATCTGTAAGATTGGATTCTGCCATAATAGAAGTATCTTCTTGACCTCTGCTAGGGTCCCCTCTACAAGAATTCGGCTTGATGCCTGGTTGTCCGATTATGCGCATCTTCTCGCAATCGCTTTTACGGCAAATCACTATACACAGGAGGCAGTTAAGCACATAACAGGTTGCCTTACTGGTTGTATGAAACGTGCTTTAGAGGTGTTTAATGCAGAGAATCGCTTGTTTACATGGTCATAAGGCGCTTTAACGGCTGCGGTAAATTAAAACTCGCTATTTAACGTGCATTCGATAATGCGCATAATTGCATAGAAAAAGTGCCTCGCCCCCCGATTTGCGCTCCGCTCTTGTAGAGGTCAAATTTTTAATGCGCCTTGAAAGAACTTTAAATCGCTCTTGTAGAGGCACCCTAGGAGGGCTTTCAAAACTGCTGTGTGATGACGATGAACAAATCTTATCTGACTTTTCCCAGTTATAAGCACTGTGGAGCTACCCCTGGATGCTGATGTGCAAACCAGCAACCTCCTGATAACTTTCTTAAAGTACAGCTCCATCATTATGCAGGACACCAAAGGTAAGGAATTGTTTTGACACAGCTTTACATTTCTGAAATCTGTTGGGGTAGGGGAGAAGGATGCTGCTAGTTGGACTGCAACCAAAAATCTACTTGGACTTTACATGAAGATGAAAGGTCATTGCCAGGTGACAATTGCTGGAGACTAGGGAGCCCTGATGCTGAAGGGGGGGAACCAAATATAGAAGAGGAGAAAGTGTAGTTCATAATAGAGGAGAGTCTCAGCATGTCCTACCTAGGAGGCAAAGTGGATTCAGTTTTCTGCTAAGGGGGCTGGGGGGAGAAGTGGGGGGATTTGTTCAATGGCATCTTCTGAAAAAGAGCTCAAGAAATAAATGTAATTGCTTTTTTCTACCAAGTTAGTATTATTCAGTTCCTTTTGCGTTTCCATTGTACTTGTATAACCATGCATGAAGGCATTAAGCAGCACAATACAACTTTCTCTCTCTTGTGTCTTGTAACAGCAAGTTCTGCATAGGCTTTAAAAATTAAGCAAAAATGCATCTTCTGAAAGGAAGCCTACATTTGTCCTCCTGTTTTTTAAAAGCATTTATTTGAGATTGATTTTAAATTCTGTGTTTTCTTTGCTTTAAATGGGAAAGTAACTTAGTGGTTCAAGGGTAATCATGTCCTTGTAGTTGACGGGAAGGACTTGAATGTTGTATGCTAGGGCTGGAGTGTTCTGCCATAGTGGTCATCTGCAACACTAGTTTTATGAGATTGTTTTGCTATTGTTGGTTAGGCCACCACTTCGAGTGCTCAGTAGGGCTAACATTTTATAAATCCACCTAGCCATTACCCTCATGTAAAAGGGTGGTTTCCCCTGTTTATTATTGTTCCCTAGTCCTCCTTCTGTGTTGCTTGAAAGAGGGAAGAATCAAGCTCCAATCAGGTGCCTAACTGCACAGAACTGGCTTGAGAGCAGAAGTTCCCTGTTTGTCTCTCCCCATCTATTACTTAGAACCAAATTTGGCATCCATCTCAGGGGAGCTGTGCCATTTTACAAGCAGTTAGGGCTTGTAAGAGTAGGTTGTTCCAATGTAAAAGCACGAAATATTGGTCTGTGAGCTGAAGATTCATAGCCAACAATGTATTGTTGCACATAGTACGTCACTTGTAATGTGAGTAATCTAAAGCTCAAGTACTTCACATAGAGCAGTAATGCTTGGCAGGTAATCCTGAAGGAGGAGGCATGTCTGTAGCAGCACCTGAGCAATAAGCCTCAAGAACTTGCAGTGAGAATATAACAAGGCTCCAGAGTATTAAATCTCTCTAGGGCTACTTCCTTTGCCTTGCTGGAAAATAAGCCTTTTGTCCTGTTTTCAAATTGTCATTGAGATCAGGTATATTACCTATACTTAAGTGTACCCACATGTAGCTGTGTGTCATTGTCACTTATATATAGCCACACAGCTAGTTCAGATGTCACAATATTATGACAGGAATGGGCTGCAGCAAGCCTTGGGCTTATGGTCCCTCCTCTCTCCTTCTCCAGCATGGCCATGAGGAGAATGGATGCTTTTGCTTTCATTTCTGATGAGCCACAGTTTATTGCATCTGAACTTGGCAAACTATAGTTAAGATTAACTATGATGTGTTTGAAACAAGCCAACTTCAAACCATGGGATAGTGCTTTTGTGGATTATTATTTCAGGTAATGGGATATTTCTAATCTCTTCTTAATCCTTTAAGGGCAACCACATTATATCCAAACTAGGAACTGTGGTTCATGGCTTCTAAAGAAGCCAGAATTTAGAGGCCAACTTCAAACCATATCTTCACATGACTTGTTTAAAAGCTATTAACCACAGCTTTCCCACTTGGATATAATGGGAAACTATGGTTAACTGCAGCTTCCTGGCTTCTTTCCCCACTTGCATGAAGGGAGGAGTGAAATGGGAGCAAAAGAGCTGTTTGCAGGTGTGTGAACCTTGTACTCATCCTATCTTATTAAGTCAGGATTTAATTGTGTGAACCAGATCATTGTTATTAAGAGCTTGTTCCACTGTCTGATGACAAGCAGTAGCATTTGACTGCTATTTGTAGATTGGTATAAATTCTTCGAGAAGCGATATCTCTGCAGCAACAGAAAAACTACTGGCCTTGTCCCATAGATGATAGTTCAAAAATAGTGGAAAAGGTTAATATTGAAGATGCTAAAAGAGGAGAGAGTACCAAACAGCCCCAACAAAGCAAAAGCCTTGTTATAGATATCTGGGGTCCTATTGTTTCTTTGTTAGGCCTATAGATGAGGGGCTGTTGGTGCCTGGGCTCTTGCTTTGTTGTTCTGCCTATGGGGCACTGTGCTTCCTGATCTATCTACTGACCCTATCAAGGTTTAGTGGCTCATGTGGAACCTGTTGTTGTTCGTTTGCAGATGAACATAGGCTCCATAGTGGCAAGCTCTGTCTGATTATTCTAACCTGCATAGCAGAGGTAAGTCCCACTGCTCATGTCGTCCATCTCATTAGCACACGCATTAGCCTCTAGCCTATGACCTGGTGCGATGTTTGCATTTCTTCACCTCCTTTCTTCTGGAAGCTGAATTATAACCACCACAGTTCAGAAAGTTAACCATTTGCTGAGACTCCACTAACTAAACACATCCTCCCCTCCTGTCCACTACTTTTATTTTGATACAGAATGTTGAGTGCAGCAAATATGGGAGATCACTTAAGCCACCTTCCCCCAACTTGGTGCCCTCCAGATATGTTGAAATACAACTCCCATCATGCTCAGCCAGCATATTGAAATGTATTGGATTTCAGGCTGACTTACGCACATCTGTGTTTCTCCAAGTATTACAAAAAATAGTGATACTTCTACAGTAAGAGGACAGCACTTTGTTTAAGTGACTCAAAGGCAAAGAGAAGGTGGGAGCAAAAGACAACGACAATGCGTTTGTCGAAATGCCACCCTAAAGTTGTTTCCCCCCCTTTTTGCGTTACTGTAGGAAAAAATTGGGGGAAAGTTTTCATATGAATTCTGTAGGGCACATAAACATTTTCCTAGGATGAGCAAAGGGGAGCAGAAACTAGTGAAAAACTGCATATTGGTGTTTTAACAATCTGTTTTTTGAGCTGCTATGTTCATCCATTTGAAACCATCTGTCAGGACTGATATTTATATGTAGTTCCATGCATGAATGCTGACTTTCATCACTGTCTTAGAGTCAAAATTGCGTGCTCAGGTTTATTCTAGTTCCTACCTCTACTTTTTTATAGGACCAGTATGCAAATGCTTTTCTGCATGATGACAACATGAATTTTCGAGTAAATCTCCACAGAATGGTGAGCCTTCCCTATTAAGACTCCTTGTTTGTCAAACTGCGATGGACTCCTGGATTCATTGGCTGCTTAGATCTTTTTTGTCATTCTAGCCTAATAGGTGCTTTGACGTTAGTGTAGTGATGCTAGGAAATATTTGAAAGCTCACTTAATGTGGACTAAATACCATTTAATATGTGTAAAACAGTCAAGGTAGGTAAAGAGAATTTCAAAAGGTAGTTCTAATGCATCAGAACATCATAAACTAATCCTGAAGAGAACCAGATTAACAGAGTTGCAGATGTGTGCCTCCTCCCCCACACCATGTGAAATGTCAAATTCAAATTCAAAAATTCAACAAACCTAGAAGTGAATAAAGTGTTTGACTAGTCAAAATTTGGGTTGACTAATCCACCCATAAACTGTGGAGAGGCAGTCTTAAACTCCATTAATAATAGATTAATCTGGAGTATATTCTACAATCTAGAATAAGAGAATGGTTTTATGTATGCCGTAGCACAAATATTCAGACTTGTCTGCCTGGTGTGTGGTATGATGGTGTCCATGATGCTAGCTGGATTTTTTTATCATGAGGTTCTCAAAGCTTTAAAAAGAGTTTTGAAATGCATATAACAACAAACTGTCTTAGAAAACTGCAGAGACCTGTGATAAAATGGGTTGTGTTGTGTCAAATTTTACCTAGTGAGAGAAAATCCAGAAAGGCTGAAATCTGAAGTTGCTCTATTTCAGTTGGTTTTACCTTTCCTCCTCCTGTCCTAGTTCCATCACTTTTAATACAAATTTGATAATCTCACTGCTACCAACAGAAGGCCAAACAACAGAAAAACTATAATTAGACATTATAGTTTCTCCTCAGTGACCCTGGATAACTCTTTGGCAAATGTTCTCCAGCTGATTATGGGTCAAGGAGCCAGGTCCTGGGAGCTACTCTGGGCTGAAACTGTTACAACATAGGAAGGTTTTCTCCCCTCCTCTCTCCCCCCCCCACTCCTCTTTCTTTTTACGATAGCATAGCAGTTAGATGTGGTCAGGTAGCAGAAAACCTCAAACAATAAATCTACACAGGCTACTTCTTAAAATATAAAAGGGAAAAAGTTTACAGAAAACATATTTCTACTGAAATTACAAAATGAGTAAGAAAATAATTTTATTTCTCAAATTTATGAGCAATGAAAGTCATTAGATAATTGCTGCTTCTCTCCATACATATTCCCTAGGCCTTCCAAAGTGTAGGCATAATTAACTTCAGTTATTGCGAATTTACTTCTTTAGACCATATTTTGAGGCATGGGTGTCTTACCTAGTCCCAGTGTCCAAGTCCTCAGCATAACCAGGATGTTTCGTTGCATCCTGAGGAATTTCTAGAATCTGTGCGTCCTGGAGACCTTATCTTGGACACTGCTTCTTGGAATAGGTGTGTCCCATCGAAAGATCTCTCCTTGCTATATCTCCCCTTTCTGGACTCAACCTCTAATCTGCCAGAAGATTCTAAGAGATTCTCTCTTGAAGGTTCAAGTGTGGGTTTCCCCAACATGGTGCTCCTGGAGCCCTGCCGTGGTGCCCATGCCTTATTTCTTTTTTTAATCCCACCCCACCCCACAGGGCAGCTGGGCATTGTGGGCAGCACTGGATCAAGCTCCAGCTTGTACCATCCTCTTGATTTCCCCCAGAATGCTTCTGGGGCCATGTGGCCTTCCACTTAGCCCCAGAAGCACTCTAAGAAAATTAAGATGGTAGGACAACTGCAGCCTGGACTTTGCAGTGTGTCTAGTTGCCCTGGAAAAAGCAAAAGCAAAATAAAAAGAAGCCCTTTCCCACCAGTGCCTGGTAAGGTATTAATTGGGGAGCCTTCCACGGAATGTAGGGGGCAGAGGAAAGGGCAGTGGAGTGACAGGGCAGGCTGGAAGAACAGCAGGGAGCTTTACTGGGTTTGTGTTGGGGATTGATGAGGAGGCTCGGGGAGGCAGCGTGGAGTGCTGCAACGAATGGGATTTGGGAGTCACACAGGGCTTGCAGAGCACAATAGCGGTCAGCTGGGGGATAAGGGGCATCAAGGAGCAATATGGACTGGAGTGTGAGTAAGTAGGGAATGGTGGACTGTTCGTCTCCCCCAAGGTTGAAGGTGCTCTTTTGGGGAAGATGGCTCAGGCAAGTATATCATAAGGCAGGTGTTTCTCCCCCCACCCATTCCTCTGGGGCTCTCCAACCTCCCTACCATTGACTCTGATTCAGCTCAGTTACATTGTAGGATATCAGGCTTCTCTACTGTAGCTCTGCATTGATATTAATTTGCATAGCTAGTCTTAAAACTTGATGGCCCAGTTTGCACTTAATGATAGGCTGTGGTTCTGGGGGAGCATAGTTTATGAGCACCATGTTCCATGGTTTGTTTGTTTATTGTTCTTCGGCCTGTAGTTTGTTAATTGTGATGTGTGAACTGGGAACTGTGGCTTGTCTCTGTCCCACAAATCATGGCTTGTTTTTGGATTGTGACTCTAATTTGTGGGAGAGAGAGACAAGCCAGAATTCTCGTTTCACATGTCACAGTAAGCAACTATGGACCAAAGCATGGTGCTTCATTCATGCTAAACCAGAATTGTTTAGTATTCTTTAGAATTTTGGCTTATTATGCTGTGCAAATGCAGCCAATAAGTTGGGAGGAATCCACGAACTAGTATCTTTTCGATGCCATTCAGACATAATACAATATCATGGTTTGGTATTACATGAACAACCAACCCTGGACTTCTATGTTTCCTCTTTGCACTGGAATTATCTTCCTTTAATCCCGGAGTGCAGCAAATCATAGCTTAGCTTGCCACTTCATTCAAATTGTCAAATGGTGGTCAAGTGCAACCGCTGATTGGCATTATGTCTGAACCACTCCTTTGTGGAATGAGTACGGCCTTTTCCAGCATGTTAAACACTCTCTATAGATAATGCTTCTGGGAGGCAGAATTTTCCATAGGATTCCTGTCCTGGTCAGACACATGTCATGTGAGTCAGTTAGTAACACTTTAAACTTTGTACTAGCTAGTGGATAAATGGCCTTTGGAGTAGACCTTAATATGTGTGAGTGTAGGTGTTAATTGCTGAAGGCAGATGTGATTTCCTTTCCTGATCTCAACTACCTGGATAGCGATCTTCCATAACTTTTCTTTACTGGACATTTGATCAGTCGTGATTTGGGGAGGAAGTGCTTTTGCAAGTGATGGGGGTGGGGTGGGGGGAGTGAATTACAGCAATACCACTTGCTTTTTTCTGAAGAGTGATTGCATTATATTGCTCTCATGAAAATCTTGGGGTCAGTTTTAATACCTGTATAGATAATGTACCAAAATAGTAATCAAAAAGGCTTTTTTATAGTAAAAAATGCCCAATGGTGGTTGAAGTAACCTGGTTCTGAAATTCCCCTTTTTCTAGCTGATGGATAAAAATATGACAGCTAGTGACTAGATAAAAACCTGCCCTCCTAGCTCAGTATTTTCTCTCCAGCACTAATGTGTAGAAGAAAACCACTGGTACTACAACTGGTACGGCATTACATACCCTGGTCTTTGCTTACAGCCAGATCAGTAAAGTGATCAGTCTGGTTTGGGAGAGGGATACAATCATTCCTTCTGGCAGCAGATGTATGTTCATGGAAAACAGCTGAGGCAGTGCATCTTGGGTGGCATTGCCTAGCACTATCTGATTATTTCATTTCCATGTATTTGAAGCCTATGAGACACAGAAAGAAAGCTGCTGACAAGAATCTTCCCTGTCGACCTCTGGTTTGCGCAGTGCTGGGTAAGTGTACTCGCCAGGTATGGTCAGCAGCTTCTCAAAAAATGGGGGCTGAGGGACTGACGCAGACAAGAGAGTATTTGTCAGCTATGTAGTAATTTTGAAATGCATTTGATTTCCGAATATGGCATCTTTTTGCGCCTTCCCTCTTCCCCACTGCTTTCCTTTGGCAAGGTGAAAAGCAAGTCTTTATAGGTAAATCCATCTGAAACTGGCTGCAGTTAATGGAACACATTTATTCTAAAGATTTTCAGAAGCTGATGGAGTGTCTGTTTTGCCAACTTTTGTTAGTTGGACAATGCGCTAGTATTTAACAAGTTGGAGTGAATCTGCACATAAATAAAATTAGCTATTGAAGACTTTAAATAAGAGGCTGGATGAACCAGTGTGGAGGATTGAATAAAAGGATCCTTTAGGTCTCCCTCAGCTTTGCAATATTGCTGGAAAAGATGGGCAAATACTGGCAGAAATATTTGGGCTACCTTGTCCACTCTGAAATACATAGACCATATCTAGATATCGGAGTGGAGTATTTCTGAAACTGTGTGGTGTCATAAGCCTTATTGGCTCAGCAGCACATGAAAAATTTAAGCTGCTATTGAGATTTTGTCAGATTTACTATGCTTTGGAACATAACATGTTCCATCTCATTGACCTACCTGGCTGCTGTGGTTAGTCCCTGTGTGTGTTCAGTTAAATGACATAACCATAGACACCTCTCTAGGCATGCATTTCTCATTAACACATTCCTGGGTTCTTGGAAAAGAGAATAAACTCAAACAGCCATCCAGTTACTGAATTAATTCTTAGTGGCAGTCTGATCATGTATCAGTGCTGACATATTACCTTCAGGAATGGACCATCGGATTGTGCACTCCCTCCAGTTTCTTCTCTCATCCTTCCTGCTCTTAACCATGGTGTGTTATGTCTACACTGATGTTTACAATAGTTAATTCTAACCAAAGTTAGTTCATAACCTAGAATTTGAAACCAGGATTGAAGCTAGCTAGGTTCTAGGTCTTTGTAATTCTGTGGTGATTCCTGTATTCTTTCTTCTAGATCTGATGGTGGAGTTCATCATAACACACATGATGAAAGAGTTTCCCATGGATCTTTATGTGTAAGTAATAGTTGGCAGACTGGAGCCCTAAACTATTGTGAGGTATTCATGAACAGTCATATCATCTTTTTCTTTCTTGACTAAATTACATTTTCTGATGTAGGGAGGAAATCTGGTCAATTTCAAGGTTTCTGAGAAACTCCTAAGTGTCATGCTTTTGTTCAATGTGCCAAGAAATTGAAAATGAAATGAATTCCCACTCTTTCTCAGAGCTTTCCTAAATTACTGAATCAACAGAACGAGAGCGAAAACCTTAAGCTTTAAAGTATTTCAAAGCACCAAGCAAGTATAAAGCAAAGTAGCCTGAATACCAGAAAACAAAAACAAAAAAAGGAGCATGTGAAGCATTCCCCAGCAGAGATGGTGAAGTATAGTGTTAACGGACTGCAAAAAGCCAAAAAAGAATTTGAGATACCGGTGCATGGAAGAGCCCACTTAAAATAAGAGTGTAAGGACAGCTGTGCTGGATCAGAGCAAAGACCTATCTGGCTTTGCATTCTTTTCTGTAGTGGCCAACCAGATGCCCATGGGAAGCCCACAAGCAGGACATGAGCATAATAGCACCTTCTGATATCCCCCAGTTACTGATATTGAGAGGCACAATGCCTCTGATACTGGAGGTAATATATAGCCATCATGACTAGTAAGTAGCCTTTTGAAGCTTTATCCTCCATGACTTACTTGACTTCACTCCCTTTTACCTGTATCAAATGCAGTTCTTGAGATACTGTTTCATTAAAAAAATCATAGAATAATTCTTGTGAAGCATCTGTTCCAAAGACATACAGCCTATTTGGCTATTAACCCCATCTAATCTTTGTGTATTGTGAGAGATTGGTAGACCTAACAATGACCAGTTGACAAAGGCATCCCTCAGTTTTTTTAAATTTTACAGGGGCTTCCTTATTCATTTCTGTAATAGACCAAAGATGATGAGGCTGTAGGTCAGAGATTAGTGCTGCACTATAGGCAGTAATGCTGCAGACCTGTGTGTGTGCTTGGGTGTCTGTCAGCACTACTAGACACATCTCTACATGGAGCCTCCTGATATATGTCCTTTATGCTGCTGGCTGTTGAATGTGTGCCATTGTACATCACAATTATATGCTGTTGATTACATTGGACTTTCTTCTCTTTTTGCCAGACGTTGCATTCAAATAGTACACAAGCTGCTTTGCTACCAGAAGAAATGCAGAGTGAGACTTCATTACACTTGGAGGGAGCTCTGGTCAGGTAAATATTTGGTCTTACTTTCTCTTCAACACCAATTTATCATTCACATCCCTTCATAAACTTGAAGACAGTAGTTCTAGAATCAGCATTATTAAAATAATTAAGTGCATTGCCCTTTGATACCACCCTCCCATACCTTTTCTAGTCTCTGTACCTGGAAATGGGGGAGGCAGATAAATTCTAAATACAGGTAACCACTCCTTCTCCAAAAAAGCCTTCCATGACTTTATAGAAAGGCTCTAGTGTCATTTCATATGTGACTAATAGCCTGGTTTATTCAATGAAATTCTCCTTGGCAGGGCTATTGGGAAGCTGTGTTGAATGGTTCTTAGAAGTGTTCTCTGTTAGTTGGCTAGCATTCTCTCATTTGTGGCTAAATGCAGCTACATGAAAGTGCTGCCATTGTCTGCACCAGTCATTTCATGTTGTTGTTGTTTTGTGACATGTGGTACTTTAGGGTTTTCTAAATGCATCTTTGTATAGAAGGTGATGTATGGGTCTATGAATGAATTAACAAGATTTTTGTCCTGTTTGCTTTTACCAGTGCTGAGGCTGGAATGACATTATGGCAGCTTCATGACTGCTGCTATAAAACCTTTATCCTTCACTCTCCACTTGGTAACATCATTGGCTGTCACTTGGTATAGTAGAGGAACTTGCAGTGCAATAATGTAACATCACACATTTTGCATTTCAAAGTGATACTGAGGAAGAGAGGAGATATGGGGCTTCTGGTTTTGATGACAGCCATGCAGTTCCTGTAACATCTCGGTCCAGCCTGAAGCTCAGAGGGAATGTTCACCTTACAGAACTGTTGTGTGAAGATTGTGGAATTGCAAGATGATGATATTTAGGTCAAATAATAGTAATGGGGACTATTACTAGTCATGCTGGTAATGATCTTTTCTGTTGTGCCTCATTCTTAAAATTCATACTGGTTTTCTGGGGAATGCTGGCTATGATGTCACTCCCAAATCCATTACTGCCCATATCAGGGTTCAAAGGGGGAGGGGGGTAAGTAGGCATCCAAGATGAACAAGAAAAAGGGAGAAAATCTCAGGATGCTGTAGACAACTTTATTCACAATAAAGTTGTCTGCAGCACCCTGAGACATTTCTCCCTTTTTCTTGTACTGCCCCTATCAGCAATTCCAAACTATGGTTGGTGCTGGTTTTTACCATGAGCCATTTACATAGGATTGTGCTAAGTTGGACCATTGGTACTTCAAGCCCTGTATTGTCAACACTGAGGTCCCCTCTACAAGGATTCACTTTTGTGCCTGGTTAGGCGATTATGCGCATAATCGCTGAAGCGCATTTACGCCTAATACCTCTGCGCGAGAGGCGGCGAGAGGCGGCGAAGCGCATTAACGGATGACCAAAATGCGTTTTACAAGTAGTTAATGCGCATAAGCACAAAATGCGTCAAAATGCGCTTTAACGGCCGGAGCAAAATAAAACTTGCTGTTTAACGCGCATTTGATAATGCGCATAATCGGATGTTTAAAGCGCCTCTACGCCCGATTTGCGCTCCGTTCTTGTAGAGGTAAATTTTTTAAAGCGCCTTGAAAGAGCTTTAAACCTCTCTTGTAGAGGCAGCCTGACTGACAGCAGCTCTCTAGGGTTTCAGGCAGGAATCTTTCTTAGGCTTACGCGGAGATGCCAGGAATTGAACTCGGGATTTCTGCATGTAAAACATTTATTTACTCCTGAGTTACTGCCCCTTCTTGCTTTCTTTTCCTTTCCTCCTTTCCCTTGGGCTTTCTTGTTTATTTGGTTATCTTCGTTGATGTGTGTGTAGAGAGGTATGAATAGAGATATAAAAAGCACTATTGTTCTTAATTTGGAGGAACTTCCACAGAGGATTTGAAATTGCAAGAGCAATTTAATTGGAGGGAAGGAGCTGGCAGAGGCTCAAAAATTGAATGGGGATTAAAAAATGGTAAAAGCTATTTTTGATTGGTTGACAAGTATATACTAAAATTATTAAAATGTACATTAAAATAAATATGGATACTTACTAAGCTGGAATATTTATGGAAAGTCAGGCTCACAAAGTTGTGGGAATTAATGAAATTCCTTTCTGTTCCTTTTTGTTCTTCAGCTAGTTCCTCACCCTTTCCCCTGGCAGGCTGCTGTACAGTCTGCTGAGTGTTATACCTGTTTTACTTTCAGTTCTGACCAATCTTTGTTAAAATTTCGTCCTATTCTTCTCCAAAACCTTCAGCGTGGCATCATGTGCGTGATTTGCTAATTAGCTGTTTATACAAGGCTTAAAAATGGAGACTATGTTCTGACTAAAACTTAAGTTTTAGCTGTTGAATGCTTTATAAACTTTTAAAAAGTTATTGCTTTTTAATGACTTATTAGCTATTCAATCTATCAAGTTTGGTATTTTAGCTTGCATCCCCTAGAAACAACAGCAGGAGGGAGAATATCCCAAGATAGCCAAGATAATCTTCCACTGACAGTTCAAACAAAACAAAAGATGCAATTAAACTGATCTAGAACAATTAAACCTGTAAAGCTGAGAAAGGAAGCTGCACAAAAAACACCCTTCCTTCTTAATTAAAAATATCTCTTTAAGAAGATAATCAACATGCACACGTGTATGTATGTGTACACACAGACACTGTGAAGGAGACTGGGTTCGTAAGCTGGGAGAGGTTAAGAATTCATGTAGATCAGAATAATTTTCACCACTTGATAGTCATTCTTGGATTATATTGACGGAATGGAAGAAAGGAGAAATGCCTCTACACAGTGGCAGTTGATGATAATTCTTCCTTATGGTTTTTAATATTTACTTCTAACATTTCAGTGGCTCTCTTATTTGATTTTGATCTGCTTTGATATATGATTTGTTCTGAATTTTTGTGCCTTGCCCTGTCTCCGTGTGTCCTTTTGTCAGTAACCCAGCAGGTGTTGGTGGTGGTTGTCATTGTCTAGCTATTGGATTTAAGTTTCATTATTGTACTGATGTTTTCTTTTATGGGGAGAAATATTTGTTGCAATAAAAATGTTGTTTTAAAAAAAATAGCTTGGGGCCAGCTAGCAGTAATAATGAACCTGCTTGTGCTATCACTTTTAGAGATTAAGCAAATAGTTATTGGGAGTTGGGCCTTCTCAGCGGTAGTATCCCATCTTTGAAATACTCTCCCCATATAGATTCCCAAGTCATCTGTTGTGGTTTTTTTTAAAAAAAATAGGTACCAGTTTAAGACCTTTTTACTTAACAGTATTTTCATGAAACATGCTTCTGTTGTTTTACTGGGTTTATTTTGTTTTTTATTACTGTTTTTTTAAAACAACTTTCGTTGCTTGTATGATATCTGTGTTTAATAGTAATTTTTGTTATTTTATTTAAACTGCTGTAACATGACACGCTTGATTGTGAGATGCTTTGGAGAGTTTTTTTTTTTAGAAAGTAACATTAAAAGTTGGACTGAATAAATAATACATCACCACCGAAAACATTTTGGCTAGCCTGTGTAAAAGATCATATTTACAGTGGAGTGATCTCTATCTCAGCAGAATTTCTAGACTATTCAGCTACTCCAGTGCCAGGATCACATATTTTGTATGATAGTATTGGATGTCTGTGCCAGGCCAAGATGGAAACAACCAATAGAGAGCAAAAACCCCAAACCAAAACCCATCTAGACAAATGTGATGGTGCAATGTAAATCAATCAATAGCATGAGACCACCTCAAATGTTGTATTTACTTTAGGAATCCCATGTGATGAAGGCTATTGACAAGCCAGCCCTTAAAATAGGTTTATTGCCTTTACAGAAGCCCTAAATGCCAGGTAGTCCTTTCTCTTTTATTTTATGTGGCACTATGGGGTTGCTATCCCACTTGCATTTTACATGCAGCGTTCAAGTGGCAAATTGGTGTGTCCATTTCTTCCAGCCACATGCCAGTTCACTGCAGACATTTTGTCTGCCTGTGGTGTTGTGTGACTGGGTACATCTCTATGTTTGCTTGTAGGACTTGCTTATATTGTTTTTTTAAATATATTCCCAGCTCCCCTTTGGCAAAATCCATTTGCTTTCTTGATTGATTGACAGTGAGCCTGCCAGTCCAAGCAGTGTCCCTTGGTAATTGTCTGCCATATTCATGGATTCTGGGGTAGACTGTGCCTCGGGGAGGTTTGATGCATTCATTTGTAAGAAAGGAGCAGCTATTTCTAGGACATACTCTGAATCCATGAGTCTCTCTCTGGAGGATGATGCTGATACTTCACTGTCAGACCCTATTTGTAAATAATCCTCTCCCACAGCAAGTGTGTTTTGATCATTCTTGTGTAGCAATTTGATTGGTGTTTAGTGTGGCTGGTTCTTGCACCCTGGCTACCAAGCAAATCCTTGTTATTCTCTTAGGAAGCCAACGTCTTCCTGGAGCCCTCCTACATTCTGCCTTTGAATAGTTGTTGATAAGACATCATGGTGCTTATCATAGGATAAGTGGAATGTGCAGGCTATGGAAGGCTAACTTTAGAAAAGTAAAAACATTGAATTCTAACACCATAGATGCCTTAGGCCAGAAAATGTGGCTATCCACAAAGGGCTTGGCCACTTCTTCATAGAGAAGTGGAGAAAAATGCAATACTTAGTTTCTAGCACTGATTACATATCTAAAGTCACTTTTGTTTGCTCATAAAATTATAATTGAAATTAAAACCATTAAAAAGTAAACTCGGTAAATTTGTAGTGGGCCCATTTGGCAATTTAAGAAATTGTCTTGGGCAGCACCTTCTTGGTGGCTGGATATGCTGCAGGAGAAAAAATTAACCTGCAGCCATCTGCCATCTTCATTTCCTAAGAATGTCTCTGATTCCCACCTGTGGCCCAGAGGCATTCATGGGAAATGAAGATGGTAGCTAGTGGAGTCCCTCACTTTGGTTTGAAGTGATCCCAATGCTTCAAGAAAATTTGTTAATTTTTTTAGAAGTGGGAGCGGGTAGACATCTCAGCGGGCACCAAGAAAAGTGTCGAAGAGTGCCCATGGGCGCCACATTGCCTACCCGTGCTCTGAATAAACGATACTTTTGAATTTAATTTCCCAAACATTATAATTTTATGAGCAAACTAAGCTATACATTTAAAGTTTCTATTTTATGTCTGACCAGTGGAAACGTCAGCAAGTAGCCCCTGAAGCATCTGAATCATGCTAGAAGCCAGAAGAAGCAGAAAGAGCTTGAGGCAGAGGAAGGCTGTTGTATAGCATCTGGTCCTGTTTGAGAGCAATTGGTTTGGGTGGAATTTAGGGAAAGCTGGTCTGAAGGAAAAGCTATTTAGAGCTTATTTAGCTGGGGAAGATTCTCTTATCTATTAGGAATGGTAATCAAATGTATTTAATTTAAAAATCTTTCTGCAATCTCAACCTAATACTGTAAAGCCCATGTCACCATAGATGCTCGTAGTCTAAAATGAGAAAGGGCTGGATTCACTTGATTTCAAAGGGAAGGCATGACAATATGCCCCTCCAACACTTTACGATGCAGCTCAGATGGCCCCCTCTTCCCCACCTCGAAGCCAGCCTCGACTGCCACAGACTACCAAACCATCTTTCACACAGCAGAAAATGGTGAGCTGCCTCACACAGCGCCTCATATTTATAACCCCCCACAAGCCTACACATTTGCCTCCTCTCTCTCTCTCTCTCTCTCTCTCTCTCTCCATTCCACAGCAGGATAATGAGACAGGAAGTTTGACGGTCTTCCCCTTCCCTCCCTGGGTTTGTTAGAGGAAGCCAATGGAGGCGCCAAAGGAGTTGATGCTCCAGCCAACTTCCCTATGGTGAGGGAATTTGGACTGGGAGGAAGAAGGAGGAGGAGAATGGCTGAAGTTTGGCTATTAAAACACAAACTTTGAACTTCTTTGAAGTTAGAAACTTTTCGGCACATCTACACTGCTCAATCTTCAGTTTTTTAAAAAAAAAATGAGCAAAATCGGTCTGGTAGATCTCCAGTAATAAGTGTTGCAGAATATAACATATTCTTGTATAGATTATTTGAACTGTGACAGTTTTCCTTTTTATAAATAATTCCCTTTAATAAGCATCTTAATTTTGGTTCATTTTGAAAGGTTGTCTATAGTGGTGGTGTAAATCCCATGTCTACGCTATATGAACCAAGCTACTGAGTTTCTCTTAGAGTTTCTTTTGATGGTTTTATAGCTGAGGCAGCATTTCCTAATCTGATTGGGAACTTTATTAAAAACTGTGGTAGTGAGCTCCATTGATCCAAGCCTCAAAGTTATTCTTGTTGTTGTTTTAAAAAAGAAAAGAAACGGATGGGATAACCCATATATTGTTCTGTCACATGTAGTGGTACTGAAGGGTAATCTACAGTGTTTCTCTTACATGTGGATTTTAGAATTAAGTTTATTGTCTAACCAGAACAAGTCCAGAAACCCAACAAACTATAGAACAAACCCTCAACTCCCAAGAATGCACATTTTCTTTACTGTTATAGTGTGGGCACATCTTGGGAAACCGAGCATGACTTGGAGCACCCCTATATGTCTTATCAGTCAAAGATACATTAGATCAATATTTTTTTTTATAAAGAATGGAAGAAATAACTTTGTTGGGAATCTTACAGAGAGGATTTAACATAACTTTTCCCCCTATGGCTTCAGAATTTCCATATATTTTACATCTCTTCTTTCTATAAAAGTCTTCCTATTACGTAGATTTTAGAAATCATTTTGGATGAATAAACGCTTGGTAGCAATGTATGAACACTTTGTCTTAAATGTTTTATTCATTATTTTATTTTTTAAAAAAATGGTAATCCAAAGAAGTTACATTTTTCAGAAAAAAACAAAAAAGGTTTGGTGGGAGGAATGAATAAACCCATTTCCCCCCTGAATTTTTTTGTTTTATCCCCCTTAGCTTTCACATCTCTAGACTGTTAAACTGATAGTATGAGCTAACACTGGCTGTCTTGTCAGTACTAAGAGACAATCAAGACATTCTGGAACGACAGTTGGTTCAGCTTAGCTAGATGTGGTTGACACCTTGAATCTTATCTAGCTAGCTGAACCAAATATGGTGCCAAAATCACAGCATTGACCATGATGGTGGCTTTATGATAGAAAGATGCAGTTGAATGTCCTGGGTTCTATACTTAACTTTTTCTTCAGCATGCCAGGTATTGTAGGAATAATCCCTGCCTCATTTTCTCTAGCTGCCATTGAAGAATGTAGAGTTAGAAGGGTACTATGGCAGGCTTAGCTGAGCCCTTGATAGATGTCACTATAATTTTTTCAGGTTTGCTGAGAAGGAGAGTTTACTAACCCCCTTCATTTAAGCACTCTTAAATGAAAAGGCTCTGTGCCATTTTTTCCATTTGCTCTCTCTTTGGCTATGGATAGCAGTTAGTTCAACTTTATTTTATAATAGCACTTCGTGCAGTCATGTCTGTATATATGTATGCAGGTATTAACGTTGTACCTCAGCCTCTCCTTTCCAGGCTTCATGGCTCTGTCCTGATTAAGTGTCTAATTACTTCAGCCTTGTCTCATGTGTCCTCCTTTCTAGCCAAGCCTTCTGTCATCTTTATTGCTCTCTCCTGAACCCTCTGTTTAATATATCTTTCTTTATCCCGGAGGCAGATTGTGATGGAAACTCTTTATTGAGAAACCTGCAGGTAGAAGGAGCTAAAGGAGTCGTTCTTCATACTTAATTAATTTGATTGCATAATTGACCTTTTTCATATTCAGAGCTATTAGTCTTGATTACAGGTTATTTTATTCTTGAACGGACATTCCACCAGATTGTTGCCCCTATACCAGCGAGCCAGCCACCTTGGGGAAGGAATACGTTATCTGTGGGATCTTGCCATCTCCCTCTAGAGGCCAGCGCATATGTAACACTTAGGCGTATTTAACTAAGAGCTTGAGAGTGAGCTACAAGATTGTGTGCATCTCTTCTCTGCAACAAATTCCCCTCATACACCTGAATCTGGTTAAGTGTTACATTGTCATCAACACTACTTGTGGTTAACATCAACCAGCAGTGCCTCTTAACTATGAATTGAAACCAGTGGTTAAAGTGAATGCTAGTTCAAAATATGGCAGCCAGGTTGGTCACCGGTACACCTAGTGGTAACCACATTACACCAATTCTAAAACCTCTCCACTGGCTGGCAGTTAGTTTCTGGGCGAAGTATAAAGTGTTGGTTATTACCTTTAAAGCCCTACATGGTTTGGGTCCAGGTTACCTGCGGGATCGCCTTCTCCCGTATAATCCGCCCCGCACATTCAGGTCCTCTGGGAAGAATTTACTTCAATCAGTTAGAACTAGGCTGACGAGTGTTACCCAGAGGATCCTTCTCTTCTGCTACTCCCAGACAGTGGAATGGCCTGCCGGAAGAGATTCGGCAAATTAGCAGTCTTCTTGAATTTAAGAGAGCCGTAAAGACTGATCTCTTCCGGCAGGCCTACCCAGTTGAATTTTAAGATGTTTTTAATAATGTATCAGTTTTATTTGTTTTTAATGTTTTATTTGTTTTATGGTCTTTGTATTTATATTTATTGTTGTTCCCTGTCTTGATCCAGAGGGAGAGGCGTGTTAGAAATAAATAAATATATTATTGTTGTTGTTGTTGTTGTCGTTATTATTATCTGCTGTTAGATGCAACTGTTTGAATACCTCTTTCTGGAGATATGCTCACTGGTGTCAAAATGGTCCTACCAGCAATAATCCGGCTACTATCCATACCTGTTTCAGTTCTCCTTCTTCATGCTTCGTCCCTTGAGCAGGCTGTAGTATAAAGCAAAAGTCACTAGTTCTAGCAACTAAAGACATTATGTCAGAGAACCCACATTTGATGTCAGAATTCACATATGCTACCTGTGGCACTGACACAGCCCTGGCACTGTGCTACCATTTCATTTATCTTTTACTTTAGTTTTAACTTTGTTTTTTGGGGAAAAGGTAGCAACTGGCCATTGGGGAAGTCCCTCAGCTTCCTCTTTAAAATATGCACAAAGTCAACTGTTGTGGTCTTCCTTACTTCTGCCTCTTCTTAGCTGAAACTATACGATTAGACAGGAGGCAGAATAAATCTGGGCAGACTTCATTCATTAATTCATTCATTCAATATGTGTACTACCTAAGACAGGAAACTGATATGATCTTCAGTATTGAGGATTAGATTTGGTGAAATATACTCAATGCGAGGGATGTATGGATTTTGTTAAATCCGTTCCACCCGTGTTTTCAGATTGTCAGGCATCTTTCATTGTGTCATCTGCTTATTAGTAGAATTGGATATTTTTTTTACCAGAATTTTGTTGTACTTCTGCTTACTTGCACTAACGCAAATCCTCTCCAAAAGTGAAAAATTGGTCCACAAGTCTGGAATTGTGCACGATTCAGAAAGGGCTGTTCTGATGTGGAATCTGCAGGATAGATTCAGAGAAATCCAAGCTCATTTGAATCCGTTGAAGATACCTTCCTCCACTACTCAAGGATCTTGCCTTGAGAAGTGGAACATCTATAGGAGTAAACCCTGGAGCTAGACCTGTCCCTGCATTTGCAGGGAGTAAGCAAATGATCTTCTTTGCCAAGAGTACCATAAGTTGCATCTGGAAACTGGAATTGGGCATAGCACCTAATACTTAAAGTTCTAGCCTGCCTTATCCCTAAGGCTCAATTCAATTATCATAATTTGTAGCATAGTTTATATAACTGCAACATCCATGGTCTGGGTTTTTTTTTTTTTGCAAATGGTCATATAAATTCTGAAGGTTTGGCTTGGTAGTGAGAGGAGAGAAACAGGTAGTCCCTCGGGGATGTTCTTCATTCTTTATTGCATTAGCCCACTGGAAACCTACATTACATACCAGAAACCTACCTTTGTTACAGGATTTGTGCAAACCCTTCTGCCTTCCTCCCTCTCTTTTTTATTCTCCCTCATCCCCAGCAGCTTTACATATATACTGCTCAAACATCAAGGTGATAAACAGGAAGGTAACTTAATGCTAATAGGAAATGCTATGTTGAATTAATTTCAGTTGGGCTGAATCCTGTAGCTACAAAATTGGGAGGATAGTAGATGGCCAGACAATCTTACTGCTTTTCCCATGGGGTTCTAGCAAGTGGAATGAGACTCCAGCATTTCCCCCGAGTGGTGGGTTGCTGATAGGCAGTTCATGCTTTGTGAGCAGGGAATTTCCTTTGTCACAGCTCCTGCTGAGCACTGGAAGTGCCCATTTGCAGATTGGTTCAGAGCTGTGTGAATTGAAGAACCATACCAATTTGCAGCAATCTCAATTTTAAAAAATATCTTGAGGGAATGGCTTAAAAGCATGTTATCTTATATTTTATCCTTTGGTTGCAGTTATCCCAGAGAGCGAAAATTGAGTGAGAGCTGTAATCGGGGCAGTTAGATGAAATCCCAGCTGTCAGTTGTGGACACAGCCTCTTCCTGTAATCTTACTACTGAGCTCTGTAGTTTCCTTAGTTGGGAAACTCTTTGTGGACACAGATTGAAAAGATCCAGGCAAGCCAGCTGTTTGTGGGGTGGTTGTGGAATACCACTCAATTCCTCATAGATATTTTATGTTTCTATATGTGAAGTCAGAGCAAATTCTTATGTGCTTGTGGTTTCTTATCTTCCTCTACAGTTATTGTTGTTGGAATAAGGCTGAATGGATAAAATAATTGTTTTGATTTGGGAGGTGGAAGCCAAGGCAGGAATTTATGTGTGCGTGTTTGTGTGGGGAATCAAAGTTCAACTTTATGATTAATGGAAGACCCATTCCTCCCAAATTCTGCAGGATGCTGGGGCGAAACAATAGGGCATGACTATTGCACCAAACCCTGCCTCTGAGCTTCCCAAGGAGATCTGGCTAGCCACTGTTGGAGACACACTGCTAGAATCCTTGGTCTGATCTAACAAAGCAATTCTGATGTCCTTAATTCCATTCTAGATTTAGAACCATTAGCAGAAATTGACCACTTGTTTCCATGAAAAGTTCACCATGACAGAAAAGAGAAGTATGAGCATTTTAAAGTGAGAGTTCCCACTTTCAGGGTGGAAATGAAGCCACACTAAAATTGAGCAATCCGTGATGTACATTTGCAATTAAACAGGTTATTTTTTTATACCCACATTGGCAAGTGTTGCCTAGCTGCAGACAGATAACACTTTCCTCAGAGTGTTGTATGGGGCATTTCAAGCACTTGAGCCAATGAGCTGGCTCTGGCATTTCTTAAAGCTGAGCCAACAAGTAAAGCACATTATAGTTGCTAGTGTGAGAAGTGCCCAGTAAACTGCCATCAGAGAGACTCAGGGCAGCTGTCTTAGTCCCCAGCAGTGATTGCCTTGGATGGCGACGTTTGCCATGGAGGCTTAGTTACCTTGGAAACATGTTGTAACTGCATTTCTGCTCTATGAAGAACCCATTTGAAGCTGGTGCTTTGCTCTGAAGGCTGATGCCTGTAAGCACAATATGGGCAGAAGTCTCTGTTGAATTGAATCAGTATGGTATTAAGGGCCTGCCCACAGTCCAAAAAGCGTAATGCATGGCACTAGGAAATGAATCTGTACGCACATCGATAGAATTACTCAACTCACTGGGAGCTGTGTTAATAGCCTGAGAAAAGTGTCAGTGTGCATGTTATTGGGTGGCTAGTAGCACCTATGCTCTAAATCTGAGGGTAACATTTTATCCTCTAAATTTGAGGATGAAATGTGAGTTTTTTAATATATATATGCGCGCAAAGAGATGTCCATAGTTGTCACAGTTGTTGCTTCTATGTCAAATCTGCTTAAATGTTGTTTGGGACTAAGATGAGGTACTAAGCATTTTATCTGTCCTTTAGTTGCATGATTACTTGATCTACATAGACACCTGTAAAATAACTTTAGCTTTATTTAAATATTTGGTCCTTCTATCCTTCCACTGCATTTTCAAACCACTGTTGAAGTATATTAGGCATCTCTGAACCATGGCTGGCTACTCCTTGTTCCTCTCTCGTACTATCACTACTCCCATTGCTATTGACGGGTGGCTGAAATCTGTTCTAAATAGATGAATGTACTAGCACTTAAGAGCAGAGTTCCTTTCCTTTGCCATGTCTATGCTTAGTGTTTTTTTCTGTTTGCCATAATATTAAAGTGTCTTGTGTTCTTGTGTAACTCATTAATACTTCCATTGTGTGCCTTGCTTTTAACATTGCCCCACGACAAAGGGGGTATTCTGGGCTGTCTCCAGATGGATGAGCAGTGGGTGGAGGGATAATCTCTCTGTTCTTCTGGATTCTGCAAGGTTGCTCTTGCCCCTAAATTGGCTTCCAGTTGTTCTGGGAGTTGTCAGGTAGTAGATAGTAGAAAATGTTGCTTTCCTGCACAGCAATATTTCCATAAGTAGGAATGATCTTCACGATAAAACTCTAACTGCACCTCTAAAATTAGGCTCACAGGCTGACATTAAGCTGATCCAGCTAGAAAGTTATCAGGTGCATTTGACAGAAACTTGTTTTTATGGCTTCCGTACTTCCGTACTGTGAAATGTCTGCCTAGAAATTTGGTCACAGAAATGCTTTATCTCCTACACCAGCCTTCCTCAACCTGGTGCACCCCATGTTGTCTGGAAATTATAGGAGTTGCAATCCAACACATCTGGAGGGCACCAGGTTGGAGAAGGCTTTACTACTACACCTTGCTTTAGAGCAGAAAACAGTGTTCAGTGCTATCCATTCACATAATAAGAAGCAGGGTTTTTTGCATGCCAAATAAACTCCCAAATAAAACACAAGTGTCTATGTTTGAAAATTACTTTCTGTTGTTAGCTTTGTGAGTGTGATATTGCTGTCAATTATATAAATTTCTTGCCAGGATTCAGAATGCAGCAGTTCTTTGTAAAGCACTTGTGATCCAAACCTGTTTGAGTTAGTAACCTGTTCATTATCCTTAGTTGAATGTTGATGTAAAAGAGGGATACAGACTCCAGTGGCTAACATATTTTTGTCTCCAGGTAGAGCTCCTGAGAGAAGTCTGATATGACATGTCCTGCCCTAAGTAACTTGACATGGTGTATAGTATCTGCTTAAATATCATACATGACATTGTGAAACTAGTCAAGCTATTGCAGAGCTATACTGTACCTGGTTCTGCCTTGTGCATCATCAGCACAAGTGAAAGCTGAAATTGGTTCTTGGACTTCTACGCTGGCAGTATATGAAACTGAAAGTAGATAGCTGATTTCCCAGGCCCTGGGTGCTACTTAATGTGCTGACAAGTAGGAAAAAACCCTCTGTGTCAATTGACTTGAGTGGCAGGTGACTCAACGTGAAATAAACCTGAAACAGGATAAATCTGGGACAACAAGACTTCAATTCCTGTGCTTGCTTATCTGCGAAGGACAGGATTCTAATTAATCAAATGCTTCCTCTTTTAGGCTTTGGGAAGGTATCTGCTTATGATAATACAGCTGCATTCAAAGAAACCTTTTTCATTCTTTTCTCAGCTCTGATTAATCTATTGAAGTTCCTCATGTCCAACGAAACTGTTTTGCTGGCAAAACACAACATCTTTACCTTGGCTCTCATGGTGAGTGTCTATTTTTGTGTGCTGAGCAGGCATGGATTCAGTCCTACTCCAGGCAAACAACACTGAATAAAAAAAATGGAAACATAGTTAGTAGGGAATGCCATGGGCAAAAATAGATAAAGTGCTTCTAGCAAGTATGTTGAAGAGGCCTGTTCTCCGTGTTGCCATCGATCTGGGTTGGGAAAAATATATGTTGGCTTAAGGTTGCAGTGGGTCTATGGACTGTTCCTACCTCTGGGTTTTTTGTTTTTGTTTTGGAATGCCAAAGTGTTTGGTCAAGCTGCTAGTGGAAATACAGAGGAGGGAGAAATGCCTCTTCATGTGTATTGTGATGAACAGGTCTGTGACTGCTATGTGTTACAAGTGGAAGCTCAAACAAACAAAGAAAGAAGAAAGGGCTGCAGTATATTCCTATCACCTAACTATCAAGAAATGGAGATACAAGACAGTCTTTTAAGGACCTAATGGGACTGATCCTATACAGGGCTTCACCCAGCCTGTAACAGGAGCCTTGTAGCTCAATTGAGGCCTTGCATCGGATAGTGGGAGTTCTTCTGCAGTGCTGTATAGTATTAGAGGGCTTGGAATGGGCTAATTCTCTCGTCTTCCCCTGCCCTCCACTTTCCTTCCTTCACAGCTCAGTTGACATCTCAGCATTCTGTGTATTCTGGAAGCTTACAGACACCAGTCAGGTGCATTTTGGTGTCCTTAAAATGTTTCTTTTTCTTTTCCTTTTCATATTTCATTTGTCTTTGTAGAGACAGCTACTTTATTTTGGAGTGGCTCCATTTTGCTTCCAAACTGATAGGGACTGAAGCACCCAAGTTCCCTGTTGGAGGGAATGATATTTGCTTTCAGTGTTTTTGGTAGCTAACAGCAACTTGTACTCTGTGAATACCACAGAGCACTGAATTTATATGAGGGGGATATCGCTGTATTAACTGTGGTATCACTGTATTAACTGTGGGTGAACACTTTTTATCTGCAAAGAAGGTGATAACTTCATTATTTGTAATGCTTAGATAGTTACATATATATATATATATATATATATATATATATATATATATATTCTGTAGTGATTCCTATGGTCTTTTATTTTTATAGGTGGTAAACCTGTTTAATATGTTCATCACTTATGGAGATACCTTCCTTCCAACTCCTAGCAGCTATGATGAACTATACTATGAAATCATCAGGATGCACCAGAGTTTTGATAACCTTTATTCCATGGGTAAGTAGTATTGGCTGTCATTTGACATAGCACATATATATGATAGAGAAGCTATGTGGGTAAGAGACAATGATTGTGCAAGACTCCTGATCAGTATGTCTGCTGACAGTGTGGCTGTCAATTAATACACGGATGTGAAATAACCCTGTTTGAAAGGATAACAGTTGCTTGTCCTGAGTGAAAGCCCATTTTCTTCAAGAACAAGTTTATAAAAACAGTATTGTTAGGGCACAACATGATCACCTGGTTCACCAATGTGTGCTGTGTACATGAAAATGTGCTTGTTGCTGTTGCCAAGCATATAATATTTAAATGGTAGCAAGAACACACTGTGCCCTCATTTGGAGTGAGACAGCCTGCCGTGTGCAGAGTGCTCCCAGCTGGGAAAATCTGCCTTAGTCTCAGGTCAGAGAGCAAGCACAGCCCCCAGAGCCAATCAGCAGTAGGAGCCAGTGCTGTAAACAAGAGGTGAAAAAAGCTTTTGATGGATGCACAACAAGAATCCTGCTACACAGAACAGGTAGCACATGGGGCTGCAAACTTCCACAGAACCAGGTCAGTGCCTCGGGTGCAATCAGGAAACAGCTCCCACAATACTTTTTGAGCAGTGGGGCAGACAAAAAAATGCTTAAACCTGCAAATGATGTTTTGGGTTGGGGAATAGAGGTGTAGGGAAATGCCGTGGAGCAAGGGGGGGCAACCTTTTAAAAGTTGGGGACCAATACTGGTTGTGGGCATGGCCAAAGCAAAAAGTGGGTGTGGACACCCCTTTCCTCTCTCTTCATCTTCTTCCCCTCCATCATCTATTCTTTCTTTCTTTCTTTCTTTCTTTCTTTCTTTCTTTCCCTCTCTCTCATGCACATACAAACACCCACACTTCTCCCTTTAATTCACTGCCAGAAAGCTTATGTTGAGTGATTTCCATACAGCTAAATCCCTGGCTCTTGCCCTCAGGGCAGTCAGGCACATGCACGAGCTTGGAGGTTAATCCACAGATCATGGCATTCAGAGCAGCATAGCAAAGGAAGCCACACTGCTCTAGTTCAGTGGTCTTCAACTGGTCCAGACCCGAGACCCACCTCGGACTCCCAACCTGCAACATGGGACTCACTTTCACAATTTCACAATTGGCCAACATGGCAGCAACAGTTTTGCCATGACTCATCTGGACTGACCTCGCGACCCACTTTTGGGTCGCAACCCACTGATTGAAGACCACTGTGTAGCCTACCCACTCTTTGGCTAGGCCTGGCTACCTTTCTCTTCTAATTCTCAGTACAACAGTGGTACATCGATCAAGGCAGGCAGGAGGCATGCAGTTGCTGCCACTCACTGCTGAAAGGTACAAGAGATACTGGGTCTGTGTGTTGGGGGCTGCATAGAATGACCCAGTTCACATGACACAAGGGTGGTTAATAACACAGGGTGGCTTCTTAACCACCTCTGCGCACGCTGCCTGAGTTACCTAATTACCCTCGCCAGGCATGTCTTGTCATGATATCCGAACACAGTAAGGTTGGGTGGCTGTGGTGGTTAACGAACCACCCAGCAACCGTAGAACAGGCCATGGATAATTACGTAAATAAGTGGCACTCAACCGGCATGTGCGGGAGTGATAAACAAGCCAGCATGGCTTATTAACCACCCTTGTCTCGTGTGAACCTCAGTCAGTGATTCCAAAGGCCAGATGTGGCCTGTGGGCCCCGGGTTGTCCAGCTTTGCTGTAGAGTAAAAGCTTAGCAGGGAGACTAAGAAGAAAGGAGAGGAGGAATTACTGATGTGAAGGCATAATCTAGGAGCGTATGAATGAGCCTTTCTCTAAGAAACACTTTAGTAGACTGCTGTGATAGCTGCATATAAAGAGGCAGCCTTCTGTCTCCCATTGCTTTCCTCTCCTGTTCTAAACATGCAACAGCCATTGTGGCAAATATATAAAAAAGGAGAAAGGGCATTGATAAATGGAGATAGTTGGTCATCACAGTGTGGTAACGTTAAAACAGCAAGCTCTTACAATAAAGTAAAAAAAAATTAAGCAATAAATGAAATACTGAATATAATGCTTATTCAAAGCCAGACAACATAGAAGAACAAAATTATTATCTTGTGTTATTTCTGTTACTCGTTGAAGAAGCAAGGTAATAGGATTCTTAGCAGCAGTTTTATTTGGGTTTTGAGCATCATAGTAGCAACACAATGTAGTTCCAGGAAAGCTTCTTAGGTTGTGGTGTGCTTTCAGAGTCTCACTTTCTATTTCCTGGCTTTCAAGGCCAGGAAATAAGCTGCAAGTCTCATTGTTAGGGAGGTGGAATAATGGTTTATATTTGCAGAAACTTACATTTCTGATTGTAATGTAAAAATAGTGCAGCACCTTTACACATGGGGTGGTTGCATTTGGAGAAAACACACATGGGGTGGTTGCATTTAGAGAAAACTGATGGTGGTACATCATCTAAGGCTATTTCTGTTTTTCTAAGAATTTCCTTAGCTGTGTTATTGGCTTGGAAACTGTTGTGCTGTTGTCAAATTGATACCACAGAATATAACGCCCCTTTTGGTCTCCTTTCTGTCAGTTTTGAGGCTGTCTACTAATGCTGGACAGTGGAAGGAGCCAGCCAGCAAAGTGACCCATGCGCTAGTCAACATACGGTAAGAAAAGGAAAGGAATTAACCACAGCTGGAATATATTTATTACACTTTGGGAAGGTTTTTGTTACCTATTTGTGCTCTCATTCTCAGAACGCTTTTTATTTTTGTTATAGTAAGCCTTATCATTGAGATTCTCAGCTGACATGGGGGGATCATGCCCTAAACCAGGAACAGTCCTGTAGCACTGAAATTGATTATAAACAAATTTGTAAAGTTTGGTTTTGGCACTTCATTGGTTTTCTTGCCACCAGCTAACATGGTTATTCCTCTGGGAGTTTTTATCCTAAACCAGGATTGCCAAGTTGGGTGTAAATGTTCCCACTTCAGCAGTGATTGCCGTTCTGCGCTTGGGAAACAACAGGTCATGTGGCCACAGAAAGTGGACTGACTTTGGTGGACATGGGCATAGTGTGAGTGTTTGAATGCATCATCTGTAATACAAATTATTTGCTTTTCACAGAAGTTGCATTTTCAAAGCTGTGTGCAAGAGTCTGTGAGCTTAATCCTCACGATATCCCTGTGGAATGATATATGTTTCTGCTGCCGGGGAGGCTGATGGTGGTCCTGCATATTTAGAGTCTTAAATCTTCTGGCACTTACTGGGGGGCCCTGGAATCAACAGCAGGTGGCTTTTGGCATGCTGTGTTAGTCCCTGGGTAATGGCCTGGGAGCCTCTCCCCAAGGTAACCTTTTAGATTGGGATAAACATCAATATTTAAAAGCAGATTGTGGTCTGAAAAGTATTTCTTTCTCAGGGGGCAAGCAAACATCTAATTGTTGGAGTGTGAGATTTATCTTTCTTGAGAGGCTGGGTGAGAATTGTGTTCCTTGTCTCTTCTTTTAGCAATGGTTATTGCTGGAGACTAGTTGTGGGAGAGAGGAGAGAAGTTAATTCTAAATGTTTTGGGAATTGTATTACTAGAATTCGAAGTGTAAAATAGAAAGCACGGGATTCACTGGTAAGTACCAAATCTTCCCTTTTCTGCTCCCTCAGAGCTAATAGCTGTGTCAGGGTAAGAAAGTACACAAAGACAGGCACACAAGCTTTGTTCCCCATGTGACCCAGAGCTTACCTTTGTTGTGGTGTCTCCAGTTTTCTTGCTCCAGGAGACAACAGCATGTGGAAAACAAACTCCCTCTAGGAATTTTTCAAGTGACTTTCTGTATCTGTAAACCACCATTAAAGATGTTCTCTGCAGGCCTCTAAGTTTCATGTCCTTACATATAGGTTCTGCAAGATTTGCTTTGCTGCTCTCTGTATTTTTCATGAGCAGAGATAAATGAAGCTCTTGGGGACTGATAATGTTCTAAATGTAGCAGCTGAACAGGCAGTCATAGGTAGGAGGATGTTTGCTAAAGGATAGCACCTACCCTTAGCATGGTCTGTGAATCTTTTGGAAAAAGTCAACATGGAAAAGTCTCTAGAACAGGGAGTAGAAGGATACTTTCAGATTGAAGGCCTGTGGTTGAAAAACAGCCTGCTTGCTATTTCCTCTGTGGGCTCTTTGGCAATTATTTACTGTAATCGATCATCTTGGTCAATTGGAAGCAACCATAAGCAGCTTATTTCTTTGGCAGTGAAATAGGCAATGGTAGCCCCACTAGGAGAATGATCGTGTTAACTCTTTTGGTATTAGGCTGTTTGCCCAAATGATGTATAAAGCAATTCTTGCATTCCACACCTGCAAATCTAAATGAAAATAAATAAATAAGTTGACATGAATGATGGGAAATTGCTTCTTTCATATAATTTTCCTTTCTAAGAGTCACTGGTTAGTTATATGTATCTTTAAGGCAGTAACTGAGGAGGCTGTGATTTGTGGTTTGGGGCATTCTTGGACTTGTCCCTTCACTTGAAAAAGATGTGGTAGTGATATGTTTCTGCTCTTTCCTTGCTCAAATTCTGATTGGGTTCAGATGACATGATAACCAGTGATGGTTTAAATAATCAACAGTTGGTTATTTAACCCACCGTGAGTTATCGTGTTGTATGGCAGGAGTTTTTTAACCAACGGCTAGTTATTTGACCAGAATAACTGTCACAAGTAACCAACGCTGTGCAGAGTTGGCTATTTGAACCAACATTTGTTATTGTATTGTGTGGAGGGTACCATTGATTATTTCCTTGTCCACTGTTGATTATTTCATCAGCCACATAGACACAAGGCAAGAGTGGTCAAAAGCAGTAGCTGCCACTCTAGTCCAGCCGGTAGGAAAGATTTTTAGCAGCAATGGCTGATGAGGTACTGGTGGGATGACTGAGGGTGGGAGAGAAGGTGGGGGATGAGTGAGTCAACTCAGCGTGGACTAATAGTCAACTCAGTGCTGATCCTAATCCATACCATGATTGATTATTATCTTGTTGTGTGGGGAGTACCCCCTAGATAAACAACTGTTGAGTTGATTATTACCTCATTGTTGACTATTGTGTTGTTCAAAAGCAGCCTGTAGATTAAAGTTACCGCAACATGATATTGCAGTGGCACTTCCTTTTCAAGGGAGGTGATGGCTTTCAGAAACAATTGTGACTTGTGCTTTTCAAATGTATACAGACTTCTGATTTAGATCTGTATCTTAAAGAAGTTTGAGGCTGATTTTCAATAAGACTTAAAGAGGCTGGTTGTGTGTTTCCCCCCCTTGGTGCTAAGATGCTACCACTATGCTGTGGACACGTTTATTTTTTGCACTCAAATCTCTAGTGTCTGTGGGCAGAGTTCCCCTGTGCCTTTCTGTAACTTTTCCTGATGTGCAAACAAGAAGGTCAAATTCTCTGCCTGTTTCAGAGTGCTTTAGACTATTGATTCCAGATTGGTTGTGCATGTAGAGATATAGTTT